>PVHT021183630.1:11539691-11731129 GCA_004024745.2 Catagonus wagneri | reverse complement strand
GGGGTCTAATCGGAGCTGTGGCCACTGGCCTGCGCCGCAGCCACAGCAACGCAGGATCCGAGCCGCGTCTGCAACCTACACCACAGCTCACGGCAACGCCGGACCGTTAACCCACTGAGCAAGGGCAGGGATCGAACCCGCAACCTCATGGTTCCTAGTCGGATTCGTTAACCACTGCGCCACGACGGGAACTCCATAGTCTCTCTTTTTTTAAATTAAATTTTTTTTTTATTTTTCCATTATAGCTGGTTTACAGTTTTCTGTCAATTTTTCAACTGTACAGCATGGTGACCCGGTTACACGTACATATAGATTTCAGTCTCCTTTAACCTAGACTAATTCCCCCACTTTTTGCTACTGATGTTGACTTTTTGAAGAGGTCATTATTATATAGAACCTTCTACAGCATGTTCTCTATTCTAAATGTGTCTAGTTACTTCCCCATGGTTTGATCTAATGTGTCCCCTCTTCTCATTGGATGCTAGTTTTTTTCTTGACGGGGTTTACATTTTGCTTGGTAATGTTAGATAACTGGTGAGGATGCTTTAAGTATCTCATATTAAAGTGTCTGACTGAGCTCTGTTGGTGACGGCGAGGTTGACCTCTGGGCTGGTATGGGGAGTGACACCCAGACCTCTCCAAGTGAAAGGCGTGTTCCCTCCCTTAAGTTGGTGAGCGATCTCTGCTCGCACCCTCTTAACAGACGAGGCTATTGCTGAAATTCTGGGTAGGTGCTGACTGGTTTACCAAGAATAACAAATAATAATCTCTCCTGTTTATTGAATGTTTGCTGTGTGCACAGCACTGAGGCCACACTTGACATGTATAATCTCATTGAGTCCTCCAGTATTTATTGATTTATTATTTATTTATTTATTTTTGCTTTTTAGGGCTGCACCTGCAGCATCTGGAGGTTCCCAGGCTAGGAGTCTATAATCAGAGCTACAGCTGCCGGCCTACACCACAGCCACAGCGATGCCAGATCCGAGCCATGTCTGCAGCCTACACCACAGCTCATGGCAATGCCGGATCCTTAACCCACTGAGCGAGGTCAGGGATTGAACCCACCACCTCATGGTTCCTAGTCGGATTAGCTTCTGTTGCGCCACCCCGGGAACTCCGAGTCCTCCAGTATTATCTGTATTTTATGCCCTTTCTGTTATGAAGACACTTCTCCGGCCTCTGCGCCTCCTGCTTTCCTTTCCTCTTTCCGCTCCCACCATCCGCGAGTCATGCTCTTTCCCCCAGGCTGGCTGGTGTGGATGTGGGCACTGTCTGTCCAGTTTATAGGTCTCCAGGTAAGAGCTTGGCTCTGGAGTGAGACCACCTGAATTCCAGCCCCAGCTCCACCCTTCCTGCATGCCTCTGGGTTGGTTCCTTACCCTCTGGACCTCAGTGTCCTCATCTGTAACCTGGGGATGATAGAAGGTCCTGCCTCAGAGGGTTCTCACGAGTGTGAACTGAGTTAGCACATGCGAAAGGCGGAGTGCAGTGCCTGGCACATGTACTTAGTGACTCTCAGCCTTGTCCTCGCTGTCACCCCTTCCTTCCATGAGTCCCTGAAGATGGTTGTCAGGCCCTTTCTGCCTTGTGGGTTTTGGGTAAGCGCCGTGGAGAAACACTGGGGACGGCTGGAAATCGGGAGCAGGTGCCCAGTGGTGATGGTGGTTCTGGAACAGGGCCTGCACACTGCGGCCCACGGGCCGAACCCAGCCTGCAAGCAGGCTTTGTAAGTGGTGTTTTCTTGGAGCACAGGCTTGCTGGTTCATTTACATGTTCTTGTCTGCAGCTACTTCTGTGACACAACAGCAGAGTTGAGTAGTTGTGACAGAGACCTTGTGGCCTGCGAAGCCTAAACTGTTTACAATCTGGTCTCTTCCAGATTGTTTGCTGATGCCTGCGGAAGAATCAAAGGAGTTCTTAGGGTTGTGGTCTCTGATCTGGGGGACAGGGGTCCCAGCTACCCAGATTAGATGCCACCCTCCTAGAGAATGTCTGCCTTCAGCTGGCCCTCTTGTGGGGGGGGGGGGGGATAGCGTTTCCCTGTGTTCCCAGACTTTTGGACCCAGAGCCCAAGGCTGGCTCTGTCCTCTGGGTGGGCCTTCCTGCTCTTCCTGGACTGGCTGCCTGGAAACAGAAGACGTGTGCTTCAGACAGGTGTTCTGAGGGCCCCCAAACTGGACATGTTCCTGCACTGGGGGCGGGGTGGGGCTTCTCTCGTCCAATGGGCTGTGGCGTTTCGCACAGCGTCTCCTAGATGACTCTGCAGGGAGCACCTTTGGGCTGCCCTCGGCCAGCCGCCCCACGTACATGCGGTGCCTGTGGCAGGGGGTGTGTATCCTAGGCACCCCCTCTGTTCGTATTCCTGGACCACGGACACCCTAATGGCTAATTATGGGTATTTCATTTCTGCCAATACGTTTGGGGTCCTGCTGTTTGACCCAAATGGAACTGATTCAACCCCACGGAATCAGAAACCTCATTTCCATCAGTTCCTTCTGCATTTGGATAGAAACAGACTGCTTTTCCAGAGCCATTTCGTATTATGGGCGGCTTGTGTTACTTGATTTATTTCCTGGTCTTTAAGAGAGTTTTTATTGATCTGAGGCATTAAATTGAATTCTGAGAGGAAAGAATCTCTTTCCTTATATTTTATGCTCTTGCCTCACCAGTTAAATAACGTTTAATATCTTAATTAATTTGGCGTGAAGCCTCTGCAGATGATGATGGCAGCTCTCCTTGTATGTATTTTTAATTTTGATGTCCAGCCTCACTCTCTTTTTTCTCTCTGGCCCTTAAAACCCTTATGATGTTTGTATTCTCTGATGCTGCCATATTAATTCAACCTCTATTTATTGGGCTTCTGCGATTTTGCCAGGTACTCTTGGTGTTGGGGCCATAGCCACCATCAAGACACCCAGTAATCTCTGCTCTAAAGGAGCTTACGTTGTGGTGCTTCCTCCAGACCTTGGCAGATGACATCAGAGCAATGGCTGAGATTCTTAGAAGAGTGGATGTGGGGAGGCTGGATGTAAAAACAGGGGAAAACGGGGAAGAGGAAGACTCTGATGTGAATCCCACAGAAAAAGCAGGATGAGACAAAGCAGTGGCGGGGGGAGATGTGATCTAAGGGGACGGGGGCTATGTGGTCTGAGAGGAGGCCTTTGGCCAGAGCACCAGGCCCACTGCCACCGAGAAAGGAAAGGGAGATGGCCCTGTTGGGTGGAGGTTGCCATTAAGTAAGGGAAAGCCTTGAATTCTAGACTCAGTCTCCCGGCCAAGAAAGAGTCTGTACAAAGAGGTGTTTTAGGATGAGAGTAGCTCAGGGGTCCTCAGAGCCATGGGGGACCTGTAGCCTGGTCTGAGCATGCTGTCAGAAGTTGGGGGGGGGCGTTGCTTTGTGGCTGTGTCACCTCCCCAGTCCTCTGTGCTCTAGGTGACAGGGCCATACAGAGACTATCCTGGGGAGGGGTTCTCTCTGAAGCTTGGTTGAAACAGAGAACTCTGCTGACAGAATGGGGCAAGAGCCAGCGTCCCAGAAGTGCCCCCATCATCACAGGAGAGCCTAAGCAGGATGTGGATTGGGGCATTTAAACTGACTCCATGGGGAGTTCCCATCGTGGCACAGTGGAAACGAATCTGACTAGGAACCGTGAGGATGCGGGTTTGATCCCTGACCTTGCTCACTCAGTGGGTTAAGGATCCGGCGTTGCCATGAGCTGTGGTGTAGGTCACAGATGCAGCTCAGATTCTGAGTTGCGGTGGCTGTGGTGTAGGCTGGCAGCTGTAGCTCCGATTAGACCCCTAGCCTGGGGACCTCCAAATGCCGCAGGTGCGGCCCTAAAAAAAAAAAAAAAGAAAATGGCTCCATGGCTCAATTCCATTCCTTGTCCTTGGTGGTGGCCCAAGGGCGTCAGAAGAAAGTATCTCCTTGGGTGTTTGTAGGACATACTGTCATCAGGTGGGCCTCTCAACACGGGCTCCCACAGTACAGACCCTAGATAAATGAGAGCCTCTGGAAGCTTCTGTTAAGGATGTTGAATGTTACGTGTTAACTTTGACATTTTGACAGGCGCAGATCAAGCACTCTGTTATGTTTTAAAAGCAGACTCTAGTTTTATGTCAAACCATCCAGAACTGTCACCTCTTAGCTGCCTTCCTTATAACTCAGAGCGTGGATTTTCACATCCAAAAAAGTCTTCATTCACCAACATCCAAACAATGAAACACTGTTAGTGACTGAAAAAGTACGCACATTTCACCAAAAGGGTCTTCTGGTGAGAGAGAGAAATGTTGCTTTTCCTGGAGATTTTATCCCTTTTTTTCCTTATAATTAGGAACTAGGAATGGAGGCTTTTTTTCCCCTCTCTACCATTTTTCTCCACCTCTTTCTTATGAGCAGTTACATTCTTTCTTCCTGGCATTTCAGTATTTTTGAAATAGCTATTTTGAGGCTAATAACAGCGTAACTGTAAAACAAAGTACACGACTCTTTTGAAACTCAGCCTGTGTTCTGTGCCGGTTGTGTCCAACACACACACATGGAACTGGGCAACCTTGCTTCTAAAGGCAGTTGTGTAATTTGATAGGTCGCTGTTATATTGACTATCTGTTAGCATAAGGGTTCTCATAAAATATTTATTGCTTGTCCCTGAGCCAGCGCCCCGTAATGCAGGTGCATTCTGCATCACCGCTTACACCATGAGATGCTCGGTTTCTATCGCTTATTTTGTCTGTCTTTTTTTTTTTAAAGCCACAGTCTCTGCATTTTCTACTTTGAGGTACATTAGTTACCATGGAAACAGTGATGTCATTGGTGGGGGTGAGGGTCAGTGACATCCGCAAGGACAGTGTAAAATCATTTTATTTAATGGTTTGAAATTTACACCACGCTGGGGGCAACTTAGGAGTACTTTTGAGAGGATGATGTGCTTAGGCAATTATCGCTGGCGGGATGCATGTGCACGTAACGAAAGTCAGCATTTGTGTGGTTTTTAGGTTGCAGACAAAAATATGCCCGAAAATTAAGGCAACAAAAGAGGAAAGAAAGAAGAAAGTCAAGGGATTCATATAATTTCCAACTGGCCGGGGCTCACAGTTACAACAAATGCATAGAGTTCCTGCAATAGGGATGGCTTAAATAAGTAAGGCCCATTTTCCCCCATAAAAAAATTGTTATAGGATAGGTCTTTGGCTTTCTGAGTGAAACTCATACGTATTCCAGGAGTGACTGATTACTTCTGATGTATAACTGAACTTTTGACAAGATCCCTAAAGAGGTGTGGGTGGTCTCAGAAGCTTTAGAAGGAGATTTTTTGTGACCATAGTCACATGTGCGACAGCAGAGGGGCTGTGGGGAAGCCCAGGGAGGGCCCCGGGTCCTTTTTTTAAGTGCTCAGGGTGCTGAGCCGAGTGTCCTAATGAAGCTGGTCTGTGTTCTCCTTCAACCTGCACATCTCTCTTATTTTATTTTATTTTTTAATTTTATTGGCGTGTAATTGACTTACAATGTTGTATTAGTTTCAGGTATACAGCAAAGTGAATCAGTCATTGATATAAACATATCCATTCTTTTTTTCCCCATATAGGTTATTACAAACCATTGAGCAGATTTTCCTGTGCTGTACAGTAGGTTCTCGTTAAACATCTCTTACACGGTGGTGTGTATACGCTACTCCCACCCTCCCAATTAATTCTTCCCTCTTCCCAGTGGTTTCACCTATGGTAACCATCAGATTGGTTTTGAAATCTGTGAGTTTGTTTCTCTTTTGTTTTTTATGATTTTTATTTTTTCCATTATAGTTTTGGATTTACAGCATTCTGTTGATTTCTACTGTACAGCAAAGTGACCCAGTCTTTTTCTCACAGTATCCTCCATCATGTTCCATCACAAGTGACTAGATATAGTTCCCTGTGCTGTACAGCAGGGTCTCATTGCTTACCTACTCCAAATGCAATAGTTTGCATCTTGTTTCTGTTTTTTAAAATAAGTTCTTTTGTATCATTTTTTTTGTGCATCTTTTAAAAAAAATTTTAATTTTGAGATCATTGTACATTCACTGGCACATAAAATAAATAATACAGAAAGATGCCCAGTCTCGCGCAGTGGTAATGTCTCGCATGGCTGTAGTACATACCAGTCAGGCAGTTGACATGGATGCAGTCCACCTGCAGGTTTCTCTAGGGTTACGTGTCCTCATTTGTGTGAGTGTATTTAGTCCTTGCAGTTTTTTTTTTTTTTTTTTCCCAAGGGTAGGTTTCTGTGACTGCTGCCACAGTCTTTGCACAGAACCATTCTATTACATGGATCCCACCTGCTCCCCAGCCCCAGGCAACCCTACAGTCGTCCCTCAGTATCTGAAGGGGATTGGTTCCAGGACCTCTGTGGATGCCAAGACCCCATAGATGTTCAAGGCGCTTGTGTAAAATGTCCGAGTACAGTCAGCCCTCTGTATCCGTGGATGCAGAACCCAGGGACAGGGAGGGCCAACTGTAAACTGTTCTCCATCCCGGTCATGTCATTTTAAGAAATGTTGTATAAATGGAATCATAGAGCAGGCAGCCTTTGGAGATTGGCATATGTCAACAATCCATTCATTTTAATTGCTGAGTAATAGTCCATAGTGTAGACATTACGACCAGTAGTTTAAACATTCACTCCTTGAAGGACCTTGGGCTGTGCTTGTCTTTTTAAACAGAAATACTTGGGAGGAGTTCCCGTCATGGCTCAGTGGAGACGAACGTGACTAGCATCCTTGAGGACATGGGTTCGATCCCTGGCTTTGCTCAGTGGGTTAAAGGATCCGGTGTTGCTGTGAGCTGTGGTATAGGTTGCAGATGTGGCTCGGATCTGGCATTGCTGTGGCTGTGACGTAGGTCGGCAGTTGCAGCTTTGATTCAACCCCTAGCTTGGGAACTTCCATATGCCAAGGGTGCGGCCCTAAAAGGGCCAAAGAAGAAAAGAAATAGCTGGGAGAGGGCTGCTGGGGTCCTAACAGCACAGAGTCAGTGAGCCCTTTAAAGAAATGCAAGGGTTTTCAGAAAGTCTCCCTCCAGAGCAGTGAGGCCTGGATTATTTAGAAGGAAGGGATGATGTACAGAGCGCGAATGGAAGCCCAGGAGAGCTGCCTGCCCAGGTCCCACATCTCCTTTTGGTTTGGGAGACGGGAGAGGAGGGGCTTGGTATCTGATGTAGTTTGTTCCCTCGCAAAGGGGAGCAGAGGCACTCTGTGCTCTGAGACCTGCATTTAAGCATCTGCATCTTTCTTCCAGGACTGATGGAAGAAAGTATTTTTCCTGATAAAAGGAGCTGTAACAGTAACTACTAAGCCTGCTTGGTCCCCCAAAACCCTTTTGGGGAAGATGAAAACCTGAGCTCTTGTTTTGGGGCAGGTCACTGAGGGAACTGTTTCCTTGGTCTCACCGACTGGATTTTCATTTTGAAAGCGTTCCACTTGGCCTTTTCAAAAATATGCCCTGGGACTGGAGCCACATGACCAAATTTAAACACAAAAATCCTTCTCGGAGTGCCAGCCCCATGTGTGTGTTTCTAGTCTGAGGTTCATGGGAAGCGGCCTGAATAACAGGTCCAGTGATCTGACATTGCTTTTCCCATCGAAAGACTTTCATTTACCTCGTATTTTATGCAACCAGCAAGCTCTCCCCTCATCCTCTGTTGTTTAAGCAGTGATCTAAAGAAAGAAAAGGGTTTTAGCATTGGGACTGGAGGTTTAAAGGCCATGCAGAGAAAGCTGGTGGACTGGATCTGAAGCTTTTAATACCAATAGCTGTCAATCAGAGAGTCAGCTCTTGGACTTTTAGAACTGAACGGTGGCTGCTCGTAAGCAGGGAAATAAGTAGCACGTGGAGATGGCCCACAAAGGACACAGAAGCACGTGCCTTTGGCCCAGATGTCAGGAGATGGTTTTCGTAGCATAGCACTGTGATCACTTCCCTTCCCTTCCTTCCTTCCTTCCTTCCTTCCTTCCTAACTTCCTTCCTTCGTTCTTTTCCCTTCCTCTCTCTTCCCTCCCTCCCTATCTTTCTTTCTCTTTCTTTATTTTTTAGCTGCTCTGCAGCATATGGAGTTCCCAGGCCAGGGATCAGATCTGAGCCACAGCTGCCAACCTAAGCCATAGCTGCAGCAATGCCAGATCCGTAACCCACTGTGCCAAGCCAGGGTTCCGAGTTCCGGCACTGCCAAGATGCCACTGATCCTGTTGTGCCCCAGCGGGACACCAAGCAGTGATTTCTCTGCTGGCAGTCTCCTCCTCACTTTCCAGCACTAACCTGGGATGTCATGCCTAAGAGGGATAACTCTGTCCCTCCCCACCACCACCTTCCGTGCCTCTGTCCCACCAGGTCAGATGCCCTTCTCCTGGGATCTCCTTTGTCATTGACACTTTATAACACAAAACCCTTAAGATCAGTGCCATGAAGTACAGTCGCTTCTTTGTGGGGGTTCTGAGGCAGCCTGGGACACTAACATTGTGGGTAGGTGGAATGTTACCCAAGAATGTTCCTTCGCTGTCTGGAAGGTAAATAGCACATTCAGGGGTCATGCAGTATGAAAAATGCTCAGACTAAAATCACGCTTAGCATCAGTGAGATGCATGTACAAGGACAGGGCAGGTGAGGATTGGCCCTTAGTGCGAGGACGCCAAGGTCATGTCTCCTTTCTCGAGCATATACTTAGGACAGGCCTCTACTGAGTGGAATCGGGGATTAAACTAATCCCACTCTTTAAATAATGTGTTGTTGAAGCTGCGTATTTGCTTATCTTTGTGTTCACAGCTCCCAGCTCAGGGTTGAGCACGTGGTAGTGTTTGGTAAATGTTTGCTAAATGAGTGAATGAATAATCAGGCAGCGTCAAGCAGGGAGATGTGAAATTTACTAACACGGGATGGGCTGGCGGGGAGAGGGTTTCCACCTTCCGTTCCCATGACCTCCATACATGGCTTTTCACCTTCCCCCACTCTGGTTTTACTGAATATATGCTAAAAGTAAGACTCCATCAAGGCTAGTAAATTATGGCCTAGAAAGAACTGGAATTTTCTCTGCAATTAGGTGTCACCTGGTAGCACCAGAACTATAACATCATCCAGTTCTTTAAGAAGTTGGTTGGGGAAGTTCCTATCGTGGCTCAGTGGTTAACGAATCTGACTAAGAACCATGAGGTTGCGGGTTCCATCCCTGACCTTGCTCAGTGGGTTAAGGATCCGGCGTTGCCGTGAGCTGTGGTGTAGGTTGCAGATGCGGCTTGGATCCCACGTTGCTGTGGCTGTGGCGAAGGCCGGCAGCTACAGCTCCTTTTAGACCCCTAGCCTGGGAACCTCCATATGCCACAGGTGCTGCCCTAGATAAGGCAAAAAGACAAAAAAAAAAAAAGAAGTTGGTTGGGCTGCACTCTTTGTGCCTGGATGAGCTAAGGATGAGCCACCGGGCATGGTGCTGTCCAGGCTGGCTCCGTCTGCTAAAAACAGGCAAGTAGCAAGGACTTGGGGAAGAGCCACAGGCTCCCACCGCTTAGATTCCAGGCCTCTCTGTCAACCCATCTCAATCTTCAGGTTGCCAGGATGCTTTGAGGCTGGTAGGTAATAAAATAACTCCTTCCTTCCTCCCAGCTCCCTACTTTTTTTTTTTTTTGTAAACACCTGGCAATGAATGGCTGGTTTCTCTTTCACCAGGTGTCTGTCTGGAGGCTTGCTTTGGGAAATCTGCTTGTCCTGAGCATGAAAAGAGAAACTTGGTACTGAGACCCGCAAATTCTCTTTTCCTGGTTTGTCTTTTCATTCCGTCTGCTGAGGCACCAGAGGGAATTTCGGGAACCTAGGCCTCTCGGTTAAAGAAGCGCATGCGTGGGATTAGAACAGGTGGCCTCTGCCTGGCCCTCTTGCTCTGGTGCTGGGACTAGGGGTGCCAGGGGACCATCTCGCCTTGGCTTTGCCGGGGCCCTCAGAAGCCGCCTGTGCAATTCCTTACACATAGCTGTCATTTCCACGGCTTTCCCTTTGCAGTTATTTGTAATTGGCTTATTTTATGCTGTTATGTACATTTCAACTTGGTTGTAAATTCCAAGTGGTGATTTGTCTCTCTTAATTACTAAGGCAGTCCTTTTGCATATTATTCGTACTCTTCTGATTACTTCATGTGCTCTGCTGATTTGTGTGTGGAAACTTTGGTTCCAACTCTTTTTCAAGCAGAATAATATTGGTGGTGTCTCTGGGTGCAGCACCTTCATGGTGTCATGGCTGCAGCCATGTGATACCACACTCCGGGCCAGGAAATGTGCTAAATGCTTTTTATCCGTTGTCTACTTAATCCTCTGGCTAATATGCCCGCAGAAACTGTAGGGTGGAAAGTGTTGCTATCATAGCATAAAGTCATAGCGATGATCAAAATGGCAGTCATAGGAATGCTAAGAATAATTAGAAAAATGCAAATCAAAACTATGATGAAGTATTACCTCTCACCAGTCGGAATGGCCATTGTTAAAAAATTTATGGGGTTCCCGTTGTGGCTCAGTGGAAACGAATCTGACCAGGAACCATGAGGTTGTGGGTTCGATCCCTGGACTCGCTAAGTGGGTTAAGGATCTGGCGTTGCCATGAGTTGTGGTGTAGGTTGCAGATGCGGCTTGGATCCTGCGTTGCTGTGGCTGTGGCAAAGGCCAGCAGCTGTAGCTCCTGTTTGACCCCTAGCTTGGGAACCTCCATATGCCGTGAGTGTGGCCCTAAAAAGAAAAAAAAAATTACACATAAAAGATGCAGGAGAAGTTGTGGAGAAGTGGGAACCCTCCCAAACCATTTGTGGGAATGTAAATTGATGCAGACATTATGGAAAACAGTATGGAAGTTCCTTAGAAAACTAAAAATAGAGCCACCGTAAGATCCAACAGTTCCACTCCTGGGCATATCTCCAGACAAAACTATAATTTGACAAGATACATGCACCCCTATATTCACAGCAGCTCTGTTTACAGTAGCCAAGACATGGGAGCAGCTCATTGTCCGTTGACGGATGAATGAGTAAGCAAGATGAGGTGTATATATGCAATGGACTGTTACTCATGCCATTTGCAGCAACATGGATGGACCTAGAGATTATCATACTAAGTGCAGTAAGTCGGAAAGAGAAAGACAAATGCATGATATCACTTATATGTGGGATCTAAAATATGACACAAATGAATTTATATATGAAACAGAAACAGACTCAAAGACATGAGGGTGGACTTATGGTTGCCAGGGTTGGGGGGGTTGAGGGAGAGGAATGTGCTAGGGAGTTTGGGATTAGCAGATACAAAATATTATATATAGAATGGATAAACAGCAAAGCCCTACTATGTTACACAGAGAATTATATTCACTGTCCTATGATAAACCATAATGGAAAAGAATATGAAAAAATCATGTATGTATAATTGAATCACTTTTGCTATATAGAGATTAACACAACATTGTAAAATAAACTACAATAAAATAAATTAAAAAATAATAATAGTGGTAATAATATAACAATAATAATAATAGTGGTAATAGCTAACACTGCTCTAAGGTTTTTATATATTTTAGCTTCTTTGATCCTCTCAGAACCCTCTGAAATAAGTATGACTATTATCATTATTTTAGAGCTGATTCTGAGGTCCTGAGAGATTATAAAACTTTCTCAGTGTCCCACAGGTTCACTCTGGCAGTGCTGGGCACCAAAAGCAAAATTCCGACTCCTGAACCTTTTCTTTTAAATAATAAGAAATTGTATTCAAATAAAGAAACCAGTATGAATGTCTTCAAGAGATTATGTGAATTGCCAAAGTCAGAAATTATCATGAAATGTCCATTTTCTAGTATTCAGTAGAGTTTAAGTGGTTTCTGCAACTTGCATCTTTCTAGGCAGCTGGGATCCTCAAAATCCAGTTATAATTTGGACCCTTCCTTTTTAGAATCATCAGAATCAAGTGTTCGAACTGAACGTTTTGGGACTGCCTCCTCCGTGCCAGGCCCCGTGCCGAGTGCTTTTCATCTTTTATCTCCCTTAACTCTCGTAATAGCAATGTTCTTCGAGAGCTGAGGAAACGGACCACCACAGAGATTGGTCGCTTGGGTTCAGCGGCTGGAGCCCTCACGGCAAGCTCATCTGAGTTCTGAGAGCATGGAGTCTGAGGTCCTTCCCCCGTGCGTCAGGGAAGATTTCTGGGAAAAGATGCAGTTGTGCGGGCTAGCCGATGCTCACTCATTTAGCAGGAAAAAGCCTACCCATCCCATATAGGGCCCCAGAAGGAAAGGAGCTGATGGGAGGCATAGGCGGCGCTGAGCCCACCCTCCGCTCTGGGTCAGCTGGTAGAGGGTCTGCAGAGAGGCGAGGTTGTCTTCTTGTTCCCTGCCCGCATCACTTTGCAGCTCCAGACCTGGCCGTGCCATTTCTGCCACTGCAGCACTCACTCTGTGAGTGAGCTCAGAGGCCAGGAGCTTCCACATTCCTCTTAGGAGACACAGGACATTTGAGGTCAGAGCGCTCTTCCCAGAGCTGCCCTGGCTCTGATGACTCTCGTAGTAGCTGAGAAGATACCTCTTTCTTCCAGCAGCCCAACACCAGAGTGTCCAAATTCATATGTTACAGGAAAAGGGAACCTTTCTCTGCTGGGCGGTGGGTCTGGAACCATAGCCTTCGAGTGGCGCTTGGAATGGGACTTTGACTGGTCTCTAGCTTTTGTAAGATAATCAACCCTTAAACTGCTGTGATGACCCCGATCGTGGGCATCGTTCTCTATCCTCGATTCCATTCACAGTAGGCACTTTGGGGAAAATCCGTCCTTACCCTGAGCAGCCATATACTATCTGAATTGACAGCCTCCGCCTGCCCTTTTAATTTGGCCGCCAACATATGGGAAGGTCAAGAAAGGCCGTTCTGGGATGGGGACATTTGAGTAGATTTAAAGTATACAGTTGTTCTGAGCAAGAGTGTTTTAGGCAGAGGGCATAGGATGTGCAAAGGCCCTGAGGCTGAAGCTTGCTTGTTATGGTCAGGGAAGGGAAAGGCTGGGGAGTCTCTAACAGAGCAAGCAGAGGGAAAAGCGGGGGGAGATGAGACCAGAGAGGTTGCTGAAGATCATATCCCGCAAGGCCCCGTGAGCCATCATAAGACTAAATTGCTTGCCTTGAAGTTTATTTGGGGCCAGCAAGTATGATCAGTCCATCTCCCCAGTGTCCCTACTAGCCTCCGTGTCCTTGTCTTTCATTATTCCTTTCCTTTAGTGTGTCCTGCGCTTCCCCTTGATCCTCTTCCTTGTGCAGTGGGAGTGTTCTGACCACTGTAAGAACAGCACAAAAACCCACATTGGAAGCTTAGAGGATTATATCTTTGTCTGTGACCTAACTCTTCTTTTTGGCTGGACAGTGACAGCAGAGCTCATCTCTTGTGCTTTTCTTTAAGATCCTCCCATTAGGTGAGATTTGTCTGTCCTGAGCCCCTGGCCTCCCACACCCGCCCTGGGTCAAGGCCGCTTCCTGACCGGTCTTCCCTGTGGGGCAAGTGTGTGAGGGCGTCTGCAGTGCTTGGAGGCTCTGCACGAGCACAAACCGGGCATGGTGATTTGCCTCTTTATGCTTTGCCCTTCCAGAAAGAGATGTAAAAAAGCCCGGCTGCCAGCATCAGTACATTTCTACGGTGTGACCGTATTTATGTGCTTACTGATTGCTAAGTCACCCTAGCGCAGGGCTCATTCAATGTCCTTATCTTTGTGGCTATTGTTCTCAGGACCTCACACTGACTCCATCAATCTGAGTTAGTCCAGCGGAACTCCCGATGAGAATTAGGGTGTCATATGATGATGGCATTTTGCTGATTCTCTTTAAAAGTTGTGAAGATGAGGGATAATGGGTTCTTAATGAGCTTCTGCAAGATGGCAGGTGCTGACAAGGTGCCTTATAACTTCCACTGATATGTCATTATTCAGAACCCGAAGCTTGGAGGTCAGAGGAGTCTCCTACAGCCGGACGTTGTGGTTGACCGGGAGAGGGAGCAGGAGTTAATTTCCAGCTCCCTTTCAGCCTGTGTCTGTGTGATGGCCAGGACTTACTCTCCCAGTGGAATCTGTGCTGGCTTTTACGGCTCTTTGTGAGAAGGCACAGGTAGACGGATGTGCCTGAACGCCAGGTGTCATTGTCACTGTCAAGTGCCTGTTCCTCAGTGCTCAGTCATGGATGGGTTTAGAAATGCCTTCGATTTTAGAGTTGATACAGGACATGTGAATAGACTGATGATATTTTGCTTTATTCGTCAATACCTTCCTTTTTTCACTCAGAATATTGTCATTCTTTCTCACCCCCGCCCCCCACGAGCGTTTCTCTCTGAGTGCAGGGTGGCTCCAGCCATTTTCAGTCTGTGTTAGGCTGTCTGAGCATTCCTGGCCACCCAGCTCTCCCCAGAATGACTCTAAGTCTTTTTAAGGTCCCCCTCCCCATCCCCAGCTGCTAGGATGAGACACTGCAACCGCCAAGCCTGCACCCCTTGCCTGTACCCACCCCATCGGGTGCCATGGTACCGCCTGTGTGCATGGGGGCCCTGCAGCAGCTGGCGCCAAACAATGCTTATTCTCATCTGGCCATCCCGGAATGGCCTGGCAGCTTCGGCCATTCAGAGTCTAGCTTGGGCTGGAGTTGCTGGGCTGCCCTGCAGAGGCGATTTGCCACTTTGTGCTAATAAACACATTTCGATCCAAGGAACTTCTGAGGACTATTCTCACCCTGTCTCCTGACCGTTTTTGTGATGAAAGATGTTTGAAGTAGCTCCCCTGTTTAATGAAACCAGGCTGGACGTGACTGCTGAGGTTTGAAATAGCATTCTGCTGTGCTTGCTGTGTGCTCTGACCAAGTTACTTAGCTGCTCTGAACCTGTCCTTCTGTATCTCTATAGGTTTTTTAATTTTTTAATTAAAGTATAGTTGATTTACGATGTTTGTCAATTTCTGCTGTACAGCAGAGTGACCCATTCATACATATATATACAGTCCCTTTCTGATATTATCTTCTATTGTGTTCTATCACGAGATTAGATATAGTTCCCTGCACTGTACGGCACATAGGACCTCATTGCTTATCTCTGTATCTCTATATTTAAGTTAATCCCTATGCCACACAGTCCACGTCAGGATTTAATGAGATAACATTTGTGGAAAGTACCAGGGCTGGGTCTTAGTATACCTAGGACACCATATGCCTCCCTAGATAATGAACTTTCTTCCCTTTTCCAGACAGGATCCCAGGTGGGAGAAACCGAGGCCAGATCAATTTAAGACTGCTGGTTTGCTCTCGGCAGTAATCTGGGCATGGCAGATTTCAGGTATTTTCAAACAAAAGTAAAAGAGCTTTAATTACGCCCTCATTTGTGGTTTGGTTTGGTTGCCGCCCTGTCGCTGCTGCAAAGTGCAGGGCTGGCTGGGACTCAGGAGCGGAAAGTCGGTACTTCCTCCTGACACTCCCAAGTGTCTGGGGCTCAGAGATGGGGTTGCTGGTCTCCTCTGGGTGGGGCGTAGTTCGGGGACCGGCCTGCTGAGTCAGCCTGGGCTGCCTGCTCCCTTGTCACACCTTTGGCGTGTGTGTCTTTGGCCCTTGTACTTACACTTGCTCTTTGCTTTTCGATCCATTAATTTTAGCTGCGATCTTCCAGTTAATACAGATGACGCACATCACTCATTTGTAACCAGCAGGTAGCTGGAGCGTTGGGTGTGACTTCATTGTCGCACTGCCTGGATTCCAGGCCGTTTCATACCGAGTGGTCTCAGTTGTGGAGAATCTCAGTTTCTTTATCCACAAAGTGGAAGAATGATAGCACTTGTCTCACAGGATTGTATGAAGGTTTAGGAGGATTAGCCTGTAAAAGTAGTTAGCACAGAACCTGCTCCATAAGTGAAAATACTACTTCTATTAGTATTGGTAATGGGCAATATTTGAGCATTTATTATTGCTCCTAGTCTTGGCCAAGTGCTCTGCTGGCAGGAAGCGTATGTTACATCTTGGGTCTTCCCTGAGCCTTCCCTGAACCCCTCATGACTCAGCCCACAGCCTCACCAGCAGACCCAGAGCCCTCCCAGCGGCCCCTCCCAGGGCTTTACCCCTCTGTGTGTGGCTGGACAGTTCCATTCTCATGGTGCCTTTTAAAGCAAGGGTGTTCAAGATGCTTTATCTGCTTTTTTTTCTTCCTTTTAGGGCCACACCTGTGACACGGAGGTTCCCAGGCTAGAGATCAAATCAGAGCTGCAGCTTCCAGCCTGTGCCACAGCCACAGCAATGCCAGATTCGAGCCGCATCTGCAGCCTATGTCACAGCTCACAGCAACGCCAGATCCTTAACCAACTGAGCGGGGCCAGGGATCAAACCCCCATCTTTATGGATACTAGTCCGATTTTTAACCCGCTGAAGCACGACAAGAACTCCTATCTACCTTTTTACTTCCTCAAGCCAAAGAGACCTAACTAGACTCCCCAGAAGAGGCTGTCTGCTCTCCATCCTTTAGCACAAGCTAAATAAAGGGTCCACCAGCTTCAAAGGCTGACTGAGTTAGTCTCCGGTTTCCACTTTGGTTACTTTCCAGCCTTCTTTGGTCTGGGCAGCCTACCCTCCCGCTCCAGCTAGCTGATGGGGCTGACCTTTAAGGAGAAGGAACACTCTGCTGTTTTGACTCACTGGGGCCCCAGTTCTGTCCTTGCTGGACAGCACGGCTCTGAGGAAGGTAGGAAAGAAGGCCTTTCTGGGTGTGAACTTCCCATTGATTTAAAACCACTGTTTTCTCCATTATTCTTTTTACTTTATTTTTTCTCTCTCTCCATTTTTTTTTTTTTTTTTTTTTTTAAGGGCAGTACCTGCAGCATATGGAGGCTCCCAGGCTAGGGGTCGAACCGGAGCTGTAACTGCCGGGCTACACCACAGCCACAGCAGCACCAGATCTGAGCCACATCTGCAATCTACACCACAGCTCAGGGCAATGCCAGATCCTTAACCCACTGAACGAGGCCAGGGATCGAATCCACAGCCTCATGGTTCCTAGTCAGATTAATTTCCGCTGCCCCAAGACAGGAACTGCTCTCCATTATTATTTTTATAACAGTATCACAAAAGTGGCCACTTAATGCATGCAGTTCTATCAAAAAAGAAATTGTGAGCAAACGTGTCCCTCATGTAATTGTAGAGGGAACTTGAATCAATATTTTATTTAACTTATCAACGAGGGACGCAAGAGATTGGTAAAGCTGGCTCAAAGAGCATTGGAAGAACTGGATATTCATAGGCATTTTGGGGAGAAAAAGGGCTGGAAGAGAGGAAGTGTGTAAGTGTGGAGACAATGGTGAGGTGCCATTCAGATCAGCAAAAGGTCTTCACTGTCAGCCCCCTTCGGGGTATGAGGGAGGAAGGCCTTTCCCTTCTTCTAGGCCCTGTGGTTGGTCTGATAATTAAATCAACATAAGACAGATAAACAGGAAAAACTAATTTCGTATAAACAGGAGCTCATACAAATATTACACTCTGAGAAGTGACCAAAGCAGGCAGCTTTTGTACCTTTTAAACAAAGAAACAATACCTTTTGTAGAGTGAACAGGACAAAGGGATTTGGATTTGGAAGAGGAATGGGTGAAGGAGTAACAAGGTTTGTTTATATAGCCTCTTGGCCTTGAAATCCTTATCACTGGTGATAAGGATGTCTGTCTTCTGTCTGGTATAGGGAGGGTGACTTTTGCAAGGGAGATTTAATTCTTTTAAGGGGGGCAGAGGAGGGGCAGACTTGCTCGCACTAGCTGTTCTTTACACAACTTTAATTCAAAATAATCAACGTGCTGGGAGTTCCTATTGCGGCTCAGTGGAAACGAACCCAACTGGTATCCATGAGGATGCGGGTTCAATCCCTGGCCCCAGGACTTGATCCCTGAGTTTGTTGCTGCGAGCTGTAGTGTAGGTCGTAGATGCAGCTTGGATCCCACATTGCTGTGGCTGTGTTGCAGGCTGGGAGCTATAGCTCTGATTTGTCTCTTAGCTTGGGAACTTCCATATGCTGCACCTGCAGCCCTTAAAAAAAAAATTTAATATGCCAAAGTGGTATATTTTGGAGTGGTCTGACCGGAACCCCATCAGGGGTTTGCCTTAAGTGAAGAGAGTCTCCTGGTCTCCTGGGCGGCCTGTGCCCCACGTCTGATCCATGTCTGGGTGTAAAGGCTGGACCTCTCACCCCCTGCTTAACATCTCTCCAGGGTCAGCCTATCTTCAGAATTGCCCATTGGGTCCACCTAGGCTTCTGTCTTGACTGCATCCCAGCTTACTTTCTTTCTCTCCCCAGAAATCTGCAACTTAACACAGAACTTCTCAGTGTCCAGGCCCTTAAATGCACAGTCAATAGGAAAAGCAAACTCAGATATAATGTTCTAGAGACCAGGGTCTGGCTCATCTGTAAAGAGCTAGATAGTAAATATTTTAGGCTTTGCAGGCCCTCTGTCTCTGTAGCGCTCACTTCAGCTCTGTGCTGGAAGCAGGAAAATGGTCACGAAGACCAAACAAATGGCTTTGTTTCAATAACGTTATTTGTAAAAACAGGTGGAGGGTGGGATCTGGCCCAAGGGCCAGGGTGCTGACCCCTGCTCTAAATAAGTTAAGTAAGTCTGTTAAATAATACCCTGGTATGACATTGAAAGTACAAGCTACCTGCCACCTTTGCCCTCTTTGATGGTTATAGGATATAATTTTAAATCCTACAACTGCCTGCAAGGGGCTTATCTTACCATTTTACAAACGAGCCTAGTACCAACAGCAGGGAGGGTTCTGCATGGTCTTACTGTTTTAGGTTGATGGTAGTTTCTGGAAATGAACGTGGATCTAGCCTTGAGACTGGCTATGCCCCTTTCCATCAGCCTCCTTCACTGAGTCATGAGAAGCAGGGGTTTGAGTGACTCTTTGGAGAAAAGCACCCCCAAACCAGAGCTGACTGCAGATTCACAGAGCCCAGAGGTACCTGGAGAGACACTGCCCAGCATCAATTCTCTGCCTTGTATCCCAGAGTTATCACAGAATAGGTGCGGTTACCTACGAGTAAGGCAATCTGGATGTAGATATCCTTTAACCATTAAGGTTTTAAAGGAATTGTCCAGCCTGGACCATGTTTTCTGGTACACATTCCTCTGACACAAGTAGAGGTAAGAACAGCTTGCACAAGGAGGCAGAGGTCTTACTGGGCTGTGCCACACGTTACCTGTGCCATTGATGAAGCTTCTTGGTCAGCCTGAGACTGTTAGCACTGCTATGAAATGTGAAGGAATCTCTTCCAACTCTCATTTTGCAAAAAGCCCATTAAACAAGGTCTGGATTTGAATTCTGACTCCCCATATCACCAGCTATGTGACCACAGGCCAGTTTCTTAAGTTGTTTTGTGCATCAGTTTTTTCATCTATAAATGGGGATAATTATAGTATCTGTTTAATATGAAAATGAAATGAATCTATCCATGTAAAACTTGTAGAGCAGGGAGTTCCCATCATGGCTCAGAGGTTAACGAACCCGGGTAGGATCCATGAGGACGCAGGTTGGATCCCTACCCTCCCTCATTGGGTTAAGGATCCACTAGCTGTTCCTTACACAACCTTAATTCAAAATAATCAGTGTTCTGGGAGTTCCTAATGTCACTCAGTGGAAATGAACTGACTAGTATCCATGAGGATGTGGGTTCAATCCCTGGCCCCTGGGTTTGATCCCTGGGTTTGTTGCTGTGAGCTGTGGTGTAAGTTATAGACATGGCTCGGATCCCGCATTCCTGTGGCTATGGTGTAGGCCAGTGGCTACAGTTCCGATTGGATCCCTAGCCTGGGAACCTCCACATACCACAGGTGCAGCCCTAAAAAGACAAAACAAACAAAAAAATAACTTATAGAACAGTATCTAACATAGTGAGCACTATGAAAATATTTTATATTGATGTTTTTATTGTTAGTTACTAGTTTTTGTTCTTTTTAGGGTGGCATCTGTGGCATATGGAAGTTCCCAGGCTAAGAGTTGAATCAGAGCTGCTGCTGCCAGCCTAGTGGGATCCAAACCATGTCTGTGAGCTACACCACAGCTCACGGCAACCCTGGATCCTTAACCCACTGCGCAAAGCCAGGGATCAAACCCATGTCCTCATGGATACTAGTTAGGTTTGTAACCTGCTGAGCCACAATGGGAACTCCTATTGCTACTATTATTTTTAGCACTTGCTATGGTGTCCTGCTAGTCTTAGGGATACAGTGAGTATAATTCAGAGCATAAATGAGCCGCATAATAAATTAGATTCAGATTAAGTTCTGGAACAGTGATCTCCAACAGAACTCTGTGATGTTTGGGGTGGCTGCCTCCATGCTGTCCGGTAGAGTAGCCACCAACCACATTTGGCTCATGAGCACTGGACATATGAGTGGTATGACTGAGGAACTAGAAATTTTATTCAGTCTAAATGTATATGGCCACATGCGGCTACATGCTGCAGTGTTGGATAGCACAGTCCTTTGAACATATAGTGTTTAGAGATTATGATTCAGTGTTTGGCATTTTTTGAACATCTGTAGGTGATTCACATGTGGGCAGAATTGAGAACCACAGGACTAGGACTTTTAGGCCAGTACTTTCTCATCCATCCACCCACCCATTCATCCATCAAAAGGTAAATTTAAGAAGTACATATTAAGTTCCTGCTATAGGCCAGTTTCTCTTCTGGACAGAAGCAGCAAAGGGAGAGAAGGTCTTGGCTGTCAACGAACTTGTGTGCTGGTGGGGAATAGATAATATAAAAGCATACAGTAAATAGGCCCCTCCCAGGAGTTCCCATTGTGGCGTAGTGGAAACCATTTCGACTAGTATCTATGAGAATTTGGGTTTGATCCCTGGCCTCGTTCAGTGGGTCATAGATCCAGCATTGCTGTGAGCTGTGGTGTAGATTGCAGATGCAGCTTGGATCCCAAGTTGTTGTGGCTGTAGCGTAGGCCAGCAGCTGTAGCTCTGATTTGAATCCTAGCCCGGGAACCTCCATGTACCATGGCTGTGACCCTAAAAAGCAAAAAAAAAAAAAAAAAGGCCACTCCTAGACAAGGTACTTGAATGCAATCGGGACAAAAGAGGGTGTTGCAGTGATGACTGGCTTGGAGGGGATGGTGGTGCTTGTTTAAAGGAAAGCCTCCCACAGGAGGGGATACCTAAGCTGAGACCTGTTCGGTGAGAAGGAGACAGCCTTGTCATGATCTGGGGTCTGTGTTCCAGGCAGAGGGAGCAGCATGTTGTCCTGAAATTGGGGCTGTGCTTGGCCTGTTTGCGAAACAGGTGAAAGGCCAGTGCAGTAGGAATGGTGAGGACAGAGGACCGTGGTCGTAGGGGAGCTTGGAGAGGAGGGCAGGGTGTTACTGTTTGGGGCCTTGGGGACCAGGGTCCTGTGTCAGGATTTTATTCTAAGCGCCGTGGGGAACCGTAGGAAGATTCTGAGCAGTGCCTTCTGTGAGCAGAGTAGCTCTTTAGTTGCCGTACTGTACCTGGGTGCCCAAGGTAGAGCCGACAGAACTTATTGCTGGGTGGATTGGATCTTGAAGGTCACAAGAGTTTTTTAGTAGCCCTCTTCTCCCAATATGTCTACACAGTGAGACTGGGTAGTTGGTATTCGCACCGACTAAATACGTTTCCTTTCTTTCCATCTTCCAGAGGCTGCTAAGAAGCGTTGTGAGGCTGTGGAATGTAGGTGAGGGGAGGATAAAGCATGTAGCCTGAAGTGGTGTTTCTCTGACTTGAAAGTGCCGATCACCTGGGGATCTTGTTAAAATGCAGGATCAGACTTTGCAGGTCTCGGCTGGGGTCTGAGATTTGGCATTTCTAAAAGGCTCTTGTGTGATGCCTGGCCACATTGACTTGAGCCCCACTTTCCTATGGAAGACTTACTCCTGCCATCCAGGGGCACAAAACCATGACCCCTGGAGCCTATGTGTCTTAGGAGCAGGTGGTATGTAGCCAGGAAGAATGCACAAGAACACACTTGAGTCTATTCTTCCAGGTCTACACGGGCATCTTGGCCTTGGCTGAGCCCTCTCTAGAGACTCAAGGAATTTGCTTTTTGAGTACACAAAAGTCCTCGCTCTTTTGTTTGTCATTTGGGAACATAATTCCTCAGCAATTATTTCACAGCCTGTAGCAGTGTAGGCAGGGCTCTTCAATTCCAATCTCCAGAACTCCATTTGAGGGGACGTATTTTACATGAAAAAGAAGCCTTTAAAGCAAAATGACCTGTGGGCAAGAAGGTACATGACTCCCTCTGGATCAGCAACCTCATATTATTAACACAATGGATTTACTCCGGTGTCCGGGTGGGAGAAGTGAGACTTGATCACCAGAGATATTAACAACAGGATGATCAGTTTCAGTGGAGAGGAATTTCCACTCCAAAGCAGTGCCCCCAGCTCTGGATCCATTTCTTAATGAAACGGGAAAGGAAGTGTCCAGGAGTTTAATAGGATGCATGTCGCTGAAGAGCCTTACTATAAGTGAAACCTAATACCGGGTTGGAGGATTTAGGGCTGTTTTGAAACGAGTGTACTCCCTTGTAAAAGGGGGCTGGTTCAACCATATTGATCATCCAGGGGCCAGCACAGGATATTTTATTGAGGCAGGATTTCATATGGAAGCTTTTTGTAAATGAAACTAACATTTGATTACTGGGAGAAAATTACTGCGACTTGCCATCTGTTTTCCCAGCCAATACCATTGATTCATGGTGCTTGTAGTAGTTCCTAATAATCTGTCCCATTTCGTATTGTATGAGATATTGAAGCTATTTTCCTGACTGCTCCAGTCTAAACATTTAGGGTTATTGCACCAAGCTTGCACTCCAGCTTTCTTCGATCTAATTTTTTGAGTTCTCAAGTGCTGCAGCATTTATCATTGCAGGTTATTAAATTATCATGTGGTCGTTTGCATTTTTATTATGTTCTTCCCTTCTAATATATGCAGATCTTCCCGTTAAAGCCCACATAGATTTTTTTTTTTTTTACATCAGGCAGAAGGGGGAACATTGAACTGTCTCAACCTACTTCAGTCAAAATGACCAAGAGCTTTTCTTGTCACTCGCTCTGTGGGTTTGCCGCTCTGAAGAGGCCCGATTCCTCCAATTCCCAGTGCTCGTTTTTTCCTATTTATTTCTCTTTTCTTTCCAGAATTACTGCTTACTCTAGAGACAGCTGCTTAATAGGAAGAATCAGGCACAGTCTAAGGGAGCTCTTAATGAAACGTCTTCAGTTCATGATATAGTCTTAGAATTACAGCTCTTCCCGTGTTTCTAGAAGCGCTCCCAGCATAAACATACGCACCTCCCTACTGTGTAAATCAGCACATTACTTCCTGGATGGGGATTCAGAGTGATGGCCCCAATCAACACAAAGCAACTCTTACTTGCCGGTAAAAATAAAAGTCAAACCCATAGCGCAGCCACAGTTGCTTTTCAGGGATAGGACTCCAGGTAGAAGCGGCTCGTGGAGGTGTTTGTTGCTTCAGAAGGGACCCCTCTTCCCAGTGTGAGTAAAGGTGAGCCTTACGTAAGATGTTTGCCATCCCGAGAGGCCGTGTCTGGTAAGGAAATAGTCAGAAATGTCCTTAGAAAAGTCTTTGTGATGCCAGCTTTGATTCTGCCAAGAGATATCACAGGCTCAGGTGCCAAACAGTCCTGGGTGGAAATGCTGTCTCTGCCACTTGCTCGCTGGATGATCTTAGGAAAGACAGGTGACTGTTCTGAGCTTAGTCTCCTCTGGAGAGTAGAATCATGCCTTCTTGGCTGCTAGAGAGTTGTAAGAATTCACAGTAACACACGCTAACTTTCTACCACACTGGGTACCATCGTCTATACAAATTGTTGCTTTCAAAACAAAACAAAAGTGTTAAGAATCTGGACATTACCACTAATCTTTTATCCTGGTTTTTACATTCTTTGGATCAAAATACAAAAATCAACAGCCTTCAACTGATTCCGACCCTTTCCTTCCTCCTGGCTCTTTAGACTCTGTTGCAAGCAGTTTTCTCTGCCGATGCAAATGCTGGGACTGTCATCTTGATAAAGCCAGTCTCCCTGAACACTGGTGGCTGACTGGATGGCTTTGTTTCCATGTGCCAAGCTGAATCCACCCTGCAGCCCAGGCTCCAGCAGCAGTGTGCCAAAGGCAGTGTTGGAACTAAACGTCCGGGGTCTTTGATGGCAAGGCCATCACCTCTGTTTTCTGACCTGTCGAGGCATCCTGCAGTAGATGACATGTCAGCAGGGGAGGGCCACGGGAGCTGTTAACTGCTGTGCAAAGCCAGGTGCATTTGCGCACACTGGAGTCTTTCCTGCAGACACACAGTGCTGAGCTGGAATGAGAGGTAGAAAGCAGCATGGTTTGTTTCTCATGTTCTTGGCTTGCATGAAGGTATCTTTTTCAACACGTCTTATTTTCTAAGCATGAAGTCAAAGGGAGATAGTATGACACAGTTAACCTGATAGGGCTCTGGCACGTCCCGGGGACACATCCATTGACCATCCATCATCATACACGGAGCTCCCTGCTCAAGAGCAGAGCCCTGACCCCAGGTCAGGAGTGCGCAGAGCAACATGCTTCTGGCTTTCTGGTCCCCAGCGAGGCCGTAGTTACTTTCTTACTGAGGTGAAGGATATACCGCTCTGTATATCCCGTTAGAGAGGCAATGCCTCTGATCTAGAACCTGGAGATTGCAGTCTTTGCAGTATACATTTTCTTGTATGTTTGGTAATATTTCTAAGACCCTCTTCGACTTGCTTGTCTGTGCAATTTCCCCAGCAGGGTATCTTTCCTGGCCTCTCACTTTTATTAGACATAAAACATCCCATGTGCGTAATTATTCTCCTTGTCAGGCCTGGCTCTATTTTTTCTGGCCCCCAGAGCCATTTGGATCTCTTCTCAAAGGGCCTAGAAGGCTGTACTCACTTCCTCGTTTCCAGTTGAGATCTGGAAAAATTCAGCTAAAGGAATTTGACATTTAAATCTGTAAGATCCTAATGTTATACTCAGTGGGTTGGGGCCCTCTTCTTGCTTTCATCCTGAGACGCCCCCTCCCCACCCCCACGTGTGCGTTCTCAGTGGGTGTGATATCACCCCTAATGGAGGGAAAATTGCTTTCTGTGGGGTGGGAGAGGGGTGCAAAAACTTACTGCTCTTTTTATGTGTAAAGTATAGATACACATGAAGCATATAAACAGATATACAGTATGTCTCTGGCATTAAAATATCATAAAAGGGGCCAAATAAAAAGAAATGTCTAAAAAGGCTCTTGGGTGTGGGATAATGAAAAAAGCTTGAAAAACACTGCTCTATAGTTTTCCTCTTGGTACCTCATATTCCTCATTCTGAAAAAGTAATGCCTAAACAGAGACCCCTGACTCTCCACTTGGGGTGAAAATATTACCAGGTGTCGTTTTGGGAGGAGGGTAAGGCTAGTGTGTTTCCAGCCGAAAGTTGTTCAGAATTCTGGAAGGGAAAGTCATGCACGAGTCTTTAATAGCAAAGGAATCACCTCAGAGATTTCAAAGTTCCAACTCCTGGACCTGCCTCAAGTGTACTCTAGAATCTTCTGGAACTCTGGACATCACTTGGGTGATTCCTAAATAGTCCACAAGTAGTCAGACTCAAGGTCCACAACTGCTGATCTAGAAGAAGGAGAGAAAGTGGCTTAGATTAGAAGCAATAAATGCTGGAGAGGGTGTGGAGAAAAGGTGGGAATTTAAATTGATACAACCACTATGGAAAACAACTAAAAAAACTGAGTATTTTTAGTTTCCACAAAAAACTAAAAATAAAATTACCATATGATCCAGCAGTCCTACTCCTAGGCATCTATCTGGGAGAAAACCATGACTCGAAAAGATACATGTGGAGTTGCCATGTGGCTCAGCAGGTTAAGAACCCAACTAGTATCCGTGAAGATGCAGGTTCATTCCCTGGCCTCGCTCACTGGGTTAAGCATCTGGCATTGCCACAAGCTGCAGCCTAGGTCCCAGATGCGGCTTGGATCCCCATTGCTGTGGTTATGCTGAAGGCCTGCAGCTGCAGTTCTGCTTTGACCCCCTAGCCTGGGAATTTCCATATGCCACATATGTGGCCAGTGTTTACTGCAGCACTGTTTACAATACCCAGGACGCGGGAGCTACCCAAATGTCCATCAACAGAGGAGCGGATAAAGATGTGATACCTGTGTACAATGGACTATTACTCAGCCATAAAAAAGAATGAAATAATGCCATTTGCAGCAACATGGATGGACCTAGAAATTATCATACTAAGTGAAGTTAGACAGTGAGAGACAAACATCATATGATATCACTTATATGTGGAATCTGTAAAAAGGATACAAATGAGTGTATTGAAAACCTAAACTTAGAGACTTCAAAAAACTTATGGGTACCAAAGGGGACAGGTTGGGAGAAGCGAGAGGTGGACTGGGGGTTTGGGAGGGAAATGTTCTAAAATTCGGTTGTGATGATATTTTTACAACTATAAATATAAAAAATTCATTGAATTATTTAAAAAGAATTTTAAATTAAAAAATTAAGTCATTGTATTACTAAAAAATAATTTAAAAAATTAAAAGAAAAATTTTTAAAGTTTGTAAATAGTGTAAAAAAATGGAAGGAAGGTGATGCAGGGCCAGAAAGTATTATGTAGGCCTCTCGCTCGCCACCCCTCCTCACCTCTGCTCTTCGGCACACTGGCTGGTGCCTAGTTCACCTGCCTACCCCAGCCTTTCCAACCCCCACCACCTCTGCTCTGTGCATTTGCATGGAAGGTTCTCACCACTCAGACTTCCCTTTCTTTCATCTCAGCCTGTCAATATTCTCCTTTTTCTACAACACCAGCTCCAGGGTTTCCTCTTTCAGGAAGGCTTTCACGAACCTCCCCAACCTGCCCCCATTTTCTTACTGCACTTGATACATGCTGCCTTACGTCTTGGCTATTTGTACACATTGTCTTTTTTTTTTTTCCATTTTATTGAGGTATAGTGTATATAACCATACAATCCATCCATCCTAAGTATACAATTAAGTGATTTTTTTAAGTGGCTTTGTAACATTGTACAGCCATCCCCACAGTCCAGTTTTAAAACATTTCCATCTGAAAAGTTTACTCATGCCTATTTGCAGCCAGGCCCCACCCCACCCCCAGGCAACCTGCTTTCATTCTCTATGGATTTGCTTTTTCTGGACATTTCATGTAGATGGAATAATATAATACAGAATAGTTTTTATATGGCTTCTTGCAATTAGCATACTTTTTGTGGTTAACTTATGTTGTACCATGTATTGGTAGTTTATTCCATTTCATTGCCAAATATTCCTTGGCATTATAATTTAGTGGATATTAGATTAACTGAATTGGATTAGTATTGTATTTATGGCTATATCACATTTTGTTTATTCATTGTCCATTGGTGGACACTGGGGTTGTTTTCAGTCCAAGGTTGTTATGAATAATGCTGCCATTTGCAGTCAGTGTGTAGACATATGTTTTCAATTCTCTTGGGTAGAACTGGGGGTGAAATTGCTGGGTTATAGGGTAAATTTATATACAACTTTTAAAGAAACTGCCCCGTTGTTTTTCAAAATGGCTGTAACTATTTCATCTTTTACATTCCTACCAGCATCATATGAGGCTTCCAGCTTTATGTCTGTATTTTTTTTGTTGTTCCCATTCTAGTGGGTGGATAGTGGTACCTCATGATTTTTATTTGCATTTCCCTAATAACTAATGGTGCTGAATATCTTTTCATATGCTTGTTAGGCATTTATCTGTCTTTTGTGAAATGCCTATTCAAATTACTTGCCTGCTTCCAAAATTGCTTAAAATTGTCATTTTATTGTTGAGTTGTAACATTGGTAGAAAGTGTTATTCAAATCTCTTTATTCTTAAAGATTTTCTGTCTAGTTGTTTTATCAGTTGGAGGATATTAAAGCCTCCAACGGTTATCATTGAATTGCTTCTTTCTCCTTTAACTTGACAATTTTTGCTTCATGTATTTCAAGGGCTGTGTTATTAGTTTGATGTGGTTCGGTTTACATCTGACATTTTGTAATTTGCTTTATGTCTCATATCTTTTTTTGTTCCATTGTTCCTTCCTTATTGTCGTCTTCTGTGTTAGATACTGTCTCATGTTTCATTTTAATTCCTTCTCTCCTTATGTTTTGAATTATTTTCTTAATGATAGCATCTATAATAGCACAGTCAATTTCAGATTAGTAGTAACTTAATTCATGAAAAATATGGAAACTTTGCTCTAATACACCTTCATTGCTCTTTCCTCCTTTGTGTTAGCATCATAAATGTATATATAACATCTATTGATCTGTATACAAAATGAATTGAACAATATATTATTGTTTTATGCAGTCCTATACCTTTTAAAGAAGTTAAGAGGGGAAATATTTATCCATGCATTTAACTTTCTTGGTACTTTTATTTCTTAGTGTTTATATTTGAGTTATATGTGGTATAATTTCCTTTCTACTTAAAGGAATTCCTGTAGTATTTCTTGCAAGGAAAATCTGCTAGCAATGAATTCTTCCAGTCTTGTTTATCTAGGAATGTCTTTATTTTGCCTTCAGTTTCAAGTGGTAGTTTTGTTGGTTATGGAGTTCTTGACTGACAGTTTTTTTGTTTGTTTTTGTTTTTTGCCACAGCCACAGCCACAGCCACAGCCACAGCCACAGCATGTGGAAGTTCCTGGGCCAGGGATCGAACCCACACCACAACAGTGACAGTGCTGTGATTGAGCTGCTGTGGTGACAGTGCTGGATCCTTCACCTTCTGCACAACAAGGGAACTCCTTATTTAGTTTTTTAAAAATACCACCCCACTGCTCTCTGACTTACCTTGTTTCCAGTGAAAAATCAGTTCTTAGTCTTATTGAAGATCGCTTGTCTATGATGATTTTTGTTTTCTTTGCAGTTTTGAAGATCATGTGTTGGTTGAGTTTTTTTTTTTTTCTTTGCTGCTTTGAAGATCATGTGTTGGTTTTTGCCTTTTAGCATACATGTAAACAGGTTATAATGTATCTGGGCATGGATCTCTTGGCTTTTGCCCAACTTGGAATTTGTTGAATGTCTTAAATCTATGGAGTCGTGTTTTTCACTACATTTTGGATATTTTGGCCATTATTTCTTCAAATACTTTCTCTGCCCTTTTCCTCTCTTCTTTCCATATGGGACACCCATTATATGTATGTTAGTGTGCTTGCTGGTGTCCCACGGGTCTCTGAGGTCCTATTCATTCTTCTTCTTGGTTCTTCAGATTGATAATTTATTAATTTATTTTCCAGTTCACTGATTCTGTCTTCTGACATCTCACATCTGATACTGAGTTCCTGTAGTAAATTTTTTATTTCAGTCATACTTTCAACTTTAGAATTGCCATTAGTTTGTTTATTGTTGTTGTTGTAACTGTTCAGATTCTCTATTCATTGACTGTTATCGTATTTAAATTTAAACATAGCTATTATTTAAATTTTTAAACACAGCTTTCTTTAGTGTTTTGCACATATTATTAGGTGCTTTGACTCTTGGTTATGTCCAACATTGGGATCCACTGTGAGAAAACTTCTGTTGACTGCTTTTTTTCCCTGAGTAAGGAAAGGCCATGCTTTCCTGTTTGTTTTTTGTATGACTCTTAATTTTTTGTTAAAAATTGGGCATATGAGATAATATATTCTAGAAACTCTGGATTCAGTTTTCTGTGCACCTGAGATTTGTTGTCATTGCTGTTTGTTTAATTACTACCCTAACTAAATCTGTGGAATCTGTTTCTCTCATGGTGTGTGGTCATGGATATCTTGGCTCAGGTTTTTGTTTTTAATTCTCCTGTGTGTCTTTTTTTTTTTTTAATGTGTTAAATTCTTGTTTTTATTTTCATACCTGTCTTCCTGGGGTCACCCCTGTGTCTGCACAGTCAATGATTGGTCAGAGTTTGAGTAGGATTAAGATTTTGTTCAAAAGTAATGGAGTTCCCATCATGGCACAGTGTAAACGAATCTGACTAGGAACCATGAGGTTGCGGGTTTGAGCCTGGCCTTGCTTAGTGGGTTAAGGATCCGGCGTTGCCGTGAACTGCGGTGTAGGTCATAGACATGGCTCGGATCCGGCGTTGCTGTGGCTGTGGTGTAAGCCGGCAGCTGTAGCTCCAATTAGACCCCTAGCCTGGGAACCTCCATGTGCTGCCGGTGCGGCCCTATAAAGCAAAAAAAAAAAAAAAAAAAAAAAAGGGTTTATTAAAAAATAAGCCAGCTTTTAAGCCTTCCCAGCTTCTACTTTCTTCTTTTTGCATCTTCTTGGCCTGTGCCCACAGGCTCACAGACAGGCAGGAATGAGTAGAGAAAGTGGACCCTCTCTGGCGTCTTCTCCACTTGTACACAGCTTTCAGTCAATAGAGACCCGTGAAGAGGTTGTCAAGGACCCTATGGCTGATCTTCCTGTTAAATTTCTGTCTAGTCTGCGAGTCTGTTGCTTGCCCAAACCAGCACCATGACCTCAGTGTCTTAAGGTGGACACCCCCTGTTCATTTGCCATTGGGATTGCTCTTCTCACTTAAAACACTACTGAGTGTGGGGTTTTAATGTACACTGCAAATCAAGTAGGCTCCCTCCATCCTCAAGCCCACGTGGTAGAACTGCTGTGTCAATCGACATGGGAGGGGTGAGGGGAGGGAGAGAAAGAACCCAGATCCCCGTTGTTCTTGTCAGAGGTTCAGAAGTTTTTCATGAATAAACGTTCCTCAATTCGTTGTATGTTTTAGTCAATTTCTAGGGTCTTGAAATAGTTTTTGGCAATTTTGTCTAGTGTTATTGTTATTCTTTGAGGAGAGGATTTGTCAGGCTTTTTACACTGCTATTCTAGCTTCATTGTCTTCTCACTTTTTTAGAGAGGAAAAATCGTGTGGCAGGAAAAATCATGTACCTGTTAAAGGTACGGACTCTGACACCAGACTGCCTGGGCTTTAACTGGCCCTGCTATTTACTGTGTGCATGAACTTGGGCAAATTATTTAACCTCTAGACCTCAGTTTCCTCATCTGTAAAGTGGGGATAACAATAGTACCTACGTAAGGGGATTGTTGTGAGAATGAAATGGGTTAATATGCATACAGTGATAGGAGTAGTGCTTGGCACACCTTAAATGCTATAAAATGTGTGCTTTTATTATTATTTCAGGGAGGGCAGAGGCTTATCTGGGACTTTAGCCCCCATATCCTTGCCCTGGTGCCTTGTACATTGTCAACTCCTCTGACCTCCAGATAATCTTTACTAAGTAATGCTTGATGTATGCAGGAAATGAGGGCAGCTCTCAGAGTATCCACGGGTGCGAGGAGGAAAGACTGACTGCAGGGGACCTGAGGAACAGATGGCTTTGTGCCTTGTTGAGGCCAGATATTGGTCAGTCTTTGTCTTGGGCTCATGTGTGTTTTTCCTGCCAGCCCCAGGAACTGCCTAAAATGTCCAAGTGCCGCTCACTACCGTATTGAGTTTGAGATCGGGTCTGCACACTTGTGTTTCCAAGTAGTTAATTAGCACAGTTCCCACATTTCAGGAATTTTCTTGCATCAGACAGTGCCATGGGGGAATAAAGCAGCTTGGCCACACTGCTTCTAGAGAGGGAAGCACCACTGGGGAGCTGCAAGAAGACAGGGGAACTTACAGTGTGTGTCCACGAGCCCAGGTGGCTGTGTGCCTGGGCAGAGCCATCCTGCCAGTTGATACTCTTGCCTCCAGTGGACACAAGTGGGATGAATGGAGTATGGGTTGGACCCTCTCACCACCTTGGGGGGACATCTTCGAGCAGGACAGTCCTGCACAGCTGCGTGCAGTGACCTGACTTGGCCGCCGTGCACCCTACTCTGCTCAGGAGCAGGGCTGAAGACGTCAGGAAGACCGCCTGCAAAGAGTTTTCATCCAGATGGGCCACAATCACGATGGCCAGGGAGAAAGTGAGGCAGGGGGTTTGCACAGAGGAGGTATCCTTGGAACTGAATAAGCAAGGGTTTCTGAGGTGAGTGGAGTGGGATGGGTGGGTGGTATTTTGGGCCATTTGAAGGCCAGGGAGTGAGGAAGATCCAGGCTGGCAGAGGAAAGTGCAGGCAGGGATGGCTGCAGGAGGCAGACAGAGAGACAGAATGCGGCCAGATCTCGGCAGGTCTGTCAGCTCAAGACAAGGAGCTTGGGCTTTTTTAGTGGGCAGTGGGCATCACCGGAGGTTTTTATATAGAGTCTTAGTTGGGGATGGATTGAATGAGGTGAGACAGGAAAGAGGACAGCCGCCAGTGCGGATACACTGCGGAGAATTCAGAAAAGAGGGAATGAGAAACAGAATGGAGACCAGGGGTCTGGAGGAGGGAGGGGGGGGGGAGGAGGAGCAGGGCCGGAGGGATGCAGAACTGAGGATGACTTAGCTTTTCTGGCTGGGGCCCGGGACTGTGCAGATAGCAGTGAAATTCCTTTTTTCGTTTTTTTTTTTTTTTTTGGCTTTTTTAGGGCCATATCCATGGCATATGGAGGTTCCCAGGCTAGGAGTTGAATTGGAGCTGCAGCCTCCAGCCACAGCCACAGCCACAGCCACAGCCACAGCCACATGGGGTCCGAGCCTCATCTGTGACCTACACCACAGCTCACAGCTCACGGCAACACTGAGAGAGGCCAGGGATTGAACCCGCATCCTCAGGGATACTAGTCAGATTCATTAACCGCTGAGCCATGAAGGGAACTCCCTGAAATTCTGATGTTCATGGAGGAAGGGATCAGAAGGTTGGGTGGGCTGAGTGGTGAGGGAGCAGGATCCTGTGTTGGGGGCCTGTGGAGGCTGGGTGTGGTGGCTCTCTGGGGCTGTGAGGAGGGATGGGGTGCCCTCAGCCTGTGGGAGACAAATAACATAGTGACTCAAGCGCCATCATATGTGACCTTGGGTAATCCTGGCCATACAGAGCAGGAGACAAGGAGGAGAGGGAGCAGGTGGGAGGGAAGAGAAGCATGGAAGGCAGCCCAGTTGTTCAAGAGAGGCCAGCTGTGTCAGAAAGCCCAGAAACCCGGTATATAGGTGGGGAGATACCAACTACATTGAAGACACGGGAGCTCATTGGGAAGCTACAGCAAGAGCAGTCTCCATGGCTTTAGCAGAGTGGTGATGCCCCTTCAGTCTGTGTTGTCTTGAGCATTGGAAAACAGAGCTGTCAACCTGGCAAACATGGACTTTCTTTATGACCCCGATGGAAGAAAAGATGAAGAATGGCAGTGATGGAATGTTCCCATTGTGGCTCAGCGGAAACGAATCTGACTGGTGTCCATGAGGATGCGGGTTTGAGCCCTGGCCTCACTCAGGGGGTTAAGGATCCGGTGTTGCCATGAGCTGTGGTGCAGGGTGCAGATGCAACTCGGATCTCGTGTGGCTGTGGCTGTGGCTGTGGCCGGCAGCTGAAGCTCAGATTTGACCCCTAGCCTGAGAACTTCCCTGTGCCCATGTGTGACCCTGAAAAGTGGAAAAAAGAAAAAGAATGGCAGTGACAAGAAGAGTGGTTTTAAGTTGTGGTTTTTACATGGATGAACTTTGGGCAAGCTTGTAGAGAGAACAGAGATGCGGCCCGTGGAGAGCGGAGGGAAAGAAAAGAGGGCAAAGGGTTGGAGAAAGGTCTTCAGGAGACAAGAAGGGCTGGGTGTGCAGAGGGGTCCGTGCTGAGTGGAGGGGGCAGCTCTTCCCTGGGTGGAGGTGAAGTGGGCGCCCCCAGTGTCTTCTCTCCCTTCCCGCTCTGTCCAAGTTGGATCCCACCTCTGGCTCCAGCAGGAAGAGGCGCCATGTCACATGCACACTTGGGTCAACTTCACTTTAATTACAGGCACCCCCTTTGGTACTTAGCCTGGTGTGACCTGGTATAGCATTGTTAACTCCTTGAACAAGGTAACATGCATCCAACAAGTAATAGACCGTTTTACTCAGGGACGGTGATGCCAAGTGGTGCCCAGTGCTTTTCTTCCAACATGGGATTGGGGTAAGGGACGGAACTGGACTGAGCCTCAGGGGACATCCTGTCACTGCACAGGTGCACGATTCTGGGCTAATTACTGTGCTGCTCTGGGCTTCCGGGTCCTCCCAGTTAAATGTGGGGAAGGAAGGGGCTAGAACACTCTCAACATACACTTCGGCAGCAACCCCAGTTGTCCTGTGAGCCATCACTGTGTGTCTTAGGTGAAGCTTGAAGGTGTTTTGTGCCTGAGATGCACCGAAATAACAGTGGATTTGAGTAGGTGGGGGAAGATGAACTCGTAACGTGTGGCTGTTTCCTTCATTGCTTGGACACCGAAACTGGACTTTCTCAGTCCGTCTTTTGAAAGCTTTTTAATGCACATGAGCAGGCTCTGTTTTGTTCTGATCCTTATTTGTCTTACATCTTACACCTGGGTGCACAAGCTTTGGCAACTGTATTATTTTCTTATCAGCTTATTTGTATGGTTCGTTTCTGAGAGAGGTTGTAATTAGGTGGAAGCAGACGATCTTGGTGTTTAGGACTAAACTCTACCTGTCTGGTGGGTTGCTCTTGAGGAATTGTGTGTAATGATTCTGTGTATACTGTCCTGGTAGAAGCAGTTTATAAGTAGCTTATTCCTGTGGAATTACAAGTGAAACCTGGAGACCAGGAAGAAAAAGAAATGAAATGCGTAAGTACAGCCCTGGAATCCCACACTCTTGCCCTGGCATGGCGGCAGGCTTGAGTCAGAGATTCCTGGTAAGCAGGGTGAAAATGGAAATACAGCTATAATCATACAATTTAGTAGCATTTGAATGGGAAAGCAATACAGTTAGTTCCTAGGAGAAGCAGAGCTTTTCTAGTACTTAATGAAAAACATTTCTCATATCAGCCTTAATCCATTGTTTCTGATAGTATATGTATATACATTTTTTAAGGGATGTACAGTATTTAAAAAAAAAAAATAAGGCTCCACAGTCAGGAGAGCTTCAGGAAATGCTACATAATATGTATTTTGGTGGATGATTAACGATGAATATTACCATTTGGAAATCTCTCATAAGTCTTGCAAAGAAACCTGTTTATCTTTGTTCAACCCAGAGTTTTCAGAATTATATATGACTTCATAATGCTTTTCCTTCTTGGGAGTTCCCGTTGTGGCTCAGTGGTTAATGAATCCGACTAGGAACCATGAGGTTGCGGGTTCGGTCCCTGGCCTTGCTCAGTGGGTTAACGATCCGGCGTTGCCGTGAGCTGTGGTGTAGGTCGCAGACGTGGCTCGGATCCTGCGTTGCTGTGGCTCTGGCGTCTGCTGGCGGCTACAGCTCTTGTTAGACCCCTAGCCTGGGAACCTCCATATGCTGCGGGTGCGGCTCTAGATAAAGGCAAAAAAAAAAAAATAATAATGCTTTTCCTCCTTGTATAGCTTTTAACAATAATTAAGCTTCTTCTTTTTTTTTTTTTTTTAAACAGCAACTTTGTGTGATAGAGGCTATTAGCCTTCACCACCTGGGTCAGGAGCACCTCCCCGAGATACAAGGAGCTGGGTGCTCGGTCACTCGGGTGTGAGTCAGGGGGGCTGGGCTTCAGTCCTGGCCCCGCCGCTCACCAGCTGCGTAGCCAGCAGCGGGGTAGTCATTTTCTCCAGTCTCAGGTTTCCTCTTCTGTAAAACTGGAGAATACCGTGACCTACCCTCTGGAATCATCTTGGGGGATAAATATGTCAGTAGACGTACAGCCCTCAGTGCCATCCTGGATAAGTAACTGATAAGTGTTCTCTGGGTTGTAATTAATATTACCTCCATCCCGGAGGACAGTTTGCCCTGACGCGGGGTTCCTCCCCTGTGACTGGGTACTAACTGCAGTGCTTCTTTGGATACTGACTGCGCTTCTCCTAATTCTGGCAGAGAGGAGCCTCATTAGCCCTTGGTGACAACTGCCTCTTTGCAGAGTTGTTTTCTTCATTATACTGTGAGCTGGCTGAGGGCACCTGCAGCCCTGGGATTTGAACCTGGCACAGCTACTCGGTCTAGGGTTTCAGTCCTTCTGACAGTAGGCCCAGCCCTATGGTATATGGAGAGCCTGACTCAGTGAACACAGTTCTGCCTGGGGAGTGTGCATGTGTGTGTGTGTGCACGCGTGTGTATGCATACATCGACAGTGTGATAGATGGAAATCTCTTAAGACTCTGTCTGGTCCTCTATACATACGTTTTTGCTGAATGCCGAGGAAATCATTAACACTTTCTGTTCCTGAAGTTTGTCTTATAAGAGAGACCTGGCACCACATACATTGTGACTTGAAAGAATGGTCTCAAGTCCTGTGAAAGGTGCTAGGCACAAACTATTAATAGTAGCCAGGACTCATGCAAAAATTTTTAGTCATGACTTTATAGCTTGCTCACTGAGTGGAAGAAAATTCTGTTTGCTGTGTCCAGTAGGGATGGGGGGATCCTTGTTTTACCGTGATGGATTGCTGAACTATGGATGAAAATCAATGACAAGATTTATAAGTGGGAAGCAAATTTAGAGTTTTTTTTTTTTTTTTTTTTTAAGAGAATTGGAGTTCCTCTTGTGGCTCAGTGGGTTAAGAATCTGACTAGTATCCATGAAGATGCAGGTTCAATCCCTGGCCTTGCTCAGTGGGTTAAGGATCCTGCATTGCCACGAGCTGTGGAGGGTCACAGATGCGGCCCAGATCTGGCATTACTGTGGCTGTGTCGTAGGCTGACAGCTGCAGCTCCAGATGCTGTGAGTGTGACCCTAAAAATCAAAACAAACAAACAATAAAAAAAAAAAAAAAAACAGAAGGGGGAGTTGCAGGCGTGTTAAGTGCCAGGTTAGTGTGTGGCTCTTAAAACCGCTCCTGTTCCCCTCTTCTCTCCCCTTTACACATTCTGTTGCCTTTGGGTGCCGGAGGCCAGAGTCGTGTCCGAATCAGAACTCCCCCATGTAATTCTAACTCTACTTTTTAAGAGAAATGGTTGTAAATTTACACCCCCTTGTTTTCTGGTTCATAATACAGGCTAAATCATTCCACCAGAAATAAAGCAACATTGACTGTTGGTCTTGCCTGGTTGACCTGCGAGGCAGCCGGGCAATCTGTTTGCTGTCAGGGCAATTACAGGACGTGCTGTTGTGTGGTCTTCTGTTACCTGGTTCAACAGACCTCGAATCCCGGAATTCACAAGTGAACGCCTTGTGCGTGCCATTTCCCCTGTGCCCTAAATTACCCGCTCCAAGGAGCTGTTCAGATAAGAAAGAAAACCACACAGTATGCCTCCCCCACCTAAGGCCATTGCTGTTGTCCCTACCTCTTCACCACGGGGAGGCTGGTGCCCGGGCTTACGTGGTTAAGCCCCTTCCTGCTTTGCCTGCAAGATGATGTCCTGGTATATGAGGCAAGAAATTGAAGCTGGCTTGCAAATTCCTTTCAGGGGATTAAAAAACAAACAGACTTGCTTTAAAGTGGTGCTCGGAATGCCTTCTCTGTGTCAGCAACAGGAGTGCGTCCCAAACTTGTTATAAACGGCCGGCATTGTTACTGCCAGACACAGGAATAAGGCAATTCCCCAAACTGGATTGATGGAGAAGGGTAGCACAGGAATTTGGCAAAACCTGCGGCCAAATCCAGCCCCGGCTTGTTTTTGTTAATAAAGTTTTCTTGGAACACAGCCATGCCCATGGTTCACAGACTGCCCCTGGATGGATGGTGCTTATGTGCTACGATGGCAGAGTTGAGTAGCTGCTACATGGATTATGTGGCCCAGAAGCCGAAAATATTTACTGTCTGACCCTTCATGGAAGAATTGCGCTGATCCCTGTTCAGGAACCCCAGGAAGGGGACCTTTCTCTGACTACCGTTTAATACGAGGTTGACGTCCAGATTATTTCTGCATCTGCTCCCAGCAGCCCTGGGTGTGTAGTCTGAGGGTACAGCGCCCTTGCAAGTTCCCCCAGGGGCGGCCTGCTGGGCTGTCACGTCCTTGCCCCTCAGGGCGGAAGACCTTTTAGATGCAGGTTCTGAGCACTCCCGAGCTCTTCCCTGCCTCCCAGCACTCTGGACCCTCCCTCGGGCTCCAGACTGAGCCGGGGGAGACTCTCCCGGGTCCTCTTCAGCGCTGTCTTCCTTGACCCAGTTCTCTCACCTGCTGCCGGCTCTGCTGCGTCTTACACCTGCGGCATCGCACACAGGCTTCCTCCTTGGTGGTCCTGCCAGGGCGCCCCTCGTTTCTCACCAGGACATTGAAATAGCTGCCTGGGCAGCTTCTCCTCCCTCCATACCGCTCAGCACTGCCAGGATACTGTTGCTGAAGGATGGCTTCTGCTCAGGAGCCTCCGTTGGCTCCCGTGGACCTCCAGATCGACCCGCAGTTTGGCCTTCAAGGCCGGTTTATCTCCTCATAGTGCTCTAAACCCAAAAGGTCTTCCTCCCTTTCCCGGGTGGTGTTCCCTTCCCCTCTGCCCTCCCTCCTCCTCTACTCTCATCTTTTGCTCTTACAGTGTTGCAGCACCACCCCTGCCTGCACGCTATAAAAATCCAGTTCATCCTGGGAGCTCTCGTTGTGGCTTAGGGGTAATGAACCCGGCTAGTATCCATGAGGACGCAGGTTTGATCCCTGGCCCCGCTCAGCGGGTTAAGGATCTGGCGTTGTCGTGAGCTGTGCTGTAGGTCACAGACACATCTCAGATCCCGTGTTGCTGTGACTGTGGTGTAGGGCGGCAGCTGCAGCTCCGATTTGACCCCTGGCCTGAGACCTTCCATGTGCCGCAGGGGCGGCCCTAAAAAGAAGAAGGAAAAAAAATGCAGTTCATCCTGGTTGCATCCCAAGTAGATTTACCTCCCCAAGCTGCCTCCCTACAGCCGCACCCGTGGCATATGGAGGTTCCCAGGCTAGGGGTGGAATCAGAGCTGCAGCTGCCAGCCTAGATCACAGCAACGGCAATGCCAGATCTGAGCTGCATCTGTGACCTACACTGAAGCTTGTGGCAACGCCAGATCCTTAACCCACTGAGTAAGGCCAGGGATCGAACTCACATCCTCACAGAGACAATGTTGGGTCCTTAACACACTGAGTCACAATAGGAACTCATTGGCTCTTTTAAGAGTGCCTACTGTGGGCCAGCTGCTCTGAACCATGAACGCATAATGCAAACATTGTTATCCTCATCGTGCAGGTAAGGAAACAGCTCAGAAAGGCCGACTTGGCCAAGCGCTGTCAGAGCCAGATTTGAACTTGAGGCTCCCGTGCTCCAGCGCCGCATGGACAGGGCCGGGGTGCACTGCTGTAACCATCCACGCACTCATGGCCCCTCTCCAGTGTCCGTACCATGTGTCTCCTTTGCACATGAGCGCTTGTACGCGCACACACACACACACACACACACACACCCTCTACCTGCCTGTGCATTAGAATCACCTGGGAGCTTTGACAATACTTATGTGTGGGCTCAGCTCTCACACGTTATGTCACAGTCCTGGTCAGGGAAGGGGGTAGGTACTGGCGTGTTTCTCCAGATGATTCCAGTCCTGCGCCCCCCGCCCCCCCAGCCAGAGTAAGAAAGTAGACAGGGGGAGGGTTTACATGGACAGTCCTGAGCTTCAGCTGCCGCCCCGAGTACTTGGCTGCTTATTCCCTGCATCCCTGATAACCTTGGTCCTTTCGGAGTGAGGAAGGGCTCATCTGTCCCTGGCTGTGGTCTCTGGGTGCCTCCTGGCCTACACCATTTCCGACAGCAAGACTGAAGGTCTCCCTTTGGGACTGCGTCCCCTTTGCTACTGGTGGCTTGAGTGTGTGCCTCAGACTTCCTAAGAGGCGAGCCTCCCCGAAATGAAACCCAGCTTTCCCAGTGGAGGGACAGACTGGACTTGAACTGCAATCGAGAGAGTACTTTCAATTGGTATCAATTTAAAAAATAAGCTCTGTAGGGAGTTCCCTTTGTGGCTCAGTGGTAATGAACCCCACTGGTATCCATGAGGATGCAGGTTCCATCCTTGCCCTCGCTCAGTGGGTTAAGGATCCGGCGTTGTCGTGGACTGTCGCATGGGTCGCAGACGTGGCTCGGATCCTGTGATGTGTAGGCCGGCAGTTGCAGCTCCCCAGTTTGACCCCTGGCCTGGGAAATTACACATGCAGTGGGTGCAGTCCTAAAAAGAAAAACAAAAAAAAACCCAAGCTCTGTAGTCTTGAAGGGAGTGGGCTTATTGAGGAAGGAGAGCCCTGTGGAGCAGTGGTTCTCAAAGTCTGGTCCCTGGATCAGCAGCATCCGCATCACCTGGTAACTTGTTAGAAAATGTAAATTCTGGAGTTCCCGTCGTGGCGCAGCGGAAACGAATCTGACCAGTATCCATGAGGATTGTGGGTTGATCCCTGGCCTTGCTCAGTGGGTTAAGGATCCAGTGTTGCCGTGAACGGTGGTGTAGGTCAAAGACACGGCTTGGATCTGGCATTGCTGTGGCTGTGCTGTAGGTTGGCAGCTGCAGCTCAGATTCAACCTCTAGCCTGGGAACTTCCATATGCTGCTGGTGCGGCCAAAAAAAGCCAAAAAAAGAAAAAATAGTCCCAGGTGCCTCCCTGACCCACTGAAGCTGAGACTCTGAGGTTGGGGCTTCAGCTCTGAGACCTTCCAGGTGATTTGGTTGCCAGTGAAGGTTGAGAACCAAAGCTCTCGATTGATGGTGAGCATGTGTGTGTGGACGCCGGGCATCAAGAGAGTTTTATAAAACCTCGGACCCCTGGGCCTCATCCCAGGGTTTGGGAATCTATATTTTTAACGAGTGCTCCAGGATATTCTGCAGTGCAAGTGGGCTTTTTATTTTATTTTTTTTGGGACTCGTGGTAGCATCAACCTGATAAATATTGCATTCGTTTAATAATAACTTCGTATCTACTTGGCACAGGGTGAGGACACTTCCTCTCTTCTTTTCCTCCTGGAGTTGCAGCTCCTTTGTCTCTAATTACCAAGATGTTTCCATCAGTCCTGTTACCCATTAAGTACAGACAGCCATTGCCGTTAGCAGGCATCTTCCTCATTCCTGGATTGTTCATTGCCACATAAAAGCCACAAGTGGGCTTATGGCCTCATGCATACTTAATTAGTCCAGCTTCTCCAAATTGTGTTTTAAGTGAGTGAAAACAGTCTCTGATCTAATTGATCCACAAAGCATCTTTTCAGAAGGTTTGTGTAGCTTAACTCTGGGTCCCGAGAGGTGTCCCCGAGGCCTTGGAGAGGCCACAGGGTCAAGGAGAAAAAGCCCCTGCTAGTTTCTGTCATCCCTGTGGGTTGTTCTGCGAAGAGCAGGTTTGTGGCCGGACAAGAATGGCAGGCGCAGGCCTCCGCTCTCTCTGGAAGAGCTGATTCTTTGTTGTTTGGCCCACAGCTGTCTCTCTCCCCACCACCCTTATCTGTTCTTATAAATGTCCACACCTGTGTGATATTTTATGACAGGGCACACCTGCTGGAATGGAGCAGTTGTCATGTTTCCGATATGCTGCCTCGTATGAATGTCGTGAAGGCTCATGGCAGAAGCGAAATACGGCATCTGCTCCAGCCTCGCTCACCCTTCACTCCCGTGGTGGAGTCACTAGGCTGCAGACCTGCCAGCCCACTCAAGGTAACTCTGGTGCACTCAGGGGGACCTTGCATGTGGCTTCTTCTGGGCATCTCTCAAGCCTCAGCACCAAGGCCTGAGGGACACCCGCCCCAGGGAGGGGTCCCCCACCTCCCAGGCAGTCAGGCTCTCTGCTTTCACACTTCTTGACAGGGTTACCTACGACAAGGTAATGCTTGTTGCCTTATTGGAGCATTTATTCCGTCATGCTTGTTTGGGTTACGGAGCAAAGAAGAGACTAAATGAAGCCTTTGTTTTCACTTGCCCAGGAAGATCTTCCCCATGAGCACTTTGAAAGCCACTTTGAAGGCCACCAGGACTTGCTCAACTTCTTTTCTCGACATTTGCCATGCTTGGTGCTTGAAAAATAATTTTGTCACGTCAGTAGGGCTGCCTGAGTTGTGAGCTGGCCTTGACTTGGTTGGAAACACAATGGAAACTGGCATCAAAATTAGAATGCTGGCGACAGAGGGCTGCTACACAGACATCCTGTCCTCGGTCAGGACCTGCACCCGTGTTGGATAGTGCTCTGCAGAGCCTGCCCCAGGACCGGTGCTGACAGAAAGGCTGCAGTCGTGTGTGGTGTGTTGGCCCTGTGCTAAACCACGTAGAATCACCTGGGGGGACTTTAACAAAATCTCAGGGCCCGGGATGCCCTGGCTCAGAAACTCCCAGAGGGACCAGGCATCTGAAATTTCTAGGGCTTCCCAAGCGCATCCTTTCTGAAGGTAGCACTGAAAACCCTTGGATTAAAGGAGTCTGTTTAAGTGTGTGGGGTTGAAATGAGTCTAACAGGAATTACTGGGCTATTGTCCTGTTTTCGATCATAAAGGTAAGTAGAATAGAGGCATGCAAATCATCACAGGTGTGTGTCATGTGTGTGGATGCAGAGAGGCTGTGGATGGTGTTTACACGTTTGGAGGAAGGCTAGTTCCACCTGACTCTCTTGCCTTCCTTTCCTTAGCAGCACACACTCAATCGATCAGCAGGGGCAGCCTGGTCTCCCCAGAGAGGTAATTCTGCCTTGTCAGTGCTGCTTAGATTTTCCTGTTCGTTTGCATTGCCACGGTATCAACTCGGGCCTTTCCTTCTCCCTTCTCTCAGTCATAGTCCAGCCTTCTCTTGGCATCTACTTCTTCATTCTTCCACCATCCATCCTCCACGCTACGGCCACACCTCTGCCATGGTTATGTTTTTAGAGGCTTTGCCATCATTCCCCACACCTGCAGATAAATGGTGATGATGGCTGTGGATAGCCCCTGCCTAGCATTTATACATACGTGTGTTTACTCCTGGCACCAGCTCTAAGGGGTAGCGCACTCTTATCCCTATTTTACAGATGGGGCAGTGGAAGCACGGGGTGGCGTACCCAAGGTGATAGAGAGTCAGGACGGCCCCAGAGCTGTGGTTCTACCCCCACCCCCCGGCTTCCTTGCCTCTCCTGTCTGCTCTCTAGCCAGGTAGGGAAAGGCTGTTCTGTGCTAATGGACTTTTCATCCATTCTGTCTGATCTTCACATCCACCCTACCTGTGTGTACCACTATTCCTAATTCACAGAAATCAAGGCTTGGAGAGTTAAATAACTTGACCGAAGTCGCCAAGCTGATTAAGGAAATAACAGGTGAGCTTCAGACCAGGCACTCCTCCCTGTGCGCTCTGCATTCTTTCCACCACTCTAAGGGATTTCGCTCCTTGGCTCCTTGCGGTCTGTGGCCAACCTGCCTTTCCAATTACGTGTTTTCCATTCCATTATTAAATCGTGCTGCCCGACTTTTACTCATGTTGTTCCTGTCGCCTGGAGTGTGGTTCCCTGCCCAGCTAGGGCTGCTGGACCTCTCAGGACAGGGACTCCTGTCTTGCTGACAATACCCTACGTGGACCCCGCAGACAGTAGGACAGACAGGCCATTCACATTTTCCCTCTGCCTCGAGAAGCCTTAAGCTAATGCATCGCTTCTTGACTCTCCTTGTGTGATGTTTGCATCATGAATGTAACAGGATACGTGCATACATGACTGCCTTTCTGCCAGGTGGCATCTTGAGGCCAGGGGTCACCCCTTCCTCCTGTTACTTTCTATCTTTTGTGCCGAGGGCACCACCGACCAGCAGCATATGTTCAGTAGATATTTGTTAAACCAGTGAAAGGCAGACAAGAATGAAGAGATGGGAGAAGGCGCAAAACTATTCCACCCAGGGGACCTTGGTGGGGCTAGAGTGCACGGAATAGTTAGGGATGTTTATACCTGATGGCCTCTACAGAAATGTCCATTGTTTGGAAATTTCCAGAAGGAAGCAAAGAATTAATGATTATCCTAATAAGCTACTCTAACTTGTCCACCCCCCCACACACAGATTTTTGTGTCGTGTGTTTTTATTTCCTTCAGGTATGCTTTGCTAATAATCTCCTGGTAAAAAGCCTGTGGATCCTTTATCGTCCAGTATGAACTTTTGTAATAGGATGTAGTTGGGGAGAAAGCCTGTGAAAGCTGTGGACTTTAGGACTTGTGCGGACTCCTGAGCCCTAAATGGTGGCAGCTGTGGGGATGGGGAGGCGTTTCTTCGGCGTGGAGGCAGAACCTTTCAGGTTGGAAACAGGTGCCAAGAAAAACTTCTTTGCCCGTGGGAAAGTTAATTCTTTAAACCACTGAAATTCTTCAGCCATTGGGTTATCATACCAAGTAAACGGTGTTTGGACTTTTCGGGTTGAAATCACTGGGCACATCTAGCTAAAAAACTGCCAGACTCGAGGGTCTGGGATAGGCACGTGCGCCGCGCGTAGCGCAGAAGGGACCCCCGGTTGGTTTCCACTCGCACTGGCGTTGAGATTGCGTTTTGCGTCCCACAGGTGAGCGTCCTCACCACCCTGGAGCGGAGGTTCAACCTGCAGAGCGCCGACGTGGGCGTGATCGCCAGCAGCTTTGAGATCGGGAACCTGGCGCTCATCCTCTTCGTGAGCTACTTCGGGGCTCGCGGTCACCGGCCCCGCCTCATCGGCTGCGGAGGCATCGTCATGGCCCTGGGCGCGCTGCTGTCGGCGCTGCCGGAGTTCCTGACCCACCAGTACAAGTACGAGGCGGGCGAGATCCGCTGGGGTGCCGAGGGCCGCGACGTCTGCGCCGCCAACGGCTCGGGCGGAGACCAGGGGCCCGACCCCGACCTCATCTGCCGCAGCCGGACCGCCACCAACATGATGTACTTGCTACTCATTGGGGCCCAGGTGCTCCTGGGCATCGGTGCTACCCCCGTGCAGCCCCTGGGTGTCTCCTACATCGACGACCACGTGCGAAGGAAGGACTCCTCACTCTACATAGGTAGGAGCTGCCCTGGCGTCGGGGCGGGGTGGGGGGTGGGGCGGCGCCGTTCACTTTTCATTGTTAGTAACTGGGGAGTGTTAACAAAGAAAGTAAAGGTGGGCTCCGCACCTTTTAATTTTGCCAGAGCACCGGTTCTCACAGCTGACTACACATCTCGGGTGTTTTGAGAAATACTGAGGCCGGAGTTGCATCCTTAAGAATTCTGGTGTAGTCGGTCAGGGGTGCATCCTGGTTATGGCACGTCTTTTAATAAGAGCTCCGCAGGTGATTGCAGCGTGCGGGGGAATCTGATCTCTGCCTCTCTGGAGCATCGGCAGACCTTGAGTGGGAAAACGTGGTGAGGAGTTTTATGATCATTAATTTGCCTTTGTGTGTGTGTGAGGATTTGGGGCCATCTGCATTCGCCGTGGAGGTGTGCTTGGGGTGTCTGTGTATTGGAAACCCTCATTTTTAATCATCAAAATTATCTTCTGGTCATTGCCCTGCTGAAGTCCAATGAGAGAGGTGATTGCATTTCCAACATCTGGTGTTATTCAAAGTTAGTGGTTTCTCGTAATTTTCTTTTTCTCTAATGCGGGTATGCAGTGGAACTGGATATTTAGGAAGAAATAAGGAGAACTTTGAAAAAAAATATTTTGTTCTGTGGCCGTCTCTGCTGTTTTATACTGGAAGGATGGAAGCCATTTGCCAGTGCAGGGTTTAAGAAATATTCGAGTGGCAAATTGAACTTACAGCACACGTGGGCCTTAGTCACTGCTTCTGGACCCTGTTGGGTGGTCATTTGTAGAGGGAGGGCTGGCCTGCCAAGCGTCTCCATCACTTGTTTACCAAATCGGGTTTTGCCTCCCACCAACAATTGAATCGAATGACATAGTCCTGTCACTGAGTCCTAAGCTTTGAAAAAAAATTACCTCTACCTGTGGGAGCTTTGTGCCTCCGGAAAGCAGTGTGCCTTGGAGTATAAAGTTAATTATAATACGGAGCTTTTAGGTTAAAATAGACTTTGAGCAGAGTTTGTCCTAAAGCCTCATATCTGCCGAGCTTCCACCAGACGCTGCCCAAGCTTTCTGAGACAGGAGGTTTGGGAACAGTTACACACTCAAATGCTGATTTGTTTTTTTCTTTTTCCCTGTAATCTTCTGTCCCAGAGGTGGAGTAGTTGACTTTGTTGAGTGTATATGTCACAGATGAATGTCTCCGCCCTCTGTGAACAAGCTCTAGGCCAAAAGGGTGGCGAGTGTGTGCCTTTCCACCCAGGGATGGAGCACCTGGGGGCCTGGTCACGACCAGCCTGTGGGACACAGAAAAGATTGCTCGGGCAGGAGATGGCCAGTCCCTCCTCCCGATGGTTAGGGGTGTCGCGATGGTGGTGTGCACCGTGGGGAAAGGGGAGTAAGGAAATCTTTTACATTTTGATGCTTTTAAGACTTCGGTGAAAGTGCTCCTTGTGAGTCTGTTGCAGACCAGGACCACAGCACGTAGGCAAAACTTAGTCTCCCGACATCTAGTCGGGCAATTGGTTTCTAACTTGACTGATGTTTTCTGGTGGCAGTAACAGCAAGTAGATAAATCAGAGCACAGGGAAGGAAATGGGGAGCGAAAAGCTGAGTTCTTGTCTCTAATGATAAAAATCAAGTAGAAAAATTTCTCCCCAGAATCCCTCCTGAAGTCACACCAGTGCTAAATCACCCCTGTTTGGGGGAGCAGCCTCAGGGCCCTCTTCCGGAAGCCCACCCGGGTCCTCTTCCAGAAGTCCACCCGGTTGAGTTAGGCTGTGGTTTTTGCCAGCATTGGTTGGAGCCTGGTCTATAGGGGCAAAATTTTAGGATATGGAATTGTTTTGGTTTTGTGGGAGGTGGAGCAGCGGGAGGTAGGGCTGACCCTACAAGGCATGGAAGCCTTGTCTCATTTTGAGATCTCGTCTGTGGGATTTACAGTTAGTCTTTGATAGGAAGAATGTCCAGGCCAAACTGGATTACTAGGGGATCCATTTCCTTTATGATAGTTAAGCATTCACAGAGTTGGGAGTGTCCGTTTGCATGTGCATGAATGTCTTGGTGGCATCTGGCCAAATTCCAAAACATGACCGCACAGGGCTGTGGAGATGGCCTTCCTGAGTGTCTCTGAACTGGTTTTATGGGCCTGTGTTTATGGACTGGTTACAGCAGAGAGCAAGCCTCTGCACAGATTGGCCTCGGTAGGTGGCCTTTTACTCTGGGCATGGTTTGAATTCTCTGGGCACAATTTAAGAAGACCATGGCATATGCAGAGCATAACTGGTTCAGTCATTTATTGTACAGGGCATGAAAAGTGTTTGTGATCAGGAGACTATTTCAGCATTTATCTCCTCTAATAGGGAGCTAGTTTCTGAAGCCACTTAATTTGGCTTCAGAAAACGGGGAAAGCCCACTGAATGGGATGGAAATGAATCATGGCTTTTTTTTTTTTTTTTGCATTATAGCTGGTTTACAGATTTCTGTCAGATTTCCCAACAAACTCTCTGCAGAGAGAAGGGCAGTCTGGGGACTGGTCCTGGGACTGTACGTTTTGATGGGGACCCTTTGGTTCTAGCTCCTACAAAACTTGTTAAGAGGGAGAGGCCCGGCCATATGGTCATGCACCTAACATATGAGTGCGGGCTGGAAGTTGAAAGGATTATAAATACTGCACGTGTGAAATGCAGGTCCTTCACACCCTTCTTGTGGGTGTCAGTGGGAAAGGGATGATAGCTATGGGATGCTCAGGCCACAGGCCACTGGCAGCAAGCCCTGCCCCTAGGTGGCCTGCTTAGTGGCTCAGTAGCTGGGTACCGTCGGTGCATCTGTAGCAGGGTCCTTGATGCCCTACCACTGGGGGGAAAGGGAGCCTTTCCATCTTGAATCAAGCTGATATTTTCCACCCAGGCGACTGTTTGCCTCGGCCTCTTGTGGCCGAGCTGCTGCCAAACTCCTGGATTCCTCGATGGGTCATTCACCGGGGGCTTCTCAGGCTGGCACTGTTCTGTGGCCGCTGCTGCCCAGCCCGGGGAGGGAGCCAGGGGAGCTCATTACCAGGGGACAAAGCCTGATGAATGAGGACACAGCTCAGCTGGCAGGCTTTTCAGGACCACACAGTGTGGAGCCAAGTCTCCCAGTGTGGCTGGATGGTGACCCGTGGGTGGCACGTGGCCCTCTTTCTTCCTAGAGGGGCTGAGTGTTGGAGGGGGCTGTTTGATGTGGCGGCGTGACTGGGGTCCATGAATCCACCCTTTGGGAGTTACTCGTGCGGCTGGCCTGTGCTGTGACCCTCCATGAGCTCAGTTTTCTTAGCCGCCCTGCTTCTCCAAGTTCAAAGCATGGCCTGTTGTGTTGTAGGCAAGAGTACGTAGGCTAATGAAATGGACTCACTGAGTCCTTTCATGAGGTTGCTGTGTCGGTTGTGCCTTTTTTTTTTTTTTTTTTTTTGAGGAGGAAAAAGCTCCAACTGAGAGTGGCAAGGATTTTTAAAATAACTATTTCTAGTTAAAAAGTATTACATGTTCATTGTTGACAACTTTGGAAGTATAGAAAAAGAACCTTTGAAGAATAATTACTCTTAGTTTTATGGTTTTATAACATCTTTTTTCCCTGCATTTCTCTGCTTTCCTATACACACAAAGATGTGTTTATAATAAACAATGTTTTGCAACTTGGTTTCTCTCTTAATATTCCTGAGCATTTCCCCGTGTCACGAAATATTCTGCTATGATGTTATGTCTGCATATATAATATTCCCCTGTGGATCTATATTGTGATACTTATGATATTTACATGCCCTCCACTGTTGGACATGGGTTTTTAAATAGTTGCTGTAGTAAACAAAGCAGACGGTGAACTGGGTGAAGTGTGATTCTGAGAGGTTAAATAACTTGCCTAAGATAATGAATGGGGCTGAGCACAGGGTCTGAGAGTAAAATGTTTCTTTCCCAGGTATGTCTGGGATTTCTGACAAGCCTAGGGTGGGGGACAGAGGGCTGGCAAATGGTCCAGGGGATCAGGTGCAAGTAGGGCATTCTGTTAAGACAGCCTGAGCCTTTAGGAAATAGAAAGCAAAGGAGCCAGGAAGGTAAGAAGAGAGCCTTGTGGTCTCTAGTCCAAGGGGAGAGGTGTGATTGGGTGGGAGAATGGATGCGAAAGGCAGGACAGAGTTGGGAGGAGGAAGGAAGGGAAGGAAGGAAAAGGGGATGCCTGCTAACAGTTCAAGTCAGTGTCCTGGGAGGAGGTTGTGCCCTGGTTTCATGGTGCTTTGAGTAGAGATGGGCGCAGATCAGCTGTGTTTCTTTTTTCCCTTTTTTTTTTTGGCTGTGCCTGCGGCATGCAGAAGTTCCCTGGCGAAGGATCAAAGTTGAACCACAGCAGTGACAATGCTGAATCCTCAACTGCCAAGCCACCAGGGAACTCCAGCTATGGATTCCGTGTTCTGCTCACCTCTCTCCAGAACTGTGGACACCATACTCTCACCTGGCTGTTCCTTAACATTTTGGAGCCATGATGGCTGTTAGGAAATTACTCTGCGTTGGGTTAGAAATATGGCTCCTTAAACTCTGTACGTGCTGGTTCTGGTTCTGCCCTCTGGGCGCCACCCTGAGAAATTGTGATCCCTCTTTCATGTTTTGATAACTCCACAGACCGCTGAGCACCAGCCTCCCATGGGCAGGGAAGGGCACATAAAACTTGACTCTTCTGTGCTAGGACGCCTGCTCTGTCCATGACGTGGTTTCCCACCACACTTCAGCTGCCATTTCCCTCTTAAGGAGGGACGCTGAGACTGGGGGACTTGTTACTAGGGGACAAAATCAGGTGAGGGGTAAAGCAGGATTTAGGGTACTGTATTAGTTTGCTAGGTCAGCCACAACATAACCCCGCAGACTGAGTGGCTTAAACAGTGGAAATTTATTTGCTCACAGTTCTGGAGGCTGGAAGTCCAAGATCAAGGTGTTAGAGTTGGCTTCCTCTGAGGCCTCTTTCGTTGGTTTGCCGTCTCCTCCTCATGTCTTTTTTTTTTTTTTTTTGCTTTTTAGCGCTGCACCCATGGCATATGGCGGTTCCCAGGTTAGGGGTCGAATTGGAGCTACAACTACTGGCCTATGCCACAGCAACGTGGGATCCGAGCCGTGTCTGTGACCCACACCGCAGCTCATGGCAGCGTCAGATCCTTAACCCTCTGGGCGAGGCCAGGGATCAAACGTGCATCCTCATGGATCCTAGTCGGACTCGTTAACCGCTGAGCATGAAGGGAACTCCCTCCTCCCTGTGTCTTTACCTGGTCTTCCTTCTGCGTGTGTGGTCCCTGGTGTCTCTTTGTGCGTCCTAATTTCCTCCTCCTGTAAGGCCACCAGTCAGATTGGATTAGAGGCCACCCTATGATCCCATTTAAGCTTAATCACCTCCTTGAGGCTCTATTTCCAAATACAGTCACATGCCAAGGTAATGGGTGTTAGGGCTTCAGCATATAAATTTTGAGGGACATGATTCAGCCCGTAACAGGTACCACGGAGACCAGTACCAAATCAAGCCAAGACTCTTGCCTCTTTTGTCCTAACTTTTCTATAAGGAGCTACATTGTCATGTTTGTTTTTTTCCAGTTACTCCAGGTATTATTTGAGGATTTTTTTTTTAACTTTTTATTTTGAAATAATTGGAATCACAAGTTGTTGTGAAATACAGGAAGGTTCCCTGTACGCATCATCCAGTTTCCCCCAGTGGTAGTGCCTTGCATCACTATAGCACAATATGAAAATCAGGAAACCAGCCTGGGTACAATCCCAATGGGGTTTATTCCGATTTTCCCAGTTTTATGTGAACTGATTTGTGTCTGTCTGTGTATAGTTCTGTGCAACTTTATTACCTGGGGATTACGTTGTTTTAAAAATGCGGAATGGGATCAAGCTGAAACTGGATCTTTTTTTAAGGTCTATTGAAGTTAATTTACAAGGCTGTGATAATTTCTGCTGTACAACAAAGGGCATAGTCCTACATGTACACATATCCATCGTCTCTCAGATTCTTTTCCCACCTAGATTATGACAGAATACTGGATAGAGTTCTCTGTGCTATACAGCAGGTCCCCCTTGGCCAATCCTTCCATATGCCTGAGTGTGCATATGCCAGTCCCAACCCCCAAGAAGCCAGATTGTTTTGAGTCCTATGAGTGTTTGGCAAACAGACATCTATGCAATACCAACACACAGACACACACACGCGCGCGCGCACACACTCACACGCGCAGGAAGATATGGAGACAGAAGGCTATAGTTAGAGTGGGAGCTGACTAGAGGAAATGGATTTTTGAAGAGGGTTTCTGCATTCTCAGGAAAAAAATGGGATCCTTGCAAGGCACCCAAATACACAGAGCATTTCCTCCAAGTCAGGAGGCACATATATTAGACACAAATGTGTTACATTTTCTTTGTTTATCACTTCTGTTGAAACCCAGCAGAGCCCTCCATGTTCCAGTTAATGATGCAAAGAGAATTATTCTCAGATTTCATGTGCCAAGTGTTTGTTTAGCACAAAGGTCACTCTAATACCAGGCAGCAACCAAAGAGAACCAAATCTCCCTTTGGAGCCCTGGGAGCCCAGAGTTATTTTGCTTCTGTTGAGTTTTTATTTTAACTTGACATTGGGTAAAATGTGTTTTAACTCTCCGAAGAATGTGGGTCGGGTATGGATCAAATACACTGTGACTGCAGTTCATCTGAAAAAATAATTAAAAGCCAGCCCTCATGGGAGCAAGCACAGCTCGTTATATTCTTGCAACTTCATTGATAATGAAGTTTCTCTTATTAATTTCTTTCTTTTTTTTAAATAAATGATACTGTAAAACCAGCCAGTTTGTTTTGGCTGGGTTCTACTCCCTTTCTCCAGCAGCTGATCACATACCGTTTTCTGTGTGTTTCAGCCACTGGCTAGGAGACATGCATGTGGCTCTTACCTGGCACTTTTGTATTGCCCGGCCTGGTGGATGTTTCTCATTCATTTTCAGCTACTCACAGTTCATGCCCCACGATTCATGGAATCACTGCTGTGCTCACTGCCTGGGTGCCCTCGGACAAGGCTCCAAGCATGAGCTCTGGAGTCCGACGGTTTCAAAATTCAAATCCTGGATCCTCCACGGACCTGCCACCACGATTCTGGACACATTCTCAGTTGACCTGAGCCTGTTTCTTTATCAGTAAAGTGAGCCTGAAATCTACCAAGTGGGGCTTTGCCTGGACATCACGTGTTTGATCCAGGGTGGATCCTAGTGAAAGGCTGCCCTGTTCATCTTTGTGATCACACCATCTCCGTTTACAGATATAGAAACGGAAGCGGGAATAAGCGGTTGGCTTGTTGGAACACACGGGCCGGTCGTTTGACAAGAGCGCTTGGATCTTGATTTTCAGCCTGGGGTAAAGTCCATCTAGTAGATCTGAGAATAGCAACCTCTTCAGTCCTGAATTAAACCAGCAGGGCTCTTATTTGCCTGCAGACCCCTTGCTGGGTCTCATCTCAAAGCACAGAACGTGCTAGAGCTGCCCTAAGCAGCAGGCGATCTGGTTTGTATTAAGTTGAAGGCCCCCCAGAGTGTGGCCATTGCCCCAACATGATGTATTCATTTGGTTTCTGGGTTCTAGCACATTGCTTCTTAATTTGCTTCTTAACGTTTCAGCTTTTTAAAAGAGAATTTATTCTCGTTTTAGCCAAATTGGGAAAAACAAAAATAGAGTAAGAAACCAAATAATTTGTAATCCAGGTACCTATAGAAAATTATTGTCGATATTTAGGTATATTTCATGCCAGCCTTTTTTCTTTGTATTTATTTTTACTTAGTGAAGACCATACTCTAAGTAAATCTGCATTTTAATCAATGACAAACTTTTTTGTATATCATAAACAGTAAACATCATTTTAAGTGATTGTATACTAGTTTGCCAATCTAGAAATGCTGAAATCAGTTCATTGGACATTTAGGTGTTGGATATCTTTGTGGCTGTAGCCTAATCCACATTTGCTGAAAAAATTCAAAGTTCAAGTTAGTTCAAATAGATTCAGTGGGAGCTGGAAATCAGCCGTTGGTCCTTGTGGGGGCTTTTTCCAGATGATAAATGAGAGGATGTCACGAAAAGAGACCACAGGCTGGCAGGGAGCATTGGTGTCCTTGTTTTTTGCAGCCCCCCCCCCCCACGTCTCTGTTCAGTGTGCCGATCGGAAGTGCAGCGCTGGCTCAGCTAGCAAATGGGGGAGGCAGGCTGCGTGGAGGCTGGGGAACCGAGGGACTTGGCCTTGTAGTCCTCAGCCCCGTTGCCCCATGGGAACTCAAAATCAGTCTTGCCAGTTCTTCTGATTTTTGAGACTAGAGATTCATGTTTTTCAAGTGGAGTGAATTGCCTGCTCATTGAAATCCTCTGCAAACCTTCTGTGGGCCAACGGCCGTAGAAGCCAGCTTGACCACGTAGGAACAGCCTACTGTTTTGAGTTCTTTGCTCCAGATGCTCCGTTTCCGAGGGCATCCACCTTCTGAGTAGCAAATAAATTAGACAAATAAGAAAGGAGGGAAGGAAAGCAGTTGCACACCATGAACACCACAGCCACAATACGTAGCGTATTCTCTTGTGATTCTGAATGATATGGGCATTGGGTTGGGGGAGGGGGTGGGGCTCTTCCCCAGACACAGGACACAGTGGCCTCTCAGGTGCTGTACTGGCCGAGGCTCTGCTCCTGCCGCGTGTGAATGGGCGTTGCAGAATGGAACAGGAAGGAAACCTTTTTTTCCCAGCCAAGCACGGGCAGAGAAAGAAGGATCCCACCTACTCAGGGCTCCCTGAAGGGAGTACTGGAATTCAGAAACCAGGACCACTGGGAGCTGGTTGGAGCCTGAGGATGTTTACTGTGTGTGAGAGCATCTTTGCTCAGAGATTTTAGAAGAGCGTCAAAGTATTTGATAGACAGGAAGTCAGACGGGAAAGGATTCCTGGGAGAGGTAAAGACGCGCATGAAGGAGTTTTCCTTCCATCACCATCCCCAAGTCTCCTGCTCGTTCCTTCTGTACCATCACCCTTTCAGTGCACCTGACCAGTGAAGGCAGACCCGTTTCATTTTTCTTTTTCAAACGTACCGCAGGTACTATGCTTAAATAGAAGCTTTTGAGATATTTTTTCCTGAATAACGTGCATATTTTTTCTTTAATTTAGTTCTAGACTATTGACTTCTCCTTTCTTAGAATAGTGTTGGCTTTGCTTCCTTTTTTCCTTTCGCTTATGAGAAGCTTTCCATGAGGGCAGATGCCATGAAGGGTTTGGTCTCTGTAGAGGATTGTGACCTGCTATTGTTAGATCAGGGATTAGAGGCTAATGGCCTTCCTCTTTAGTGGGAAGTGAGTTCTTCATTACTAGAGAATTCTTTAGTGTTAAAATGCCTCACATAAGAGTCTTTGTAGCAGACTTTGCTTTTGTCTGTCAAGAACCTCATTTTTTTTTTTTTTTTTCCCATGGGCCTCTCTCCTTCTCAGGTGGTTCTTATGGGCTGCAGAGATGATCATGTGTCCCAGGCATGACCAGTCATGAGAAAGAGAAAGACTCTGGTCTCCCAATGATTGGCCCAAGGAGTAATACAACCAGAGTCTACCATGGGGTTTTAAAATTGACTGGGGAGCTGGGGCAGGGAGAAGGAGACCCATTGCTTTCTCTTCTAGGACAGTAGGCTGTAACTACTCTGAATACCCACAGTTTCCAGTGTCCATCTTTGTTTTCACATGTGATGAACTTGACCTAGAAATGAAGGCAGCCAAGGAAAGTAGACCAAAAAAAGAGAAGGCATGAAGGATCCCTGGATCCAGTTATGCCTGAAGCTTGCATCCCAATTAGCATTCTCTGAGTACATAAATTATCCTTTCCAGCATTTGCAACCAAATGTTTTGGATTATGATCCTGCCTAATCAGGCTTAAATGCCTGGTCATGTCATGGCAGAGTTGGACTGGATCGATTTCCTCTTGAGATTGGACCAAGCACCTTGCAATAGGGTTGAGTGTTTCTGCCCCTGTGTGAGACAGGTGTCCTCTGATCAGAACACTAGGGTGTTCATCCATGATATTCTAAAGAACTGAAGAACCCATGAACCTATACATACAGTAAAGGGATTAGGTTGAAAGTTTTGGCTTAGCTCTTCTTTATTTCATAAACATTTAAGACAGAGGATAGGGACCCAGAGGCCAAAAGTAAAGCCCCCTTTACTTTCTCCCTACCCACTCCCCAAAATCCCCCCCCCAAAGAAATAAAAGTATTTAAAAATAATCTGGTGGCAGAAACAGTAAGTATGTAAAAGCAAATCACCTATGTGGGCAGGAGAGTGGTGAGCAAGTGGAGCTTATTCAGTGATGCTGTTTATTGAATGGAAAAAACATAGCCCACTCTGGCTGCTTTCTGTGGCTGCACTTGCCAAAGCTACCTAAACTCCCTCTGATGACTTCATATTGTCAGGAATGAATGAGCTCAGTGAATATGTTCCAATCCCAGCTTGGCTTTGCCAGTTCATTTTTGCCAAGCCGTGGTGTGTGTGTGTCGGGGGGGCGGGGGTGTATGTGTTGTGTATGCATACACCTGCTTATTTTTGCCCACATACAGATAAAAATCAGAAAATACTAAAGCATTAGGTGGCCCAATGGATACTCATAAAAACTTAGGTATAGTCTTTAGAGCTGGGATTCGTGAATTTGCCTCTAAAAAAGAATGTCAGGAGAAATTAACCCGGCTGCTTGAAGCTACAGGTTCTTAGATGTGCTTTAGGGGAGGGATCCACAACCTTTCAAAGTTGTAGGCAGATGTATGTGCACTCTTGTGGGAAAGCTTTCACTGGATTCTCAGGTTCATGACCCAAAAAAGGTTAAAACCACAGAAAGTCCTTATGTCGAGCAGACCCTGATGACAGGTGACTTGGGATGAGATAAACCAAGATAGTCGAGGTGATGCTGTGTGGTGTGACAGATGGCATCTGGAATGTTGTTAAGTGCTTGCCCTTTGACTCGATCTGCTCTCTGGGGAGCAGCTGTGCTTACGACAGGAAGTGTTGGAGCATCACTTAGGCAACTGTGGGTGAAAAGTCAGATGTGTTCCCGGTGGCCCTGGTGACACCCTCTCAGGGCTTGTCTTCCTGGGCCGCCCCCTTCACACCTCAAAAAAAAATTCTTTTGAGGCTGAAATTTTCCTTTCTGACTTTCAGCCTAAACATGGGTGTTTGGGGGTAACATTCAGCAAATTTTCTGTTCTGGTTTGAACTGATGCACAGATAGGAAAATCAGAACTTTTTTTTTTCCTCTAAAAGCAAAAACATTTAAAAAAATGCACTTGGATTAATGGAATCTGAACTCTCAAAAGTCAAAAGTTTCCGTGTGTTCTTACCAAGGAAAATTCTCTTGGGGCAATGAAAAGCAAAACAAATAGGGAGACAGTTGTGAGGGACCCTAGAAATCATCTGGGGACACAAAGGAGCTCTGCAAACTTTTTATGGGTAAAATTTTCATCTCCGTGTTTTTGGGATGGTTGCTGCATCTGAGAAACCTGCTTATTTTCTTTACCAATTAGCATCGCCTCTTATGTGGGAGGTGGAAGGGGGGGCTCGGGGTTGAGCTCATCCTAATCTCTCTCCAAGGAGAGATGCTTTTCTCCCAGTCTCTCTAATGTTCTAAGCACGTGGTCCAAACAGATGTGATTTCCCCCCGCCTCCCTTTCTAAAGGGCAAGGCATTATTACCTTAAGAATATCCACAGTTGCCAACCTGCCTTGTGGGTTGTTAATGGAGTTTACAAAGGGAATTTGGATTCCCAGCAAGAGGCCTCATTAACACAGCAAGGATCTGATAGATTCTAAAATTGTGTATGGACACTTGGAACCATTTGAAACCCAGCAGTGTCTATACTTAGATCTAAATCATTTCGCCTGCCCTCCTGGCCTCAGGCTGTACATTTGTATCACGGGGGAAGGAACCTTGTTTGGATCCAGCCAGATCAACTGTATTGGTTTAAGCAAGCATGAATGCTTATGGTGCAGGAGCTAAAGACAAGATTCAGTAACCATCAGGCAGTATAAAGGACAACATGTCTCCCACTCTGGTGCTTTTATTTTATTTTTTTAATACTGGACTTGTTACTGGCCCTGAGCAAGTGTTTAATTTTAGGATCCATTGTTGTCGTAAAGAAAATTTAACAGCTGTCTGCTTATTTAGACAAGTGGGTGAAGCAGCCATGGGTTTGAATGATGACCATAATAACACTGAGTACACCAGCTCTCGTTCGTGAGGCCTCTGCTGTGTTACAGAGTATGGGAGCTTTACCAGTTGTCGCTCTTGCTTCCTAGTCCTAAAGCCCAGAGAGATAGGGGTTGTTATTTTCATTGCACAGGTCGTTCCTGAGGGAGGTTAAGCAGCTTGGCCAGGGTCATATAGCTAGTGGGTGGCAAGGCCTGGATTATAATCTGGGTCCCCATTACCAGGTATCTTTTCCACCCTATGCTCTCCTCCCCTGTCTTTAGACACTACGATGCTGCTGCACCTGCATTAATATGGGAACCCCAGTGTGCTAAGTGTTAAAAGTGGCTTAACCCTAATTTTCTTTTTTCTTTTCTTTTTTCTTTTCTTTCCTTTTCCTTCCTTCCTTCCTTTCTTCCCTCTCTTTCTTTCTTTTTCTTTCTCTCTCTTCCTCTTTCCCTCCTCCCTTCCTTCTTTCCTTCCTTCCTCTCTCTCCCTCCCTCCCTCCCTTCCTTTCGTCCTTTCTTCTTTCCTTTCCATGTTGGTTTTTTCAGCAGTAAAGTACGAAATGGTGATTAGTTTCTAGGTCAGGAGAGCTCAGAGGCTGGCTTCCCCGTGGGAAATTCTAAAACCGTCATCAGATAAAGCTTTCTTCTACCAAAGAGACCCCACGTGATGCGTTTTCACCATCTCCCTGTAGTGAGTGAGACAAAGGCACTCGTACCAGACGGTCTTGCTTACGTTGGAGACCTAACAGCATTTAATAGGTATACATTCATTCCTGTTATGCAGCTTCAGTTTTTTTTTTCACTCCCAGCTCACTTGCTTTTCTGTGCAAGTGGGGGAGTGACTTGAGAACGTACCAGACCACAGCTGGCGCAAAACTGGTGAGAAGGTAGGGTCACGAATGAACGCATGTGGAAGATAAAAAAACAAGCAGAGATCAACGAGTTCTTAGAAGGTGATTCCCAGGGCCTTTCAACCTGGGAAAATAGTCGGCCTCCACAATTGTTCAGGCCCACTGGGGTTCTGAAGAACTTCCAGAATAGACCATCTATGGCAATGAACTTAGCAGGGGAAGGTAGTTACAGGATGGATCAGAGAGTGGCAAAGTCCTCCTTAAGCCACCTTGAAGGACATGATGTCCAAGTAGCTGAGCACTCTTCCCAGTACAGGCAGACCACAGAGAGACTGAAGGTTCGCCTCCAAGGTGAATATTGTGGTAAAATGGGTCCTACAAATTTTGGAAGCATATAAAATTACATATAAGAATTACGTTTACAGTGTAGTCTGTTAAGTGCACAGTAGCATTATGTGTAAAAATACAATGTATAAGCCTTAATTAAAAATATTTTATTGCCAAAAAATGCTAACTATCACCTGCGCCTTCAGCGAGTCATCATCTTTTTGCTGGTGAAGGATTCGAAGTATTGTGAGATTTATCAAAACATGACACAGAGGCAGTAGTGATCAAATACTGCTGGAAAAATGACTCTGATAGATCTGCTTGATGCAGGAGCGCCACAAACTTCAATCTGTAAAAGTGCAATATCTGAAAAGTTCAATAAAGCCAAGTGTAATAAAACAAGTTGTGCCTGCACGTCTTTAAACCGTATTTTGCTGAGAACTTGTTGGTGGCCTGTAGACAAATAACCATTTTTTACTAGTCTGCCTGGAGGAGCAGAGAGAAAGTTCAGATGTCAGAAACTGGGTGTAAGTGACCAAGTATTCGATCTAGGAATCAATTAGGAATAAAGTTGGAAATTTGGGAAAGTGAGCTTCTCCAGTTCATAACTCCAGATCCATATTTCTAGGCTTTTTTTTTTTTTTTTGTCTTTTTACGGTTGCACCCATGGCATATGGAAGTTCCCATGCCAGGGGTCTAATTGGAGCTACAGCTGTTAGCCTATGCCACAGCCACAGCAACGCCAGATCCCAGCTGCATCTGCGATCTACACTACAGCTCATGGCAGTGCTGTGTCCCCAACCCACTGGGTCAGGCCAGGGATCGAACCTGCATCCTCATGGACACTAGTCAGGTTCGTTTCCACTGCGCCACAACAGGAACTCCACAAAATAACCATTTTTAATTGTATAGGTCAGTAGTGTTAAGTGTATTCTCATCCCTGTGTAACAGATCTCCGAAACTCTTTGATCCTGCAAAACTGAAACTCTGTACCCCATAAACAACTCCTAGCCTCTGGCAACTGCCCTTCTACTTTCTGTCTTTATGGATCTGGTTATTTTACTTATCTCATATAAATGGAATCATACGATATTTGTCCCCTTGTGACTGACTTATTTTACTTAGCATTCTGTCCTCCAGGTTCATCCATGTTGTAGCACGTGTCAGAATTTCCTGTTTAAAGGCGGAATAATGTCCCTTGTATGTATATATCACATTTGGTTTATCCAGTCATTCTTGGATGGACCTTTGGGTTGCATGCAACACCTGGCTGTTGTGCATCATGCTGCTATGAACATCTCTGTGCAGCCTGTTTCTGGCTTGTGAAGTGACATTTACTTGGGTGTCAAGATCAGTTTAAGTCCCAAATTCGACTCCTTAATTTTACCCCAGTTTTGCTTTGTCTTTGACCTGCTTTGTTCTCTCCCTCCTACCTCCTGCATTTAAAAGATTTAAAAGCCACCATCCTTTAATGGTCACGGATGGAGAAGATCCCTTGTATCTGGCTCCCAGTCCCTTCTACACTCACTGCCCGAGGCCGGGCTCTCAGCCCCTCTCCACTGGACAGTTGCATCTACTTCTGATGAATGTCACTATGCCTAAGCTGGCATGTCTCCAAATTATCTTCACGGTACTGCTGCTCCAAAGCGTGTTCTGAATTCTTCTGAATCTGGAGAGATGTGCATTTTTCTGGAACCTTTGTTACCAAAGTTCCAAGGCATCTGCATGGAGTTCAATTGAATAATAACAATATGGTTGTGTATATTAATAGAACGCATATGTTTAAAATAACAATATTGTCATTTTCGAGAGAACTAAAATAACTTGACCCCTTTACACAAGTAGAGACATGTTAAATTTAATTGTCTACATTTTATTCATTCGTCCCTTGGTTTAACAAACAGTGATTAAGAATTTACCACGTGTCAGTCAAGGTGCTGGGGAGCCATGGATTGCTCAGACCCGGCACTAGCCTTTAAGAGTAATAACAATATCAGCAACTGTTTATAAGCCAGAGACTGCTATGATTTAGTATATCATCTGCTATGATCCTCAAAACAGTCTTTTGAGTTAGGCTTTATTGTCTGCATTTTATGGAAGGAAATCAAGACAGAGATTGAGTAACCCGCCTGATAAGGGACAATGCAAAGATTTGAGGGGGGCGGGTTTCTAAGGAATGTGTTCCCAGCAACCTCTATCAGCAACTGTCATGCAAAACAAGAGCTTGAAAGATAGGGCAGAATGAAACACCAGGCTAATGGGAACCTCGCACACATTTGTGTATGTGAGGTTGGGAAATATTGACCCAGTGTGCTCAGGAATATTTTACAAGTGTGAGTAATGACTCTGGGCCTTGCAGAGAGACAGGCCAGCTTTCAGACCACAGCTGCCGTTAGAGAAAAGGAGCAGTGCTCTGCTGTTCTCAGAGCAGGGAGCCGCCGTTTCTCATGGGTGTCAAACGCTGCTCCCTGATGTGATGCGTTTTCCAGGCAAGTGACCAATGTGACAGAGCCTCTTGGCCAGGCTCAGAAAGGAAGGTGATGTCTGAGCTGGATGTCTGGGGGAAGCTTTCATATGAATATCTGAGCATTCATAGCTGGGGAGGTGGTGTTGATTTCCTGTGAATCATGGAGGTCAACCTGAGAGGGGCCACCTAGCACTGTGTGTGTGTGTAGATGAAGGGAGAAAACAGATTGCTCTTCATCACACTAAAGACGAGCATGTTCATTTAAGACATCATTTCACCCCTCTTGGGAGACTATCAATCAAGTAACCCATGAGCATTAGATAGGTTTTTAACATAAAGTTAGATTGGAAGATTAGGGCCATCATTTGCTGCATGCAGTGGTGGGGACTTAGAAAGCTGTGGGTGGTGGGGAGCTTTGGGAGAGCGCACACCACATGCTGGGCACTGAGCTCCACGCTGACCTTAATGTTTCCCATTTTATCTTCATCATGACCATTTTACAGCTTGGGAAACTGAGGCTCAGCAGAATGAAGCACTTTGTCCAAAGTCTTATCTCTTAGTGTGGTATACACACACACACACACACACACACACACAAACACACTGGAATATTACTCAGCCATAAAAAATAATGAATTTTAGCTGTTTGCAGCAATATGGATGCAACTAGAGATTCTCATACTATAATGAAGTAAGCCAGAAAGAGAAAGATAGGTACCATATAATTTCAGTTATATGTAGACTCTAAAATATGGCACAAATGAACCTAACTACAAAGCAGAAACAGACTCATGGACATTGAGAACAAACCAATAGTTATTGAAGGGGAAAGGTGGAAAGGGATAAATTAGGAATTCAGATTAACAGATGCACACTACCGTAGGTAGGTAAAGAGCAAGGACCTACTGTTTAGCACAGGGAACTATATGCTGTGATATATTCAATATCTTGTAATAACTTATAATGGAAGAGAATCTGAAGAAGAGTGTATTCATACACACACACACACACACACACACACACACATATAAAACTGAATAACTTTGCTATATATTTGAAATGTAAATCAACTATACTTCAATTAAAAAAAGAGATTAGTAGTTTCCCTTGTGACTCAGTGACTTAAGAGCCCAACAAAGTGTCTGTGAGAATGTAGGTTCCATCCCTGACCTTAGTGCTTTAAGGATCCATTTTTGCTGCAAGCTGCAGCATGGGTCACAGATGCAGCTCAGATCTGGCGTGGCTGTGGCTGGCAGCTGCAGCTCTGATTTGATCCCTGTCCTGGAAACTTCCGTATGCCACAGCTGCAGCCCAAAAAGAAAAAAAAAAGTATTCTCAAAAAAAAAAAACAACGTCTCTTGTAAGTGAGTGATAAGATCTGAGCGTAGTATTCACTAATTGTTACTGGCTCAGGAGAGATTTTATGGAATAACTTTTTTTTTTTAATCATGGGAAATTTGAGACATAGCCAAAAATAGGTAGTTGAATGAACCTCATTGTGCCCATTTGCCCAATAATTATCAACGTGGCCTTTCTTGTGTTATCTGTACCTCTACCCGGTCTCCCATCTTCTTGATTATTTCAGACATTGTTTCAGAAATTTTCAGATGTATCATTTTTGGGCAAATATTTATTTCTAAGAGATGAGAACTCTTTAAAAACGTAATCACAATACTATTGTCATTTCTTAAGAATAAATAACAGTGTCTTACTGTCAGCAAATATTTACTCAGTGTTCATATGTTTCCAGTTGTCTCAGATAAAAAAATTTAATCAGATCCCCAAGACTCTTATCTTTGCAGTTAGCTGCCTTGTCTCTTACATATCTTTTATTTGACAGGTTTTTGTCTCTTTCTGCCAGATTAAAGAAACAGGATCCTTTCTCCTGCAGTTTTGTGCGGTCTGGGTGGTTCTTTGTAACATGTTCTTCTGTCCACTACCTGCATTTCTTGGTTGCTAGATCTTGAGGACCAGACGGATTTGGGTTTGACTTTTTTTTTTTTTTTTCCAAAAAACGCTTCCTAAGTAGTGATGTTGTACTTTCATTATTTCTCACATAATGTCTCTCCCTCTTTCTGTGGTGTTGACTGACAGTCATTGTTGATCATGGCCTTGATAATGGTGACATTCAAATTCCATCATTCCTCCTCCATGTCTTCTATTAAGAGAGAATTTCTCATTTCAACTCTTTTTTTTTTTTTTTATCCTGAGGTAGTGTCTGAATAAGAAAAAGCAGAAGAAGTCCTATGTGGTCACTTGAATTTCTTGGACCCTGTTCTGATGCATGCATGTGGAGGCTTCCCTACACCAACACGCTGTTACCACAAATTCAGCTCAGTTTTGATGACCCATTCTACCTGGAGATAAAATCAGATTCCACAGTTAAAGGGCTCAGTCCCATAAGACCCCCCTCTGTTTCAGATGCCATTTGCAAGCCCAGGTTGTTACCTGTCTTTCTGATTGAAGCATAAAATCATAGGTTCCCATGACCCGCTCCTGTTCTGTTACTTCACTAGAATGCTTCACAGAACTCACGAAAACTCGTTTACTCACTAGATTTCCAATTCATTATGTAAGAACATTAAAGGATATGAGTCAACGACCCGATGAAGCGATACAAAGAGTTTCTGGCCTCACACAGTGGCACATGGGAACATTGTGGTTCTCCAACATAGAAACTCTCTGAAAAACAGACCAAAACCTGTCCTTTTGGGTTTTTATGGGGCCCTCATTAAATAGTCACGATTGACTAAATCATTGGCTCAGCAGCATTGTTTCAACCTCTAGCCCCTTTCTCCTCCCCAGAAATCAGAGGGTGGGACTGAACGTTTCAGCCTTCTAATCACCTGATTGGTTCTCCTGGCAACCGGCCATACCCGGGGGTGGGATCAGAAGTCACCTTCATTGGAGTTCCCGTCCTGGCGCACTGGTTAACGAATCCGACTAGGAACCATGAGGTTGCGGGTTCGATCCCTGCCCTTGCTCAGTGGGTTAACGATCCGGCGTTGCCGTGAGCTGTGGTGTAGGTTGCAGACGCGGCTCGGATCCTGCGCTGCTGTGGCTGCGGCGCAGGCCAGTGGCCACAGCTCCGATTAGACCCCTAGCCTGTGAACCTCCACATGCCGCGGGTGCGGCCATAAACCCGCGGCCATAAAATGACAAAAAAGGCAAAAAAAAAAAAAAGAAGTCACCTTCATTAACATAAACCCAAATGTGATGGAAAGGATTTACTATGAATAACAAGACACCCATTTTGCCTTTGTGGCCCTGCAGTGTCTTCAGAACTGAAAAGAAGAGACCACATATTATAACAGAAGATGCTCCCATTACTTTTATCAGAAAATTCCAAAGGGAGCTGTGGAAGAAGACCAAATATCTCAGAAGAATATTTTGGTTGTCAGATTGGTATCAAATACATAATACATATAGACAGATATATATAAATATATATAGATAGCTTATAGATATAGATATATTTATATCTTATGGATATATATATATATATATATTTATATATATCTTATATATCACAATGATTACCAAAAACAGTTTAAGATTTTTTTTCTAGTTGTTTTTGTCCTTGAGATATATCCTATTAGGGATATATAGTTAAATTACTGTGTTTAAAAATCATTGAAAATGGCTTCTGTGTGGTTAGGACTCTAATTCACTGATTAAACTCATTCCATGTTGCTTTTGTCTTTTTATAGGACACTTTTTAAAATATAATTTTGTTTTATAATTATGTGAACTTTTTACATGGTTTCAAATCTATAAAACAGGAATATTCTGAGAATTCTAGCCTCTTAAACCAGCCAATTCTATCCTATACTTTCCCTTACCTTCAAGGTAACCATTTTTAAAAAGCTTCCAGTTTTTATTTTTCTGTTTTTCAAATGTGACTGAATGCACACACACACATACGTGTATATATATATATATATATATATATATATATATAGTCTTTTTAGGGCCACACCCACGGCATATGAAGGTTCCTAGGCTAGGGGTTGAATCAGAGCTGTAGACTCTACTCTGGCCTACACCACAGTCACAGCTACGCAGGATCCAGAAAGCGTCTAAAACCTACACCACAGCTCACAGCAACACCAGATCCTTAACCCACTGAGTGAGCCTGGGGATCAAACCTGCGTCCTCATGGATGCCAGTCAGATTTGTTTCCACTGAGCCAGGATGGGAACTCCTGCACTTATATATTATCTCCCTTTTCTTGAATAAAATGTAACTAACTACTTATATACATTTTTCTCCACCAGACTTCTTTTTTTTATTGACAGTATAGCCTGTAAATAAAATAACATCATGTTATATGAAGGATTAGGATGATTAACATTATATGAAGATGTAGAATCATTGAATTTTGAGAGCTGGTGGTAACAATAGCAGTTATGTGGCATTTACTCTGTGCTATGCTTTTTCTAAGTGCTTTACTTATTCAATATTTCTCATAATAATCATCCTCTGTGGGATGTATTATGATTGTCTCCATTCTGTGGATGAAGAAACTGAGGCACAGGGTTAGTTAGGTAACTTGCACAAAGTCTGAGAGCTGGCAGATGGATTAGAATGCAGCTGTGTATTCTTATATACCACTTTATGCTTTAGAAGTGCCAGGGTGTGATTTTCTGGTTTTTATGAGTAAAGAAGCTATAACCCCTGGGCAGGACCATGCCCCTGTGCCTTGTCTGTAGATACATTACTTTTTTCAAATGATCACTAGCTTGCCTTGAGCTTCTGGTGGAGTCTAGGATTTGATTTTATCTCATCCTAAGCTAAAAATTTAGCCTGCTGTTACTTCATGGATGCTCAAAAGACATGAGGTGCCTGGGTCAGAGATAAAGGATTTATTACTCTTGGCACAATACTCAGCATGTTATGACTGTTCCTTGGCCTTGTCAGTACCATGGGGCATGCCAAGGGCCTGATGGATGTCAGCTCCTGCAGTGAGTTGTGTCACAGGAGAACACTGCATTTGGGGAGTCCACTGCTTTTCTAGCAAACAGTAATAGGCAAGCCTATTCTTTGTCGTGGTGTGTATGTGGGGCTGGGTAGTTATCTCCTTCCTCAAGGTTGCTTGCTGAGAAATGGCTGGGTGGTAAATGACCTTACATCTACTCAGACCTGGAAGATGCGTAGGAGCTTAGAGATCCTTCAAGGACTGCTTCTCCCACTGCTTCCCCGCATGCGTCTTATTTGCTTTAGAATAAAGAGTCAAGTAGGTACCCTCTACTGTTTCTTTGACAAACTATTGCTTTTTAAGATATTTACCAGTACTCCCTTACATATTTACTCCAGGCTTTTGAGTTATCAGACTCGAAGTACAGTAAAAAAACAAAAACCCCCAAACCCAGTGAGATCTGTTTTGAAGGCCACCCTTAACAAATTATCAACATTCGCCACGTTGCAAACCTGTGGCTTTTCTTTATTGTTTGTAACCATTAACATTTTGAAACCAGCGGGAAGGATGGGGTTGACAAGCATCCATCAGTTTCATTGCTACATAATAGGAGGTTTTTTTTTTTTATTTCCTTTTCTTTTTCCTGCTTGAATGTTGAGCCCAGATTTTCTTGCGCATGATTTTTATAACTCCATAAATTACTGCTCTGCCAAAGACCCTGATTATAACTTCACCTTTTCATAGTAACACATTGAGCTTTGAATGATAACACCCTTGGGAGGCAGTGCCCTCCAGCAGGTTGGCGTTCTCACAGAATTTCCTGATTGGGTTGCTTATGCTGATTTAGAAATATTAAGGGTCCAAGCCTTGTACGTATGAGGGTGAGAAGTGGCCTTGTAAGCTAGGAGAGGAAAAGGCAACGTAATGAGCTTTTGTCAACGTGCTACTGTCAACTCTGATCCCTGAAAGAAACTGGGAGCCTGGAGCCAGAGGCCTGGAGAAAGAGAGGAAAAAACAGATCCTCGGTAAGAGGAGGAAGGGGAGACCAACGAGGGCAAAGGTCATTCTTGCCACAAAAGAGACCCTGCTGGCCAGCCCACCCCTACTAGCTACCAGGGTTGGCACTATTTAATTCAACCAGCCTGATTATTGAGGCTAATATGCAAGATGTGTGTAAGCCTTAGGCTCTTGTGAATTTTACTGAAAGGCAGTTGACTCTTCAGGCTGAAGGAAGGGCGTCTTTGGGAGGGTTGCTGGTGTGAGGGAGAGCCGGAAGGCTTATCGCTCCCTTCCTGGTGATGTTAAGGGAGTATTTCCTGTGACCTTGCTCAGGGCGTGTTACTGGATGGCAGTCAGGCCTTATACATAGCCTCCCTTTTACGAACTTTTATGATTCTTGTTGGAAGGATCTTTTGTTTAAGCGGGTTACGTGGGATCTTTCAGGACCTTAAAAGTGTTTCAGGAACAGTTCGCCTTGGGAATGTAAGAGGACATATAAAGCTGATTATTAGCGTTTTCACAGGTGTGAATAGAGAAATTAAACTTAGCAAACCACTGCACAAGGAAAGCGTGAGACTTAGTGATTGCATGACCAGCACTGGGTCCTGGCTCCTTATTGCTTCCTACCTCTGTGACTCAGTTTCCTTATAGGTCCAGTGGGAGCTATAATACCATTTCTCCTATTAGAGATGTGATGATTATAGGAAGTAACATGAAAATGTGCCATTACTATTAGGAAGTAAGCCCTTAATGTTATTAAAGTAGAGGACAAGTCTAGTCTACCAATTTTCACATGACCTCTGGGCTTAAGCTAGAATCAATTTTTTTTTCTAAATCTGACCTGCAGCAGCACTGTCCAGTATGGCACCCACTAGCCACCTGACTATTTAAATGAATTCAAGTCCCCCCCAAATTAAAAACACAATTGCTGAACTTCAAGGTACAAGAGCTACACGTGGCTCTTGGCTCTTGTTTTGAAAAGTGTAGGCTATTGAACATTTCTGATATTGTAGAATGTTCTTTTGGATAGCTCTAGTCTGGAAGGTTTAAACTCTAAGGGTTTTGATGACATTATAATGACTTTAATTTTGGAACTTTTCCCTGATACCAGTTCCCTCTCTGTGCACTTTTCTACAAGTAGAGAAGAACCTACATAGCGCTGACGTGGGGCTGTACAGACTATTTCAGTGACTGCTTGAATAATGGAGCCCTTCAGGTAAAGTTGAAGAAAAGGGAGTTTCTCCAGGGTGAAGGCTGGGGCTGCCCTGAGTGGTGACGAGGGCCATCAAGTGTCTTTCAGCTTCACAGCCCCTACAGATGACACACGGCCACATTTCCCCCTTTTGCTGCAGTCCCCAAGACACTCTCAAGTTCTCATAGTCCATTCTGTTTCCCTCATAGGCACCCAGTTGGTGTCCCTAAACTAAGGTCACTGTGATTCTGGGACACCGAAAGCCTTCCATTCATTAGCTGAGTATAGGAAGTTAATATTGTCCCAGCTCTGCTCCCAGAATGTTCAAAGAAGGAAACTCAGGCCTGGAAGGGGCCAGAGAGTCAGGACACCTGTGCTTCCCTTTCCTTTGGGTTTCACCTTCTCAAGAAGGGTATAGACTACATTTTGTAGCTAAATAACCAGCTGTCATTCCAGCTGATGTAAAAGGAAACCACCTTGCATTAAAATGTGCTTCTGTTTATGAACTCTTGAGGGCTCATTAGAGATGGCCTTGAAAAGGACTCCTGTTCTCTGCTGTCACCTCTCTGCCTTTCCTAGGAGCATGGAACACAGAGAAAGGCGCTCTCCAGGTGCCTGGCCCTTTGGGGAGCAAGGGATGGAGCTAGAAGCTATGATTGCTCCCTGCCTTTGTTGTAAGCAGAATCTCTGGGGAGGCAGCCTAGTGGAGGGGGCTCTCCAAGCTGCATTGTAAAGAAGAGGAGGGAGGCTGGTAAACTGGGAAAAGAGGCATAAGGGAAGGGGACATTCAGGAAGGAACAGATTGTGCAAAGTTTTAACTTGAGGCAAGAAATAATTTGTTAGAACAATTCCATCACTTCCAAGTTATGCAGTTGGGTAAATTACTTGGCCTCAGTTCTCCCATCTGTAAAATGGGAGTGGGGGTAGTGATAGTCCCCGCCTCTAGGGCTATTCTGAGGATAAGTGAGTTAATGCATGTGAGGCATTCAGAGTATCACCTGGCTCAGAGAAAGCCCTCAATGAAAATTAGCTGTCACCATAGAATCTTTCTTCTTCCTCTTAGTATTTCACTATTGTGAAAAGTGAAATAGGCTTTGGTGTTGAATTTGGGTATCAACTTTGCGGCTGACCCTGTGCAAGCCCCTTCAGCTTTCCGAGCCTTAATTTGTTTATCGTTAAAATGGGGAGAATACCATCTGTGGTATGGGACTTCTTATGAAGTTTACATGAGGTATTGTCTATGGAATGCCGCAACAGGGCCAGGAAGATGGAATGTCCCCAATAATCTTAGTTTTCTCCTATCCTTCTCTTTCTAGCCAACTTTCCCAGTAGTCACTTGTAGCCACATAGTAGAAATGTAATGGGATGGAATGACATTTGAGCAAAACTAGTCCAGCAGCGGTGTGTGGGATGGATCAGCTTATGTGCTACACTGCAGCTTAAATAGAAGTCAAAACATGGCCTTGTGGTATCTGGGTACTTGCATCATAGTTACAGGAAGGATTTTTTTTTTTTTATGATTACAATAGCTCTTTCTATGCGCCAGGCTGCTCTAAATGTTTTACATGTATTTACCGATTTAAGCCTCAAGACAACCATATGTTGTTCCCATTTTACAGGTCAGGAAACTGAGGCCCAGAGAGATTAAATACCTTGCCCCACGATCACCCAGCTAGTGTGTGGTGGTACTGAGATCTGTACCCAGGCCCAAAGACCCCAGAATCTAACTCCACAGGCTCAGTGGTTGACAGGTCCAGATTCGGTAGGGGACTGCATTTTATGTTGAGCAGTATTACAGTTAGGAGCCACAGAGGCAGATGCTGGTTAGGTCACCAGTAGTTTTTAGCTTTGTCTGGAGGAGTTGGGCAAAGAGGGCAGACTTGGAGATTTTCTAAACTTGGGCTGCAGTGCTGTTCTTCCTCAGGGTTGAACCTTCCTGAGGCCTGCCCCTCTCCCGGAAGTGTCTTGGACATTGTGAGTCAAGTGTGGCTCCAAAGCCAGACTTCACCTCCCAGCTCTGCAGGCTGCACAGTTTCCCCCACAGCCTCTGCACAGGGCCAGCCTTCCCATTCCCACCCTTGTCCTCTGGCTCCAGCCAGGCCTGGAGAAGGCAGTGGATGCTGGCCGCAGGTGCCTGTTGCCCCGCGCCAGCTCCGGCACCTCTTGATGGATGGAGCCTTTTGTGGGACCTGCATGCCTGTGAGCTGGTAGAACCAGAGGGAGTACCAGGCTGCTCTCCATCCCTGCCCTGCAACCCAGAGTTCTGGTCCAGACCTTATACTCCTGCTCCCCACATCCCCTTGGCCCCCCTACCTACTTCCTCCGTCCATCCTACACACCTCTGCCTGGGACTCTCCCCTGCTGTAAAACCATCAGCAGCACTCACAACCCACAGGGTGCTGCCCACAACTATGCCAGCCTGTCACTGGTGTGTTAATCACAGGCAGTGATGACCGAGCCTTCCCCTTGAGCCAAGCACTGGTCTAAGCGCTTAGCATGGAGAGATCAAGGCACCTGCTCACAGTCACACAGCTGGAGGCAGCAGAACTGATTTCAGAGAGACAGCAGTGAGTGATGGCTTGAATCAAGATCTTAATTTTCTACGCAGAAACCGAACCTGGGCAGCCTAGTTGAAAACCAGGAATCATGGAGTTCCCGTTGTGGCTCAGTAGTTAACGAATCCGTCTAGGAACCATGAGGTTGAGGGTTCGACCCCTGGCCTCGCTTAGTGGGTTAAGGATCCGATGTTGTCGTGAGCTGTGGTGTAGGTTGTAGACGAAGCTCAGATCCCACGTTGCTGTGACTGGCAGCTATAGCTCCGATTCGACGCCTAGCCTGGGAACCTCCATATGCCGCGGGTGCGGCCCTAGAAAAGGCAAAAAGATAAAAAGAAAAAAAGAAAGAAAGAAAAAGAAAACCAGGAATCTTAGCCACTAGACTAACTAGAGGCTAGAAGCAGAATTGCCCTGATTCTTGTGCCCTGTTGAAAGCAAAAATGTTTCAAGGAGGCAAAACTGTGAAAGAAGATATAAAGTGTATCATTAGAGTCACAGTACAACATGTGGGAGAGCACACAGAGAAGCAGTTTATTAAGCCAGAAGCAAAGCAGTAATACACACCCTAACGAGGAGTGTGGGAGCAGGCGTCCCCCTGAGCCAGGAGCCCACCAGAGAGGTGATTTAAATCACTTACATAGCACAGTCCTTCTGGGTCTTTGTTTACTTTTAGCCAGTTATCTTGTTTTATTTCTCACACCTGATTGGACACAGGACCCTTCCCGATACATGTGCGCATCTTTCGGCAAAGATGGATTCCAGAGCAGAGGGTGCCGGGACAGTATCAGGACTTATGGCCTGGCGCCCCCCCGCCCCCCTTTCTGACCCCTAGGAGTCTTACTGTGCATGCGTACTTGGGGAGGTCTGTGACCCCAGGAATGATTGAAATGGTCATCTTATCTTTCTACTCCAGCAGAGCTCAGCTCCGGCAATTAGCTTTTTCCTTGAAGTGTCAAAGAGCAACGAGGCCCAATATACTAGGCCTAGCAAGTCCCAGCTGTTCTCAGCCCAGGGGCACATCTGCCTTCTACCTCGGAGGCCATCCAGCCCTGGGGCCCGTGTTCCTGGCCCTCAGGAGCTGACAGCCTTTTCTGTGGTCCAGGAAATCGCAGTGCAACAGAGTAGTCCAAGCCCCCACCGCAAACACCTGGACAGACTCATAGACTCTCGTGAGCCTGCTGTGCCCTCCTGCCTGTGTTTGCATCAGTGCACCTGCAGGTATTAATCACAGCTCGGGGGCTCTTTTGCAACTCTGAGAGCCTCCTGTGCTCACATGCCCCCGCGCCCGCAAGTGTTCCGCGCTGAGTAAATCTCATTTTCTATGCAGTGACCTGGGTAAATAGCCTGCATCCTGGCCGCTGCCTCTTGGAGTTGTTTTTGCCGCTCTCTGCCTGCCCCAGGCCTCTTCTGGCAGCCTGAGAACATCTGGGCGGACCTACTAAATGTTCAGGAGGGATCCAGCCCGAGAGAGGGCCCCCCTGACCTCCGGCCTTGGGCTTTGCCGCCCTGCCATTTTAGGAGGGTGATTTATTGAAAGGGAGGCCGAGGCGGAGGGTGGGAGGAAATCCCGCTTTGAAACGGATGGCCGGTTTGGCCTGCATCGGTGTACAGGCCTCCAGCGAGGCAATTAAAGGTCGTTAGGCAGCTACAATGCGAAATTAATTCTGCAGCCCCTCCCCCCACCCCTTCCCTGCATGATTGTGGGCGAAACTGCTCCAGGGCAGGGAGAAGGCTGGCGGGTTCCACTGGCCTGGTGAGAAGGTTGTACCGCTCTCCTGGGAAGGGACTGAGCCCTTGCCCTGGGGGGTGTGTGGTGTGTGTTCATTTGCACATTTGTGCGGGGGGAAGGACATTGAATAAGTGAGTAATTGACCAGCTGGGACTGAGCCCAAGGCCTTGAGGGTCCCTGGGAAGCAGTGGTGTCAGCTGCCACCCAGTGGTTTTCCGTGGGGGGGTGGGGGTGGCAGGACCATCCTGTGATGCGGGGCTGCCTCCTTCTGGCCTTGGGGAAGGCTGGAACCCATGTCTGAGGCTAATTAATTCTGCGTGACCTTGGCCGAGTTACTTAGCTTCTCTGAGCCTTCTTTCCTCCTCTGTGAAAGGAAGACAATGGGAATGAGAGGATGTCAGGCTCTCGGGCTGGAGAAAAGACGGGTGGGTGTATAACTCCATCCAAGACCTTTTCTCTCCCTTCATCCTGCAGAGGTTGAAGCTTCTAATCTCCAGTGGGTTTGTACTTTTTCTCACCTGAGATGTTTGTTTCTCACTCATACCCTAAAAAAAGAAAGTTTCCCTCCTTTTTTCTTTTTCTGGCTGCACCCACAGCATATGGAGGTTCCCAGGCTGGGGATTGAATTGGAGCTGTAGCTGCCGGCCTACACCACAGCCACAGCAACGCCAGATCTGAGCCGCATCTGTGATCTACACCACAGCTCATGGCAATGCCAGATCCTTAACCGAATGAGCGAGGTCAGGGATCAAACCCACGTCCTCATGGCTACTAGTCGGGTTCTTAACCTGCTGAGCCACAAGGTGAACTCCTTTCCTTCTCTTTTTAAGTCTAAAAGATCTTCTTGTCACTAACATCCCCTGAGCTTGTCTCCATGAGTGCGTGACCACATCTCAGAGTGCCCAGGCACCCTTTTCCTCTCAGCCACCCTCGGTGCTTTGTGTACTGTAGGCGCTCCATAAGTGCAAACTGATTTCCAGGAGCCTGCAGTCCTGGAGTGAGGGTGAGGGGCTGGTGTTAGAGTGACTGCTCCTGGGCTACAAAGAGGGGTCTACACCAAGGCACCCAAATGCTGGTTGCCTCAGGATCGCCTGCCTTTGATGCGAGGCTCGCCCATCCAGGACGAAAATGAGAAACATGTACAACACAGGAGAGTCTGTCATAAACTTAATTTGTTCCATGTAGAGACCTTTTTTTTTTGTCTTTTTGCCTTATCTAGGGCGGAGGTTCCCAGGCTAGAGGTCTAACAGGAGCTGTAGCCGCCAGCCTTTGCCACAGCCACAGCAACACGGGATCTGAGCCGCGTCTGCAACCTACACCACAGCTCACGGCAACGCCGTATCCTTAACCCACTGAGCAAGGCCAGGGATTGAACCCGCAACCTCATGGTTTCTAGTCGGATTTGTTAACCACTGATGGGAACTCTGAGACCTGTTCTTTATTCAGAAATAATGCCCCTACCTACTGTTTTGCTGTTTAAATATACCTATTTCTGGCTCACTGTAGCTTTTCTTTTTAAAATTGTACCTGTAGGAATAAAAAGATGGCACTTCTGGCAAATACCGCCTCAGTTTTGACATTTGCTTGGTCCACAGAATCCAAAAATTCAGAAACTGCTGGACTCGAAGGTGTCCAATCCATAGTAGGTGGAGCCTCCCATTCTAAATTAGATATGATTGCACAGATCTGATGTGAAAGCATATCTGACCGCTGTTGAGAATGTATTTTGTGTATTTTCCTAAAGCCATGCAGGTATAAGGTGCCTCTATGCAGCACTGCCACAGCACACCTGCAGGGGGCGCCAGATACGGGCACAGTTTGAACACAGTGCCCTAGAGTTGAGTGTTGGTGGTCCTCCCTTTTAGATTTAAAAATACTGGGCAGGTTTTCAAACCTAAGCTTGACAAAACTCTTTGCCTCTTGCACGTCTTAAGTGGAACTCCCCACATCACACAAACAGCAGAGCTGCCTTGCCTGAGCAGGCGTGGGGCCTGGAGCTTGGAAGTTTGGCCTTCCTGTTTCTTCCCTTTCTCCCTTGAAAGCATCTCCATGGACCTTCTGTTTTTGCAGTCCCAGGACTCCACAGAACACACCAGAAACCTTCTCTGTTTTTTTGTTTTTAATTTTTTTTTTTTTTTTTTTTTTTACAAAATATGCAATTCACCACCTTAACCATTTTTAGGTATTCAGTTCAGTGTATGCACACTGTTGTGAAATCGGTCTCCAGAACATTTGCATCTTGTAAAGCTGGAACTTTGCACCCATTAAACAATTCTTCACTCCCTCCTACCCCCATCCCCTGGCAACCACCATTCTACTTTTTGTCTCTGTGAAGTGGACGACTCTAGGGACCTCACAGAGGTGGAATCATATAGTGTTTGTCCTTTTGTGATTGTCTTAACCTCACTTAGCATGATGTTCTCAAGGTTCATCCATGTTACGGCATATGCCAAAATCGCTTTCTTTTATGGCTGAATAACACTCCACTGTATGAATATACTACACTTTTGCTTATCCATCCATCCATCCATCCATGGACATTTGTGTTGCTTTCACCTCTTGGCTATTGTCAGTATTGCTACTGTGAACAGAGGTGTGCAAATATCTCTGTGAGATCATACTTTCAATTCTTTTGGATATATACCCAGAAGTGGGAGTTTTGGGTTGTGTGATAATTTGATGCATGATTTTTTTGAGGCTCTGTCATACTGTTTTCTATAGTGGCTGCATGATTTCCCTGTTTTAGTGATGAAGGAATGGGGGCCCACTGGGAGGCTTTAGTGGGATATCAGAGCCCTGAGTGAGAGATGGATGGCTGGGAATGTGTCATCCTGAACCCTCCACCATCCCTGCTGGGCCATGGTTTGTGCATAGATGCCTTCCTCAGCTCCAGCCAGCTCTTGCTGGGCACCAGTGGCATGGCTCTCTCCTCTTACCACTTCTAGCCTAAGGGTTGATGACTGTCCTCCACCACTGCTAGCCCTAGTGCCTTAGCGCCCCTTGGTGGGTCCATAGCCTTGGTCTCACCTCTGCAAATCAACATTCACTGGGTGTTCTTCAGTGGAAAACTTTGAGTGTAACTATTAGCTACCTGCCCATCTTCCCTGATCCACCTGCAGGGTGACCGTGGGCACGTTGCACAACCTCACTGTGCCTCAGTTTCTTTCATCTGTGTTGCCTCCTTAGGGTTGATGATATATGCTGATATACTCAAGGGGCTTAGAACAGCCGCTGGCACATAAGGAAGCCCTAAGGAAGCATTGCTCTCATTTTTATGACTGCAGAACCCTTTGTGCAAGGCCCCTCTTAAGACTCTAATGCTGCCTTAGGTCTCCGGGGCCCTTTCATTAGAGCATGAGCCCCTTGGGGATTCGGCAGCTCCAGATTTCTGGGCTGATGGGCAAGAAGGCCAAGGCTGACAGGATGCTTTAAGTCTTGTCCACCAAAGAGGTGGAGTGCTGGGCGTGCTGGTTGCCATGGCTTGTGGTGGGCCCCCCTCTTGGTACCAGGTTAGCAAAGCAGCCTGCTGCTGCCAGGCTGGGCTCAGAGCAGCTTTGGCATCCGTGCTTACCTGGGGGGTGACCTGTCAGAGGTCCCACCAGTTCCCTTTGGAGACTGGTCACTCTCCTCCACCCTTGGGCAGCAGATAGGATTCAGTGAATCCCAGAGGGCTTGGATCTCTGATGTGGGGGATTCAGTGACTGCTCCCTCTTTACCCACAGAGTGCTCTTTAGGAGGAAACCGGCCTTGAGATCTGAACACCCAAGTTGCTTGTGAAGGAATGTGAGGGATGAAAGGGACTGTCCTGCCAAGCATCACTGATGATGGCCATCCTGAAGAGCAAACACACACATTCACACATGTGCACAGAAACATCAGTTTCCTGAAACTTTCTGTAGTTTGGTAAACTCTTCTTCCTATATTCACATTTTAATCATTCTCCAATATTTTCTGTTAGAGCAAGTGCTCGGGTCCTAATTGAATTGTGTCTTTGGATAATTTATGTTCTGCTGTAGACCCCGTACTTTCTTTATACATTCAGCAATATTTAGTGTTTCCTATGTGGCTGGCACTGGGCTGGGTGCTGGGAACAAAAGAGCCAAGGGCCCTGGCCTCATGAGTTGGTGTTCTAGTAGGGAAGAGCCAGCAACGGATGGATACCTAAATACGTAAACAAAGAGCCATTACAAGCTGTGATGGATACTAGGAAAGGGGCAGCACTAGCACTACAGGCAGAGCGGGGAGTGTGTGCAAAGACCTTGAGGTAGAAGAGAGACGTTACTGTATAGGAGGAACCAAAAGAAAACGCAGGAGGGAGATGGAGAGCTGAAGTTGAGAGGTGGTCCTGTGAGACCCTGTAGGCCACAGTAAGGTGTTAGAGAGTTTTTCTCAATGTAATAGGAACCTGTTTTCAGGGTTAGATAGGATTGATGTGATCTGCTGATGTTTTGCTGCTGTGTGAATCGGTGAGAGGTAACAATTAGGAGGCTGTTGCAGCGGATGGGGTGAAAGGTCATCACAGCCCAGATTACAGTGGAGGCAGTGAAGATAGATTCAGATGAAATTGGCAGAGATTCTTTTTGAAAACTCAAGTATGGTTGATTTATGGTGTTTTGTTAGTTTTCAGGTGTTCACCAATGCAATTTAGTTATATGTGTGTGTGTATATACACACACACACACATATAAAAATTTATATATATATATATATATATGTTTAGCCATATATATATATATATATATATATATATATATATATATATAACTTTCAGTTATAGCCTATTATAAGATATTCTTTTCAGATTCTTTTCCATTATAGCTTATTACAAGCTATTGACTGTAGTTCCCCCTGCTATACAGTAGGTCCTTATAGTTTATCTCCTTTATATACAGTAGTGTGTATCTGTTAATTCCAAACTCCTAATTTATCCCTCCCCACCTTCCCCTTTGGTAACTATAAATTTGTTTTCTCTTTCTGTGTGTCTTCTTCTGTTTTGTAAATAACTTCATTTGTATCATTTTTTTTAGACTCCATGGATTTGTGATATCATAGGACATTTATCTTTATCTCACCTCACTTGGTATGATAACCTCAGGGCAATGACAGATTTTTGAGATTGAGGTGATAGGAATTCCTGATGGATTGTGGTGGGGAGGGGAGGAAAGACTTACAGAGAAAGAGAAAAGTCCAGGATCAGGATGACTCGAATTTCTGGCTTTCTCAAGCACTCATTTCTTTTCCTGTTATTTTAGTGGAGAATGAGCTAACGCTTTCTCTGAACATGTAAGCATCCCTTGGTGATGGCAGAGTCAAGGGTCCGGCAGTGCTTTGCACTAACTCATGATTATGGGTTCAAGATGAACCTCTTTCATGAGGTGCAAATACTTGGGTCCCTTGGGGTCCCTGGCACATGTGGCCAGGCCTTCTGTAATTCAAGAACTGAGAAGACTTCAAGATCACAAATTTAACTCCTTTTGTCTGGAGTTGAGCAATTCATCTGGTGTCACATAGCTCATCAGTGGTAGGAGCCCACTGACTTGCCAAAGGAGTCAGCCCTGGACAACAGGTGGGAACGTGGTTACATCCCTGCCCGGAGGTTCCCACATAACCCTGGGCTCCAGGCAGTGCCACAGCACTCTTGAGGAATGCTTAAGGCTATGGTGGATGGGGTTCATGGCTAGTGGGAGAGACTTGAAAGTCACTGGTGCTGGTGACTCAGTAAGGCACGTTCATCTCTACCAAGGCTTCAGGGACTGGAGCCTTGAACAGGTTTACGCATGGAAACTTCAAGGCACAATTGGCCCTCTCCACAGGCAAAATAAGGCCTAATATCAGAGTCTACACTTTTCCCTCTGCTGTCTTCCTATCATGAAGAAGCTTCCCTCATTAAAGTAAAATCATAGCTTAGGAAATAAAAGTGCCCTTGACCTAGTAGACCTATTAAAAAGAAATGTCATATAAGGAACTTTTTTTTTTTTTTTAAAAGAATGAAAAGGCAGCAAGTGTACAGAGAAAGGGGGTACCTCATGTAGACCATGAGCCCCTTTGCTGCAGAAGAATTTTTCAAATGGGTCTGAGATGAAAAAGCAAGGTATGAATCAACCAGTGTTATCAAGAACTGAGATATCATCAGAAGAACCTCCTAGAGGCAACAGTCCAGTCAGTTACGATTTATGACCATGACAGAATATTGTGCAACTATTAAAAATAATAATCAGACTATTCTGTTATTTTGGAATGCACATGGTGGAGGACCCAGTGAAAAACAGACCCTGGAACTACAGCATAGGTTGAGTGTGGGCTACCTTTAAGGAAAAGGACCTGGTGGAATTACATCCTTTCCTCCCCTTATGTCTCTAAGGTAATTTTTTGTTTTCACGTGTGGCGTGTGGAGGTTCCCAGGCTAGGGATCGAATCAGAGCTACAGCTGCCGGCCTACGCCACAGCCACAGCAACGCCAGATCTGAGCTGCATCTGTGACCTACACCACAGCTCATAGCAACGCCAGATCCTTAACCCACTGAGCGAGGCCAGGGATTGAACCCACATCCGCATGGATACTAGTTAGGTTTGTAACCTGCTGAGCCACTCCTTTTCTTTCTTTCCCTTTTTTTTTTTTTTTTTTTTTAAAGAAGCATGCAACCAGGACGCATTTCCCCCAGTTTCTTTTAATGCTTAAAGACTGAGGGGAGAAAGCAAGTGACCTGAGTCCCCAGAATCCCCCTCCAAGGGAGGAGAGATTGAGCACCCTTTGGGAACCATTCAGCAGTCAGTGGAAATTTGCCACAGTGGAATGGCAAAGGTCGGGACTAGTGACTGCAAAGAGGGAACTGCCAGTGGGTGTCCGTGGAGCGTTCTGGGTCCCCAGCACCACACCCAGGACAGCAGCACAAAGGAAGCGTACTGTTGGGGCCCTGAGTGATGGGGCGACCACAGGATGTGATGCTGGGGTAGGGGCTGTGAATATTGGCCTCGGGTCCTTCTCATTTTCTTCTTAGACCTCGGGTGGGGCCTCAGAGGGCAAAACCACAGGCCACAGGAAGCTTGACTCTTAGAAATAGCCATGCTCAGACCCTCCTCCTGGTGCATGTCCAAGATAAGACCCGTCCTTACCAAGCCTGGCCCTCTCAGACTGCCATGCACCAGAAAGTGACACTTGCCCCCTGCAAAGGCAGCTTGTCTTTAACCCGGACATTCAGTTTGTACGCAGGCCCTTCTGTGAACTTTTGAGGGTTCTCAGGCTTGGCCTCTCCTGGAATGTGGTCCTGTGGCCTTGGTCTGGTTGCCGCTGGCTGAGTGAGTGTCTTTCAGGCTCTCGCCCTCAGAGTGCCATGTGGCCTGTGTCCCCTGCACCCCTCTTCCCTTTCTTCTCTGTTCCAGGACTGTTTGTAGTGGCCCTTTGGGGACTTCTCCAGTACTCATGGGTCTTCAGATGATGACACTAGGAGCCTGGTTATCTTGGGCAGGAAACCGACTCTGTGTAAACGGCCCCTTATCCTCTGCACCAGAGGCCAGCAGAGCCCCTTCAGTTTTGAGTAATTCTGTCCGTTGGTGGTTTAATCCGTTTCAGTGTTCATTAAAGACATGTTAGTCCCCAGCATTAACTCTAGATGTGGGCTTATCTTGGGCAGTAGTGGCTGAACCAAGAATTGGCTGCCCCATTCCCACCCAACCTGCTTTCCCTCTGTATGCCCTGTGCCCTGTAGGCAGGTGACTTTGGGACCCCCGATCTCTACACTATGGAGTGCTGTCCTGGGCACTGCTCCTCTTTGCCCCCCCCCACAGAAGCCAGGAAGGGGCTGTATCCTAGTTGGCACGGGCTTTGCAGTTCTACCTGAATATTGTTTATTCTTCCAGCTGGGTGTCCTGGGAGGGCCGTGGGAGCAGAAGGAGGATTCAGATGGCAGAGATTCTGCCTCGTGGAGATAAAAGAGATTGACTTCTGCCTTCCTTGCACAGTTTTCCACACCCTCCGTCAAGCTTGAGCCAGCAAGTGGCTCTGAGGCTCTGGCCCCCAACCTTACCTGCCCTTGTTCCCCTGTCACCCTGCTAATCAGGTGTCGTCAGCGGGCAGGGTCTTTAGATGGGAGCTCTAACCAAGTTATAAGAAGTGTGATGCCAGCCCCACACTGTGTTCCTGCAGACAAAGGCAGAACCCTGCAAAAGTGCCACATGCACACGGCCCCGTGGGATGGGAGGCAGGGCTCCCCGGTTAGGAGTGGGGCAGCAGGCGGCCCCCTTCCCAGCTCCAGTGAGTGCTCACTGGGAGAACATAAACCCATCTTTGTAGGAAACTTGCATCTCTGTACTCTGGGTTGTTGCTGCTGAGACAGGTACTTTGTCTCCAGGGTCGAAAAGCTTTCAAAACAGCATGGGGAATTCTGGTAGGGGTTTCCTGGGTGCGCTGCACTGCTGCCTGGTGCTCGTGGACGTGAGGTCACCCCTGACAGTGGAAGGCACTCTAAGGAATCGGGGAGGCATGGCAAAGGAGAGCCTCAGTCAGTCCAGGACGTGTGTAAGGTTGAAGGTCAAGGTCAGACTTATGGAGTCCCGTATCACAACTCAGGCTCCTGAGGGCATTCTGGATGGCGTGTGCTCAGCGTCTGTGTCAAGGTTCTCAGAGACCAAGGAGCACCCCACATCCTCCTTTCTTTTAATAACCAAAGGAGTGAGTCATTCTTAAATGAGTCAGTTCTTTGGAAAAGCCTTTTTGGCTTCTCTCTTCCATCATCATTTGTGGGAATAATTCCCTCTGTTATGACCCCTGGTGTAAACTCACTTGCCCTCTGGCAGATGTCATCATGGCCCTTAAGCCTCTTTACAGTTTTCATCACGCTTCATTGAGGGCTTACCCTTGTACCCATGTGTCTGGGTGTGGATGTAGTGGCTGCTAGAGAAGAGGATATTGCAAATATCAAAAAAAGGCTGGGGGAGTTCCCCTTGTGGCTCAGCGTGTTGAGAGACCTGACACTATCTCTCTGAGGATGCAGGTTCGCTCCCTGGCCTCCCTTCGTGTGTTAGGGATACAGCATTGCTGCAGCTGTGGCATAAGTCACAGATGAGGCTCGGATCTGGCATTCCTGTGGCTGTGGTGTAGGCCTCAGCTGCAGCTCTGATTCCACCCCTAGCCTGGGAACTTGCATACATCACAAATGTGGCCATTAGAATTTTTTAAAAAGGCTAGGAGTTCCTGACATGGCTCAGCAGTAATGAACCCAACTAGTATCCATGAAGATGCAGGTTCGATCCCTGGCCTCTCTCAGTGGGTTAGGTATCCAGCGTTACCGTGAACTCTGGTGTAGGATGCAGATGTGGCTTGAACCTTGCATTGCTGTGGCTGGCAGCTGCAGCTCCGATTTGACCCCTGGCCTGGGAACTTCCATATGCCATGGGTGTGGCCCTAAAAAAGACAAAACAAAACCGAACAAATCTGATGCACTCGAAGCTAAGCTCAGAAGGAGGGCGCCGTGGGGAAGCATGTGGACAACAGGACCAGACTGCCTGGGTTCCATCCTGGCCCCACGATTTCCTGGCTCTGATGATCTTGCCCTGTAAACAGAGTAGTGCCCACTTCAGAGGTGGTTGTGAGGATTAAAAGAATAACTCTAGGAGACGTGCCCAAACGGTGCATGGGAACTGGGAAGCCCCAGGAGTGTGTCGGTGGTGGTGGTTGGCACAGAAGACACCCTGTGATGGAGAGAGAGAACTGCTTTGCTGTGGAAACAGAGAAGGGAAACTGAGTTCTGACAAAGGGGCTTTTAGGATAGCTGGGAATCGAACCTGCCCTTGCGGAAGAAGGTTGTAACAGGTACAGGGAGCATCTGGGACACAGAGAAGCCTGAGGTGCAGGTTCTGCGTGCACGGGTGATGTGCAGCCCCCTCTTTGCCGGAGTTCAAGGTGTATAGTTAGTGGGGAGATCAGCAGGGGCTGGAGAAGCAGGAATCAGCCTAGGAGCGATGGGAGGGCCTGGCCCAGTGGGTGAAGAGAGTCACAGGTGCTCCGTGTGGTCTCCCTGCCACTCTGCTCCTTGATCCTGGACCTTGACTTGAGGGGGTGGGGGTGGTCTCTGAGCCCCGACTGTGGGATGGGGTGGGGTGGGGTAGGGAAGGACGCAGGAGCTGCTGCGGGGGGGACCTTGAGTGCAGAGCAGATAGGACACCCACAGGCACGTGCTCCCCGGGCTTTGTGCTGTGGGCTCCATCTTCAGGTCCAGTCTGTCTGGTCACCTGGATGCCTGGTCCGTAACTAGTTTCTCTTCAGTCTCCCGTGCAACACGTGTTCTCTCTGTTTCTTTCTCTAAAACTAATTTAGATCTGGTCCAGCTTCCACTTGTTTCTGTATGTCCCAAGCAGTGCCCCTTCTCTTTGGGATGGGGGCTGGCGAGCGTGCTGTGGAATGCCTTTGGCGGGGCTGAGTTTGATGGTGTGCAGAATGCCTGTCGTGCCTTTAGTAGCTTGATGTCTTGGGAAATAAGACCGGGGAGCCACCCTCTGTGACTCTCACAACAGGTAGCTAATATCCAATCTGAGGAAGGGAAAAAAACAACAGAGACTTCTTTGGCTTTCATGCCATCTGATGGGTGAGGTTAAGCTCTGTGCGTCTTCTCACACTAAAGCCAGTTCCCACATTTCCCTGAGGGTGGTGTGGCTTTAAGGTATGTGCCAAATCACACCTCACTTATTCACATCCTTAAGTACCTCATTTTATTGCGATATAATTTACATACCCTAAAGTTTGCCCTTTTGCAATGTAGAATCCTGTGGCTAGTCACAAAATTGTGCGACCGCCACCTTTATCTAATTCCAGAAACTTTCTATCATCCTCAAAGAAACCCATTTAGTGATCACCTCCCATCCTCCCTCCCCCCCAGCCCCTGGCGACCAGTCATCCACTTCCTGTCTCTCTGGATTTGCCTGTTCTGGATGTTTCAGGCAAATCGAACCATGTAATACCTGGTCTTCTGCGTCTGACTACTGTCACTTAGTGTAATGTTTTCAGGATTCATCCAAATTGTAACGTGTGTCAAAACTTCCTTCCTTCTTATAGCTGAGTGATATTTCTTTGTATGGATATAACAGATTTTGCTTATTCATTCATCAGCCAGTGGCTCTTTGGATCATTCCTAGTTTTTGGCTGCTATAGGTGATGCTGCGCCAAATGTTTCTGTATAATTTTCTATAGAGGTGCACATTTTCAATTCTCATGGGTATATACCCAGGAGTGGAAGTGCTGGGTCATACGGTAACTGGATTTAACATTTTGAGGAGCTGCCAAACTGGCTTCCAAGGTGACTGCGCCATGTTACATTTCCAGAAGGAACTGACGAAGGTTCCAGTTTCTTGCCAACCTTGCCAACACTTCTTACTGTCTTTTTGATTGTAGCCATGCTGGTGAGTGTGAAGTGGTTTTGCTTTGCTTTTCCCTAATGCCTGATCATGTTGAGCATCATTTCACATACTTACTGCTCATTTGTATATATTCTTTGGAGAAATGTCTGTTCATATCCTTTGCCTATTTTGAAATTGAGTTATTGATCCTTTTATTTTAATTTTTAATTTTTTTGGTCTTTTTTTCTTTCTTTCTTTTTTTTTTTTTAGGGCTGCACCCACAGCATATGGAGGTTCCCAGGCTAGGGGTTGAATCGGAGCTGTAACCGCCGTCCTATGCCACAGCCACAGCAATGCTAGATCTGAGCTGTGTCTGCAACCTACACCACCACTCACGGCAACGTCAGATCCTTAAACCCACTAAGCAAGGTCACGGATAGAACCTGCGTCCTCACGGATGATAGATTCATTTCTGTTGAGCCATGACAGGAACTCTGAGTTACTGATCTTTTTAATGTTGACTTGTAAGAGTTCTTTATATTGTTCTTTATATTTTCTGGTTACTAGATCATTATCAGATACATACTTTGCAAGTATTTTCTCCCAGTCCTGTGGTTGTCTTAAGTATACACTTGGACAGGGACCTTTCCCCAGAATTTTGAGCTGTTGGTAGCCACAAAGGCTTGTGTGCAGACACTCCACCAGCAAACAGTTGCGTCTTTGTATCACTAGCCTCTTACACAGCACCCGGCATGAAAATAAGTACCAGTGATTTGAGTAAATAAATGAATGGTTTTTCTATTGCTATTCTGAGGTTTAAAATGGATCTGGGTAAGGCAGGCGGAAATGGATAATAAATTGCTGAGCAAAACCACAGAAGTAAAAGATGCACGTTTGCACACTCGGGCGTCTTGTATCTGGATGTCATTTTACGATCAATGAAGGCGAAGGCTGGAATGCAGAGCTAGACTTGCACCTGTGTTTCTGATGCAGTAAATATACTTTTCTGAGATCAATGGGGGTGACTCTGCACAGCCCTGTATACGTGTAATTATTGTGCTGAGAATTACACTTGTCATCTGTTGATTCCATCCTCTCAGCATAAGTTTGTGCATTTCCTCCTGCCTCCACTCCACCCGGGCTACAAAATCTAATCCTCAATGACCTCTCCCCGGACTGCTGGGTCCAGGAGGGAAAAAGGAGTGAAATCCACCAAAGGAGTTGCCAGCTATATTGTTATCATCACCTTGGTCAGGAAAGAGGCAGCTGGGAGAGTCTCAGCTTTAGCGAAAAGATGAGATGATGTCACTCTGAGAACTGGAATCAAAGAATCCAAAGAAATGGGAAGGGGTCGATCTCGGGGGAGGCTGCCTCTTGGAATCATCTGGATAGAGAAGGATTTCTCATTCTGCAAATAAGGCCTGGAGGGAGGCTTCTGTAATCCTACAAAGAGGTCCCAGACCATCCCTGTAGAAGACATCTATTTATAAAGCCACTAAATGTCAGGTAAACTGTCATCTTAGAATATATAAGTCATTCACTCATTCTTTCATTCATTCATTCACTGGGCAAAACTTGTTGAGCTCACAACTGTCCCAAGAATGGTCTTGGCAGGGGCCGGGGAGAGGAGTCAAGGACAGCATCTGCCCTCCAGCATCTGGTCCCCTCCTTGAAAACCCAGGCAGGGAGGCAGATAAGTGTAAAGAAGACCCAGAGGTGGCTAATGGGATCGGGAAGTGGAATGGGGTTAGGCTTCGCTGGGGGGCCCAGGAGGGGCTCCAGGTTCTGCTGGAGCCTGCAAGGAGGAGCAGGTGTCTGTCAGGCAGCCTGGGGCATTGCAGGCAGAGGGGGCGGTTCCTGTTGGAGCCTGCACCCATGAAACCACAGAGTATGGATGGGGAGCAGCGAGTTGGCTGTGATGGCAGCCGTGAGCTGTCCCCAGGAACGGGGACAGTGAGGTTGGCAGTGGGAATTTCCCACCCAGTGGCCAACTCTGCTGAGTGGTGATGAGGGGCTTAGGCTGGGACGTGGCGGGAGATCTGGAAGGGCACGTTCCAGATCTCCGCTTGGTTGGTGTCAGGGCGGGGTGGTGGCATCCTGCTTGTGCTACTTGGTGAGTCTGTCCTGATGCTGCCCCATCCCGGAGACCCCCAGTGTCCTCAGCTCTCTGAGGCTGATTTGTCTTTGAAACGATGTCTTCCTGGGGGTGGGGGCCGGGGGAGGGGGGAGGAGATTGACTGGAATAGTGAGCAAGTCTCACGCTTTTGTTCTTCGGACTCTTAAACACTCTTCCGAATTATTGAGGACCCCAGTGTGTGGTTTTGTGGGTTGTATTTTTGGATTTGGACTGTACTCGTCACGAAAAGTGAGACTACACAGGCACACTTTCCATCAGCTGCCAAGTGACCGTGTCTTCACACATCCTGTAGAAACCACCTCTGTGCACTTGTGAGAGAGTGAGTATGAACAAGGAAAATGTCTCGGTATTACGAAAAGAGTTTTGACCTCATAGACCTTCCCAAAAGGGTGTTGAGGAGCCCCGGGTGTTCCAAAAATACCCTTGGGGGTTCTGTTGGATTAGCAGCTATATATGTAGGTCCATGTTCTGCTCTGTTCTGGAGCCCCAGTGAGTGTCTCAGTATAAATCATGGACCCACTGAGCGGACAGGCCTTGGATGTGGTCCCTGTGTTGGGGGAGAAAGGGCAGAAACCACAGAGAATAAGAAATTCCCGCCCACTGCGGTTCCCAGGGAGCCGAAGTTCAATGAGAAATTGCAGAAGCAGATATTTCTATTGCATCGGTGATGAGACCATGAGGGAGGGGGACAGGCCAAGCCTAATCAGGGGCCCGCAGGCTTTGGTGAGGGAGGGCGACGGTGAATCCAGACCCTGAGCTCTAAGTTGGCCAGATGAAGAGCACTGTAAGTCGAGAAAGTGGACATACAGAAATTTGATAAGGATGGAAGTTAGAGCCCAATGAGCTGGGGGAAGAGGGGGCACGCTGGAGGCGGAGACGGTTGACTTGCATAGCACCCTCCATATTCCCTTCCCTCTCCACTCGAAGATCTGAATGGAAGGAATGTCACTGGCCTGGACACTGCACCCTGGACCACCTAACTGGTGGCCCTAAGTGTGGTCCTTCTCTCTGCCGCCTCCCTGGTTGCCCTGCTTCCCAACTCCTGGCCACGCCTCCCAGTTCCTGGCCACGCCCCCAGTTCCTGGCCACGCCCCCAGTTCCTGGCCACGCCTCCCAGTTCCTGGCCACGCCTCTCAGTTCTTGACCCTGCCCTTCCCCACTTCTGTGCCTTGAGCTGCATTCTCTCTGCTACCGATAGACCCTTGTCAGATGCCCCGGTCTGCACACCCCAGTTCCACTGCCTCTCCCCCACGTTCTGCCACCATACCCCAGTCAACTTGTCTACCTCGTGAATGAGCTCACTTTCATACTAGGAGCCACTGTTCCACAACTCCATGGAGTAGGTCTAATGTTATCCCCCTTTCACGGATGAGGAAATCATGACCCAGAGAGGTTAAGTACCGGGCACAAGACCACGGAGCTCGAAGGCGTGGGACTGGGATTTGAAATTTAGGTAGTCTGGTTTCAGTCTCTCTACTCGTTACACTGTACTGGGCTGGCTGCTTTTCATCCCATGTAGCTTTCATGCCAGCTCTCGAGCCACAAGTTTATTCCCAGGGTGCCACATAGTAGGTGCTCATTAGAGGTCTGACAAATGAATTTCATCTTTCTATCCTGCCCGCCTGGGCATCATGCCTTGTGCATTTGCTGTTAATAAAGAAATGAGTACATGGGCTGATGAGCAGACAAAGAGCAGATGACTGCCACCTGTTAATGTGTGTGGCAGCTGTAATTACCAGTGTTTTTGAGGGCAGAGGTGTGAGTTCAAAATGACTGGATGGGTTCCCAAATCATCCCCATTCTGGTGAATGCACTTCTGAAATGACTTTGTCACTGTGACATACCTGGCCAACATAAGGTACTGTTCTTACCATAATCAAAAGCCAAAACCTCTTGGGGCGTGCCCTCTCCAAGGCCTGGGCTGGGGCTCTTGGTTCAAAGCAAGGACCAGAGGAGGAGTGGTGAGAAGTGGAGAGAAGGCCCATCCCCAGGGTGCTCTGAGCTCAGAGCCGGCTTTTGGAGGATGAAAATGAGTCTGGCCATTATAATTCCCTTATCTCTGACTTCCTGCCGGGGCTGGCTGATGTCTGAGCTGCGCAGAATCCGGGTGGCCTCTCCGCAGGGGGGCTGAGATCCAGAATCTGTGCACAGTCTATCAGCAAACACTTGAGGGGGTTCTCAATGCAAAATGGGCCCCAGGTGTTAAGAGATAAAAACCCAGCGCTGGCCATTACCGTTTCCCTCTCTCGTGGGCAGACCCAGTTGCCCTGGCTCTGTGGGTTTTTCCTTTCAGTGTTGCAAATCTACTGGCATATTTATTTGGAAGTGGAGTAAGCAGAATTTTTCAAAGGGGAGCAGTTTGCAAAAGCTGAAAAGAAAACAACTTGGGGTAAATGGCTCATCTGGCAACGGAAAACAGCCTCTGGCATTGAGAGCTCTTTAACCTTGTCTGAACAAGCAGCAGGGAACTTGGCTTCTGTATCATCTTAGAGAAAGATCCTTTCTGTTTCCCTGCTGAGGCTAGACCCTGGGGAGGAAGAGCCTAAAACACAACCCAGGATCCTTTGAGAACTGGATAGGCGGATGTCTCTTTGCCCTGTGTGGTCAGCTTCTGTGCCCCTCCTGCTCAAGCCTCGGTGGTTTCTGTCCCCTAGACTATTAACTGTAGGCCCCCACCTCGTCTCCTGGTGTCTGCCCCAGCACCTGGCAGTCTCCTGTCTGAATACTGCAGCCATCAGTATGATCTCCTAAAAGTCCAGAGGGAATCTGCTCCATTACACCTGTGAGCAAGGCTGTTGGTGCCTCACACATTGGTATAGAAACAACATAAAGCCTTCCATTCAGAATAAAAGCTGGCCTTACGAAGGCCCACATCGCCCCGTACGATCAGGCCCTCTGATCTTCTGTTCCCATTTCCTGCTGCAGGCACTCTGGCTTCTTTGCTGTTCTCATGTACATCAAGCTTGTCCCTACCCCAGGGTCTTTGCATTTGCTATTCTTTCTCCCCGTCTCACTCGTCGCACTCACTCGCCTGGTTCTCCCTCACTTCGTTGAGGGCTCTCCATTGAATATCATCTTTTCAGAAAGACCCTCCCTCTCAGCCTTATGTAGCGTCGCACCCCCGCTCTGCCCACTGCAGCCTCTTTTCCCCATTCCCAGCTTTACTTTTCTCCATGGAACTTAGTGTTGCTGGACATAGTGCGCAGATACTTGTATGTTTGGTTTCTGTTCTGCCACACTGAAACGTGTCCTAAAGATAAGGACTTTGTTCAGTTCATGGCTGTGCTCCCCTTGCGTAGAGCAGTGTCTGGCCCAGAACGGGTACTCACCGCATCTTCGTTGTATAGGTGAAGGACTGAGTCTCTGCCCGCTCCTTCGTATTCACCCACCGTGTTCACCCACCACCCTGTCGCGGAGCAAAGGGGGGCTTTGGATTTCAGCAGCCCTCGGTTTGAGGTCTGGCTCTTCCATTCCCTGGTCAGGTGTTTCTGGGCAAGTCAGCTTCCTGCTTGAGCCTTCCTTGCTTCACTTGCCAGTGGAGGGAGCATACCTTGCCTTGTAGGGCTGTTGGAGGAAAGGAAGTTTGGATGCTCAGGATCTGTCACTCTGTATGCTTTGGTAATTCATTATCCACAAAGAAAATGACTTAAAAAATAACCTTTTTTTTTTTTTTTTTTTGTCTTTCTACCTTTTAGGGCCACACCCACAGCATATGGAGGTTCCCAGGCTAGGGGTCTAACAGGAGCTGTAGCTGCCGGCCTTTGTCACAGCCACAGCAACGCGGATCCGAGCCGCGTCTGCAACCTACGCCACAGCTTATGGCCACACCGGATCCTTAACCCACTGAGCAAGGCCAGGGATCGAACCCACAACCTCATGGTTCCTAGTCGGATTCGTTAACCACTGAGCCGCGGCGGGAACTACCAAATAACAACAGTTTTATTGATATACAATTCCCATCCAATAAAATTTACCTACGTAAAGCATACAGTTCAGCGCTTTAAGTATATGCAAAGAGTGGTACAACCATCAGCACAATCCAGTTTTGGAACATCTTCATCACCTTCAGAACGGAACCCTGCTCCCCTTAGCTTCATTCCCTGTTACTTCTCCCCCCCTAGGCCCTGGCAATGGCTACTTTCTATTCTGTCCACTATAGATTTGCCCATTTTTGACATTTCATATAAATGGAATCATACGGTATGTGGCCTTCTGTGATTGGCTTCTTTCACTTTTGTTTCCAGACTTGTCCATGTTGTAGCATGCATCAGTACTGCATACGTTTTTGTGGCAAATAACATATCATTGTCCAGATATATTACGTATTGTCAATGGATTCATCCATTGATGGACATTTGGGTTGTTACAAATAATGCTGCTATGAACTTTTGTGTGCAAGTTTCATGTGAACGAGGAGAGTTTCTTTTCCTTTTGTTTCTTTTTGGTTTTTAGGGCTGCACCTGTGGCGTATGGAAGTTCCCAGGCAAGGGGTTGAATCGGAACTACAACCACTGGCCACAGCCACAGCCTTAGCCACACAGAATCTGAGCTGCATCTTAGACCTACACCACAGCTCATGGCAACACCGGATCCCAAACCCACTGAGTGAGGCCAGGTATTGAACCCACATCTTCAAGGATCCTAGTTAGGTTCGTTAACCACTGAGTTACAAAGGGAACTCCTGAGGAAAGCTTTTGTTGAATATCTCCAAGCCAGCTCAGAGATGCTTCCTTTGAGGGGTGTTCACACCTGGAGCCAGGTCCCAAATCCCCCAGTAGCTCCTGAACTCATTCCTCTCAAGTTATGGTTGTATTTATAGAAAGCTGTTATATATCCCAGCAGACATTCTTTTGCTATAGGATTGATCATTATTTTTTTGCTTTTTTATATGACTGGCTGGTTATTCATTCGATTTTTTGCACCTGCAGTTCCTCTCTTTGGGGCATGCTTGTCATCTTGATGCCTCTCCTAGGCTGTACTCTGCCCGGCCACCTGGCTCTATTTGACTCTATTCTCAGAACCAATTGTGTTACTTTCTCCTTTGAGCTGCCTTTTTCTGAATGAAATTTGCCATTCTGCTCCGAGGACTCTTGACTTTAAGCGGACTTGTCCAAAACATGATCTTTGAGTTTTTAGTTCATCTCATTCTAGTCAATTTCTTTATCTCCTGATTGCTTTATCTACAACTCCAGTAGAATTCCAAGAAGCATCTGTGCAGGGCAGAATGGCAGCCCTCTGCTTCTGCTTTGAGGAAACATCTCAGTTTAAGGTGGGTGGGATTCCAGAGAACCATGCCTCACATTTTTGATGCACTTTTTTTTATATTTTGTCTTTTTGTCTTTTTTAGGGCGCTACCCGCAGCATATGGAAGTTCCCAGGCTAGGGCTCTAATTGGAGCTGTAGCTGCTGTCCTGTGCCACAGCCACAGCAATGCAGGATCTGAGCTGCATCTGTGACCTACACCATAGCTCATGGAAATGCCAGACCCTTAACCCACTGAGGGAGACCAGGGATCGAACCCTCAGCCTCATGGTTACAGGAACTCCTTTAGCGCACTTTTAAGTGCATTTCCCTGCGCATTACGTTATAGATCATACCTCAGGGCCTTTGCACGTGGCTTGCTTTTCACTCAGGCCTCTGTCCATCTGTCACCACATCACAAAGACCTTCCCTGAACAATCTATCCCCACTCACCCTTGGTCCCCTCCCTCTTTTTTTCTTCAGAGCACTTATGTCCACTTTGCATAATGTATATTAATTTGATTATTCATTGTTTTTCCTTAATACAGTGCAAGCTCAGTGAGTGCATGCCATCCACTGTTATGTCTTTAGAGCATAACGTGTTCTCAGAACAGGGAAGGGTCTGAGTAAATGTGTGTTGAGTGAATGAATGGATGCATTTACTTATGTGAAAAACCCTGGGGGCAAAGGTCCTATTATCTCTGTCATGTGGGGAAAGGAACCCAGAGTCAGATGATTTGGGATAATTACTCCAAGATCATGGGGCAGGATATAGCTGAGACACAAACTGAGCTCAGCTCTGCTGGGTCCCAGCGCAGCCATGGCCCAGGCTTACAGGGCCCCAGGAAGTCCTCTGTAGGTATTTTGGAAGTTCTCAGAAAGGGCCACTTCAGCAGGAAGTGGCCCGTGAGGTATATTGAAGGGGGTGGAAGTTTTCAGAGTTAGGGAGTTAGGATTTCCTGTGATCTGAGAGGGAAAACAGGAAATCAGTGAAACCTGGAAAAACAACAGTGGAAGAGACTTGGTGCTGAGGGAAGGGCTGGAGGGGGAGGGAGGGAGGGATGACACAGCCTAAGTGGCTGTGGAGGGTTGTAAACAAAGGAAAGCTTCCACAGTGATGTTTTAGGAACCTTGGGATCAATGCAGATCGGCCCACTGGTTCATCTCAGGCTGTTCAGTGCACCCAGTCTCATCCCCAGTGTGCCCAGATGCTTCTCTACTGAGGGTTTTGAGGGACAGGAGGGACGGCACCCTGGGGTGCTGAACTCCTGAGTGTGGTGTTGAGAAAGAGGCTTGTATAATGGGAGCAGACACCCCAAATCTCATCGGATCTGGCTGGGGGCTGCATCATGTGATTTTATTGCAGTAGATCGTACTTGCTTGGAGGGAAATCTGCACGTCTTCAACTTGTGAAAATAAGTTTGCAGGAACAGACTATAAACCTACCTGGAATGATCCGTAGGTCACATGACCTCTGTGGGAATAATCAAGGCCAAACTCTTAAATTACAGTGATAAAAGTAAAAGATACGATGGTCTGTTTGTAATATTTTCTCTTTTTTTGGGGTGGGGGGGAGTCATTATTAAGTGATACATTTTATAGTGCCCTTTTTTGAGTATGGTACATGTTGAGATGCAGCTGCTGTAACAAGCAAGCCCTCACATACGTCATTGCTTAAATATTTATTTCTTACTTGTGTGGCGTCTAAAACAGATTTTACTAATAGTGCTGCTTGTCGCCAAGAGGTGGTGGCTCTTCCACCTTGGCATTTACCATTTCCAACATCTCATGTATAAGGTTTTGGGTTTGTTTGCATCGAGGAAAAGGAAGGGACATGGCAGAAGGGGTGTCCTGTGGCGTCCCTGGGAGGCTGGGAAATAGGGCTGAGTGTGGAAGGAGCAGGGGCTTAGTCAACAGCAGCCCTTCTCTGCCACGAGGAAACTTTAAGGGGTATAGCCCTTTATGTGCTGCCAAGTACATTCTTGAGAAGTGTTTCCTTTTTTTTTTTTTTTGCCTTTTGTCATTTTAGGGCCTCACCCGTGGCATATGGAGGTTCCCAGGCTAGGGGTCTATTCGGAGCTGTAGCCACCGGCCTACACCACAGCCACAGCAACGTGGGATCCGAGCTGTGTCTGTGACCTACACCACAGCTCATGGTAAGGCTGGATCCTTAACCCACTGAGTGAGGCCAGGGATTGAACCCTCAACTTCATGGCTCCTAGTCAGATTCGTTTCCGCTGAGCCATGATGGGAACTCCGAGAAGTGTTTCCTTTGACCCTCACAGGAAAGTTGCTATCGTTCCCATTTTGCAGATGGGAACACGGAGGCTGAGATGATACAAGTCACTCGCTCAGGGCCCCAGAGGTTCGGGTGCTGGCATCGGGACCGGAATCCAGGCCCACTTAGGCCTCATACTGTTCCTGGCTCTGGGCTCTCTTCCCATGCGTTTTCGAATGTGGCCTCGAGTCCTACTTTTAGACTTTTTGATGTGTGCTGCACTGACTCTCTGGAGAGTCGTGGCCTTCACCGCCGTCTGATGGGCTCTGGGGACTTGTGTCCTCAGTGACAGCACACAGACCAGGACACCGTGGTGGGGAGAGTTTTCAGAAACTTTGGGGAGGAAAGAAATATGCATTAAACCCAGCACCTCAAAGAGCAGGGACATCAGAGAGGCCTGGGATTAAGGGGAAAAACACGTGGGGACCCCCCCCCCATCTCTGTGCCGGGGAACCCAAGCCAGGACATGGTTGAATATTCCGTAATGAGTTAGAAGCCCGAGCTCCTGCTCAAGTCCCGGATGCTGCGTGGTACTGAAGAAGGACTTGTAAAACTAGACCTGACGGCTCAAAACAAAATATCCTCCGTTGGGAGGACCGATCTCGTTTGGGCCTCTGTGGCTTTTTCAGCTTTGAGCTCTCTCCACTGTCTGTCCCTGACTGTTCACTTCGTCACCCGCTCCCATGCGTCCCCAGCTTTCCTTCGCTCCTCTCGTGCTGTCTCGCCCGCTGCCCCCTATCTCTTCTCCCTGCCTGGCCTGCCTGCTGGGGTTGGCAGGGCTTGCATTGGAGTGGGACCTGTGCGGACGCAGCAGGTGGGAAAAGAATGCTTTGCCCATGGGCACACTTGGATTGTGGGCAGTTAGTGTGTGTGTGTGTGAGAGAGCCTGAGTGTGTGAGTCTGTGTCTCTGTGTATGTGTGAGAGAGCCTGTATGTAAGAGTCTGTGTGTGTGTGTGTGTGAGTCCGTGCGTATTTGAGAGTCTGTGTGCGAGTGAGAATCTGTCTGTGTGTGTGCCAGTCTGTGATTCTCTCTGTGTGATTGTGTCTGTGTGTGTGAGTCTGTGTGTGAGTGTGAGGCTGTATGTATGAGTCTGTGTGTGTGAGTCAGTGTGAGAGTCTGTATGAGTGACTGTGCGTGTCTGTGTGAGTCTCTGTGTGTGTTATGTGTGCGGGCCTCTGCTATTTACGTATCTACATGTGTGTTGGTACTGAGGGCAGTTTTTAGGCTGTGTGTGTGTGTGTGTATGTGTATGCGCGCTGAGGGCAGTTCTTAGGAGCTGGTGTAGACCCTTTTCTCTAAGTGGCTTCTACTCCCGGAATTGGCGCCTGGAGGCCTCTGGCAGGAGTGAGCCAGTCATTTGAGCCCCTTGGGCCCTGAAGACAATGATTCCAGCTCCCAGCTTTGTTGAAAAGGGGGTGGGGTGGAGCTCAGAGAGGAGCCAGAAGGGGACCTTGTGGAGCTGGCTGCCTTCAGGATCCTTCTCAGGCACTTCTGTTAGAACCTGTGCGGTTCATCTCAGCCTGGCTCCTTCAGTGAGTCACGCAGAAGGCATCCATCCGGGCCTCCTCCTTCTGGCAGCCACAGGGCCGTTGTGCCCGGCTAATCATGGTCAGCTCTGATCCGAAGTAACAAGGTCGAGTGGAGCTGGGTTGAGAAATGACCCAGACAGAAACGGGGGCTCAGGCTGGACGCTCCAGCCGCACGGTGGCTGCACTCGTGGCTGGCGATGAGGTCAGGGCATTTCTGCTTTGTGACAGATTTGGGACACAGAGGAAAGAGGGGTTGAGGCTTGGTACGGACCGAGGCCAGCGCTGACGCCAGAGCAGATGGAATGGTCCGCATTCAGGCAGTGTGGACAGCACTGAGTTTAACCTGAGGAGGATTCTGATGACTGGCGAACAAGTCTCCTCTGATGCATCATGAGCACCAGCATCTCTCGGTGAGATGCTCGTCTCACAGAACACAGCACAGCATCACGCTGTCCCCAAGGTGCCTGGGTGGAAAAGTCCCTCTTGGATCTGGGCAGAAAACTGCACTTCTGAACCGTCCAGGCTGTGGTATTGAGCCCAGTGCCTGAATTTTATGGGCTCAGTTTTGTGTTAAGGCACTGGGCAGAGATGTGCTTTTTGAATGCAAATTTTAGGAACATTTATTTCAATGGGTCCCTTAGGAGTAGTAAGCATTCTCAGATCCCAGTTAACCTGGGTGTCTTAGAATGAATGCCTCAGCAGTGGAAGGAATCCATGCCTGGGCCTTGGTGACACTTCTCAGAGGCAGCAGCTGGCAAGACTCATGTACCGAGGTGCTTTCAACCCGTGGCTGAGTGATAAGGTAGTGCTTTGCAGAATGTAAAAAAAATTTGAACCCTTGCTTCTGCAGAGAGTTTGGCTGCTGCATCACAGATCACATTTGTATGGCATTTTACTTACAAAGATCAGCTTTAGTCACGGAGAAGACAAAAGCTTTGTATAAATGTTCTTGCCTCTTTTTTTCTGGACAGCAAGAGACATAATTTGCATTTCTGAATTCTGCTTTCAAGTCAAATCACTTTATAAATGACTTTAAAACTGTCTTATTGTGTTTAGGCTGCTATAACAAAAATAACCACAGACTGGGTGGCTTAAACTACAAGTATTTATTTCTCACAGTGTTGAGACTTGGAGGCTGGGAAGTCCAAGGTCAAGGCCCAGACAGATTCAGCGTCTAGTGAGAACTTATCTTCTGGTTCATTTAGATGGTTGACTTCTCACTGTGTCCTCACATGGCAGAAGGGACACACTTGTTCTCTGGGGTCTCAGTTTTTTGTTGTTGTTGTTGTTTTTGTATTTTTAGGGCCGCACCTGCGGCATATAGAAGTTCCTGGGCCAGGGGTTGCATAGGAGCTGCAGCTGCTGGTCTATGCCACAGGCACAGCAATGCCAGATCCAGATCGCATCTGTGACCTATACCACAACGCACAGCAACGTCGGATCCTTAACCCACTTTGTGAGGCCAGGTATCCAACTTGCATCTTCATGGATACTAATGTGTTCGTTATTACTGAGCCACAGTGGGAACTCCTGGGGTCACATATTTAAGGCACTAATCCCATTAATGAGTGTTCTACATTCATGGCCTAAGTAATTACCTCTCCAAAACCCCACCTTCTAATACTAGCTTGTTGGGACTTAGGATTTCACCATACTAATTTTGGGAGGGCACAGATGTGCATCCCATAAAAAAAACCTCTTTTTAAATGATCCAAAAGAGTTGCCTCAGAAGTAGTTTGCCTTGGAAGTAGTTTTGAAATGTCTTAATCTTTTTGTGTCACTCTTTTTTTTTTTTTGCATAGCACAGAAGGATTAGATGATAAGGATCTTATATCTAAATAAATACAATAGCTCTTGCATTTATATTTCTTTTAAATAAAACTTTCAGGTGAAAACAGGGCTTTTTAATCATCAGAGCCTACTGGAGAGGTATAAGAAAGCACAGAGTACATTTTCTCATTTGATTGCTTTACGCAGAAGTGAAGTGGGGTCTAGATTAATCCAGAAGAGTCTAAATAGCTCCCCACTTGAAGCTTTATATAGTGTCCTGTGGTAGAATAGCTCTTCTAGTTAGGCTTTTCTTTGGATAATAATGCTGTCTGTCCCTGTCCCTCCCTTCCTAGTTCACAGGCGCTGATGTGGGGACACTGTCACATGGTGAGGGCAGATAGCACTTGACTTACTATAATAATCCATTCTTAGATAAATCACATGACACACAGATGATGCCACATGAAATAAATCAAACCCATTGTATGGATGGATTCATCATTTTGTCCTGGTCCTGTTGACACCCAGCTCCTGTTTTCTATCCTGTTTTCTGGATCCTGTTACCTGTCTGATATTAAATATCTAGATCATGGGATCTGTCAAATGTCAAAAGCACAGTTTAGGGCCATGGTTACTTTCCACAAGCTGGCCCTTTGAGATGCACTAGGACAGATTAGCAGGAATAAGGGTCAAGGGCGCTTCTTCAGCAATCTCCAAATCCCACTGGCATAAGTGCTCTTCCTGTCTATGTTGCCACGAGATTCCGTGCCAAGAGCTCTCAAGGGCAGATCTTCAGGCAGCTGAACCACTCCCAGCGCTGTCTCTTCTCTTCCTGCAGAGATGCAAGGCGGCTTTGAAATGCCCCTATCTTCTTTTCCTTCTGATCACCTTATTTGTTCAGATGCGTCCATCCTGAGCACTTGCTGCGTTCCTCTGCCTAATCGCCTCAGAAGGTCCCCAGGCATAGCCCATCTATCGAAGTGCAGTGCACGTCCACTTTCTCAGACAGAGGAAATGCTCACAGAGGCTGCAGAGGGAAGTGTGTGCAGCCGGTCTCAGGGTCGGATCAGAGACCAGACAAGTTGTCTGCGTGGCACTCCCCGGTCCCGCCTTGGCTCCCTCCACTTCTCCTTGGGAAACGGAGGGGCAGAGTGGGAGCGGAGTTTAGCTGGCATCGTTCAGATGATGCTTTCTAGCCTCCCGAGGACTTTCTCTCAAGTAAACTCTGCAGAGTTCTGCTGGGATTATCGGAGACAGAATGTGAGTAACAGACTGGCCGTCTAGAATTCTCCGGATTCTGCTTATTATTCAGCATGAAGGTGTCCCCCGTAGAACAGAACAGTGCCTCTAATTTATCACATCTGGTCACTGGGTGAGATGAATAGGGGGACAGACCATCATGGGACAGATTGCACCAAATTTTGGTGCTAATGAAAGGAAATTCCATCACTGATAGGGAGTAAAGAGGGCTGGGCCGGAGGCATGTGACACCCCCCCCCCCACGCACACACACACTCAGGAACACCATGCACACATGCTCACACTCACACAGTGTTTGCAGTCGGCACTCTCAAACACGCCCGTGATCTTTATGCCCTAAGGACAGGCACCGCACTGCTTTCGGTCACTTTTAGGGTAGACTGGTATATTGCTTCACATGTCCTGGTTCCTATGCGTGGAAGCCTCTGTCTTTTTCCTCCACCCGGTGCAGCAGGCAAACCCTGGTTGCCTCACGTAGAGTCAGTGCAAGGGTCTCCCCTGCACCCGCCCCTACCCGCTGCACATACAGGAGCTCACTGCCAGCGCTGCACTGCTTGTGAGCCCGCATCCTTTGCCGTCTTTCCACGATACTGCATCTGTCGCTCACGGACCTGTCTCCCTACCGTACCCTGAGGGCTGAATCATTTGTATACACTGTACAAAGCAAACGTTTGTGCATCATCACGCTTGGCACATATAGGTAGTTAGCATTTGTTAAAGGAATGAGTGAATAGAATTTGGGGGGCAGATTGGTTTAAAATATCTGACCACTGTATGTGGACACTAAGAACTTGTAGTTCCTGTGTGTCTCAGTGGTTAACGAACCCGACTAATATCCGTGAGGATGCAGGTTCGATCCCTGGCCTTGCTCGGTGGGTTAAGGATCCTGTGTCGCCGTGAGCTGTGGCGTAGGTTGCAGACTCAGCTTGGATCCAGTGTTGCTGTGACTGTGGCGTAGGCCAGAGGCTCCAGCTCTGATTCGACCCCTAGCCTGGGAACTTTCATGTGCTGCGGGTGTGGCCCTAAAAAAACAAAAAAAAGGGGGGGGAGAGAAAAAGAAAGAACTAATTGTTCTTGCAGAGTAAAATTGTAAAATTTCTCAGGTTTGTAATAATTATTGTCTTTCCATTGGCGACACTACCGAAGCCTGCTATGACTTCTCTACTTTGATACTCAGCCTATATAATTTCTTTTCTGGTAGTCATGCACCTCCAAGACTTGCCCCCCGGGTCGTGCACGAGAAATCTCTGTTCTCCCATGGAAGAGATTTAGCTCTGTCTGTGGTCCTCCCGAGGGTGGAAACGAGGCATAGATCCAGACTGAAATGTAGGGAGTTGGCCAGGGTTAGACCTTTAGATTGCTGGCTAGGAGAAAATTGGAGCTGGGAGCAGTGGTCAGCGAGGCCTCTAATTTCCCAGCTTTAGGTGCCGAAATTCTCTAACATCACGTTTGCCACGGTGACCGGGGTAGTATAGCATTTTCCCCTCTCGGCTAACTGCGAAAAGGCAGAAAGACTTTTCTTGCTCACGTGGAAAAACATTTAACTCTGGACAGAAAAGAAAAAAACATTACAGCCACTAAAAAAAAAAAGGCATTGGCATTGAAATATAGCACCTTTTCCCAAGCTGTGCAAAACGCTTCCTAAGAAGTGTCCTGGCCTGGCCGCACACTCGGGAGAGAGGTAGGGTATGTTCTGAACTATACTCTAGTGTATAATTTAAAATGTGGCCACGGTGCGGGATATTTGCATGCCTGTCTTTGGGCTCTGTTTTTCGAACAAGGAGAGTTGTGATGAAATCCGCAGCTGGCGAGCTGGCCCCAAGCCTGGGCGGTTTGGGCTCCAACAAGGCTGTGGAGTCTCTAACGTGAGGTGCCTGCAGGGTGGGGAGAGGCCTGAGTCCACCCACTCCTGTCCCCGCAGCTGGCGCACCAGGGCTGAAATGGAATTCTAGGTCTGTTGACCATTCGCTGTGACGACTCCTGCAGCATAAATGTAAGCGGCCAGGAGATGGACCGTAAGTGGCTTCCAGGGACCCAGAAGGAACCCCAGTGAAGCGAGACAGTTCTTTTATTTTATATTTTTTGATTTTTATTTTTTGTCTTGTTGCCTTTTCTAGGGCCACACCCGCGGCATATGGAGGTTCCTAGACTAGGGGTCGAATTGCAGCTGTAGCAGCTGACCTACACCACAGCCACAGCAACGTGGGATCTGAGTCGCATCTGCGACCTACACCACAGCTCACGGCAACGCCGGATCCTTCACCCACTGAGAGAGGCCAGGGATCGAACATACAACCTCATGATTCCTAGTCAGATTTGTTAACCACTGCGCCATGATGGGAACTCCCAAGACAATTCTTTAAAAAAAAAAAAAAATGTGGTCCCATTTTTCCCATTGGACCCTCAGACCTCCAGGTCTCTCCTGACCAAAAATAGGTGGTGAGGGTGGGTTCTGCTACCGTACATTGTCTTGCGTTGACTAGGCAGTGCCTTTGCAGAAATGAAGTTTCTTCTGACACCAGCAGCCTCCTCAAGCTGTCACCTGTTTACCTTCCCTAGGACTCTGAGCTGGGTGCCACTGGCCCGTCATCATGAGTCGCTCATGTCCAACCAGCCTCCTACCTGTGCTGAGATGCAGGTCGGCACCATGGCAGGTGTTAGTATAGATCCTTTAGTAGCTATAAGCTTATACGTTTGGGCCTCACCATTTGTGGGTTCTGTATTTGCAAACTCACCTACGTGCTAAAAATTCTTTGCGATCTCAGAATTGATACTCAGAGCACTCTCGTGATCATCGGCCACATACGCAGGGCAGAGAAAAATTGAGTCGCCCACACTCATCTTCCCACTGAGGTCAAATAAGGCCACGCTCTGCCTGCTTGTTTCAATTCTCCTATTGTAAACAAGGGTCCTTTCTGTGGCCTGTTTAATGCTGCATTTTTTTGTGCTGTTTGTTGGTGATTTTGCCATTTGAAATGGGCCTCATGCGTAATACTGAAGTGCTGTCTAGAGTTCCTAAGTGCAAGGAAGCTGTGATGTGCTTTATGGAGAAAGGAGGTGTTAAATAAACTTTGTTCAGGCCGGAGTGACGGAGCTGTCGGATTGCAGATTCAATGTTCAGGCATCACAAACATATTAAATAAGGCGTCTGTAAGCAGAAACATCCAAAACAAGGTTGTATATTGATCTATTGATGAAACTGCTATGGCCAGGGGCTGGCAAGAGCCTACCCCTGTATTTCCCCTGGGAGCAGTGGTTCAGTGTTCGCTAACTCAGTGTTTGCGGCAACCTCACAAAACTCCCATGAATCACGAATACTGAGACTCCCCCGAATAAACTGCTTCGGGAGAGAGTTTTCCATAGAGTTATGTATCTGCGATGACACATTTGGAAACATTTGTCCACGGCTTTGTGGAAAAGCCTTGCTGGGCACAGATGTGATTTCACGCAGATCTGGTGCCGGGTTGGGGGGCTGGGGATGGAGGAGAAGGTGCTGCTGGCAGAACAGGGCCCCAGGAAAATGCCTCCGATTGATCTCGCAGTACAGCGTTTACTGGATAGGGTGGTAATACCTGGGGTCCCGTGGACGGTGGGTGAGAACAGAGGCCCAGCGAATGTGCTGGTGTCACCTGCAGTCTGGCTTCTGGCACTACCTGGTCCTCTTTGGGTCTCAGCTGTGAAATGAACTGCGCCGCCATTCACACTACCACTGCAAAGGACAGTGGGTGAGGCGCTGGGGCAGGGAACTGAGACGGAAGGGTGGGGGCTTTATCGCTCCACTTTCTCACTCCGCAGAGAAGAAAGGGTGATGGGTATCCAAGGACCAACAACTTCCCGAGTGCCCACTGTAGCCGGGCACTGTGTATTTGATCTCATCCGAACTTGAACTTGACGGCAACCCTCAGAGTGCTCATCTCCGCGCTGCTGATGCAGAGCAGGTGCAGAGAGGTTACCTGAACTGTCAGAGGACACGGCTAAGAAAGGATGGAGTTTAGATTAAGCCTAAGTTAACTGAAGATACAATGAATAGGACCTGGTGGGTGACTGGGAAACAGAACAGCAGGAAGAAGCTGAAGTTTTTTGCTTTTTTGTCTTTTTTTCCGCCCAAGTGTCTAAAATAATGCTTCCTTTAAGGAAAATGAAGAGCCTCAGTAATGGCAGAGGACAAACGTGAGTCAAGGCTCGTTCTTAACCTGGGATGATTTTGCCCCTTAGAGAATGTTTGGCAATGTCAGGGTTCATTTTAGGTTGTTGGGGACAGGGGAACACAATGGGCACCTAGTGGCAGAGGCCAGGGGAGCTGCAAAACGTCCTGCGATGCACAGGGCAGCGCCCACAACAAAGAGTTACTCAACCCCTCGGGTCAGTAGCGCACAGGCTGAGAAGACCTGAAATAAGATGAAAGCAGGTGTTTTGTTTTGTTTTGTTTTGTTTTTAGGGCTGCATGTACAGCGTATGGAAGTTCCAGGCTAGGGGTTGAATCAAAGTTGCCGTGGCCAGCCACAGCCACAGCAACACTAAATCCCAGCCGTGTCTGTAATCTGTACCACAGTTCATGGCAACACCGGATCCTTAACCCACTGAGTGAGGCCTGGGATCGAGCCCGTGTCCTCATGGTTACTAAGTCAGATTTTTAACCTGCTGAAGTCACGATGGGAACTCCTGAAAGCAGGTTCTTGAAGGAGGTGTGCGGGTTGGATATCTAGGGTCAGAGCGCCGAGAACCCAGAGCTGCCTGCGGACAGGCCAGAAGGAGACCACAATGTGTGACAGCAAAGGACAGTTTTTTTACTTAGGGTTTCTGGTTGTATTTACTTTGCTGAAAAATTAGAGACCACGATCCAGAAACTTCAGTAAAAGTATTTTCTTCTAACCAGGCATCATTCCTGGCTCAAAGTTGACTTTTTCTTTGTGTATTTTCTGTATTAAATAAGATGTGCATTGTCATGAGCCATGTCATCACATGGTGGCAGACAGCAGATCGGTGACAAGTCAGGCAAAAGAGTGTCCTCGAACCTGGGAGGCCAGCTGGGGGCCTGGCACTGTCTGTAACGACCTCAGTTATGGCACCATTTGGGGCTCACGGGCAGTGGGGAGTCTCCACTGGGGGGTCTGACAGTCAAGGCAAGGCCAGGGGCAGCGGCAGTTCCCAGAAGACCACACCCCTTATTGTAAGGGTTCAGGCTGACCTAAGTTTAGGGGCGCTATTGGCTTTTTCACTTCTCAAAGTCTTAATTCTGGGGGCATATTTGTAATATAGATTAGCCATGTGTCCTGGGGGAGCTGGTGACATTTCCAGAGACAGACTCATGAATAAACATGAATTGTGCATGTTCCTTCCTGTATTGGGAGCATTTGTCAAGCGTGGTGGTAGCACAGTGATGGGGGCAGGTGCCTTAGCCCGGAGAGGCCTGAGGAGGGCGAGAGAAGTCTCAGGTGAATCATTGGCAGGCCCAGAAGGTGAAGGGGGAGTCGAGGGAGAGGGGGGAATGTGCTGGAAAGTGGGAAGCAACCAGGCAAGTCTGGGCTTGCTGTGGGCGCTCAGCCTCAGTCCAGGGAAGGTAGGTGGACAGACACAAGGCAGCAGAGACCCGAATGCCTCGAGTCATCTCTGAGGCTTCAGGGGAGACTCTCACTTTAAAAAATTTTTAAAAATTATTTTTATAGAATTTTTAAAGGTTACCTTTTTTTTTTTTTTTTTTTTTTTTGCTTTTTAGGGCCGTACCTGCGCCATATGGAAGTTCCCAGGCTAGGGGTCCAAACAGAGCTATAGCTGCTGGCCTACACCACAGCCACAGCACCTCGGGATCTGAGCTGCAGCTGCGACCTACACCACAACTCACAGCAATGCCAGATCCTTAACCCACTGAACAAGGCTGGGGATTGAACCTGCGTCCTCATGGATACCCCTTAAAGGTTACTTTCCATTGACACTTATTGCAACATATTGACTGTATTCTCTGGGTTGCACAATACATCCCTGAGCCTCTCATACTCAGTAGTTTGTACCTCCCACCCTTAGGTTGCCCTTCCCTCCCCCTACTGGTAACGAGTTTGTTCTCTGTAGCTTTGAGTCAGCTTCTTTTTTATTATATTCATTAGTTTGTTGCATTTTTTAGATTCCACTTGTGAGTGATATTATACTTTATTTGTCTTTCTCTGTCTGACTTGTCCCTCTTAGCGTAAGGCCCTCCAGGTCCATCCACGTTGCTGCCAATGGCAAAAATTTCACTCCTTTTAGGGCTGAGTAGTATTCCATTGAATATACGTGCCACATCTTCTTTAGCCATTCATCTTGGTGGGCACTTAGGCTGTTTCCACTCTATGGAATGTTTTCCCTTCCAACTTAGGTTGTTGGCAATTGTAAAAAATGCGGCTGTGAACAAGGGGATGCATATATCTTTTCAAATTGGTGTTTTTGTTTTTTTTAGGGTTTATACCCAGGAGTGCCGCTGCTGGGTCACGTGGTAGTTCTGTTTTTCTTTTCTGAGGACCCTCCATCCTGTTTTCCGTAGTCACCACACTAATTTACATTCCCACCAACACTGTAGAAGGGTTCCCTTTTCTCCACATCCTAGCCAACATTTGTTATTTGTGTTCTTTTTGATGACAGCCATTCTGACAGGTGGGAGGTGATATCTCGTGGTTTTGATGTGCATTGTTCTGATGATTCGCAATGTTGAGCGTCTTTTCAGGTGCCCGTTGACCCCAAAGCATGGGTTGCCCCTCCAAGAAGGCAGAGCTGTTTCCAGCCCCTCTGCAGGGGAAAGTGTGTCACCTCTCTTCAAGAGGTGTGATAAAACCAGTGTCCTATTTGGCATCAAAATAGATAAGACAGTTCCTTCATCAAAAAAGCAAACCTCAGAAGTTCGCATTGCGGCACAGTGGAAACAAATCCAACTAGTAACCACAAGGTTGAGGGTTCAATCCCTGGCCTTGCTCAGTGGGTTAAGGACCCGGCGTTGCTGTGGCTATAGTGTAGGCTGGCAGCTGTAGCTCCGATTTGACCCCCGGCTTGGAAACTTCCGTATGCTGCGAGTGGGGCCCTAAAAAAGGAAACCTTGGAGTCTGTAGTGGCTCAGTGGATAACGAACCTGACTGGTATCCATGAGGACACAGGTTCGATCCTTGGCCTTTCCCAGTGGGTTAAAGATCTGGCATTGCTGTGGCTGTGGTGTAGGTCAGCAGCTGTAGCTCTGATTCGACCCCTAGCCTGGGAACCTCCATATGCTGCAGGTATAGTCCTAAAAATACAAAAGACAAATAAAAATAAAAAGGCAAACCTTGCTGGGTGCTTCCAGAGGATGGGAGCTTAGGAGCCTGCCTGCCTGGGTTCCCACCGAGCATCTCTGCCACCTCACTTCATTTCTCTGTGCCTTGGTTTCCTGTCTGTAAAATGAGTAGAATAACTGTACCTACATCATTGGGTTTTTTATGAGATGAGATGACTTGGTACAAACAAAGCATCTGGAAATAAAGTAAATCCTCAGTTAACATTAGCTAATGTGCTTCCTTCGTTACCATTTATGGGAGGCGGTGGAAACGAACTTAGAGAGTGAGTGTCAAGCTCCAGGCAGAGCTTGAGAACCAGCAACCCCTTATGCTGCACTTGGCTGGCAGATGTGCATTGTTTTTAATCGAATTTGAATGCCTTTACGTGGGGTGGGCAAGATCCACAGGCCATCCTGCACCCCACCCCCATCCCAAATCTATCTCAAACCTGTCTAGCCTCGCACACTTAGCGTCCCCTGCTCTTGGCTCACTGGACACCGGGGCAGAGCACACAGGAAGTTGTGGTCCATCAGGGGAGAAGATACAGGAGAAACTGTTTGCAGAATTTAACTCTGAATTTTGAGCCAGCTGTCACGCCCACATACATGGACTTGAGCCCTGCTCATAAAGCAGTAGAGTATTTTCAAAGGCTGGATTCGGCCCAGGAGCTCACTGCCGCTCAGTCTCCATGGCAGCAGGTTCCCGGGCCAGGGAGGCACCCGGCAAGCACAGGTGGTAGCTGTGGGCTCCTGCCCAGGAGAGCCTTCCTCTAGGACTTAGCTCTTGCTAGCAATGGAACAGGGTAAGACCGCTGGCCCTGGCGACAGAGCCCCAGGCTGAAGTGTGACATTGGTCAGGTCACTGAGTCTCACCGTGGGTGGGTGTGACATCCTGTCTGTGACATCTGGGTATGAGTTTGGCTTGTAGCATCTCCTGTGAATGTCAGGAGGCCAGAGAGAGGCAGTGTGTATAGCAGGGACTTAAAAAAGTGTGAGGTGCTTACGCTACAAATAATAAGCATTGGAAATCATTAAACTAGCATGCTGTGTTATTTCTCAAAGTAGCTGCAGAAAGGAGTGTGCTGATTGGGGCGAGGGTCCCACACTGCACTCGGAAGAGGTTGGTTGGAAGCCGAGGGTATACCATTCGGGTGGAGGATTTTATGCTAAAGTGTGCCGGGCTGCGTCTTGCTTTGGGGCCACTCTCAGGCCGATTTTATAGCCAGAGTGGCGGGTCCTCAGATTCAATGTGACTGCTGTCCCAGCTCCACACTGAGCTCGTTTCCCCCAGGTAGGGAGTGGGCTGCTTCTGGGTGTAAGGCACTCTCCTTAGCGTCCCCTCCTGCCTGCCTTTAACTGGCTGGGGGATAACACCAGCTCTGCGCCCCATGTCTCAAGCACCTGGGACGGGAGACTCTGGGACATAAAGGATGTTAAATTGTTGCTCTACCCCTTGTTGCTTGATGGGGGAACACACTACTTTGCTCAAGCACAATACCCTTTTAAATGGAAATACTGAATTGAACGGGGAGAGCCCAGTCCAGGGAACTGCAGGAACCATCAAATATGCGAACACTGGTGAGTACGGAGAACACTGAGCACTTAATACACATTCACTATCGTTATGAAAAATGATCTAATATATCTGTATGATTAGCATCTTTAGCAACACTGACTCTCACGTTGTCAGACACTAGAAACATGACGGGTCACAAATACACGCCTCATAATTACTATTTTTTACTACCTTAAAAAGAAATTAGCCACAGTTAAAAAAAAGGTAGAAACAGGAGAAACTAATTTTGACAATGTATTTTGTTTAATCTGCAATATCTAGGAAGTCTCTCGTGGCTCAGCGGGTTAAGGATCCAGTGTTGTCACTTCAGCGGCTCAGGGTATTGCTATGGCACAGGTTCGATCCCTGGCCCAGAAACTTCTACATGCCATAGGTGTGGCCAAAAAAGGAAAAAAATCAAGTAAAATAATCAAATACCTACAATATCATTTCAACACACCATCGATGCAAAAGGCATTAAAATGTTTCCGTCTTCTTTGGGTTCTAAGTCTTCGAAGTCCAGTGCATATGTTACACTTACAGTACATTTCCATTTGGACCAGCTACGTTTTAAGTCCTCAAAAGTTCTGTGTGGCTAGCAGGTATGGTATTGGGCAACAGAACTTTACCGTATATACTAACTGCTTCTAAAATGTCCCATCATCCCTCAAGACTTTTGTTCATCGTCTTGTCCCTCACCAGCTCCAACGTTTTTACTGGATTACTCCTGTGTATCCCTCAGTGTGAGGTCTGGCATTAGATTCTCCTGGGAGAGTTTCGTGTCCGCTTAGTCTGAGGTAGGGCCTCTCCGCCCCTGGTTCCTGACTATTGCATATTCCCCGGGGCCTATGGGTGGATTGTAGGAGCAGTGACGAGGGAGTATTTGAAATTGAAGGGGCGACTGTGGACCGTTATGCACAGTAGTCCAAGGGAACATGGGCGGGTATATTTCTGTTTACTCTCTACCCCGATTCTATAGGGTCACCTTTTTGTGTGTTTAGCGGTCAGTTACAATCTGTGGTATTCTGTTGATCGCGTCATACGATTTTGGATTTACATGATTTTAGCCATAGGTTTCTGGGTGTATGAGGTTTGGCCAAGGCTGGACTCCAGAACCTCAGATGGAACAGATTCGACATGAATTTGTTTGGCCCTCCTTTACTGTACAGTGAAAGAGTGAAAATGCGGGGAGGAGGCATAAGAAATACTACTTTTTACATTTAATAGCTGTAGACTTACCAGTAGAATTATTAGAATTGGCTCGTTGTCACCTTCCTGACGGCTGATCTGGTTTTGAATGCCTTTTCCACTGGCTGTGAGACCTTTGCCAAATGGCCCAGTCTTTACGTGTCTCAGTTTCCTTGTCTGTGAGCTGGGCGTGATGACTGTATGATAGTGATATTGCAAACAGGTAAACAGGTAAAAATGAGGGAACATAGTTATTAATTTCTAACAGGTAGAGTTTATTAGTGTTTGTACTTTAGTTATTCATTTATAGTTGTGATAAGTAGTGATTTTCTGTATTCTTCTCTATTAAAAAGTCTAGTTGATCAAAAACTGAAAAAGTTTAGTCTCACGCATATGATGCTGTCCTTTTCAATGTCCCCTTGTTCTAATTTTCAAATGTTGAAATAAAATATTCTTTCTTTATGCAGTATGTCTTAAATAAATGACTTTGTTCCTGTTACTTTTTTCTTTAAATGTCAGATTTATTTTATTACCTATAGTAAAATGTGCACTTGGAAGTATACAGTTTGAGTTTTGACACACGGATACAGTTGTATGAGCGCCCTTATAATCAAGATATAGAATCCCCATCACTCCTAAAAGTTCTCTCTCCCCTCTTCCCAGACCGTCCCCTCCTGCCTCCCTTGGTGGCTTGAAGCCGCAGGTCTGAATCCTGTCCCTATAGACTTGTCTTTCTAGAATGTCATGTAAATGGAATCATATAGAATGTTGTCTTTTGTGTCTGACTTCTTTCATTTAGCTCAATGCTTCTGAAATTCAGCATTGCTGGAGCATTTACCTGTAGTTTGTTCCTTTTTATTTACTGAATAGTATTCTATTGTATAAATAGTATTCTATTGTTTGTTTGTATAAACAAACACAATTTGTTTATCAGTTGAGGGACATTGAGCTGTTTCCAGTTTTGACTATTATGAATAATATAGCTATGAACACTTGCCAGCAGCCCTGTTTTCATTTTTTTCCAGCAGATACCTAGGTGTGGGGGTGTGGGACTGTTGGGTTGTATAATGTATAATGTTTTTCTAATATGAATTTTACTTTGTCTTATTTTAATATTGCTCCCCCTTTTATTTATGTTGCTGATATTTATCTGTCTGTTGTTTTATTTCTATACTTCATAGTTCCTATGTTTTATATGCTGCATCAAACTGCATATAATTAGATTATGATTTACTTTTTAATTCATTCTGGGCTTTTTTTTGGATTTTAATGAAATTTCTGATGGATCTTTGTCCTCTTATATGGAGTTTTTTATTTTGTGTTTACTTGCTGTTTATACATTTTATCTTTCCGAAACTTTGTTAGTTAATGGTATGATTTGGAAGACAGCTTATTTTTTTATCCTAGTAATGCTTTTCATTAAGTTGTAAACCTACATTTCTCTAATCATTAAAGACAGGGAAAAAAAAATCCTAGGGGTAAGATCTTCCTTTCCCTGTGACAAAATAAGAAATGTGTTGCTCTTTCTTCCTTCTTTTTTCAACTTGCCCCCGGGCCAATTTCCAATCGTTAATATAATCAAAGATTATACAGTTTCTAATTCTGTGTAGACTAAGGTTATCGTCGCATAATTATTTCTACCGTAAAATATTTCTTCAGGCTTAATTTTTGGCTTTTATAACCAATTTTTAAACCATAATTTTAACAGCCATTTGTACTTAGCTCTTTAAATTTAGATGATGTCATTGCTCTTTGCTCTTCCTACTCGACTGAGACTTTCTCATTCCTGAGACCTTGATTTTAGCTATTTAGTCAGAGTATGTCTTTGGAATGTTTTCTCAGGGAAGGCATGTGAGTGATACATTTTCTGAGTTTTTGAGTATCAGAGAAGGCTTTTATGTTTCTTTCCACCTCAATAATAAGCTGCCCTGGTAGAAAACTTATTTGTCACTGTCACTTTCTTCTATAACTAGGGAACTCTTGACTTCTGGTGGAAAAAGGGAGTAAACTAAGATCAGCCTGACCACTGTTCTTTGTATGCACGTAACATGTTGCTTCCGCTTCAATCTCCTAACCACCTAACCGTGTCCTCATGGTCCGTGGAGAGAAGTGAAGTTGCTGTCCAAGGATATCATGATACGTTCTGTGCGGTACACTTAGAGGAGACATCTCCTAGCAGCTCCAGAGAACACCAGGGAGCTTGGTTTAATTAGGGAGGAAAGAAAAAATGTTGAGAATGTATCCCTGGGGAAATGGAGTCCTAAGGCCTCTCTGTAAAGAAGGAACTGGAGGCAGATCTTTCTTTTGCATGCAAACCCTATGAGAGAGACTTTTAATGGTTGAGGTTTAAAATAAAAATGTTCTTCCAGATGATCTCCCCGAAGTGGACTCTGTGAGAGGGGCCTTGGCTGCTCGTTCGCTGTTGTCTCCTCAGTCCTTGCGTGGGGCCAGGCACAGGGTAGACTCTCACTCAGTAAACACTGAATATTGACTCAGTGAAAATAGAAATATTGATGATTGAATCATATATCGGACTAGATAACCTCCTAAATAAACAAATCTGCCTTTTGCTTCTTGCTGGTTTTCTCCCATCACCACTTCTGGAGAGTTTTATAGATTTCTGAGATGCTCCAGGGCTAGGGAGCATGTCTGCTGGAGGTTATTGGTCAAAGTCAAACCCATAAATCAGTTACCGGAGGGATTTTTCTCTCCTGTAAATGATGGCCTCAATCCTGAACCCCCCGTCCCCCAATTACTGTTTATGAAGATGGATTACTTCTGATGTCGATATTTCCAATCCTCTAATTCTTTCTTTCCTCAGTGAACTAAGCTCCTCCATTCTTCAGTTAAAATGGTGCTGTGCGTAAGTTTCTGGTATCCACACAAGGAAGAAGCTTTCTGTGTACTTGTGGCCTTTAGAATGAAAGCCAGTGATATTTAGCATTCTTAATTTCACAAACCACCAACTTGTCTAAGCCCCAGTCCATATTCCAAAGAGGAGGAAAGGATTTGGATGTGAGGTTAAGCCTTAGCATCTGTTCTGTATTCAGGGCTCAGAGTACGAGAATGTGCACTTTTTTTTTTTTTAATCCCACTCAGTGGAAAATGCTCCCCTTTCTGTTCCCACTAAAAGAGTTGTACATGCCTTAGAATTTCCCCACCAGAGTCAATTTAGTAATTACCCGGGCTTTGCCTCTTGACAGCATATGCTAATGAGTCTAGGTTCATAGAACAAATTACACTCTTGGAAATCATGAATGAATTGACATACGAAAGCTGCTCTTTGGAACAGGAGTCTCTGGAGATTTCAAACTTTCCATGTGTCCTCATCTGACTCAGGGATCAGCAAACTATGGCCCACTTTTTTTGTCAGTAAAGCCTCAGGTAGTGACGTTTACGGGAAAACAATGCCACCCTCTGATCTAGTTCAACACTTAAGAGTAAGCTGCCGCCCCAACTACCCCATCTCCTACTCTGATCTCAATCCCATCTTCCTGATCGATTGCCTAAACCAATTACCAATCCCAATACTCTCCACTTGGGCTAATTATGACTTCACACCTGAGATTTCACCTCTGACATACAGATGGCTCATCTGCAGTTGGGTGTTAAGAGTTGCACCAAGCGAGTTTCCATAGATAAAGCACCTAGCATGATACCTGGCAGTTAGCAGACCCTCCATCTGTATTTCTCTTCCTTCTTTCTACTTCTTCCTCGACGAGTATGACCACTGATCCATGAAAGAAAAATTTAGATGTGCTATGGTGCACGGTACTGGTAAATTTGAAGTCAGACAGCTTGGGTTTAAAACCACCGCTCTGCCCCTTAACAGCTAGGTGACCTTGATCGAGGTGTTTAATCTCATTAACCCTCCTCCCAAAACAGCAATCATAATAGTATCTATCTCCTAGTATTATTGTGACTATTCAATGAATAATTAATGCATGTTAAGCACTTAGCAGAATGCCTTGCACCTGGTGTGTACTCCCTAAATGGTCCCACATATTATTGTCATCATCGATGTAATAATAATCATCATTATTTTCTTCCCGAGGTGCAAACTGTCGGTGAGGATCCTGGCTTTCGTCAGCTCTGCCCACATTTGTCAGCCTCACCTCTGCCACTTGAGCTCTGCTTTCACAAACAAAGAAAACAGGTGCCTTCCTGGGGGAAGTACATTCTGAGTTTCACCTTCTGAAATGTGGTGTCACTAAAAATAAAGGGGAAACATTTGAGAGGCTGGGTTCGCACATTTCCTTTGGATCCACTGCCTGGTTTCCTTCAGAGCCCTCGCTGCGTCCTCTGCTGATCTGCCCAGCCTTAGCTGCCTTAGCTGTGCCCCGTGTGGTTCCCTCCCCTACACAGTTCTGAGGAGGCTGCTGGGATCGGGAGAAGACCCTCTGCCCAGATGGGGCTGCCTAAGTCAGTTCATTCATTCCTTTGGGCATTTGTTCATTTTCTCACTCAGTGCGTATTTTACTATTCCTTGCACAGAAGCGTCAAAGGAGATTAAGATTTAACTCTGCCATCAAAGGGCCAATCATCTGGGGCCTGGGTTTTGAGGATGTGTCCAGAGAGGCAAGAACTTGGGGGCTGGGAAAGTAGGGAGTTTTAAAGTAATCTGAGCATAAGATGGTGAGAGGATTAACAGGGTGGTGGAGCCGAGGTGGGTATGAAGCTAGGCCGAAGCTCAGTCTGTGCAAAGTTTCTAAGCCTGTTTTGAGTGGGTCCTTTCTAAACCTGACTCCTTGACTATAAATCCCTCTCGCTCGGGGATTATTCTGCGGGACTTGTCGGGCTCTGCCTCCCTGGGCAGTGTTCTCCCTCACAGGCTGCAGCTGTGGTTGAACAGAGGGCAGGCTAGAGTCGCTGTGATGTGAGTGTCCCCTGCCGCCAGCGATCCCTGAGCAGACACGGCCCAGGAATGACAGCTTTCTGGGTTCGGCACGTGCTGAGCAAAGGCCATTCGCTGACTTTCCCCAGATCCAGGAGATACGTGCAAGGTGGCATTAGGAAGGAGCAACCCCCTCCCCCTTGGGTCCAGGGGACCCTAGCTCAGGCCCTTTATGGAACAGTGAGTGGGTCACTGCCCAGCAGCTGTGCCTTTCTTGCTGAACGCTGGCCCGGGAGGGCCAAAAATAGCCCGTCCTGGGAACAGTGTGCGTCCAGGAAGTGGTGAGCCGGGTCGCCTCCGACGGGGAGGGTGAGCCAGGGCTCGTCATCCCAGGCGGCCCGGGAGGGCGGAGACCCGGGTAGCGGCCGGGCTGGGCCGGATGTTTGGGATGCCAGGTTCCTGTCCCGCCAGCCAGGCTTGCCTTCCTCTCCCGGCTCCGTCCTCCCATTCCTCCACTCCTTTGTGCTAAACCTCTCCTCTGAGCCCCCTGCTCCTGCTCAGAAAGTTCCACCGGGACACCGGCACCAACCAAGGGGAAGCCAACCTGACCCAGCCTGTGAGGCTGCTGGAAGCCTGCCAGGTTCTCTTCTCTCCCATCTGACTCCTCCCCGCGCCCTTTATGCTCCAGCCAAAGCTGGGTCCTCAGCATGTCCCAAACACTAGCGGCTTTTGGCTCCAGCTGTACCCCCCACCCCACCCTGCCATCCCCTCCTCAAGGATTGCTTCCTGACTGTGGACCTTCTATAGGTCCTTCAAGGACCAGCTCGCGTGCCAAGTCCTCCCACTGTAAGGCCATCGTAGGATTTATCATTTACCCTGGACTGTCTCAAAACAAAATTCACACACCAGAAGTGCCTGGGCAATCCGTCCCTTTTTTGAAAAGAGATGGGTCCCTGCCTTTACGGGCTGCCTCTAGTCTTTCTTGGAAAAGCTGTTGGAACAGATCCCATGGCCCTGCAGAATGTGGGCATCCGGGTAAGTGTTCAGTTCCTGCCCTGGGATTTAAAACTCCATGGGGACGGCCAGCCCCTCCCCGGCACCCAGCATGGCTCGTTGCCTAAAGATGGTGTTCATTTCTATTCGAAGAAGCCCCCTGCTGGGGAGCGAGTTGGGATGCCGCGTGCCAGGCACAGAGCTACTGGCTCCACGTGCATCCGTCTGCACCCCAGTGCTGCTCCAGACGACCCACATCAGCACAAGAAGGGGGCGAGCCCCTGCCACAAAGCCTTGGCGTGCCAGGCGCAGACCCTGATTGAGCCGGCAGGCCAGGCTCTCCCAACTTCAGGCAACTACCAGAGGAAATCCTGCCAAATTTATGGCAGGAGACGGTTGATGGTTGCCAGAAGAGGACCACCTACAGATCATGCCAACCACACGTTCCTTGAGATGGAAGACCAGGCCTGGCTTCTCGTGCCGCGTCACTGGATCTCTCAGTGATCAGAGCAAAGCCCCAGCTCTCTGTAAGGTAACTTGGCTCACACGCGGCCGTGCCCGTTGAATTAACCCTACAGTCTGGCCTTGGCTTTGTGGGGGTGGGGCTGGGGGGACTCCATGAGAAACAGCTGGAAGAAAATTTACTTCTGAAACCGACAATGCTTATGACTTGAACCTGGCCAGAACCCAGATTGGGACTTGAGCCCATGTGCCAGGACTCGAACCCAGCCTGAACCCAGATTGGGACTCGAATCGCTGTCTTTAAATTACAGTTACTCACCTGGTGTCTGGACTTACGGAGGTTCAGGTTCTTCTTGCCTCAGCGGAGAAGGAATTCATTGAGAGGCAAAGTGATAGGCAAGAAAGAGATTTATTAAGACAGGGTGCTTGTGAGAGAGGCAAGCGGGCAGGCAAGGAGGCTCTGCCCTGAGGATTAGGTGGGCTACAGTTTTATCATGCAAGGGAAGTAGGGGTCGGAAAAGACCACCTCTTCCTTTTTCTTCAAGTAGTAGCTCCTCCTTAGTATCCGGTAAAAGAGTAATTGACCCTATGAGGTGGAACTGGGACGGTCTAGGTGCTTATTCAAATCAGCAGAAGGGCGGTCCTTAAACTCCTGCCCTTGGTCTTAAGGGTAATGACCCGAGGCATATCCCATGTTTTTATTTGTGCTAAGCCTGCTTCATTCTGAGGCTTTCTTGAACGATTTTTAATTTACAGTGATTTCCCCAAGTTCCCTCTTGGTCCCCTATTGGGACTTCTACCTGTGTAATGTATCTTACTTCATCCCTATCACTTCTACACTCTAAGAGCCCTGTCGAAGTTTCCTTTAAGAATAAATGAGATTAAGCCCACTTAGTGGAGAGATAACTAACCCCCACCCCCTTTTTTTTAAGCTGGGGACAAAAAAGAAAAAATAACATGAAACAAAATCTTAGGTGGGCATCCAAAATAGTAAATGACAAAATAGAGCTCTTCTGGGTGAAAGGTATGGTGGGGCTTGAAATTCTGTGCCCCCACCAGCCAGCTCCCTCTACTGAGTATCTGAGAAGACAGCCTGTCGTGAAGAAGATCGATACCCCAGAATCACAGGTAGCTTGGGTTGCTGGAAACACAGACTAAGCATGGCAGAAGGACAGGTGTTGCCCACCAGCCTTGCAGGAGGCGTGCATTGAATGCGGGTGGGCCGGGGCTGCCCGGGCTTGCCCAGAACCACACAGCTAGATCAGGAAGGCACCCCTGTGAGTCCCAGGCCCAGGCTCTCTGCACCACACCTAATGAGGGGAACAGGAACCAGATGTGGCTTACCTGCATCCACCACAAATCGGGCCCTGGAGGGCCTTGTCCCTTCTCAGAATAGCATCCCTATGTGAGTCTGTAGGAACAGCAGCAAAAGACAGGCTCCATCCAAACAGTATCTTCTCCATGTACGCCCCCGCACCAGACTTATGTCCATTAGTCCAGGGGGAGGCTAGTCAGAAGTAGCAGTCTTTTTTTTTTAACAAGTTGTGGTTTACAAGATGGCTCTTGACTTTTTGCTGTAGCAATCCATAACCTGAGCAGGCAAGGTCCTGGGTGCTATGCATTTCATTTCTTACAACATTCCCATCTTAGAAAGGTTGTCCAGTTAAGAATTTTGATAACAAGATCAGGTGCATTTTCCCCACATTTTTCTTGAAGCATGGCCCTGAGAGTCACCGGGCAGGGGGAGGGGTAGCTACTTATTTCCAGAGACATCCTTAGGCTGCCCCGTGAGGAAAGGTGGGTCTGTATCCTTCATCTTTATCCTTTGTCTGGTCTAGTGGGTGAGCTGCCCCAGCTGAGCCAGCGGAAACAATTTCTCTCCAATTCCAACTTAATCTTTAATTGACTTTCTTGGACGGATGGAGAGCTGAAACCCATCAGGAGGAAACACGAGGCTGAATTTCCCCCGAGTGCTCAGCACACTTTTAAAAGTAAATTATTTATTTCCTTCTCGAGGCGGTAAAAGCACATTTGTTTGGCTGTGGCCTGGGAAGGCTGTGGGGACTGTAACTTGGCGAAAATCAAGGTTTAATATTTGCGACCAAAAGCAATAAAACAGGGTTGAAGGATGGACGTGTGAGATCAACATGAAATTTGCCATGGGAGCAGAAAGCGGGTGGAGGGCAGCTGGAATTCACAACTACGTGTACAGATCTCTGATTGTAGAAGACCTGCTGTGGTACATTCCTGAATCCTAACAGTGCCCTAATTTGGGTCTAGATGCTGCCATATGTTGTGGAATGAATCCACCTATGGTAACTGGGATAGTCAGTCAAAGGAGGAAAATGGAGACGGTTGCTATGGAAGAGGTGAGATGCTTGTGAGAGCGGACTTGATTCTGGCTCACGTGGTTTTCCAGTTCAGCCGCTGCACCTCTGACCCTCTCCCAGCCAAACAAGGGTTCTGTTTATTCAGACTGAGGGCCGCAGGGTCAGATTTGCACTTGATCATACCCCTTGAAAAGAGGGGTCTGTGCCTTCATTTCTTCTGGCTTTCCTGGCTGCCCCGTGAGCTGCCAGACTACCCAGTTTGTTGACTTTTCTCAAGGGGCAGTGGTGGGAACCCAGCACTGAGACCTAAATCCTCTTTCCAGACGCTTTCCAAAGCTTCAAAAGGAGAGAAAGGTCTGTTTGATAACCTTTCTTCAGCTGTGTTTTCACAAGTCAAAAAAAAAAAAAAATGAAAATTTAAAATGGATTTCCTGGAGGATTCAGCTGTCCTTCTTATGGGAGATTTACGCATAATTTTAAAAGCGAAAAATTTCTGCAAAGTCTAGATACCATTGTGCCTTTTTCTGAGAGATAAGGTGGTAGATTTATGAGAATGCCCCTAGATAACGGTTTCCAAATGGTGTTGCTTAAACCCATCAGTGAAAGTTTCTATAAGTACCAATAATACTTTTCATTTACTTATACATTACATACTTGCATTTCCTTTTTCATATAAAATACAAATTTTAGAACAAACCAAAATGTACATAAAAAGAGATAAAGATGAACAGTATTTTAAAATGTCTAACGAACCCTGATGGTTTTCTACTATCAACTGATATCTCAAGACAAAAATGTACACTTGAGTGATGTTTATTATTAATGCTTTTGAGTATAAATCCATATTTTAAGTTGTTTTCTTTATAATTCACATTGTTTTTGCTGATTTTTTTTTTTTTTTTTTTGGTCATTGATTTAAACTTTGTAATATGGCTGGTGAAAGCTCTTACTAGAGAAGCATGAAGCCCTGGCCTTTTTTTTGGTATATACTTGTGTCTATATTGCTGATATATCTTCAACCCATTTCTCTGTAGGAATCATTCTTTTTAAGTGAATTTTTTTTTTTTTGGGTCTTTTTATGGCCGCACTCACAGCCATTGCCGTGGCCAGAATCTGAACGACAGCTGCTGCAATGCCAGGTCCTTTAACCCACTGTACTGGGCTGGGGGCCAAATCTGTACCTCCGCAGCAACCCAAGCTGCTGCAGTCAGATTCTTAACCTGCTGCACAATGGTGGGAGCTCCTGAACTTGTTTTCTTTTTTTATTTTTTTTTTTTAATTAAAAAAAATTTTTTTTTGTCATTTTAGAGGAGCCGCACCCACGGCACATGGAGGTTCCCAGGCTAGGGGTCAAATTGGAGCTATAGCTGCTGGCCTGCACCACAGCCACAGCATCGCCAGATCCTTAACCCAATGAGTGAGGCCAAGGATCGAACCTGGGTCCTCATGGATGCTAGTCAGATTTGTGTCCATTGAGCCATGACAGGGTCTCCCTGAACTTACTTTCTTTGTTGAAGTTCAGGAGTTCCACCACGGCTGACTATGAGTTTACTAGGATTAACCCCCATGATGTTCAAAGGTCACCTGTAATTGAAATGATACTGTCGGTAGTCTACCGTGGATGGCGCCTTTCACTCTCATCGTTTGTTGGACTCACCTGAGTTGTGTGGTAGTAGGCATTCCTTCTACTGCAGTGGAGCCCCCCGTGGTATGGCCGTACCACCGTCTCATCACCTGCTCCATCCAATCTCCCACTGGACACTCGGCATGTGTGCAGAGTCCAGTCTGGGGCTGTCACAAGTACGGGCTCTGTGGGCATCATCATGCCTGGGTTTCGGGAAAGGTAGGCACATGTGCTTTTGGATGGAATTCCTGCATCATAGGTGTCTTCACCTTCAGTAGATCCTGCCCAGGGGTTTTCCGGAGTGGTTGGACCAGTCACATTTCCAAATCAGCTGGGGATGAAGAGCATTTTAACATCTTCCCAAACTCTTGGTATTATTGTCTTTAAAAAAAAAAAAGTTTGGAGTTCCCACTGTGGCTTAGCACGTTGAGGACCTGACATTGTCACTGTGAGGATGTGGGTTCAGTCCCTGGCCTGGCTCAGTGGGTTAAGGATCCAGTGTTACTGTAAGCTGCGGCATAGGTCACAGATGTGACTCAGATCTGGTGTTGCTGCTGCTGTGGTATATGCCTCAGCTGCGGCTCCAATTTGACCCCTAGTTTGGGAACTTCCATATGCTGCAGGTGCAACCATAAAAAGAAAAAAATATATATGTATATATATTTTTAAGGTCATTATTTTTTTAATTTATTTTTTATTTTTTTAATTAATGAATTTTGTTACAATTATAAGTGTACAAAAATCATGGAATTTTTAAGCACACTTTTCATTTAGTTATTAGAAAGTATTGGGTAGATTTCCCAGGTTGTACAGTACATCCTTGAGTCTGTCTTACACCCGATGGTTTATACTTCCCACTCCCCAACCCATGTATTTCCCCTCCCCGCTTTCGTCTCCCCATGGTAACCACTAGTTTGTTCTATGTATCAGTGAGTCTGCTTATTTTTTGTTATATTAACTAGCCTGTGATATTTTTAAATTCCACATATAAGCGATACCATACAGTATTTGTCTTTCTGTCTGATTTGTTTCATTTAGCAATGCCCTCCAAGTCCATCCATGTTGCTGCAAGTGGCAAAATTTGTTTTTTTTGTCTTTTTAGGCCCCACCTGTAGCATATGGAGGTTCCCAGGCTAGAGGTCAAATTGGAGCTGTAGCTGCCGGCCTACACCACAGCCACAGTAATGTGGGATCCAAGCCGCATCTGTGACCTACATCACAGCTCACGGCAATGCCCGATCCTTAACCTACTGAGCAAGGCCAGGGATTGAACCTGCATCCTCATGGATGCTATAGTCAGATTCATTTCCACTGAGCCACAATGGGAATTCCTCACGTGGCAAGCTTTTGTTCCTTTTTATGGCTGAGTAATATTCCATTGTGTACCACATCTTCTTTTGTCTTTTTGACTCGAGCTGCGCTGGTGAAGCAGAGTCCTTAGGTCAGACAAGGGTCCCTAGGCCCTGTGCTTCACAGGGCTCTGCTCGACTGCTCCTGAGGGCTAGAGAGGGCTGCCCTCACCCCTTGGAGTTCTAGTCACTAGGGACCCTGGAGTCCCCTGTGTCAAGGGCATGGGACCACTTCCAGGGCCTCCATGTCCTGCAGAGAGTGGCCCGAGGCGCCTCCAGGAGATGCGCTTGGTGGTGATGAGGTGGAAGGAGGAGTGAGTGCGTGGAAGGTACGCCTGTGGGCTCCTGGATCTCCGTGCCCACGAGAGAGAATGGAGCCGACGGTGGGGGGCGGGGGTGGGCGCCAGGACCGGAGCCAGCTCTCCTCCTCCCAGCTAGCTCCCAGTGCTGCCCAGCTGAGAATTCCAAGTTCAGACCTGTCCTTCCAAGTTCAGGTTCCTCTGCGGAGTGTGAAAGACAAAGCTGGTGGAGGAAGGCACTGAGAGCACCTGTGGGCAGAGGCTGTGTGGTGCTGCACCTTTGCTGGATGTCCAGGTGGGGGCTTGGGGGTGGGTGATGACGTGCCAGCTGCAGGGCCTTGGTCGGTAGATGGAGATCCTCCCTGTACCCTGGAGTAAAGAAGACTGGACAGTGGGCATTTATCCTGTGGATTCCAGAACCATGGGCAAAGGAAGTGGAGCAAACAGCTGGACCCTGACAGCAGCACCCCTTCCCTCCCTCCCATCCCGCCCCGGCCTCCTGGGCTGCATCTTCCTAGAGCAGCCTGGTGCCGCAGAAGCACAATGTGGGCCACAGGTGTACTTTTAAATCCTCTAGTGCCCTCATTTAAAAAAGAAAATATAGAAACTGGTGAAATCAATTTTAATGTATTTTAACCCAGTATAGCCAAAATATTATAATTTCAACAAGTGGTCAGTAGACAGAAGTTCTTGGCAAGATATTTATATTCTTTTTGCCTGCTAAGTGGTGAAATCCAGCGTGCAGATGTGCATATAGTAGTTTTTGTGGTATAGTGTAGACGTGTCAGATCAGTGGTTTTGGCTCCTCTGCTGGGCGGTGCAGTCCTGTGGTGGGAAGTGAAATTAATTCGGTTTTGTGCTGTCCATATTGTTTGATGTGAACCGTGGCTTTTGTATAGTTTGAAGTTTGTTGTTATAAAGGTATATTTTTAAAATTAGCCAAGAACATTTTATTTGACAACTTGTTAGATTGCTTTTTAAACTTTTCTAAACTATATTTTATTAAAGTATAGTTGATTTACAATGTGGTTAATTTCTGCTGTACAGCAAAGTGATTCGGTTATGCACATACATATATTCTTTTTTTATATTCTTTTCCATTATGGTTTATCCCAGGATACTGAATAGAGTTCCCTGTGCTATACAGGAGGACCTCATAGTTTATTAGTTCTTTTTTTTTCTTTTTTGGTGCCTTTTGTTGTTTTAAGGCTGCACCCGCGTCACGTAGAGATTCCCAGGCTAGGGGTCTAATCGGAGCTACAGCTGCCAGCCTGTGCCGCAGCTACAGCAATGCAGGATCTGAGCTGCGTCTGTGACCTACACGACAGCTCACGGCAACACCAGATCCTTAACCCACTGAGTGAGGCCAGGGATCAAACTCACAACCTCATGGTTCCTAGTCGGAGCCACGACGGGAACTCCATCAATTCTATATATAATCGTTTGCAGTGGCTAGTCCCAAACTCCCAGTCAATCCCTCCCCCATCTCCTTCCCACTTGGCAACCCCTAGTCTGTTCTCCAGGTCTATGAGTTTCTTCAACTTTTACCGTTAAAGCGTATGGTAAATGTCTTGTCATTTGGGCTTCTGCTTGTAGATGCCAGGAGAGGTGAAAGTAAAGAGTGAGGGCAGTTGGAGGCAGCTGTGGTCAACTGGGGCGATCTGGCACTGTCCATCTCTGTATGTCTATGTCCGGACATAGGCAGGGACCATTTCTTATTCATCTCTAGGGCTGCCCACAGCACCTCGCTGTTTGCTTTTTGCATGTAGGAAGGTGCTTTATGAAGAAAGAGATTAGATCTGCCTTGTTGTTGCCATATATTCCTTTTTTTTTTTGTCTTTTTGCCTTATCTAGGGCTGCACCTGCAGCATATGGAGGTTCCCAGGCTAGGGGTCTAACAGGAGCTGTAGCCGTCGGCCTACGCCACAGCCACAGCAACGCGGGATCCGAGCTGTGTCTCCAACCCACACCACAGCTCACGGCAACGTCAGATCCCCAACCCACTGAGCAAGGCCAGAGATCGAACCCACAACCTCATGGTTCCTAGGCAGATTCGTTAACCACTGAGCCATGACGGGAACTCTGCCATATATTCCTAGAGATACTAACATATTAAGAAAGAAATTAGATCCACCTTATTCTTCCCAGACATTCCTAGAGATACTAATGTAGTACCTCGTTCATTCAATGTGCATTCATTGAGCGCCCATTATGTATTGGGTGTTGGGTGCTGTTCTAGACTCTGAGGATACAATGGTGAAAAGATGGAGTTCCTGCTCTTTTAGAATTGGTGTCGTTGATGAGAAGCCTGCTTGTTTTGTTGTTGTTAGAAGTAACAGTAGTGATAATAATAATAACACTATCACTAAAGGTTGACACAGTTCAGATGAGAGTCTGACACGTGACTTACCCTGAAAGTACTCAGAGGAAAAAGGTAGTACTTATTTTGAGCCTTAGAAGTTGTAGCTAGTCAGCAGGTACAACCGATATTCAGAGTGTCTCTTGGCCACACTAGGAGGATGTAGGATGTGACTGCCAGGGATTAAGGGGACCCCATTAAGAACATATGCTGTAATTTGAATTTGGTCCATAAGCCTATTTCTGGGCTGTTGTCTGTGACCTAACAAATAGTTGTTTCCCATTTACAGATTTACGGTTTCCTGGGGGCTGATGGGAGGGAGATATAAATTAAAGCGATGGCATAGATCAGCAGTCTGGCACATCAGTCAAAGAACATGTGAAAAAATTAAATAAATTAAATAAGTTCACATTGAAAAGTATATAGTATCTTCAGAGTTCCTGCTGTGGCTCAGTGGTAACGAATCTGACTAGTATCCATGAGGATGTGGGTTAAGGATCCGGCGCTGCCATAAACTGTGATATAGGTTGCAGACGTGGCTCGGATCTGGCATTGCTGTGGTTGTGGCTGTGGCGTAGGTCGGCAGCTACAAGCTCCAATTCAGCTCCTAGCCTGGGAACTTCCGTGTGTTCCACGTGTGGCCCTAAAAAGCAAAATAAATAAATAAATAAATGTATATAGTATTTTAAAAAATCAAATGAGCCAAAGAAAAATTTTATTCCACGGGATGGTTTGACATAAGGAGTTGAGAGGAAAAGGAAACTTGGAGCTCAGGAATATAACCAGAGCCTTTGTGTCTCTGTTGGTGGCCTTCAAACATGAGTGAAGTCAGAATCACCTGGGGGACTCGTTACAATACACATTGCTGGCCCCCACTCCCCAGAGCCTGTAATTTGTAGGTCTGGGGTGGGACCTGGAAATCTGCATTTCTGACAGGTTCCCAGGCGCTGCAGCTGCTGGTCCAGGAATCACGCTTTGAATCCAGTCTATTGCATTACATCACTGTTATTAGATGGCGCAGCAGCCTCATGCCTCAGTTTCATATGGTGGGTGTGAGCTTGGGGGCACAAATCCTATAATGCAGAAAGGGGTAGAATATTCCCTAATCATGGGTGCAACAAGAATTAGGAGGAAAACACAGCAGCACGGTATATGTTTTCATCACAGCCTTAGGCTGACCTTGGTACTGTCCATGAAGTCAGCAGTCTGTCTGTGTTTCCCTGTGGGGGTATTACCGCTCCCCTCTCAGTGATATGGCCCTTCCCTTTGGCTCATATCCCAACACTGCCCTTCTGCAGAAGCTGCTGCAACCAGCGCTCGTGGCTTCCCAGACCCACCATGTTGCTGTCCATTCTGCTACGCCCTTGCATAAACTCCTCCCCTGCATCAACCCTCTGCGAGGTTTTATCCTTCCTCAAGGACCCTGTCCAGCTGCCACCTTGTGAATAGGCTTCCCCTGGCTTCTCTAGCTTTCTGCCTCTGTACTCTGTCTGTGCCTTATGTGGACTTCTGCTGCAGCACTTATATATCATCCTTTGTAATGCATATAGCCCCTCCCTTTGCAGGAGCTACTAGGGGGCTTCAGACATAGCTTCTTCATTCCCAGCCTACACCTAACAGATGCACAGTAAATATTTATGGACTGCATGATTGGACGCTTTAGTGGAAGCATCCCAGATTTCTCAGGCTATAAAAATAAATAGAATGAAATCACGACCAATAAATGGGATGCAGAGAGTTCAAATAACTGATATTTGGAAAAGAGTTGCAGAGTCATGGTGCAAATAAGGCGATAATGAGAATTCCTGAGATTTCCATTACATTGCTCTGCATCGCAGCCAAGTCCGAATCGAACTCTGCTTATATTAATTGTTTCATGGAGGAACCAAAGTGTTATTCACGAATAGAAAAGCAATTTGCTGATACCAGCCCAGCGACATGAGTGAATATTACAAAATCGTTATCCATAAGCGCCTGTAATCTCCTTTATATTTTGGTCACAGTGATAGGTTATCAAGTGAATCAGAGGACCAGTGTCTGAATCCTCAGCTCTAACATAATCACTTGGGAAAATATTTGATGAGATGGTAAAAAGATTATGAGAATGAAAATTTCTTCCATTTACCTAGAAAACAGTACCTGCGGAATTGTAATCATCTAGAATATTTCAAAATCCACTATCAGAGGGTCCATGATGTCTTGTGTGTATTTTCAGTTGCAGCGTTCATTACTTCTGTGCTATACATACAGTAGAATTTTTGAAATTATGGAGTGGGGAGAACAGTGATTTATGCTGAAGAAAATGGGCAATTTTCTGAGAGATAAGCATTTGATGGGAGACTATTTATAGTGTGGGCAGGGAAAGGCAGAGTTCGGAAGAAATTGTGGCGTGTTAGAGTTCTGTGAAATTGCTTTAGGTTGGGCCTTTTTCTTCTAATCCACTGCCTGAGATAAAGTAATTGCTTTGATTAAAAGAGGATGATAGCAGGCTGTCTGGGGACCAGAGCAAGTCCGTGTCCACTGTTGGCAGCTCCTCGGCAAGCTTGGTTCCTTCCACGGCATTTTCCGCATGTACCTCTGTCTTGGCTTACCCATCCTTCTCAAACTCTTGAGCTGGTTTTGTTTCATCTTTCTTCCTCTTGCCTCTGGGTGTCCCTAAGACCCTGTTCTTACCTCTGGCTCTTTCCTATAAATATATATGTGTTCAGTTATTTCCTATAAATATATATGTTTTCCTATAAATATATATGTGTTCAGTCCCTAAGGCCCTGTTCTTACCTCTGGCTCTTTCCTATAAATATATATGTGTTCAGTTATGTTCTTACCTCTGGCTCTTTCCTATAAATATATATGTGCTCAGCAGAACATATATGCAGAAACCCACCTTCTTGCCAAATTTCTCTGACTATAGTTGCCTTGCACAGTGCCTTCCCACTGCCTTTGCTCTTGCCCAAAATACCTCCCAACCCCACTCTGGAATGGGGCTCTCATATACAAATGCCTACGAAAGCCAGGAAGGGAATTTGAATGTGTGGTGCTGACAGGGGTGGGTTGAAAAATGGCAGCTGACATTTCGCTTCAGTGTTGGGGAGCAACAGGGACTGTTGGGATAGAGGAGAAGCAGAGGGTGGATGCCCTGTCCAAAAAAGGGGCAGCTCCCGGCCATCTTTAGCATCTAAGAATGTGCCATCTAGGGCCCGGTGTTACCATATTTCTTTGTTTTTGGAGAGAATGCAGAGTCTATTTATTTGTTTTTAATCACCTGATTTTATGAATGATAGCAATTGTTTGACATTAAAATCATCTTTGGGGAGTTCCCGTTGTGGCGCAGTGATTAATGAATCCGACTAGGAACCACGAGGTTGCGGGTTCAATCCCTGGCCTTGCTCAGTGGGTTGACGACCCAGCATTGCTGTGAGCTGTGGTGTACGTCGCAGACGCGGCTTGGATCTGGCGTTGCTGTGGCTGTGGCATAGGCTGGCAGCTACAGCTTCGATTTGACCCCTAGCCTGGGAACCTCCATATGCCCCGGGTGCAGCCCTAAGAAGCAAAAAAAAAAAAGAAAAAAAGTCACCTTTGACCTAACACTTTGTAACTCATACAGACTGTATCAGTCCTGTGAGGACCTCAGCTGCAAGTTTGCAGTCTCTAATTTCAGAATACCTAGCACGGTCCTGTAAACAGATGGGAACCATATGTGAGATCTAAAATTGTCTAGCAGGAGTTCCCGCCGTGGCTTAGCAGTTAAGGAACCTGGCTAATGTCCATGAGGACGCAGGGTCGTTCCCTGGCCTTGCTCAGTGAGTTAAGGATCCAGCATTGCAGTGAGCTGTGGTGTAGGTCAAAGATGCAGCTCGATCCCACGTTGCTGTGGCTGTGGCATAGGTCAGCAGTAGGGCAGCAGCCACAGCTCTGATTCGACCCCTAGCCTGGGACCTTCCATATGCCACGGGTGTGGCCCTAAACACACAAAATCAAATAAATAAATAAATAAATAAAATTGTCTAGCAGCCACAGTCTAAAAAGTAAAAAAAGAACAAGGGCAATTGATTTTAATAATATATTTAACCGAGTGTTTCCAAAATATTTCAACATGTAATCAATAGAAAAAAATTGCTAATGAGATATTTTGCCTTCTGTTTTTTGCATACTAAGTCTTTGAAATCTGGTGTGTGTTTTACACTTACGGAACGACTCACTGTGGACAAGCTCCGTGGGGCTTCTGGCTACTGTGTTGGACATCACAGCTGTGATGGTGAAGAACAAGAATTAACTGCATGCACGTAAAATAAGGAGAGATTTTATTCTTATGTCTGCATAGAGCTAGATGGTTTGAATTTAGGATAAACCAAAATGGCAGACAGCAACTCTGAGAAGGACAGGTCTGAAAATGACACAGGGAACTACATGGTAAAAAATTCTGAGTGGTACCAGAGTGATCAGTTAGACTTTTGAAAGCCTCTCACGCATGGCCGATAAAAGTTTTTTTAATAGGATTTTTCTGCTTGGTGCTCACTTGTCAGACAGGAGTTTATAGCTGACATTCTAATCCACACTTTGAGCTGGGGTCACGCTTTGGGTTGGTACTATGCTGCTGTCCTTCTGAAATGTCAAGGCGGGCTTTTGTCCTTAAGCATTTAAAAGAAAGTGAGTATTGGGAGTTTGCATTGTGGCTCAGTGGTAACCAACCTGACTAGTATGAGGTTACGGGCTCGATCTCTGGCTCCTCTCAGTGGGTTAAGGATCTGGTGTTTCTGGGAGCTGTGGTGTAGGTCGCAGACACGGCTCAGATCCCGAGTTGCTGTGGCTGTGGCTGTGGTGTAGGCCAGCGGCTATAGCTCCGATTCGACCCCTAGCCTGGGAACTTCCATATGCCGAGGGTGTGGCCCAAAAAAGCAAAGCAAACAAACAGAGTATCACAGAAGTGAGAGTAAAATGGGGACAAATGTTCTGAATTCAGTGATGACTTTGTCATTCAATTAAGTTTTAGCAAATGCACTCACTGCTGAAGATAAGCATTGCTATCCAATATTTATCTACTTTCACTATACATTCCTACTGGGGATCAGAGCCTCTCAGCTGTGGTCAGCTTTGGCCAGCTTTGGCCAGGGAAGACTGTGACCACCAGTGACCCTTTTTTTGACTCCCAACTCCACCACTTTGTGTTTTCTCATTACCCCAAGCTTGGTACATTCAAGAATCTATTGAGGCTGCAAACATGGAGGTCATGATCATAGAAGCCACGTTGGCATCTTCCAAGAGTAAGGTCTCAACAACATGGCACAGAGAAAAAATCTTACTCTGAACATACTGTGCTCTCACCAGGCCTCTGTACACCTTTATTAAAACCAAAACATGGTCATCCATGCTCTTTCCCTATTGGAGGGAAGCCGGGACAGTAGACAGCTTCTTGGGAAGCTGTCACCACGCTTGTTTGACCTGAGTGTAATGTCGTCAGAGACCACACTAGTATCGTGGAAGATACTCATCTAGGAGCCAGTGGTTGCATCTCTGGTGAGTGAGGGCAGTGGTGCAGTTGAGAATATCATTCTGGGTTGAACTGCCAGCCCTGTTGGAAAGGCCATCCAAGGGCCGAGGGGGCTGCCATTGCTGTGACCTGTCCCCATGTCAAAAATCCCTGGCATGGATCTGACATGGGAAAGCTGCTAAGAAGCAGGAGTTGGGGGGACCTTGAAGGGGATCCCAGAGGCTCTCAGAGGTGGTGTTTCCCCGTCCTTAGGCACCCCATCCCTCACTGCTTCTGGGCTCACTGGCTCTGGGGAGCAGCCGCCTGTGCACTCCAGCCAGGCTTATCTCCTGGGTACAGCTTTGGTGGGGAGGGGAGGAAGCAGTTGGTCTGCCTTTGTGCGAGGGAGGAGCTTTCCCACAATTGTCTGAGGGCATGTACTGGTCTCTCCATTATCATGGTGATGCAGACGTGTCAGCCAAGGAGTACAATTTCAGTCAACCTTGTTTTGAGCCTCCTGATTCTAAAGGAAGTCTTTCAGAGCAATATACGTGGTGAAGGAGAAAGTTATGGAGCAATTCTGGCTTGAGTGCTGGTTATTGAACACTTCTGGTTTAACGTCCCAGATGCTTTTATAGGAACATGAAATTTGAGAGCTAATTTACAGAGATAATAATTAATAGTAGAAATTGAGAGGAAATCATTCCTTCCTTGGAAGTAGCTCAGAAAGCAGGTATTAAAACAGTGGAGAGCAAAAGTGGAACTTGGTCTCATGACTTGGATGTTTCTTCTTTTCATTCATACGTGCATTCTTCTGATGAATATGTATTGACTATCACCAAATGCCAGACACACAGAATGCAAGAATAGTTAAGATCCAAGGTCTTTCTTCATTTAACTGACCTGGTCCTATGGTAACCACCTTGCTTATGTTGTCCTTCAGTAATCCCAGCTTCCTGGTGTTCATACCCACCCACGGTGAATTGGGCTGTCCTGTGTAACCAGTGCGATGATGGGGACACGATGCTGTGTGATTGTCAAGGCTAGGACATAGAAGGTGGTGCTGCTTTCTTCTTGCTCTCTGGGGCCACTGGCTCTGGGGTGAAGCTGGCTGCATGTTGGAAGGACTCTCCCACGTGGAGACCTGGGGCCTCCTGTCAGCAGCCAGCACCAACTTGCCAGCCGTGTGAACAAGCCACCTTAGAAACAGCTCTGGCAGCACCAATCAAGCCTTCAGATGCCTGCAGCCCGGCTGAGGTCTGGATTGCAGCCTCACGAGAGACTGTAAGCCAGAACCGCTCAAATTCCTGACCTTTGCTTGTATGAGATGATAAATGCTTGTTGCTCTTTTAAGCCTCTGGGTTTCGAGGCGATTTGTTATACAGCAGTAGATAATTAATACATATTCTTTAGCATGTGCCAGGCGTGATTTTTAAGACCTTTGCAAAATAATGACCTATTCACCCTCATAACGACACTTTGAAGTAGGTACTGTTGTTATACTCATTTTATGTATCTGGAAACTGAGGTCCAGAGATGTGTAAATGACTTGCCCAAAGTTAACTGAACCTGTAAAAGACAGAGCTGGAATTTGAAATAAGCCCTTTAGCCAGAGTCCACGTTCTCAGCGAGTATATCATGTGATTGTTTACGAGGGAAATGTTTTGGGAAATTGGTTCTGAAATCAGGCGGTTGATGAAAGGCAGGGTGAAGATCAAGGAGAGGAGGGAACTGTCACCTTCCAGGACTGCATGTGTGTCTGTTGGGGAATGTCTCACTTCTCTGAGTCTCTGTCAGCACAACTGTAAACCTGAGATAATACCAGTTCTTATTCTGGGGTATTTTGAGGATTAAATGAGATGAGGCACGACAGGCCTCTAGCTGGTGGGTCCCTTCCCTGAGTTCCCTTCCCTTCCTTGGCACCTTTTGTTTGCCACCAGTGAAGGGGAATCCGGTCTTCTGAAAGGTGCCTGCGCTCTGCCGGGGGTCCGCAGCCGGGCACCATGCCGGGGTGCTGCCTGTGCTCTGAGGCTAGGAGCCTGCCTGGTGTCCCTGCGCACGTGATCACAGCTCTCTGAAGGAGACCCCCATTTGGGCCTCTGCCCTGAATTCTTACACAGGAAAAACCAACTTCCTGAGCACCCTCTGGCTTTCATTGCCAGGATGCAGATGAACAGCAGTGAACCATTTCCTGTGCTTAATTACATTATTCACGGCACTCTGCAGAGTGGGCGGTTTGGAACCCCAACCACTAATTTACAAAGTAGTCGGAAAGTCAAAATTAAACAAAGAAAGGAGAGTGCTTCTGCTGGCTCTTTGAGTTCTATGTTATGAAGCCAGAGGTGGTTCCGTTAACCTCTGCTGTGAGTATATAGTCGTCCCCCAGTATCTGCGGGGGATTGGGTCCAGAACACCCTATGGATATGAAATCCCATGGGTGCCCAAGTTCCTTAGACGGCCCTCCATGTCCACAGTTCCACATCTGCAGATTTAACCATCATCAGTGGGTGGTAAACATAGTACACAGCGGATCCACAGTTGGTTGAGGTTGCTTGAGTCCATGGATACGAATTGCAGATGCAGGGGGCCCACTGTACTTGGAGATTCGGGGGTAAAGCCACACGCAGGGTGTGGAAGTCACATAGACTGGGGTGCTCAGCCCAGTTCCAGCACTTTCTGGCATGAGACACTAGACAGGTTATTTAACCTCCCCTGAGGTTCCTTGAATGGAAAATGAGGATAACGATGCTGGCTTCATTCATTCCGGTGAGGATCCTATGGGATAATGCAGACGCTCTGCAGCAGGATGAGTCCTCCTCCTCTTCATCATGACTGCGTCGGATAGCCAGTGTCTTGGACAGCTAATGGCTAGGAATTAAAAGCCCTGCAAGATTTCCCTCTGCCCCAAAGGAAATTTACAGATAAGCTTAATCAGAACAGTATTACAGCAATCCACCAGGCAAGTGTAGACGAGTTGCAGACCTGGGTGGTCCTTGGCTGTACCCGGTGGGATGTCAGAACCCAGCCTTGGAAGCTTAGACCTAGCCTGGCTGGGAGTACAGAGATTTAGTCTTTTCAAGTCTATTTTCCTGACCCTGCAGGAGAAAAGTAGTTACGCACCCTGATAATACCTTTTCTTTTAAGATCTTGTGCATCTTTGATAGGGCAGGTGGAAAAAAAAAAGGTAACTTCCAAGTGCAATATGTATTCATGATTTAATATGCAAAATAAGAAAAAAAGAAAAATCTGAGTAATTTAGAAATAGAGGGAGCTTCCTTATTCTGATAAAATATGTCTAAAAAACCACGGTAAACGTGAAACTTCATTGTGAAACTTTAGGAATGATTTCAGGATGCTTTCACTTCTTCATGCACTATCACATTGGATATTCAGGCTGCTTAATCAGACAAGAAAAAAGGGGTACAAAGAAGAGAACAAACAAAATTGTCAACATTTGTAGATGATGTTATCGGTGTTGAAAAGGAAAATCTGTAAACTATTAGTAAGAATTCAAATTTGATGGATACAAGATCTTTGTACAAAAACCAGGAGTTCCCTTGCGGCTCAGTGGTTAATGAATCCAACTAGGAACCATGAGGTTGTGGGTTTGATCCCTGTCATCGCTTAGTGGGTTAAGGATCCAGCGTTGCCGTGAGCTGTGGTGTAGGTCGCAGACGCGGCTCGGATCCCACATTGCTATGGCTGTGGCGTTGGCCGGCGGCTACAGATCCGGTTAGGCCCTTAGCCTGGGAACCTCCATATGCTGTGGGTGCGGCCCTAAAAAGACAAAAAAAAAATCTTTGTACAAAAATCAATAGTGTTCCTATAGAGAAACACAAACCAAGTAGAGAAAGAAAAAGTAAACAAAAAAAACCAAACTTATGTCAGCATCAAAAACGGTAGAGTAAGGAAAAGAAATCGACAAAAATAAGCAAGACGTTTATGGACAATATTACAAAACCCTACTGAAGGGCATAAAAGACTTTTAAACAAAGGGTAAAACAAAGCATGTTCATGGATGGAATGATTCAGTATCAAAAAGTTATTATTGGAGTTCGTGTCATGGCTCAGCAGAAAACGAATCTGAATAGCATCCATGAGCCTCCCTGGCCTTGCTCATTGGGTTAAGGATCTGGCGTTGCTGTGATCTGTGCTGTAGGTTGCAGACAAGGCTTGGATCTGACATTGTCGTGGCTGTGGTGTAGGCCAGTGGCTACAGCTCTGATTCCACTCCTAGCCTGGAAGCCTCCATATGCTATGGGTGTGGCCCTGAAAAGATGAAAAAAAAAAGAGAAAAGGAAAAGAAGTTATTTTTCTCCAAATGTAATCTGTAATTGCAATGCCATTGCAATAAAAAGAAAATAGGCTGTGCATGTGTGTGTGTGTGTATGAGTAAGTGTGTGTATAACAATAGAAGATAATCCTAAAATTCATGGCGAAAAGTAATTGATCAAAAATAATTAATACATTTTTGTATACCTATAATTGAAATAAAATTCATTAAGTTATAAAAAGAATAATTAATACAGGTGTTCCTACCATGGTTCAGTGGGTTAAGAATTTGACTGCAGTGGCTCAGGCTGCTATGGAGGTATGAGTTCAATCCCCAGCCCAGCACAGTGGGTTAAAGATCTGGCATTGCTGTCATGTAGATTGCAGCTGTGGCTCAGATTCAGCCTCTGGCCCCGGAATTTCCAAATACTGTGGGTGCAGCCATTAAAAAAAAAAAAAAAGACTAATTAACATAGTTTTATATAAACAGATTATATAGGAAGGGAAATTGCTCTAATAATTATCTGGATTACAAATTATAGTGATTCAAGTATGTGGTATTGGCACAGGGACGTAGAAATATATAGCATTTAAAACTGCCTGCTATGACTAGAAGGCAGTGTATACATGCATGGACATGTAAATGAGAGCAGTGATGTTAGATAAGTGAGGAAAAACCATTTATTCATTGAGTGTCTCCTAAACTGTCAGCAAACTTGAACAAAAAGTCAGAACCTTACCTCGTACTATGTTAAGCATTTGATTACCTTTTAATCAATTTAAAAGGATGATTAAAACCCTAAATATGAAAATCCCTAAGTTTAGAACTTTCAGGAAGAAAAGAACAAACCCTTAGAAAGAAATTGATTACATTAAAATCAATTTTCATAGTAGGACACCATAAACTGAAAAGATAGGTCACGTAATGTGAGACATCTGCTGTGCATAGTCAGTCAGGGATTAATATCCAGAATATTTAAAGAATTCCTACAAATCAATAAGGTAAAGGGCTAAGCTGTAGAAAAATGGGCACAGGATGGAAACTGGGAGAAATCAGAGGCAAGAAAACTGAGTGGACAGTAAGCATGAAAGATACTCAAACTTACCAGTAAGCAGGGAGAGGCAGTTTAAAAACAGCACAGTGAGGTCTAATCCCACACTGCTCAGACGGGCAAAAATGAAAATCTGACCACACCAAGGGTTGGCAAAAATGTGGGGATTTTCATGCAGTGCCGCTGGGAATGAAAACTGGGAGGATTACTCTGGAGAATAAGTGACAGTTTCTCTTACAAATCAGCAGTTCTCCATGTACAGGTACACTCTGGGGAAGCTCCATCTACAGATAGACTCCAGAGGAAATCCAGTTGTGTGAGTGTGGAAATATATTCACATAAGAGTGTTTGTTATGGCATTCTTTGCAAAAGTAAAAACCTGAGACCGATCAAATGTCCATCATTTAGGGAATGGATGAATAAAGCATTTTATACACATAAAATGGAACACTATAGACATTAAATGAGTGGATTCGATAAATCTGGATAGCTTAATCTTGAGTCAGAAAAAGTTACAGCCAAGTAATATTCCATTCATGTAACTTTTTTTTAAAAAAAGCTCAGTATAGCGTGTTATAATAGCTTATAGTAATACATACGTATGAAAATTATAAAATTATGCATGGGAAAGACAGGTGGAAGGTCAGAAGAGCTGTGCCCTCTGGAAAGTGGGAAAGTTGGTTGGAGCTGGAGTAAAAAGGAGGCTTCAACTCTGTAATGTTTTATTTCTTAAAAAAAAGAATCGAAATCAAAAAGAAGGACCTGAAATCGGTAGTGTAAAATGTTAACATTAGATTTAAGCTGGGTTATGGTAATTAAATTATTTGCCCTAGTTTATGTTTCAAATCCTTCTGGAAGCAGTAGCCATCAGCGCCTTTCTGATTTGCCCAGAGGAGCTTTGTGGAAATGAATCCCTTGCTGGCGGGGACCATTTTCTGCAGGAGTGTCCCTGCGTCGGCGGGAGTGTTGTACCCTGGCGCCCATGCCCCTGGTGCCCAGGCTTGTATTCATCTCTTGCTCTGCTGGTGTTGCCTTGGCAACTTGGAATGCCTCGCATCTGCTGAATCGGGGATAGGTGACTGGCTTTGCACACTGGCTGTTCCTTTCCCTTCGAGGAATGCAGTCCGAAGCCAGGCCGATCAGTCTGTCTGTCTTTGTCGCTCTGTCTTCTAAATATGCAGTTCACCTCATCTTCATCATCTTTTAGCTATTCTTTCAGCTCATCTATCTCATTTCTAGCCATTCCTAGAATACAGCTCTAAGTGTCTAATCAAAAAGAAGCCGAATTTACCATCTGAAACCATTTCCTATAAATAAGAGGTCAATATGCTTTAAAGACCTGAAGGGAAAGATGCTGTATTTGCATTGTAGACCCTTTTCCCATCACTGGGAGTGACATGGGGGGGGGGGTGTGCCGGGGGCGGTGGGGTGGGCTATGAAACTGGACACCAGCGCACATCACAGGATGCTGCCTAGTGCCTAGGGAGTAGATGCCTGCCTCTGGTCCCTGCGGTCCATAAAACCTCCTGGCCTGAATTGCTTCTTATCCAGCCTGGACTTTAGTGGGGAGCCCACCAGCACTTCCTGCCCAGCCTCCTGCTGTGTATGCCAGGCTTCCAGGCTGTTGGTTGGAGTGATTGAGCCCAGTGCTCGGGGTTGAAGGACAGAAACTGACCTGAGAAAGATACCTAAATGCTGGTTAAGCTTTTGATTTCGGATATACCCCCAGGAAAGTTTCTCATTGAGTTGAAGGCTGCCTAAAGGAGCACAAAACAAACGTGTGCTTTTTATCAACACAGAAGGGTTTAAATTTGTAGAATGTTAAAGCTGATCATGTGAACGATTTCTGGTCTAACCTAATCAGCTGGCCAGATAGTGTTTACCGAGTGCTTCCTATCTGCCTTTTAGAATGGAAAGTCAAGTCCACAGAGACTGCATGATTTCTGTTAGCTAAGTTGGCACCTCCCCTAGACAGGTGCAAGTCAATACAGGCTCCTCCATCTTGCTTAGAGGGTCTTCAGAGCCTCCTTTTCCTACCACACTTCTTAGATCTTCACACAAAGCCCTTGGGTAAGGAATAAATGGATCAGGATGAGCCCTTAGCTGCTGGGACTCAGGATCTTGGTCCAGTGAAGGCATGAAGATTCTGAGCTCGTGGAGATGTGTGGCTTTCCCATCAGTCTTAGTGCAGAAGCACATTCACAGATGCACCTGTCACCACTGCAGGTGTTGATTGTCCCTGATTGGGCCAGGCCCTGTCCCCAGGCAGGCCACACCCTGACCTCAGCCCTGGTGCAAAGAATCAAGAGGAAGAAACTGTCCATTGGGTTTACTCTGCAAAGGCACTTGAACAAAGTTATCTGCTCAGGACCTGTTTGGACAAAGTGATGCATTTTATGAGTCTGGTAACTATTCCTACAATTCTTTAAAGCCCAGGTGCTGGGAGCAGCCTAGCATGAACATATTTAGTGCTTTCTCTTTTTCTTATTAAGAAAAAACATTAATAAGGTGGAATTGGGATCTATTGGTTCCTACCTGACATTCTGAGAATTTTTCTTCTTACTGCTTCTAGCCTTTCCAAAAAATCTCATTTGCTTGATGCACACTTGGTAAATGAAGAGTTTCATAGCAAAGCCATTCCCGGAAATGGATAATAGTGATTGTCTCTCTGGAAGAGTCTGAGCTGGGCAGGAGACTCATTTTTCATTGAATATCTTTGTAGAATTTGAATTAAAAATTTTCCCAATGTGTACCGTTTGCAACTAAGTGAACACGGTTAATTAAAAAAATCTTTTGTGATAGAACACAATGCATGCCTGTGCTGATAATATTGCAGATACCAAATAGTAACTCTGCACAGAGTCATCTCTATTGCCCCATCCCTTTTCTTATACTTACCAGCTTTATGATGTAATCTGTTACTTAATACCCTGAGTCTCGGTTCTCAAATCTGTAAGAGGGGGTAAGACACTTACTTGTCTTCATAGGGTGTCATAAAGATGATGAGATATATATATATATCTCACTCTTGTGTTAAAATTACCTTGCTGGACTCCTCCAGGGTTGTGTATGCCTGGATAGTAGGAAATACATCTTATGTTCCTTTGTATTTTCCAACCCACGACCTCATGTTCTGTAACTTCCTGACGGGACAGGACATTCGGCACACTGTTTACTGCTATATCTCTGTGCCTGCAACAGTGTCTGGCATCGTGTAGGCGTGGTGTAAATGTTTGTTCAGTGAATAAATGCACTGCTACAAGATAGGGGTCCAATTCATGTTACGTGCTTGAATACAGATTTGCTGAAATAGTTTACACACGACCTGTCTCGTGTCCAGTGGTTAGCATTAATAAATGCCCTCAACTGCAAAGAATAAATACTGCTTTTGCTTAGGTTTCATCAGCTGGCCCATCCTACACTGGTCTCAGCATCCACCAACAAACCTAGTCATTCTGCCTCCAGGCATGAAGCTCCATTGGTTAGTGGTGGACCTCTCATTATTCTTTCAGCAAACATACTTATTTTTCTCTGCTGTGTGGATGAGGGATCCTGAGCTTGTGGGAAAGGCCACGGATTGGTGAGTGAGAGCAAGAGCAAATCCGGTAGTGATGAGAGTGGTCCTCTTGTGGGGGTGGGGAGCTTTCCCATCTGCTATGACATGTGCCTTAAACGACAAGAGTGAACAAGTCAGATACAGAGAACAGCCAGTTCCCCACGGGATTCACGGAGACCAGGCCAGCGGATGACACCTGATCAGCTCACTGTCCTTGCCAGTTGGCTCTGGTAGGCCAGTACTGGAGCTGGCATCTCTTGGCAGTACTACCTGTCAGCCCTGCTCAGCCGGGGACCATCCAGCCTCGCCGTTCCCGTGGGAATCATGCTCCTACCTGCTCCACAGCTGGAGCTGTCAGCCTCTGTCTCCTATTCCTGTAGATCAGCCGCTTTAACTGAGATGTGCATGATGAGCATGTGCATCAGATAGCTGGTACCTGGAGCATCTCAGGCACTTATTAGATGCAGATTCCTGGATCCCAACCAGACCTTCTGGGGGAGGCTCTGGGAGTAGGGTGGGGAGGCTGGGAGGCTTGAGAAATCTCCCAACTTTTTAACAGGCTCCAGTGGATTCTAATTCATGGGAGAGGTGGAGGATCGTGCTGGAGTCGAGTGGAGTCTGGCTTTTGGAGTTGGGTGTGAGTCCAGGCTCTGCCACCTGCATGGCCCCGACCCCTGTGCCCTGCTCTGTATCATAGGGATGATGATGGTGGTGTCTGTCTCACAGACTTGTTAGGATCCATTGAGTTAGTGTGGGAGGCACCATCCATGTGTTTGCCCTGCGGCAAGTACTTCCGAGTGTTAGTTGGTGACACAGTGGTGACATGACAATGAAGGCCACCCTGGGGGTGGAGTTTCCACCCTGGGGGTAGAATTCCGCTCCCCGCAATGTCCAGCGAAGAGATACTTGAGCGAGGTTGAACACAGAATACATTGTGGGTCACTTTTTGACAACTTGAACACTGAAGACCTCAGCTCCCTGGGATGAACTGTCGCTGTCGTCTGTGCAAACCACTCCCCCTCCTCAAAAAAAACAATTTCAGGCAAGCCTTGTGACTGAGTTACACTGAAGACCTCAGCTCCCTGGGATGAACTGTCGCTGTCGTCTGTGCAAACCACTCCCCCTCCTCAAAAAAAACAATTTCAGGCAAGCCTTGTGACTGAGTTGGCAGAGGATGGGTGCTGGTGTGTGATTTGAGAATATAAAGCAGATGCAGTAACAGAAGCAATACTTGGAGCTTCCTCTCTGTCGTCCCTTAAATGCCTTAGCCCCAACTGAACTCTGATGATTTTTCTTATCTTAAAACATCTTTCAGGAGTTCCTGTCATGGCTCAGTGGTTAACAAACCTGACTGGTAACCATGAGGTTGCAGGTTCGCTCAGTGGGTTAAGGATCCGGCGTTGCCGTGAGCTGTGGTGTAGGCTGCAGATGCGGCTCAGATCAGGTGTTGCTGTGTCTGTGGCGCCATGCTGGCAGCTACAGCTCCGATTCGACCCCTAGCCTGGGAACCTCCATATGCTGCGGGTGCGGCCCTAAAAAGACAAAAGACAAAAAAAATTAAAAAAAAAAATCTCTTTTATTTTGTAATCTGGGAGACCCAGGTTCTAGATGCATCCGAGGCTTGCGTTTGAGCATTTACCTAAAGCAGTGGTGTTTGGCAGTATGTAAAAGAGCACTCAAAGCATGGTACATGGCGCTAAGCCCTGAAATCTCTCAGACGCCTTTATTGAACCCTAATAAACAGCAATGCCTTAATTTGCTACACCTCACTGAAGAGCAGCGCATGCATGAAATGAAAAGTTCCTGATGTTTGCATTCTATTTATTTTAAATATAGCCTAATTCAGTAAATAGCCCGATTTTCTCCTAGCTGTCTGAGACACGACCTTTGCTGGATCCAGGAACTCCCTTGAGGAAGTGAGTCTCCAAAATGCAATTGGCTTTTGAAAAATCAATAGAGCCACCAAGGTCACCCTGCAGATTCGTCATCAGCGTTTGGAAACCATCTGTGGGCTAATGCTCCTGGCTTGAAACAGCCACTAGGTCAGCATTCAGAACTTGCAAGAAATTGTGATGACAGCCCACATGTGGTGACTTCAGGGGCATCCAGAATTTGATGGCCCACCTGTCCCTGTCATGAGTGGGCACACGGGTCCTGTCGTATTGATGCCCCGCTGTTGGACTCACAGTGGGTCTGGGGTGTCAGTAAGATAGCCTGCCTTCCAGTTGGTCTCCACGTTTCGAGGCAAGCCTGAGCGTGACCTGTGCGGAGCAGTGCATGGTAGGCTGAAGCCCCTCTTTGAGCTTTGCGGCACTGTCTCTTTAAAGGAGTGCTCGGAAATGCCAGCTGCCCCCTACCTGCAAAGTTGGGGGGCTCCCGGTGCTGTGAGGAATTGAGTTTGGGTACAGCCCTGCTCCCCGGGGAAGCCGTTCCAGCTCTCTCATTTCTAGGCAACCCTTTTCAGGTAACCTGGAGGGAGTCACCAGCCTCTCACACACCAGATAATCCACTTGTGTCCGAGACACTGTCACCTATGTAAGGGCAGCCCGTCCACGTGGGAGAAGAAGGAACAAGACTGTGGAATCAGGTGTTTTGCCAGACGGACCTGGGGACTCAGCGATAGCCTCTCTGAGCCCCAGCCCTCCTGTCACCTGAGGAATACGCTGGTTAATTAGCCCTAATGAGGAATGAGGAAGATTTTGTATACGTGGAAGTAGGTACCTCTGTTCCAGGAGTGCTCAGGGTAGCCTGGTGCACTGCTGAGTGCTCTGTGGTCTCAAGCTCGGGAATGCAAGTGGGTAACTTGCTAATCTATTTTTCATAAGCCTACAAGGCACCAAGGAGAAAAGAATCCAGAGGTTAATCAGGTTCATCTATTTGGCTTGTGCTGGAGTTGCCGAAGGATGTTGCTGTTCTTTCTTCTGCACCTGGGGAAAGGCAGGGCTTCTCCCCATTCTAGTTCTACGAGTAGATGTCTCGTCTTACTGAGATCTACAAAGAGGTGACAGTAGCTAAAGGTCCGTGAGAGGAGCTGAAACTTGCATGTGAACCGGATAACACAAGCTCTTTGTCAGGTAGGAAAGAGTTTTACTGGGCCCCGTACAGCTGCTGAGTTAGTTTAAGAGGAAAGACGCTTTTTGGTTAGAGAAAAAAGAAAAAAAAGGGAAAGTTCTGAGGTTCTTGCTGAACCTTCTGGTCAGATCAGACGTTATTTCTGTCCGATCCTGCCTTTCCTGCTTCCAACATTCCTACCTGTCAAGTGTTTTAAGGTATGCGGAGTTTTTTAAAAATCCGGGATAGGGAAAAAAAAAAACCCTAAAAATCAATTCTCTATTTATTTAAATGACTGCAGTCATTGGTAAAGACTCAACTCTTATCAAAACTTGAGCCCCAGAGGACAAAACATAGTGAAGTTAATAAACACTATAGATGCAGTCAGTGATGAGTCAGTCATCTCTTTCCTGACTAAATGTACTTCATTAAGTACCACATCCAGAAATGGAGTTCTCCTCTAGAGAAATTGCTAATTAAGATGCCTGTTTAAGCCCCCACGTTTATCCTCTTAGCAGTATCTCCTTTTATTTGATCTCTGTTTAAGAAGGCTGGAGTCCTTTGCTAGATGAAGGAACTTCTAAAGGAAGTAGCAGAAAGGCCCATTAAATGATATTTTGGGAATTGTGCTGTGTCGAGTTATATAACGTTCTATGTCATATCATACTTACTAAGCACTCGTGTGTATGGTACCAGGGTTTATACAAGAAACTAGCAGCCTTCCAGCCCATGCACAAGAGGACTGGTATGTGTCTGTGGTGAATCATTCAGGCCAACATAATTACCCATGTGTACTTTTCTAGGGAAGGGCCTGATTCTTGCCAAATGCTGCTAAGAGTAAGGCAAGGACTTTCTCCTAAAACTTGACTGGTTCATGTGAAAGTTGATGGGCTAACGAGCAAATACACGTTAGGCAGGCATTGTTCTGCAGGGGAAGGGCAATGGTGTTCAATCATTGCAGACTCTGAGCTGGAAGTGATGGACATGTTGGGTGCGTGGCCGGGATGTGAGGCTGGGTGGCCTCTCCTACACTGAATCCATGAAAACCCCAGGGAGGAAGTATGAGAGAGAAGAGAGGGCTGTCAGATGTTTAAGGCCAACACAGAGGAAGGGGCACCTTTTTGGACGAGGAGACTGTGGAGGAGCGTTGCCTTGTGATGCATCATGGCACCTCTTCAGGGAGGCACACGAGGAGTGGATCGCTTTAGTTGGTGGCAAGACCTCTTCATGAGTCTGTAGAGGTGGGCTCTTCTGAAAATCAGAAGAACTGGGTGGAGGGTGGAGGGAGAGAGATTGCTGTGTTTGTTTTTTCCTGTCTTGTAATTTTCAAGGCATCTCAGGTTAAATGTATTAAGATAACTCCCGAAACATAAAACAGGGGTATCCTAAGGTCAGTTTAAGTTTTTTGCCTGTGGAATGGAGAGCCAAGCCAACCCTCTTGACTTGCAGGGTGCTAGCTCAGTGAGGGTACAAAGTTATTTATTTTCTAAGTCGTTGAAAGACTCTGCTTAAGAAGTAAGTAGATGCCTTTAGAAGAAGCCAGATTGATTGTCTTGGGGCAACTTGTCATTCCTGGAACAATGGGGTGCACGTCCAGTCCAGTCTTCAGTGGGACCAGAGAGGTTGCCTTTGATAAAGAAGTCGGCTATCTTGGCGTACCCCCACCAACATTATTTCTTGAATGAGCTGAGCAGCTCCATACATTTGGTCCACAAATGGCCCTTGAGCAAAATCAGGAGACTTTCCCCCTCTTCTTGTAAACACACACAGACACACACACTCGATAGGTCCAGGTTGTTTTCTCAATGATATTTTACAGTGAAAATTGGCGAATGTGATTATTATGCATAGAAAACACTAATATGAGCATTTATGTGATAGGCGCAAATGTAAAATTGAACGTGGATCTTTAGCTAAAACAGAAATGCTTTGGATGGCGTCATTCATGATCAAGACTCCCTGCCTACCAGAAGAGCAGTGTTAGAGCTGTAGAGACTCTGTTTGGAGAGATTTTATGGATTTCTGGATTTCTGATGTGTAAAATGAGTTTGTACCTTATCATAGATGAAGTCATTTGTAGGGAGAATGGAAGATACATTCCTTCTGACTTTTTTTTTTTTTTGAAGTGACATTTGTATACTATGACATTTCTCTGCTCCAACTTGTTTTCCTTCTCAGTGACCCCAGCCATCATCCAAGTAGTCCAAGGGTTGCCTGTTGCCCCAAATTTTGTGCTCTGCTGAGCCATCTGCTGAGTGACAGTTGGGAAGTCAGTGAACCTTTAAGCCTTACCATCAAAATGTTTTCCAAAGGAACAACTCTGGAATTGAAATAAGCAAGAGTTAGTTCTTTTGGAGCCATAAACTGAGCACATAGCTCAGTCTTGACGGAACACATGCAAGGTGCTCTGGACTCTGCCACGTCTCCACCTTTCTACCACTTAGGGGTCTGGTTAGGTGGCTCAGGCTCTAATCAGTGGCCTGGGTTAAATTCCTCCAGCCTACTTAGTTTCTTAACTTTGCTAGCCCATTTGATAAGCTTATCGGCAGGGCCTTCTGCTTGTTGGACAGCTGTGCAGTGAATAAACCAGGTACTGGCATATCAGGAAGAGAGCAGACTTGGACATAGATCCACCTGTGGATTGGATTCTGCCTCTGTGATCTGTGTGATCTGGGGCTCAGGTACCAAATGTCTACAGGTCCCACTTTCTCTAGCCTGGATAAAAGTAGCCACCTGCTTCAAAGGGATGTTCTGAGCTCCAAATGAGTGCTACATGAAAAGGCTTCCCAAAAGGCTCCTCGGAGTTTCCTAAATGTTAGCTCCATTGTTGTGAAACTGTAATAAGAACTAAAGGGAAAGGATCTATGTACAAGAGGCTGCAGAAGCTTATCCTACATATGTTTTCCTTTATTCCCTTCTGACTAGTTCAGGTGGGCTAGCGATGTGAAAAGAGGAATGTACTTTAAAAAGATATGCATACCACAGAGGGCTTTTCCAAATCCCTGGGCTGATGGAGGGGGACACAGGGCCAAGAAGTCTTATGGAGGAGAAGCGCCCTTGGGGCTGGACTGCTCCAGGCTTTGTTCTCACCTTGCAGCCTCGCCCTACTCCTGGCAGACTAGGAGGGAAGGAGCAGGTACCCTTGAGCCCCCAAAACTACCACATGATACTGGGTGTCCTTACTTCTCTTTGTGTTCCCTTACTCAGCACAGTGATGTGGACACAGAGAAGGTCCCTGGGAAATTTCTTTGAGTTATGGGATGCTAGTGCACAGAAAAGGTGCTCAAGTGACATGTTCTATCTATTCAGTGTTTCCCGAAAGTGTATCGAATGATAATACTTTAAGAAGGAGCTCCATTTAAACAACAGCAAGAAAATACATAAGCTTGATAAAGATCTTTTTTAGAAACTGGTGATGCACATTAATGTATTAAAGGCCCTGAAAAGTCCCGTACAAAGAAACAAGTTTAGTTTCATTCAACTGACTGTTTCCCAGCTTCATTTTGATCTGGGGAAATTTTTTTCACTTGTTTCCAGGCCAAGCATAACAGGGGCTCTCATCAATGACATATTGATTAGAATTAGCCTATAATCATTAATCCTTATACATTTTCATGTAATTGCTAGACCTCCATGAGATATTTGCTTCCTTGATGGTCTACTGTCCCTGCCTGACTGCAAAACAAACTTCGTGTAACTTTTCCCTTGACCCGTGCTCTGCTGTTGATGTCACTGGGGACTGAGTACTCGGCCAGTCTCATTTTTCCACTTCAGAAGCCCTGCTGATCTCTTTGCATGATGACCCATGAGCTGCCTTAAGCCTCAAGTCAGTTGCAAGTGATGGGACAAGACCCACTGGGCAGTCCCAGAGAGGCCTTGATTATTTTAACAAGCTGTTCCTGTCATCCCGTTGACTTCGCTGTTTTATACATCCGGGAGGCCCCCTACCTCTCACCACCTCCCTCTCCCATCACCCGGCTCCAGGTATCACTGTTTCACTTGGGCCATCACAGTAGCTGCTTCACCCGACTGTTCCCAGCACAGCAGCCAGAGAGATCCTGCAAAAACCCAAGTCAGATCAAGGCAGTCCAGTACCCTGGAAACGCCAGAGTCCTGACAATGGCCCTTAAGGCCATGCGTGACCAGGGTCCCTGCCACCCTCCCCTCCCCTCCCCACCCCGCTGCAGCTACCCCCGACTCCTTGCTTTCCCCAGAATGCTCCAGGCAGGGGTCCACCTCACGAGCTTTACATTTTCTCCCTTTTGCCCAGGACACTCTCCCCTGTGACGTCCAAGTGGCTTGTCACCTCATTGACTTCTGGTGCCAGTCAGATGCTGCCTAACCAGAGAGGCTTGCCTGTGCTGTCTCGTATAACAAAGCAGCCCTCCCCTACCCGACCCCCCTTCCCCAGGAGTTGTCCTCAATATTCTTCCCTGCTTTTTTCCCCCACAACATCCGTCTACGCCTGACATTTATCAGTTGTTTGTTTACTGTCTCTTCCTGGGCAGCGGGGGTGGGGGCGGTGACAGCTGACGCTAGGCAAGGCCTTTTTCCCCAGCTCCTAGCATCATGCTTGTCAAGCAGACTGACCTTAGGATCTACGGGTTGAATGGATGAGTAATAGCTATGGCCATCCTTCGCTGGCGACGCGACCGGGATGAGTTACACGTAGGAGGCTTTGAACACCAGGGCTCTTTTCAGGCTGCAGTGTTATTTGGAGCTGCTCAGCCTGGCAGATCCTCCCAGGTTCAGAGGCTTCTGAGTAACATTGTCATGGCTGAAGGTGAGAGCCAGAGCCTCGGTGGTGCGTGGGCAGAGACCGAGCCCCAGAGGAGGAGGCTGAGGGCAGAGCCTGCAGAACTACCGTCTGTGCTGCCAGCAACGCCCCATCCCTTTCAAGTGGTTTTCCTGTAATAGTAGAGATTGCTTTTTGCACGAGTGCCTTTGTGCCAGGGTCCGTCCTCATTGCCTCTCATGCTCGCTATTGCATTTAAATCCTCTCAGGTACCAGCCTCTGAGAATATGGTGGTTTGTACCTGAGCAAACAGCTCACCAGGAGGGGTCGCTGTGGTTGACAGGGCAAAAAGGGCTCAGTCTTCCTGGGCTTCAGTTTCCCTGCAATGAAGTGACCAAATCAGAAGTGAAAGCTGTGAAGGCCCCTGCCTGTCCCAGGAGGCCCCTGCTTCTAGGCATCAAGTCACCTTGAAGCCATAGGACCGCGTATGTCATTCATTCCATGACTCAGCTTGGCAAAGCCCCATAAGAAAATTGCAGCGACAACTGAAGGCACTGGTGGCCTCAGGGAGAGGGTCCCCTTCCTGCTACTGCCTGTATGGCTCTAGAAATGGTTCCACTCAGAGGCGACGTGGAAAGGGTCCTCCTGTGATGGGGGACACTTCCGAGCTCAGACTCTGCAGCCAGGTTACATGCTCAGCCCCCATCAGATTGAAGTACAAGCAAATTCAGAGACTCCACAGGGGGCCGGAGAAAGTACAAATGAATTGCAGATGAATAGAAGGCTAGAGAACTTTGGAGAAGGCCTTTACAAAAAAGGACGGGCCATTTGCGGAATGTAAAAGAACAAATCTGGTAGCAGCTCATTTTTTTTTTTTTTTTTTGGTCTTTTTAGGGCCACACCCGCAGCATATGGCGATTCCCAGGCTAGGGGTCCAATTGGAGCTGTAGCAATTTGACCACAGCTTACGTCACAGCCACAGCAACGCGGGATCGGAGCTGCGTCTGCAACCTACACCACAGCTCTCCTTAACCCACTGAGCGAGGCCAAGGATTGAACCTGTATCCTCATGGATACTAGTCAGGTTCAGTACCTCCGAGCCACCACAGGAGCTCCCCGGTAGCAGCTCACTGACCACAGGTGCCACACGTGACATGCTGGGTGGTTCCGGGTCACGTGATCTGGCAGGAACCCAGCCAATGGCCCAGCTGTTCTGAGGACACAATTTCCAGGGGGACCAGTGTCCCTGCCGGGCTGGAACCTGTGCCAGCGGGGGGTTTGGATGGGGGGCTGGATTCGCGCACAGCAGACCCTGAAGCTAGAGGAAAGCACAGCTCTTCTGGGCTCCCCCAGGGGGCAAGACCCGACCCTGCTCACTCAATACAAGGGGCGTGTGAACCCTAAACTCATTGTTGACTTCCAGAAAGAGGTAAACTGAGGCAAGCTCCAAAAGATGAGTTTATTCAGGATTAGAGAGGACTTGCTATTCAGGGCCAGCAAACTGAAACGAGCTACAGGAGAGTCACCGGGGGTGGGTGGCAGGTTGTGCTTAGGCGCAGGGAACAGAAAGAGGGGAGAGTTCAAGTTCCAGTCTGTTCAAATCGAAAACAAATGGAGACCAGCCTTGCAAGCTTCCCCAGCAGACAAAACCAGTCCAGTCACACAAACAAAGCTCACTTGGTGAGACCAGCCCTGCCTCGGGTCACCTCTGGTCATGGCTCTGGAGGACTTCCCCAGGCTGATAAGAGACAAGTGTGATTATCCGAGAAAATTCCAGCAGTATCACTTTGCTGTAAAGCAGGCATTTACGGGAAGTCAGTGTCTTAGTCCTTTGGTTTTGTTTTCCTGAGAACACAGGCATGAGGCTCCTCATGGCAAATTCTCCAACTTTATCTTAGATTGAAATTCTTTCACATCTTAAGCTCAGCAGCTCTCTCAGCAGTGCAGTGAGTTTGGTATGATCAGCCCCATTTCACAGATGGGAATGTGGAGGCGCGCGGATGCGAGGCTCGCTCTGGGTCACACAAACACCGCTGCCGGAGGAAAGGCCATTGCCCTCCTCTGGTATTTCCAAGACATGTGGCCTGTGCTTAGGCCCGGCGCTGGGTTGGCTGCAGCTGCGGTTAGAAGAGGGAGCGAGGTCCAATCCCACCCCTGCAGGTCTTCCTAGCAGAGACCCCACTGGGGCAAAAGGCCGCAGGATGTGAGTTTCGTTCCTGTGGTCTGATGAGCTCCAGGGAGCCCTTCACTGGTGAGGCAAGCCAGGGCCGCTACCTGCGTGGGACTGGACTTGTCAGCCGAGGACATAAACTATTAAGAATAGGCAAAAGGTCATTTGCCAGTGAGAGAGAAAATGTCACTCATAATCAGACTTCATTACTGGGTTTTAAATGCAGCCGAGACATAGACCATCATAAAACCGCAGCATCCGAAAGGACCTTGAGAGATCCTGCTGGCAGGGGGATGTTGGCAGGGAGCTCGAACTTTCTCAGGTTTAATTCCTGGACTTGGCCCACACAGCTCTGTGACCTTGGGCAGGATGCCGAGCCTCAGTTTCTCACCTTGTTGAATGGCACAAGAATAGGGCTCACCTAATGGGTGACAGAGGCCTGGCAGATTGAGCTGGATACTGTATGGAAAAGATTAGGTCTGGAGTTCCCGTTATGGCTCTGTGGATTACGAACCCGACTAGTGTCCATGAGGATGCGGGGACGATCCCTGGCTTCGCTCAGTGGGTTAAGGATCCAGCTTGGCTGTGGCTGTGGTGTAGGATGGAAGCTGCAGCTCCGATTCGACCCCCTAGCCTGGGAACTTCTATATGCCGCGAGTGTAGCCCTAAAAAGAAAAAATTAGGCCTGCTGAGGGTGCTTCCCACAAATGGAAGCAGTGATGGTGAAGCCTCCATGCCCTATGTTGTCGGCCCTCCTCCAAAGAGTCAGGCTGAGGCCTCCTCATCTCCCCCATCGGGCAAAAGCTTTTTTTAGCACATTGCCCTTGGGACCTCACTGGGGAAAAACGTATGGGGGAGGTCAGTGCCTTTGGGCCTCCCAAGAAAAAGTAAGGCACATAAGCAGCTGGGTAGCTTACCTCCGTCTCCCACAGTCCCCAGGGCTGTGTGGGCAACTGGCCACCTGCTGGCCCTGCCCAGTGCAACCCTGCTGTGAGCCAAACGCCTGAGCATGGATATGAGGCGTGGGTGCAGAGAGGCAGGGAAAGCGCTGGAAAGAAAACTGGTACTCTTTGGAGGGCTACAGGGATGAGAATACCCTACAATTAGGGTTTTATTCCAGGCCCGAAGTTTAAATTACAGTCATAATTTATTGGTATTATGGGCACTAAACTGTACTTGCCCTGGGCCCTGTAAACCCAGGAAATCAGCCAGGCCTCTTAGAAGTTGTTTCAAATGGCTCTAAGAAAAAGAGACTTAATGGTTAAAGAGCAGTGGGCGAAAGCAAACCCGGCTGCTCCTCCAGGCTGGTCGTCCAAGCACCCACCTCCTCTGGTCCGTTTGTCTGCTCAGATACCTGCCTTCCAAGATCAGATGCACAAAGCTTACAGAGTGCCCAGTGTGCCGGGCTCTTACTGGATGCGGTGAGGGAAATGGAAACTTGCAGGCCCTTGTCCTTCTTTGCACAGGGAGGAGGCGGGAGGGCTCAGACCCAAAGCACTCCGGGAGTTCAGCCGCACGGCCTGGTGAAGAGGGAGGGGAGGATGGAGCGAGGAGGTGGAGGCCGTGGCCAGGAGCCGATGTGGAGGAAACAGACCTGGCTGATGGGTGGGTTCCTAGGGGAAAAGGTCCACTGCCCAGGGTGCAGGCCCCAGAGGGGCTGGTGCATTCTGACTTGGTTCCATAGCTAAGCAGGTAGCGCAGACCGAAGCCTTGGAAAGCAGGAGATACTTGAAGGCAGGGGAGCAGCAGTTTCTAGTTCCAGGAGGAAGAGCCATCTGGAGTGGCCGATGAGAGGCAAGCTCCATCCTCAAGGAGGCCGCACCAGACAAAAGCCAGTCCTGGGGCTGAGCATATTGGTAAATGTAATGCCATTTGAGGGGACCTTCCGCGCAGGATGCCAGTAGGATGGAGTCCAGGCAAACTTCTGTTCCTAAGGGAGAGCTGGAAAGCTAAGTGAGCAGGACTTTGGGGCAGAAGCCATTGTTTCCTCTGGGCCGCGAGGTGCTGGGTAAACAGGCTGCTGGGGGCTGAGGATAAGCTTTGGGGGGCTGCCCCTGCCTTCCATCTGTGAGCCCAAGGCTAGTCCCCGCTCACCGGCAGGGCTGGGGTGCCTGACCGCTGCTGATCATGAATCGGGAGGTCCTAAGCTTGCGGGGGGGATGGCTTCTGAAACAGTGGCCCCGAAACCTGGTGCAGGCAGAAGCTGATAGTTTAGTTGGAGAAGATGTAGGGCCGCCAGAAGAGCTGTGATAAGTCAGCACCTGAGTCATTACCGTGGGACTGGAAAGACATTGCTTGTTAGAGGGTTGAAGGATGGCAGGCAAGGATTTCGGGCCGGGTTATTTCCAGGGAGGAGCTGAAGTCTCTGCTCGGCCTCAGAGGGTTTTCTCAGGCCAAGGGAGCGAGGTGGACATTCTGGACAGGAATACAGTGTGGAAGAGGACCCGAGCCTGGGAGGAGACAGCAAACCAGGTTCTGATGATGCGGGTTTGTGGGATGTGACTAGGAATCGCTTAGAGGCCTGATCCTAACCATGGGTTTTAGGCACTGGGACTCTCCAGCCTCTGAAGGCTGACATGGCAGTAGCCTGCAGCCTGGGGCAGAGAGGCGGGGAGCAGAGAGACCAATGGGAAGAATTTGAATCAACAAGGGCCTGAGTCAGGAATGTGACAGTGGAAATGGAGGAGAAGGAATGGATTCCAGAGATTTATCAGAGCTCAAGAGGACAGGACTGAGAAAAAAGCCCGCGGACACCGCATGAGTAAATCTTAGATGGTCACAGTCATAAAACGAGGAGGAGGGGACGTTTAGGAGAAGATGGCGGATGAGCTTGGAGCAGGTGGATTTGAGGTGGCAGTGGGCATCTGACTGTTGGTATCTCGAGGTTGTCAGATGAGGTCAAGAGGCAGGAAGGGTCAGGCTGGGTTGTGGATTTGAAAGTCTCCTCTGGGGAGTGGGTCTCCAGTTGTGGGGGAGATCATTTCCTTTGAAGAAACTCTAGGGAAAGGATGCAGAGGGTCAGCGTGACACCAGCTGTGATGGGTCAAAGAAGGAAAAGGAGGAGCTGAAGGGAAAATCCAAGGTTAAGACGGATCCACCCCAAGCAATGAGGTGCCCTTTGCAAAGGCAAGCGAGCGTCCAAAGAGGAAAACATCGAACATGGGCAATTCAAGCTGCTGCAGGTAGTTTTGAGAAATGAGAGTTAATATCTGTCTAGTCATTGGAACTGACCCCTCGAAGGTCTAGAGGATGTTCAGACACGTTGTTTCCATAGAGTCAGAGGAGCTGGAGTTGTGGGGGCGGGAAAAGAGTGGGAAAAAAGTCTGAAAAAGGATGCAGAGGGGCCGCCAAATTTCCAAAGCCGGAAGTGAGACCAAATGATGTTCCCCGAGGGGGGAAGGAGCTGGTATGTAACGGGCGGGAGAGGAAATGGGGGGGGGGTGTCTTGCGGGAAGGGTCTTGCTCTGGGAAAGATGAACATGAGCAGGGAGTTTATCCTTCAAAGGACAAAGATATTCCCAACCTCAGACACAGGGCCGTGGAAGACGTGGGTGTAGAGGTGCCAGTATTTGGGGATGGAGAGGACCAGAGGAGGGGTGCTCCCATCACATGGCCACTGTCTTCTGAGAAACACGCAATGAGAGGGCGGTGGCCATGGATGGTGGCGGAGGGGGACGGAAGGCAGGTGTGGGCTTTGGAGAGGAGGAGAAATGCAGTAGGGGCTGTTGCGGGGTATGGGCTCAGGGATCAGTAGGGGGAGAGGAAAGGGTGAAGCGAACCACGGGGCTCCATGATCCCCCCAGTAATGGTCAGAAGAATGCTTACAGGGGACCCCGAACTGGGCTTTGCTCCAACAGACCAGGCTGGAGGGGTGGATGAGCCTGGGACACCCATGAATTAGCTGAAACACAGAGGGGGAGGCCCTTGATGGCATCAGGTTTGGAGAAGTTGGAAGGGAGCTTCTGGCGGGGGGAACTAAGCAGATGGTGGGTAGAAAGGCTGGATGGGGCACGCGGCGGGGCGGGGCGCTGTGTGTAGGGGGGTGGGTGTCCAAACTGAGACCACGGATGCGGAGCTGAGAGGGTGATGCCGTGTGTCAGGGCTGCACCGTGGCCGATGCAGAGGCAAGTGCGAGGGATCGAGGCTTCTGGGGGATGGAGAGGCACAGGCTGAAGCGGACAGGTGCAGGCCAGGCCCGGGAAGGGGATACGAGTGGTGTAGTCGGAGGGCACTGGCTGTGAGGCAGCTATTTTAGTTTTGACAGCTCTGCTGCTAAGTGGCTGTGTGGCCTCGGGCCTGTCACTTGCGTTTGCTGGAGGAGGGGCTCCGTCAGCACTAATCCCGCTGGGCCAGCGGGATTAGTTGCTCCGCCAAGTGGTCCAGCGGGATGCCCAGGACCCTGGAGGGGAATTCTAGCACGGCCTTGGGTGCACCAGCCTCAGGACTCCACAGCCACTGGGGCTGGCACCTCCTTCCAGCCCGTTTCAAGTCCCAGTCTCCACAAACCTTGCTCACGGTGTCAGGAGCATCGGCGGGCAGCCCAGTGCTTTGTGACACGGCCGCTCTCCTCCAAGAATCACAGGCTCTGAATTTCACAGCCAGGTTTAAATCAGTGCTCTCACCAGCTTCCTGGCGGGTGAATCAGGGCTGTCACGGTGCGTCTGGAAAAGTGAGGCAGGAGAGAGGACCACCCAGATGGGCAGCCCCAGCCTCAGGCGGACTGTACCTGATTGGGCGAATACAGAGGCAGCCTGGCAGTGGGGAGTCCAAATGCAGGGGTGCACCCAGCATCCTTCCTGTTCCCACGCCCCAGGTCTGTGAACCTCAGTGTCCAGACACTGCGACTGTTGGGTGCAAACCGCGTGCCCCTTGGTTACAGCAGTGTGACTGCAGCACGTGATGCCGCTGCTCATGCTCCCCTTGTGCCCGACCTGGGGACAAGGTGCCACATAGGGACATTTTTTTCCCCAGAAGTCTATATTTAGAGTGCTCCAGCTGCATCACCGCTGTGAATAGTATATCTTAAGTAGGAGCCTGTGCGTCATTAACGAGGTTTGCAGGTGTGCGCACCCCAGAGGGGCTGACGCTGTTCCTAAGGGGATGTGCGTCTGCTGGCCTCTGCTTTTGGTGCTGCCCCCATGGCTTTGCTTATTATATCTCAGAAGATACCATGGGAGTTGTCTCCCTTGGGTGTGAGATTCCTGGTACTCTGGAGTCAGACTGCTGGCTTTTCAAACCTTGGCCTTGCCGCTTAACAGCTCTTTGACCTTGGGCAAGCTGTGTACTTGACCTCGTTCTGGAACCTCAGTTTCCTCATCTGTACCTTGGGATAATGAGAGGACTGATTTCATGATGGTCACGGGAGGGTCAGATCAGTTGAAGCACCTAGCTCTTCATTGTTCAGCGGTCAATAAGTGTTAGGCCCCCGCCCCCCCCTTTTTTTTCTCCCTCCTAGAGGTTTTCTTTCATTTATAATTAATCACTGCTATGGCTAAGTCCTGCCGCTGGCCAAAGCATACTGGTGGTTTGACGGGTTCGTGGGACAGCGAGAAGCCTTTTTTGTTAAATTTTTATTACAGTTGATTTACATTGTTCTGTCAATTTATGCTATATAGCAAAATGACCCAGTCGTACATAAACGTACATACACTCTTTTTCTCATATTATATTTCACTATGTTCTGTCACAAGTGATTGGATATAGTTCCCTGTGCTGTACAGCAGGACCTCATTGCTTATCCATTCTAAATGTAACAGTTTGCAGCTATTAACCCCAAACTCCCCCTCCAGTCCACTCCCTCCCCCCACCCCTTGGCAACCACAAGTCTGAGCCCCATTTCTGCAAGTCTCTTTCTGTACTGTAGATAGGTTCATCTGTGCCATATTTTAGATCCAACATACAAGTGATATCTTATGGTATCTGTCTTTCTCTGTCTTACTTCACTTAGTATGAGAATCTCTAGGTCCATCCATGTTGCTGCAAATGGCATGATTTTGTTCTTTTTTATGGCTGAGTAGTATTCCATTGTGTGTAGATACCCCATCTTCTTAAATCCATTCATCTGCTGATAGACAGGAAGCCTTTTGAGCTGAGCCCTGAAGGATGACTAGGAGCTTTCTGGCAGTAGGGGATCAGGGTCAGAGAGGATGGTTCAACTATGACAACACGCTCTCTCTCTTCCTGGGCAGGCAGGAAAGGGGGCACCTTTGTCACTCTCCAGGAGGATCACCTGCAGCCCCTGTCTGGGTCAGCTCTGCACAGAGCCCGTCAGCACAGGGCCCCTGGAGAGAAGCTGCCCTCGTGGTCCGGGAGGACACACCCCAGCTGCTCATGGGTTGGCTGTGCTCTGCCGGGTGCCTGTGGGGCAGGCCTAAAGTCTCAGGGGTGCTGGGTCCAGGTGCGGAAGAAGAGAAAGGGGTCACAGTAGTCTTCATAGCAGGGTGGTGAGGACTGTGCCCTCTCCCCGCGCCCCAAGCACGGGTCACAAGAAACCCTGTGGGAGAAGAGACATGGGGGAAAAGATGCAGGGCCCATGGGGGAGCTTACCCCGCTGCTGCCCAGCTCTCCTCACCTCCCCCAGGATGTGTCCCTGCTTTTGAGGTCGGGGGATGGGGGCTGGGGACAGGTTTTCCCAGTTGCTGTGTGTCTGGGACATAAGCTTCTCTCTAATACGTCAAGAATTTTTTTTTTTTTTTTGGCTTTTTACCTTTTCTAGGGCCGCACCCGCAGCATATGGAGGTTCCCAGGCTAGGGGTCTAATCAGAGCTACAGCTGCCGGCCTTTGCCACAGCCACAGCAACGCCAGATCCGAGCTGCGTCTGCAACCTACACCACAGCTCACGGCAACCCTGAATCCTTAACCCACTGAGCAAGGCCAGGGATTTAACCCGCAACCTCGTGGTTCCTTGTCAAATTTATTAACCCCTGAGCCATGACGGGAACTCCTACATCAAGATTTTCACCAACTGTGTAGGCTTATAACCTCAGACCAGATATCTTTTCCCCCATAGCACACCTTTGTCAGGTCCTGATGCTTCTGGTTTAAGACAATGCTGAAACCTGTCAGCTCTGTGAGTTAACAGTCCCATCTCAGCAGATTTATTTGGCAGAAATACTAAATTCCTGAAACTGTGTGGGCTGGCCCGAATGAGCCCTGCCCTGAGAGATTAAAAAAAAAAAAAAGAAACAAAACACATTACAGATTTAGGGAGCTAACTAACTAGAATTGAAAAGCAGTCAACTTTTATTTCTATTATGTCTCTATGCGACCACCGTTGGCTGTCCTCTTGTATTCTGTGGGGCGGTGTTAGGGAAGTGAGTGGGGTGGGCAGGAAGGAGGAAAAGGGACGTCCAGGCCCATGTCCCACCCACCAGTCCCCTACAGAGAGAAAGCGGGCCCAGCAGGGCGGTGACTTGAGCCTGGCAGCCCTCCTCTTTGACATCAGTGCTCAAAAGAGACCTTTTTCCACATCTTATCACTGTGCTCACCAGAGGAGAATTTAGCAAATCCAGAAGGGAGCATAGTGCACAGGGCAGCGTTTTCCAAAAACATATATTCTCTCAGGCCACCTTAGAGCTGTTTGTAATCATTTTGTTATTTCTGGGGTATATGGTCAGAAGTGATTTTTAAGAACATTATAAGGATCTACATATCCTGCCTTCATTGGTGTGTGACGTCACCCGAATTGCATATTCTCTCCAAACCCTTGTCTTGGTTTGGAGAGAATATGCAATGGGCTGTTAAGGAAATTGAATGGAATATTAAGGAAGTGTTAAATGGAACTTTTAGCACCCGGAGAATTTTTTTTTTTTTTTTTTTTTTTTGCCTTTTGTCATTTTATGGCCGCGGGTTTATGGCCGCACCCGCGGCATGTGGAGGTTCCCAGGCTAGGGGTCTAATCGGAGCTGTGGCCACTGGCCTGTGCCGCAGCCACAGCAACGCAGGATCCGAGCCGCGTCTGCAACCTACACCACAGCTCACGGCAACGCCGGATCATCAACCCACTGAGCAAGGGCAGGGATCGAACCCGCAACCTCATGGTTCCTAGTCGGATTCGTTAACCACTGCGCCACGACGGGAACTCCAACCCGGAGAATTTTTGCAGGGATTAAATGAGATAATATGTGGGTTTTCCTAGACATAGAGTAAGCGCTTAATGAGTGGCAGCCACGGTCCTGTGGTCATCAACATGATGGGGGTGCCTGCTGTTGTCCTCATCACATCCTCATTTTGGGGTGGCCCAAGTGTACTGTATCTTGGATGGTGCAGCTTATCAAAGACATGGTTTTCATTCAGAGGGTTATTGAGCTCCTTTCTGTACCAGGAAATTAAGGCCACAAAAAAGAATAACGATAATAATATAATTAATAAAAATTTTTAAAAAATTAATAAGGCCCTGCCCTGAAGCAGCTTTCCCTCTGGAAAGATGCTCACATAAGCATCTGTATCATTTTTTGCTCGAATGATGACTGAGGGCAGCAGGTTCCAGAGGCACTGGGAACGCCAGAAAGGGGGGGAGTCGGGGGGAGGCAGGAGGAGTGTCGGAGTCCCCCTTTTCTCATCATTCCATGTCATCTATTAAAATTGGCCCCTGGATTTTAGAAAAGAGAGGCCAAAGCCAATGTGGAATGACAGCCTCACGCTTGCTGGGAGTGGCAGGAAGGCAGAGTCAATCCGTTTTATTGCTTTGGGACTAGACTGAACCAGAAGGTGTAGAGATGAGGCAGGAAATCTTGTCTGAAACCAAACTTCCCATCCACTGGCATAAAATCCTAATGAGCCTTTAAAGGGAAGCGGGGAAGGGGGGGAGGTCTAGTAATATTCAAGCGTTGCCGAAGAATTCCTGACTTTAAAAGGATGAAATTTTTAGCAAGGGAAGTTGGATATTTAGAGGTTCTTTTTTTCCGAAATTATTTTTAGCCTCCAGCTACACAGTTTCTCATGCCAATTTAGGTGCCATATGTGAATTAGACCCACTGTGTTTGGGAACAAGAATAAGCCACATCCTCCTGTTAGAGAGTTGGGATGTTTTAAGACCGGTGCATGTTTGTGGTTGGTCTCAAAAGGACAGCACCTTGGGGGGGGGGCACAAAGTAATAATTAGTCCAGGGTAATAGGCACCAGTAAAACTCTTAAGGAGATAGATGGCCTTAGCCCATTTGCTATAAAGTGTGGAAAGTTCTGGGTTGGAAGAAAAAGCTTATGCCTTGTTGAAGTGGTAATTTTCTCAAAATGCATTGTTTTTGCCTTCTTACTAAATACCTGCGAGAGAAGACATAAACCCAAATCAATGTGTTCTTCTGTTTATGAATCCATCTGTCGAGAATTAACTGACCTCATCTCTCTTTGAACTGGGTCTCTTGCTCACAGAGGGCACAGCCAGGACTGCAAACGTACAGTTAAAAGCTGCTTTGATAAATGGCCTGACACGTCCAGGAGTAGCCTAGAGAGGGCTGGAGAAGCTAACTGCACGGTCTGTCAGGGAATCATCTCTGAAATAGCTGCTGACACCCACGGCCCTAAGAATTGCTGAGGAAGGAAGGATGCTGGGCGGTGGGAGACGTGAATGCCATCCTGCCTTCAAGGAAAGCTTAGAGTTGTGGGTCTCGGGGCAGAGCCAGAGGATCTGATTCCTGGAATCACGGAGTGGGTGGTTATCCCAACAAAGCCACGCATTTCATAGGTGTGGAAGCTCAAAGACGGTGGGTGGCTTAGTAGGAAAGAATCGGAGCCAGAACCTGGGCGTGCCCTTTGGGCTCAGCTTCTTCAAGTGTAACATGAGGGCTTGGGCAGAAGTATGTTAAGGCCTCTCGAGCTTTCTTGATGCTTCTCTGCAGCCTCCCGGGGTAAGATCCCGCTTAAAGGGAATCCACTGCTCTTTACAGAACTTACAAGGAAAAAGATGTAGTGGCGGTTTTGTATCCTAAGTGATCACACGTGTGCCACATGGCTAGACTGTTTTCAAGACGAGGGGATTGAAATTCACTGCATTTTGAAAAATTCTCTTTCATCTTCCATTAATCTCTATGAGAAGCAGACTGGGGCTTTCAGAAAGCAGAGCTATGAAGGGGCAAGACTGATTTTTAATATACAACTTTGGAAGTGGTGATGAACTCTACCCTCCTCCCTCAGGAAGTCATCCTGGAAAGCTGGATCCTTCTCCCTGGATCTTTACACCCCGAATAGCTTTTGAGCTGAAACCTTTATCTTTGCTTTCACGGTGGTGCGGAGGGGTGGGGGGGAATGTGTTTTCTACAGAGCCCGGTGTGCAGGATCTGGAACCGTCTAGTGAATCAGCTGGGTACTGTGCTCCCTGGTACTTCTGCCTCTTGGGCTCCCAGCACTTCTCGCCGTGCCTGGTTAGCACGTAGTGCTGAAATGGTCCCCTCTTTGCTGTGAGTTCACCAGGCTGCAGGACTGCAAACAGAGCACAGGCCTGTCCCCTGATGGGTAAGAAAATGAATGAAAAAGCAAATGAAGTAAACTGATGTAACCCCACTGCTTTACATACCATGGGCAGAGTTCATCCTGGTGATTTCTTTTTATTTATTTATACATTTTTTATTTATTTTTTTATTTATTTTCTACTTATTTATTTTAGGACCACACCCAGGGCATATGGAAGTTCCCAAGCTAGGGGTAGAATTGGTGCTGCAGCTGCTGGCCTACACCACAGCACTAGATCCCTAACCCACTGAGTGAGGCCAGGGATCAAAGCCCCATCCTCATGGATACTAGTCAGGTTTGTGGTAATAACCTGGTAATAACCACTGGCCCACAACTGAAGCTCCTTTTTTTTTTTTTTTCTCTATCTCAGTGATTTCTTTAAGCAGAATCTCTTTCTACTCATGTCTAGATTACAGTCTTGTAATTAGGCGGGCCTGACTGAGATTGTGGCTGTGGTGTAGGCTGGCGGCTACAGCTTGGATTCAACCCCTAGCCCGGGAACCTCCATATGCCGCGAGAGCAGTCCTAAAAAGGCAAAAAAAAAAAAAATTTATGAAAATATTATTCTGCCAAAATCAAAGTTATTTTTTCTTCCCTTAGAGATTTTTAGCTACAAAAGGGTTTACTTTTGAGTTTCTTCCTGTGTTAAAAGAGTGAGTTTTTTCACTTTCAAGAGATTTTAACATTCAAGAAGCACTTACGACTCTGAGCTCATAGGTAAGCCAAGCCAGTTGGTCCTTACGTCTTAGATTCCAAGGTCGCAGGTGATACTTCACAGGGTTCTTCTGAAGAATAGAGGGGGCGTGGTTACCAAGTACATGCAGATTACAAATGTCAACTCTACCATGACTGGCAAACACAATCACTAATGGTTCTGGGAGGCCACCAATGGTTTGGGAGCAGTGACAGACACTGGACCAGGCCCTGTATATTCTTGGCTTCTAATTTTTGACCTCATTCCACGTGGGAGAGAAATAAGGCTGTAGTGCAGGCCACTGTCAATTCTCTCCCTTCCTTGCCAGTCCCCACATGGTCTCCTATTAACGTTCCCCTTAAATTGGGGTGACTTGAGGCCACCCTCTCGGTCCACAGAGCAGGAAGGACGTCTGAGTTATCCTCTGCTAGCCCCCTTGCCAACACCGTGTGATTCATGGCTGAGTAGGAGCTAATATTTCCCAGGGGCCCCAGCAGCAAATGCTAAAGAAGAGGTACAGAGGTTTCTAAGTTGCTGAACAGATTTTATGAACTGCTAATTATCCCATAAAGGCGTTTTATTGGGCCAGGGCTATGTGTCATTGGCACTGACTGTTTACACGTCACCTGTTCCTTCTGCCCCAGCCAGTGCATCACTGGGAAGCTGTTCTGCTCTGCTCCTGCCCAAGCCGGCGTCCACCACTGGTCACCAGATGTGGGGATGGGGGATTCTGGTTCTGCATGCTGTGACTCTTTGAGTTACTATCATTGGGAAATTTGAGCAGGGGAACTACAGCCTGGGTAGGTGTCTTTCTCATCATGGTTGTTTTAATAGATTTGACGATGGACGTGAGCCTGGGTTTTCTCATCTGCCAAATGGGGTTACAAAGGAGGAAGAGGGGTTTTGTTTTTTTTGTTTGTCAGTCCTTTGCCTGGGCTCTTCCCCTTCTGAGTCTTTAAGAATTTCTCGCCAAGAGCACAGGAATGACCAGGACAGGTGGTAGGTTTAACACATGTCATAGAGGAAGCTTAACTAGCCCATTCCTGTTTCATATTTATTTTTTCCACTGGTTAGAACGGCTCACCATGGAAGGGGTGGGGCAAACAGGTCCACAGAGCGAATGGGGGCCCTGGCAGTTATGAAAAAGAACAACACAGATGCTGGGGCTCTTGGAGTTCTCCTTTCCCTTTCTTTTGGAGAATTTGGAGTTGGAAGTACATGGATCTGCTGTCTGGTTCGTTCAAAAGTGTCAGGAGGAATGAGGAAAGGGAGGTGGGCAGAGGAGGCAAGACAGTTGTCATGGTTCTCATTAAGCAGGAAAAGACGGATCTGAAAACAATAGACAGTGCCCACAAGAGAGCGGCAGTGTTGCCCAAAAATGTCTGGAGTGGATTAGTAAACAGATGGGGGCTTTGACAGAAGATTACTGGGAGTTGTCATGAGCTCTGTAAAAACAAGCAAAGTCAAATAAATGCTTTACATTTTTTCCGTAAGGTTGCTGTTAGGCCAAATAGACGGCCAAGATGTGACTTCCTGGAGATGCACCACAGTTTTCTTTTAATGTCCTTACGTGCTTGTTAAACAACAGCACTGTGTTTCCTTTTATTAAGGGAGAAGTCATGTAATAGACATAGGCTCAGCCCTTTATGCACCTTGTCTCCATAAGTCTCAGATCCCACATCTGAAGAAGATGCTGTCATCATTGTGTTTCCTGTCTTGCGGATGATCAAATTGAGGCTCAGAGAGATGAGGCAACTTGCCCAAGGTCCCACAGCCTGCCAGAGCAGAGTAGGAGTCTTGCCCTGGATTCTCAGCCTTCCCTGCACTTGACCTTGATACCACACTGCCTCTTAGGGTCTACCGTAGCTGCACCATTTGCCCTCAAAGGATTCATTAACGGGTTGACATTGGTCTGGAAAGATCTCTGGCCTGGAGTGCAATAGGCGTCTCCTTTTGCTCTGTGCTGTTCAATATTTTTTTATCCGTGACTGGAGTGAAAACATAAAGGCACACTTTTCCATGTAAACTAAACTGCCGGCCCAGGCTAGAGGAGCAGGTCATGCCCAGAATGACAGAAAATAATCTCCTCTGGCCGCGTAGTAAGCGGAAACCACGAGAGCCATTGCAAACTGCATTTCTGCGTCATGGCTTTCAGTTGTATATTTAGGTGAGTCACACCTGGGCAAGAGGGGCACTTAAGAGTGGAATCCAGGGAGTTCCTGTTGTGGCTCAGTGGGTTACAAACCTGACTCTGTCCATAAGGATGCAGGTTCGATCCCTGGTCTCGCTCTGTGGGTTAAGGATCCAGCGTTGCCGTGAACTGTGGGGTAGGTCGCAGATGTGGCTCGGATCTGGCATTGCTGTGGCTGTGATGTAGGCCGGCAGCTGCAGCTCCGGTTGGTCCCATAGCCTGGGAACTTCCATATGCCTCAGATGCAACCCTGAAAAAAAAAAAAAAAAAAAAAGGGGAAAAGAAAATAAAAAAGAAAAGGAAAGAAAAAGGGAGTGGCGTCCATGAAAGGGTTGAGGACAGTGAAGGCCCTGTACTGACTTCTCCATCACAACCTTCTTTCAATCTATACAAACCCCCTATTTGAGTATCTTCCCTGGAATTCCTGCTGATGGTTAACAGTGGGCAGAAGACCAGTGGGTCCCTCTGTGGACTTGTTGCCATCGATTCCGGGTGTGGCCATCGGCTTGGGGCTGATGCAGACCACCTGATGGAGGAAGAGAAGGCACGGGCTGTGGAAAAGCTGGTCACTCTTATGTCAGGTGGTGATGGAGCCGGGATGGGAGGAGCAGCAGTGTAGACTGCAGGCATCCAGGGAATTTCCCTGATTTGCTTCAGGTCTCCAGGGACGGGGTGATCTCATCAGAACCAGAATCCAGACCCCTGGCCCCAGTTAGTACTACAGGGAAGCCACAGCGCTGAAATCTGTCCCTCCAGCCTGGCTTGGCATGCTGGCCCTGGGAGCAGAAACGCACACCTGTTCCTTTGCAATGGGACTCTTCCTTCCATAGTCCATTCCAGGGGGTTCCCATTGTAGCTCAGTGGATTACAAACCCGACTCTATCCATAAGAATGCAGGTTCATTCTGCATCGAACAAATAAAACATTGAACGAATAAAACATATTTATTCAGTATATATTTATTGACATCTGACAGCACCAGACAACCTTCTAGGCCCCGGGTACATTTTTAATAAAATAAAAATAGAAAAGGAGAGAAAAAGACACAAATACCAGCCTTCAACACTGGGAAATGTTCTTCTCAGAAACAGGACTATTGGGATATTAGACGTAATGTAATATTCAGGTGACTCAAGTAGACAGTAACTTTTTTAGGCTAAAAAGGTCAGGACCTTTTTTTTTTTTCCCCCAAGTGGATTGTATTGCATAAAGAAATTGCTGCTTCTAATTTTCATTGAGAACCTACGGCAGCTGGGGCTTTTTCCATCCTTTCTGAGGCCAAGTGTAGTGCCAGGGGTTTGGCGTGCCCAGGGGATTTCGCAGGATCTGGAAATGCTTTTTGCAGGTGTGTTGATTAGGAGACCTTGACTCCTGGCTTCAGAAGTGTGTATGTGTGTGTGCACCCACATGTGTGTTTAAACATCAGACAAAGCTTGACCCATGGTCATACAGCCTCCCCAAACTGTCTGTTGCTTGAAAAAAGTACCCCAGTTTCCTTCAGGCCTCAGAGGGTGTACATTTAAGTAAATAATTAAATTGCATCCTGTTGCCAAGGAATTTTCTTAAAGAAGAGGCCGTAAACGGGATCCCTTCTGGGAAAATTATGCTGCAGTCACTGGATGGCTTTCTTCAAGAGGAAAATATTTATTTGAAAACTCTCCACAGCATGAACTATTTACATCTCAGGTCTCTGACTGAGGGACAGAGAGAAACCTTGGTTCGCTTCCAAAAGATGCCAAATTTAGGATTTGCCTCTGGCGATGTGGGAACAGCTCTCAGGGACCCTTCTGCCTTCTGGCCAGGTCCTTGCACTGCCATGAAGGTGAGCCGCAGGGACCCTGTGCTCTGGGGATTAAAGATACTTGTGTTGGGCCGAAGCAGGGATTATACCTCGCTTGGTAAGCGTTCGTATGCAGTTCCCCGTTTTGCATCTTTTACCTACTTAAACATAGTCATTTGCCTGGGCAAAGACCTGTATGAATACTTGTTTTTGAAAAATGTTTCTATTTGCGCATAAAAGAGTACATACTCCCCATGGAAAATTTAGAGACATAATAAAAGCTAAGAAGAAAAATAAGAACCATTCATTTTTCCCACGCCTCTTGGGGTAAAGTACATTTTTGTCTCTTTTTTCCCCCCAGTATTTTCTTCCCCATCCACATATATGCAGTCGAGCCAACACTGTATAACTGAATTATTTCATAGGATTTTGTTAAAAGGAAAGGTGAATGGCCTCTGCCCCAAAGAGCTGGGTGTTCCTTCCAGCTGAGGCCTGCTCACTTGCTTTCATACATTTTAAAAGAACTCTTCCATCTGGTGTCATGAAAGGTAAAAAGAGCCGTGATTCAAGCGGGCACCTTCCTGGCTCTGGTGAAGAGTCAGTGTGCCCGTGAGCTGAAAGGCCACAGGTCAGTCCCCCCAGAGCGCTTCAGAATGGCAGCCCGCCTGCCCAGTCACGCTTTTCAAGGTGCATGATTGCTCTAATAAAATGTTCTCAGCTCTAATTTTGTAACAGTTGGTACTAGGAGTCCCAGAGGGATTAGGCATTTATCTTGCCCAAGCCCCCACCCACATGGCAAAGTTTGCTTTAATGATGTTCCTTTGAATAATTTAAATGTCATTCTCCTGTTGATTCTTTCCTGTGTATTTTATTCTGCAAAATGCCCCAAAGGGTTCCTTGGTTTTCAAAAACCGCGTGTTCAACACAGTTGGCTATTTTTTTCCCCCTTTCTCTGGCCTTGAGATTTAAGCATTGATGCTTTTCTTAGACAAATACCAGGGGGAAAAGATCTTTGCAAAATGGAAAATTTCATCCTGGGGACATACAGCGGACGATTTCTCGCCTTCTGGAGCGCCTCTGCCAGGAGCTCAACAGCAAGGGAGGAGAGGTGTGTCTGTGGGAAGGGGCGTGTCTGTGGAAGGAGGGCGTGGTGGTGGGAGGGGCCTCGGCCTGTGTGATTAAACTCCTTGCCAGAGACACAGTCGATCGCAGGATCACTACCATCCCACAGGTCATTACTGCTGATTTGATCAAGTAACCCAACGTGAACTCTGTCTCAGAGATAAAAGATTTAGGAAATTTTAGATCTAACAGCGAGGTCATCTTTTCCTAGACCCTGGATTTATAGATGACGAAACTGAGGCTCTGCCAGGGTTAAGGATCATGTACTTGAGTCACCCACCAGGACAGAGTGAGGTCAGCACCCACATCACCTTGAACCCAAGCCAGGCCTCTCCTGTGCCCCCAGGGAACCTCTTAGTGCTCACGTTCCCAGAGCACTGGAAATGCATCACAGGTACCATGGAAATGAGAGACACCCTTTGCTCAGGGGTCTGATTACTTGAAAACAGATGCCAACTTATGGCGTTGCCACTTTGTGAAGAACTGAACTGAATGCCTGTGGAATTGGGTACACACATCCCTAGCAGCACTTTGGCATCTGGTCTGTAGTGGGGTCACGCCCTGTGGAGGGGTGGGGGGATGTGAGGACGTGAGGGTGGCATGAACCTCCGTTAACCTTTTAAAGAAATGTTCTGCAGCAGAGGATGCCCAGGATCGCCTCGGGCCTCATTTAGCTGTGCCACGGCCCCAGATGGAAGCCAGGAGCAAGCAAGAAAGAGACAAAGGAAATTGGCGGTGCCTTGAATGAGACGGAAAGTAAAGGAGCTAAACACTAAGAGTGTTTTTCAAAGAGATGAGTCAGTGGAGAAATAATAGCAGTATAAAAAGAACTTGAAAAGCATGAGAGGAAAGAAAGAGTGTTAATTATGTTAACCTTTAAGAAATTGTGCAGCGCACAGCAGGAATGGGAGCCTGTTTTGTTTGGTTGAAAGCAGCCATCTGATGACAAACACTTTCCACAGCCCCAAAAAAGGGGGATCCTTTGGTTGCCCCGTTGTTCTGCTGCTAAGCCCGCATGCTCCTTAAGACCTACAAAGGCTTGCATGGACCCCTAACCTTGACCCTCTCTGGAATTTCATTGTACAAAATAGAGAGGTGTGGTGTGTCTATGGTTGGTTTCTCTCTGCCTTTGCCACTTTCGCTCCCGGGGAGGAGTCAGGAGCCGTGGGGAGAGCACAGTCTTGGGAGCAAGGCTGAGATGGTTCATCCTAGGTTCTGCCACTTAACCGGCTGTGTGGTGCTGGCCAAGAGGTTAAGACTTTTCTGTGCCCCTGTACATGGATTGTCAGCTGTGTCTGCTCAGGTTGGCATAGAATTAAGTGCTGAGTTAGTCAATCCATGGGCATCGTGGTGGTGGTGATAGTCAGCCTACCCTTAACCTTGGGCTCTTGCCCATGTGTGAGTCTCTGCAGCAGTGATCTTTGGCCAAAACAGGGACCAGGAGACAGAGTTCCCTAAGAGAGGGCTGGTGATAAACTTTGTCCAGAATTGTCTCAAATCCAGAGAACCCCAGTGTTTGCCGGCATGTGACCAGGGGAAAAGGGGGGGTGCATCAAGGGCCAGGTGTGAGGACAAAAACTGAGCCTCACCAAGAGCATCTGGGGTGTGTGAGCTGAACCTCAAAACAAGAGGGGGCTTTGGAGTGGAGTCTTCGATGGCAGGGAGAGCCACAGGGAAGGCTGAGAAGGTGAAGTTTAGAGTCTCAGGGCTGGGCTCTGCTTCCCCCAGCCTAGAGGACATGGAGGACATACATGAAATCAAAACTGCAAGGGAGGAATTTTGGAGAAGGCTGTCGAGTTTCAGGTTTTACTCTGTATGTAATGCGTGAGCCACTGGAAGCTTTTGACCAGCAGACAGGCGTTGAGTTTTTGGCAGAGAGCTCTGGCTGTGGTAACTGGGTGAGCTGGAGTGGGAAACGGCTGCAGATGTTCGGGCCCCCGGGAGGTTTCTGTGATACTCCCGGCAAGGCATCGGGAAGACAGAGACCAAATCAGAGATGCAGTGAGAAGACAGCTTTGAGGGACATCACAGCAGCAGTGTGAGAACGACCCGGGTCTGGGGGATTGGGCGCCTAAGGGTGGGAAGTGATGACAGTTACTCTGCGATTCCAAGTCTGTGTAGCTGGCGGGGTGTGATCGGAAGTCTGGGTGGGGGAGGAGGGGCAGATGAGAGAAAACTGGTCCTGCCTGAGCGTTTTTGACTTTGACCTGTCAGGGACATCTCCCATCTATGTGTTCTGGAGGCATCTCAAACCCAGCACATCCGCACAGGAGCTCTTGACTCTCAGCCCCACCCTTGCTCTCTCTGCAGCCTTGCGGATCCTAAAGGCAGCCCCACCCACCCAGTCGCTCGGCATCTCCTTGCCTTCTCCCACCCCCACTTTCCACACAGTAGTTTTCAGAACACTCGGTCAGTGTTCCCTTTGTAATACGTCCGCTGCGCCTCATCTCAGGCCCCAGGGATCCCTCTGCATCGCTGCCTGGAGCCCCACCACCTCCCTGTCCCTTCACAGCCCACTCTCAACAGGGTACACGGGAGTCATCACATTCTGCCACTTCCCTGCTTTGGGACCCTGCAATGGCTCTCCCTCTTTCTGCCTAAAACCAAGATCATGGGAGTTCCCATTGTGGATCAGCGGGTTACGAACCCAACTAGTATCTATGAGGATGTGGGTTCGATCCCTGGCCTGTCTCAGTGGGTTAAGGGTCCGGCCTTGCTGTGAGCTGCAGTGTAGGTCACAGACACGGCTCAGATCCCACGCTGCTGTAGCTATGGCTGGTGGCCACAGCTCCAATTCGACCCCTAGCCTGGGAACTTCTATATGCCGTGGGTGCGGCCCTAAAAAGACCAAAAAAAAAAAAAAGCCAACAAGATCACCCCAGCAGCTGACAAGATTCCACGATCCCACGTGATCTGCTGCAGCCCCCACTAGTCCCTCACTGTGCCTGAGCCAGGCCAGCCTCCCTGCTCCCCGCTACAGAGTGGAGGGGCTCCCAGGCCTGGGCCTTGGCCCTTGCTGCCCAGTCTGGAATGTTCTTCTCCTGATAACCTCGTGGCTTATCCCTCGCTCCCTCCAAGTCCTTACTTGCAGGTCCCAGTCCCGGTGAGACCCACCCCATCTGCACCCAAACCCTCCCCGCCCGGCATCGCTGTCCTCTCCCCTTGTCTTCCAGCCATCAGTGCGGGAGTCATTGGTGTAGAGATTGTACTCAAAACTGCGAGGCTGGACAAGGTGGCCCAGGGAGCGGGTGTGGGTAAGGAAGGGGGCCTGGGGCGTCCCCATGCTGAGTGGGCGGCAGAGGAGGACCTGGGCTGGAGACCGCAAGGAGCAGGGCGGGAGGCTGGACCGCAAGGAGCAGGGCGGGAGGCTGGAGCGGGCGGGATCTGGGCAGCCCAGGGAGGAAAGGACTTTCAGGAGGGGGTGGGGACATCTGGGCCCAGGTCACAGGGCATCAGGTAGGATGACAGTGGGCATCGGATCCATCCATTCACACCGGAGGAAGCCTCGTCCCTTTGGTCCCTCCAGCAGTGACACGTAGCTGTCGCCAAAAGGCCCAGTGAGAATAACGCCTCCGTTGATCAGTTGTGTCTCTGCTTTCATCCCTCTGGATATGCTGTGATATGTCAGGGGACCTACATGCAGGCTCTCGTTTAGTCCCCACCGCAGTGCTGCGAGGTCACCCTCCTTTTACATCCGAGGGAACTGAGGTTCAGAGAGGCTCAATGGCTTGTCCAGAGGCAGAGGTGAAGGTGCAGAGCGGGATCGAGAATCCAGGACGGGCTCCCAGGTGTGCGGTTTTTCAGGCCGGGCCAGTTAGTCCTTCAGGCTCGGAACAGCCCCAGAGGGAGCCACGTGCTACTAGTCTCTGACGCCTGAGCCAGCCACGCGGGGGACCTCATGAGTCCCCAGAGGCCTCCCAATGAATTTGTATAAAGAAGTAAGACTAGGTTGGTACCAGGGCTAATAAAACTCCCTCTGTGCTGCACCTGTTATGTCAATAGTGGTGCAAAGGTAAACTTCGCCAGAGGGAAGTGTCACTCTTTTCCTCTGCTTTTTCCTTTGTCAAAACTAGGTTTGGAAAAAAAAAAAAAATCCCCGTTGTATGGCCTGAAGGGATATCGAAACCCAGATATGTTTAAATTTAAAATATACAAACTCATGTAAATGGAGACATATAGAACTGGGAATTCTATGAAGATTCTTATTCGGACAGAGTGATCTGGCGCAGGGGGTCGGGGTGGGGGACCAGGAATGAGGCTGCTGGTCACCTGATTTTAGTTCCCACCAGCACTTGATAAAGGGCAGCGAACTGAATTCTCCCTCCCCGGGGAGCTCCCTGCTTCCCGAATTACAGCCAGCCACTGGGGGTGAGTTCTAACACCCACGGAGCCCCGGACCCCAAGGTGCCGTCTCTTGCCGGGGCCCATCCATGAGAGGTCCCCGAGAGCCTGAGTACCTGCCCTCATCCAGTTTCGCTCCCCGACCCACCAAAGTCCCCAGCCTGCTTCCTTCCTCCTCCAGGGTGGGGGTGCAGCTCGGTGCTGTTGGCAGTGTCTGTGGGGTGTCGGGGCTGACAGTTGGAGAGGACATCACAGTGTCTGTGGGGTGTCGGGGCTGACAGTTGGAGAGGACAGTTGGGGTCCCAGAGGCTGGTCGTTGGTAGCGAGGGGCGCTCATCCATGCGTAATTCAGACTGTGATGACAGCCAGGGGTGGCTAAAGCCATCTCCTCCAGGGTAACTCGGCCGGATCACTGCCCCAGGTCTGGACCGGCACCGCCAGGCAATGCTTCAACTGCAGAACCTCCCCTGGCCATGTTGCAATTAGAGGAAGTCACCATCGCTTTTCTGGATTTCTCCTGCATGTCTGACAGTCCTTCTAGCCGGCTGGGCTTCATGAAACCCAAAATGGGTCTTGCCTGAAGCACATTCTTGTCTAATTTTTAAAGCCAGCCTGAGAGTTTGTTCTGGCAAATCTAATCCGTGCACTTCCTTTGCCAGCCTATTGTTGAAGAAGGGCTGTTTAGTATCTGAGAAACCTTCTGGGGCTTTTTAATGATTCTGTTCAAGTTTTTCTTCTCCGCTCACTGAAAATTCCAGTGTGCCAAGAATTAAGGGGCTTCAGCGCCTGAGGACTGTCCTTCAGTTTAGAAAATGACAGCGCTGCCTCCTCCCCACCTGGGCAGAGGCATCTGTTAATCCAACTTTTTCACTCACCTTGATAGGGAACCATATGCCTCCTTTAAAACTAAAGTCTGTATTTGGTTTTAAAAAAATAATAATAACATTCCTTCGGTTACTACCTCCTGGTTCGCTTCTCCCCAGTTATGTAACTAGGAACTCACCTCCCAGGCCTCAGCCTCATCCTCTCTCTGAAAGGGCGAAGTCAGGCCACCTCTGAGATGTCCTCCAGCCTCAAAGTCTTGTGATTAGGTGGATTTGTAACTTCTAACCTTGTGCTGTGCTGGAAAGCGCCCAGATTTCATGGCGAAATCTCATCTTCATTCCCCAGAGCATTAGAATGTGACCTCTGGGGAGACGGGCCCAGGGGAGGCAGGCTGCGACTGTTCAGGTTTATCCCTCCAAGTCCTGCTCTCTGGTGACCAGCTCCAGAGGGTTCATTATTTCAACAACCAGTAACTGAATGCCTTCTAGGGGCCCCTCACTGTTCTCAGTGCTGAGGATGCAGCAAATGCAACAATAGCGCTTAGAGCTTGTACTGCAGCCGCATGCCGTGGGATGCTTGGCTGCATCTTGTAAGCCTAGAGCCTTGATCCTCTGTGATCTGCCTGTTGCTTGTAGCCATCCTCTTTAAGATGCACAGACGTCTTCACCCACACAGCGTTTTGGTGATCATGTCTATGCCAAATGATGTGTTTTGCTGCCAAACAGGACTGTCTTTTCTTATCTGGCCTGACTTGGGGGGGAAATCCATGCATCATTCATTAGACCCTGCGAACAACTCATCTGTGACTAGATAGGAACTCAAGGCTCAGAGGCTGGTGCACCGTAACATTTTGAAGAAAATGGTCCAGCTAGCTATCCAGCCGAGTTGTCTGATCCTAAATCCAGGCTTCTTGCAACTAAAATCCCAATACTAAAGTCTTGCGTTTATGTGAAGGGAGTCGGTTTCTAGAGCTCAAAGCCTAGAACTTGCTATACAGGTCCTATTTGCTAGCCTTGATCCTCCACCCCCAGCATAAGTCAAGTTCCCAATAGATTTCTGAAGCTATCCTTACTATGCTTCTATTGCTTCCTGTTGCTATGACACCTGTTTTGAGTTGCCAAAAGGCATGCCAAACTGTCACTTTATTCTTATTCATTCTTACTCTCAGTGTGAAACTGACTATAGGGTCCCCTGGAAGACACAGTCTGAGACCCAAACTTCTCGGCAACTCACACTTCCCTGCTTCAGTAATTCATTCAGTTGCTGGAACCTTATCAGGATGCATGAGGATTCCTTTCTCTCAGCTTTTTTTCCCCTTTTTTTGTCTTTCTAGGGTTGCACCCACTGCATATGGAGGTTCCCAGGCTAGGGGTCTAATCGGAGCTGTAGTTCCTGGCCTACACCGCAGCCACAGCAAGGCCAGATCTGAGCTGTGTCTGCAACCTATACCACAGCTCACAGCAATGTTGGATCCTTAACCCAGTGAGTGAGGCCAGGGATCAAACCTGCGTCCTCATGGGTAGTAGTCGGAGTCATTCCTGCTGAGCCACGACGACGGGAACTCCTCAGCTTTTGTTTTTGATCCCCCTCCCCTTCCCCACCACCTACTTTCCAGCATAGCAGTTGGCGGTGAACATCCCGGCAGTCTTGACTTCAACACTGTCACCTGCGTCCCTGTTGAATGACAGGGTGGTCCATCCTTAACCATGGCCGCTGGACCATTGTTGTCCCATGTGATACGAAGAGCGTGCAGTGATGAAGCCTGAAGACATCCTCTGCTCGCTGCAAAAATTATTTGGAGATGAGTATGAGCCTCCCATAAAGGTCAGATTCAGCATAGCGGAGTGCACAGGAGCTAGAATATCTGTGTTCAGGTGCTGCTTTTTCTCCGGGAACAGAACAGGTAGAGCCAGGTGTATGGATGTGCCTCCTCATCTCTCTGACCCTGTGTCGTCTCTAAAAAGGGGAGAAAGCTCCCAGACTGAACCACCTCCCTGGCTGGCCAGGGGAAAATATATGCGCTAATATGAATAAAAGTACTTGGCAAATTATGAAGTTCTGTACAGATATGAGAGATCATTACTCATCCGCAAATAGAAAAAAGTGATCTGTGAAAGGGGAAAATGCATGGGGATGTAGAGGAGGCTGGGAGGCTATGTGCAATTTTGATACTCAGTTTCACTAATATCACTATTACATTTCTATCTGCCTTCATCTTTTCAAAAATAGCAATGATTACAGTCTCAAAAAAGGACATTTTCTCATGAAGGCAAACAGGTGAGTTCCTCGAACAGTGCAGGTTCCATCCAGGTGTTGGTTATCCTGCTAGGTCAGTGGATTTTGGTGAGGTGATTTCTTTCTTTTTTGTGTGTGTGTTTTTTTTAGAATCACACTCACGGCATGTGGAAGTTCCCAAGCTAGGGGTTGAAACGGAATTACAGCTGCCAGCCTATGCCACAGCCACAGCAACGTCGGATCCGAGCCATCACAGCTCACAGCAACGCAGGATCCTTAACCCACTGAGCGAGGCCAGGGATCGAACCCGCATCCTCATGGATGCTAGTCGGGTTTGTGAACTGCTGAGCCACGACGAGAACTCCAGTGATGTGATTTCTTATGCGTATTTGAATCTTTAGTACCAGCAGGTATTCTAGGGGGGAGAGGCAGTAAGTACGTATCTTCCTCAAGGTCCAAAGAGATGGTAGTGCTGAAGGCAGACAGCCCAGGGGTGAGTTCCCCTCCTTACCCAGCAGCCTCCTTCCTAGGATCTCACTCTGCAGTGAGTAACCAAGGTACAGCGATGAGCTGCACACCCATCTGTGCCCTAAGAGCAGTGCCCATAGTGACACTGGAACATCCTCCCCCGGGGACCTGTGTGGTGCTCCACCTGTGCCGTGATGGCAGAAGAGGCCATGGCAGTGCCCAGACAGCGCAGTCTGCCTCACCGTGGGCTGTGCCTTGGCCTTAGCCGCTCAGGAGAGTAGGGTAGTCACTGCCGATAATGGTGGGTGAAGAACCCTGGGGGTGCCCAGAGAGAGTGTCAGCCTTCTTTAATCACCACCCCCTGGCTCTGGGTCTCAAGCATCAGTGTGCATCAGAAGCGTCTGAGGGAGGGGAAACGCCCATTTCCAGGGGTTCCCATTGGGGCTCAGTGGGTTAAGAACTCGACATAGTGTCCGCGAGGAAGCAGGTTCAGTTCCTAGCCTCACCCCTTGGGTTAAGGATCCGGAGCTGTGGTGTAGGTCGGAGATGAGGTTCGGATCCCGTGTAGCTGTGGCTGTGGCAAAGGCCTCCGAGGCAGCTTCAGTTCTACCCCTGTCCTGGGAACTGCCATACGCTACAGGTGTGGCTGTGAAAAGAAAAATAAAGCGTCCATTTCCAGATCCCAGTTTTAGAAATTCGGATCAGCTTGGTCTGGAATGGGGCCTGGGAATCTACATTTTTGACAGGTAGCAGATTTGATTCAGGTGCAGTCCGAGACTTTAGGGTGCCCGACCTGACTTGTCCCCTCACGCTGTGGGAGCTGGGCCCGGCTGGCCTTGGGCTGTCTGCTTACTCCTTGGTAACGCCCATCTCATGAGGCTGCTGGGAGCATTAAATTGAATGGGAGGTCCAGCCTAGAGAGGGGCTCAGTAAGCATCAGTGCCAGACCTTTCCTCAGAGCAACCCTGGACGAGAGGAGAACTGGATTTTTCTCAGACTCCCTAGGATATAGGCCAGCTCTTGGGGCGGTTCCCACAAGCCCTTTTGGTGCATACAGGTGTGCTTGCATCACTCAGCAGGTTTTTATCCAGAGCGTCCACCTTGCTCAAGCAGGTATTGCAGGGGCAGGGAGGGAGACTCGAGCGATGTGGGGAGACAGTTGCCGGCATCGTGGGCTTAGAAGCCCTGCCTTTGGAGGAGAGCTTCAGCATTGGAGCCAAATCATGTTCGCTAAATGAATAGACCTCTTAGGAAACCAGCTGAAATACAGCAGAAGACTAAATTGTGCAGCGTTTTGTATGCTAGGAATTCAGAAAAGGGGGAAAACAGTGCTTTCAAGTCCTGCCCTAGCTTCCAGGATGAACTGTGTGACCTTTCAGCATGTGTATTTTAAATGCAGATGGAGACAGGCAGCGTTCGATGAACCTGTATATACATATGTATGAATAGAATCTTAGAGTTTTAGGATCCGAAAGGACCTTACGCTCATCTGGAGGCACCACCACGCCTCCCGTCCTTCCCACACGCGCTGAGTGGTAGAGGTCAGAACCGCGATGCCTGGGGAGCTGGTGACTCTGAAGTGTATAAACACAGAAGGTAATGGAAACAAAGCCAAAATATTGAATTTTAATCTTTCAGAAAATCGCTCCGCCATAGATGCTAGCTAAGTGATGCTGAGCACGGTCTAATCATTTAATTGGAGGGTTGGCAGGAAGGGGAAGTTTATTTCCTTTAATAGCCACGAGGCTCAGCTCAGCTTCAGACCGAGCGCTGAGCAGAGTTCACCTTCTTGAGAGAGGGGGTGGGAGTGGGTTGGCGGTCTCCTGTCTCAGCCGAGGGCTGGGGGTTAGCTGTGCCCAGGCTCCACCCTCAGCCAGGGAGATCCTGCGCTTTCCGAGCTCAGCCGCGCATCTCAGCTATTGGCATCTGTCCTTAAGCAAATCCTTCTCCCCTTCTTTTGACTGTTAGCGTTCAACGTTCACACAGTGTCAAAAATGTGTCAGGCAGAGGCTGTGCAAAACCTCCTCAGACCATTTTGCCTAGCGAACCTGAAATTAATTTCCAACGTGAAAAGACATTGAATATTGGAGATGATGGTAGAGGCTGACTTCAGGGACGAGGTGTGGGACTCTTTTGCTGTGCGCCAAGAAAATGCTTTCTGGGGCTCACAGAAGTCCGGCCAGTTCAAATGGGAGTGAGGTTTTCAGGTGATCTTGGCTTATTGATGCACCTCTGAACACTTAGGAGCTTCGTGGCAGGCAGTATGCTGGGCACCGTGAGATGCAGGAGGCACTTTCTGCTTCAGAGGAGGTCACACGGCAGCCTGGCATCACATGTGCCTAGAGAAAGCCCAGGTAGCTGGCCATGGACTGGGAGTGATGGGGGACCGCGGTGTGTGGGGGCCAGGCTCCACAGAGAAGGGTCAGTGTCAGCGGAGCCTCGGAAGGTGAATTGGAATTCCCCAGTTAGACAGGGGAGGAGGGCAGACATCCCAGGCCGAGGGGATAGTGTGTGCCAAGATGCAAAAGTGTAGACCGATTAAAGAACAACGTGCCCTGGGAAACCAGCCAGCAGAGGACAAGGTCAAGGAGAATTAAAAGTTGATGTCGTATTATGGGGAGTCTGTCTCCCCGAGGGGCTCAGGTGATCTTGGCCGTAGGAAGTCATCAGCAGGTTTTCAGATGTTTATTTTAGGAGGATGACTCAGGTAGCCACAGAGTGATTGGAAGATAGGGGGGAAATACTAGAAAGAAGGTGGCCAGGAAGAGCTCTTCTGTTCTGGGTAAAGTGTATGATTTCTTGTGACCCACCTCTGCGCAGTCATCACAGCCACGACTGCCGGATCAGCTGAGGGTCTGGCCCTGCCGTTTGGGCTGAGACATTAGTAATTGGCCAAAGGCAGGTGTTTCCATGGATGCCATTCAACTTGACTCTGTTCCTTGGCTGGGGTCAGCCTCCTGGATGACGTAGCTTGGCCTTACTGCAAGGACCAGAGGTGGGAGGAAATGCTTGGACTTGGAGAAGGGTTTCACCCAAGGGGGTACAGATATTCTTCATCTCCACGGGGCAGGCCATGAAAACAAACAGCTGCCAAATAGCCATCTCCTGACACATACTCAGTATCCTTCATGGATCCATTATGTGTCAGCCTGACTTGGTTTTGGATCGAAACTCAGGAAGAGGCTTTTGCTTAGTGTGGGAGTGAGTGGATACAAGCTTTTTGAAGATCAGAAGAGTAAGACCCATCTTTGGGCCACCCTGTCCAACCACGAATAGAGAGCTCAGTGTCACACAGATATAACCTTTGGTACCTTTTTGTTCGGTGCTGCCCGGATTCGAACGTCAGGTGGTAAACGGGCTTCATGCACAGAGGATCTTAGTTTCACGTGCATTTTTTTCCTAAGTGAGGTTCTCACCTGGCTCCTGGTTCACTTTTTGATCCACTGGCACCTCCTCCACTTTCTCTAGTTATTTCCACATAATGACAGCCACTTCCATGCATGAAATATCTACTGTGCCAGGCGTTTTCCATGAGTTAAATCATTGAGTCCTTCCTTAGAACCGGGCTAGGTTAAAATCATAGTAACCCTAGTTATAACGGAGGTGAGTCTGGGGAAGCTCAGAGAAGCTTAAGCAGCCCTTGGTGCCTCTGTCCCCCGCTCTCCTCCTCTTTCTCTCTGGTTTTGGCCATCCCCACGGACAGCCTTCTTTCTTTGTGCCTCCAGACACACTTCCATCATTTCCACCTCCCCTCTCTTCAAAGGAACCTTTCTCTTGACTCAGCTGCTCCTTCCAGCTTAGGTCTGGGTCTCTTTTTTTCTCTTCCCATAACCGTACCCAGTGGTTTCATGGCCCTGTGTACAGATTCTTGGCCTCCTAGGATGATCTTCAGCCCCGCCTCTCAAAGGTGACCCGTCTCATCACCATCGTCACCTTCCCTGACACGCTGTCCTCTCTCAGCTTCCTGGGAGAAGACAGTGGGCTTGCTTCCTCCCTCGCTGACCCCTGCTTCCTCCCCTGGGGGCCCACTCTTCCTTCTCCCATACTCCCCAAAGGAGGAGGCCAGTTTCCTGGACCTCTGTTCCTGTCTCTCAGGGAACCCACCCCCTCCCCTTTCTTTTTAGGGCCGCACCTGTCACATATGGAGGTTCCCAGGCTAGGGGTCTAATCGGAGCTGTTGCTGCCAGCCTACGCCACAGCCACAGCAACGCCAGATCCAAGCCGCGTCTGTGACCTACACCATAGCTCACGGCAACGCCGGATCCTTAACCCACTGAGCGAGGCCAGGGATCGAACCCACAACCTCATGGTTCCTAGTCAGATTCATTTCCACTGAGCCACAACGGGAACTCCACCCCCTCCTCTTTCTAGATGAGCCCAGCTCCCGGCAGGCTCTGTCTGCTACATCACATTTCCTCCTTGGCCGGTTTCTGTCACAGCCCCGCCGTGCTCAGTCTCTCAGGCCAGCAGATGGGAGGCATCTCTGGCTAGAGGTACCTCTAGCCTTTTCCCTTCTTGCCAGAGCCAGACCAGAAATCCCACTGGGTCGTCATTCCTGGACACCTCCCGGCCCCAGAGCCCTGGATCCCATTACGGTCAGTGACTCTTCCTGTCCTTCTCTCTAGGCCCCCATGTCATTAGGCCACCCTGAACTCAGGGGCTGCATCTGCATGATGTTGTCCCCTCTTTGAGAAACTGTCACCACTCCTCTCAGCTACTGTATCACGTCCAGCCTGCCTGACACTCCAGCTTCTTCCCAAACCACCACCCAGTCTGTCCAGTGAGATGTTTTTTCTCCCTCGCCCCTGCAGACAGGCGGGTCCCTGAGTCCTCATCTGCACCCTCCACACACCTGCTCTGTGCTTCCCTCTGCTCCTCCCTGGCCTGAGCCCCTCCTCTGCTTTCTTTCCATCTCTTAGCCACCCACCAAGTCTTGCCCCCAATCCTGCTTCCTCTTATTTCTAACACTTAGAGGTAAAATGTATCCTCTCCTAGAATAACCCATACTCACTGTAAAATGTGTTTTAAAGTACAGAGAGGAGTTTCCATTGTGTCTCAGCAGGTTAGGGACCCAAAGTAGTCTCCGTGAGGATGTGGGTTTGATCCCTGGCCTCGCTCAGTGAGTTAAGGATCTGGCATCTCTACAAGCTGTGGCACAGGCTACAGATGTGGCTCAGATCTGGTGTTGCTGTGGCTGTGGCGTAGGCCAGCAGGTACAGCTCCAATTGGACCCCTAGCCTGGAAATCTCCATCTGCTGCAGGTGCGGCCCTAAAAATAAAAGTAAATAAATAAATAAGCATATACATACAGTACAGAGAAGCATACAGAAGAGATGAAAAAACTTATAACTTTACCACTCAGGAATTATGGTTTTAATTGGCACATGACTTTCAAAGATGAAATGCACATGCATGTGTAAGGGTATGTATATATTCTTTTTACATCATTGGTATTGTGCTATTGATACATTTTCTCTTCCTTTATTCTATAATTGTTAGGGGAATTTTCCCATCCTACAGATGTATCTCGAAGCAGCATTTTTAAAAGCCATATAATAGCCCATCATATGTGCCGCTGATTTATTTAGCCTGTCTCCCGCCGTGGGTCATGTTGTAGATTCTAGCCTTCCAATACGGTAAGTAACAAATGTCCTCTTCTCCTCACTCTAGCTGTTTGTCTTCTATATCATATGACTTAGCTTCTTTTAATAATGCAGAGGCAACTGGCATTGATTGAGCTACTGCTGGGTGCCAACCTCTCTGCTTAGTGCTTTCCTTTCTTAAGCCTCAGAGCCGCCTTGCAAAGTAGACATCATCAGTGTCTCACGTCGCTTGACTTAAGTCACCCACTTAGTAGGCGATGAAGACCCAGTTCAGGCCCAGCCTTTGATGCCACGCGCAGCCCCCATTTCCCTGCCCTCCGATGGTGTTCGGAATGCATAGCCGTGGACATCTGCAGGCAAGCTGAAACTTAATGAAGGCCTCATGGATTTTACCACCGTTTCCCAGCTGGATTATAACATGCCCTTCGATGTCTTTTGTGCACCTCTAGGCTTAATCTTAGACCTCATTAGAGCCAGAAGGGACTTGCTCATCTTAGAAACGAAGAAGCTGAGAGGCTTAACAGGCATGTACAGTGGCGGGCTGTCAGCTCTATTGGATGGCCTATGGTAGATACATAAAAGCCAATCATTAAAGAGTTATTGTCTTTATCGTATAGACTTATCTTTCCTGTGCTCATGTGTCAGAATCTGTGGCTACGTGGACGTGTGGAAGAGGCTGTCTGGTCTAACGTAGCAGTGGCTGCAGCCACTGTACCCCCTCAAGATGGGAGAGTCCGTGCCGGGCCCTGCGGGTCCTCAGCTGCAGAGGCCTTCAGGAACTCCAGGCAGAACAGAGCCACAGAAGGGTTTGACCCCAGCTGAGAATGTCGTCCCCAACGGTATTAAAATCCAGCTTCTAATTACCCGTTTGCTGGTAATTCTTTAGACAAGATTGTCAGTCACCTGGAGGCCTGTTCCTACACAGCTGGCCCGGCCCCCCCTTCCCCGAGTTTCCGATTCTTCGAGGCTGAGGTGGGGCCTGTTGTTTGCATTTCTGACAAGCTCCCAGGTGGATGCTGTTGCAGCTGGTTGGGAACCACACTTTAAAACCACAGTCTTAGGCCGTTCAAAAGATGCTGGAGGGCAGGTCATGCCATCAGTTCTCATGTCATCGGCTTTGCTATTTAAGATGGCAAAACCCATGTGATGCGCATCATTCACTGCTGTACATCGTTTGAAATCCAAAGTGCTTTTGGCTTTCTGCTCAGCCTCAGGCCCTCCTGCTACAGTTTCAGCCCCTCCCCATGCCTGAGTCCTCCCTAAGTCTGGCAGTGGAGCAGAGGCCACATCTGAGCAGCTGGTAGAGACTGAACTCGTTTGCCTTGCTGCCCAGAAGGAGGATCTTGAGAACAGGGGTTAGGTCCGCAAGACCATCATGTGCTTGCAGAACCATGGGGCCTGTGGTCCCCTGTGTGTGCCCCTAATGGACCCCAGCCGTTTACCTCGGGCCCTTGACTGCCTCGCTCAGTGGGTTAGGTTGCCACAGGCTGTGGCTTAGGTTGCAGATGTGGCTTGGATCTGCCATCTTACCTGCCGTGAACCGTCTCTTTTCTGCAGGAACTACTTTCCCGATCTGCCCTGAAGTGGCATCTGAGGTCTGTTTGAACTGCCGCAACCCCCCGTGTCAAGAACCCTAATATCTAACTCCACCCCCACCCCCGATATGCACATTTCCCCGATGTCTGGACCTTCTGCTGTCGTCCCTGCTCCTCCGTCAGAACTGGGAACAGGCAGCGAGCCTGATGGAGTCGTTTGCCTACCCTATCTGACTCTGAAGTAGGACTGCCACCCACCTCTTCTTCTGGGGAAGTCCCAGAAGTCCCCTAATTCCAGTACCACCACCCCCACACTCATTTCCCTTCTGCCCATCCTTGTGAAGTGTCCCAAGTACTCATGGCCAAAACCAGTCTGAATACGATCATATTTTCTGCTTTTGATCCCAAATCTAAAACCACCCCCCGTTTCCCTAGCGCTGCTGGCTCTGTGGCCCTAGGCGTGCATCTTCCCAGCAAGGTGATTATGAGCCCTTCCAGGTAATGCTGGACCTTCTAATGGGCCTTTGGAAGAACAGCCCCAGACACAGCTGAACTGGTGGGAGAAGAATAGATCCCAGGAGCTGAGACTGTTGAGAGGAGGGGCCAGAAGTAGGGCTTGTACCCTGCCCAGCCCGCTGGCCTGCCCGGCTCTCCTGTCGGCTACTAGCTCACGCCGTGGGTTCCATGTGTCATCACCCAAAGGGGTGCTTTCTCTCCTCCTTTCCAAGCCAAAGACAGGAGCAAGTAGGCACAAAGCCTTCGCCTCCAGGCTCTCATTACCTGGTCTCCATGGGTTTCTCGCAGAGCAAGGGGAGTCCCGACTGGGGCCTGGCTCGAGGCACTCCACTCCCCTCAAGAAACGGAGGGGAGGTGGGAGAGAGGAGGTGCAGTGGGAGCAGCGAGATAGAGGAGGCGTCGTGAGGGAGACGGGGTATCCCAGAAGGGGTCCCTTTAAGAGTGCTGTAGCTGGTGTGAAACGTGGCCGTGGGTCCCTGGCGATCCAAACTTCACGGCAGAGCTTCTCAGCCTTTGCACTGTTGGCATGTGGGGCTGGATAATCCTTTGCTGTGGGGCTGTCCGGTGCATTGCAGGATTTCAGCTGCATTCCTGGCCTCTACCCACTAGACATAAGCAGCCCCCTCAGCCCTGGCAGATGTGATCGTCGCAGATGTCTTCAGACACCAAAACTGAGAGCCAGTCCACAGATGTTACAGGGAAGCTAGGAAGCGTTCATCTGCATTGACTGACTGAATCCTTGCAGTAACCCCATAAGGCAAGTGGCATTAGCCTCACTTTACAGAAGAGGAAACTGAGGACTGGAGGAGTTACATGTGAATGGACAGGAGGACATAGCAAGTGCCGGGAGCCAGATTTGAATCCAAGCTGTTCTGATGTTGAAGCTGATTATCATACAGAAGTATAGTTGCAGGGAAAAGAAAACCCACAGGCAGGGTTTATTTTAAGGCCACGATGGGGTATTTCGTAGGCAGCTCAAGACAGGAATCGAGGTTTGACTGGGCCTCACAAACATAGAATTGGAAGGTTGAGAGCCAATTTCACGTTCTCACCTCTCAGTGCTCATCGCTGCACGTACGCCTCCCTCTTTCCACCCAGTGGCTTCCCCTCCTGATCTCTGCTGTGGTGCCATATTCCCGACGTGGCTAAAATGCTTCAGTCTCTGTGGGAAATCCAGATTCCCAGAAGCACGGTGGTTAGCTCAGCCAGGCCGAGCAGTTTGTTCCTGGTCCCATCAGCTGTGTGGGTTGAGGGCAGGGGAGGCGAGGGGACGAAATGACTGGCCTCCCAGACACCCTGAGCCCTTGTCACCACCCCTTTGCTGTCCTTGCTGGACTGTCACCATGGCAACAGAGGCCAGTCTACCCAATACCTTACACAGACCAGTACCTGGGCCACCGGGTCCTACAGAGTGAAACCGCAGAAGATGGGAGCAGACACATCTGTCTTGAGCAAACAAGCGGAGCCAGATCAGCCCCCCGCCCCGAAACTGATCTTTACCAACACTTAATGAAGAGTTAGCTAGTTAATAGCCCGTGACAAATCCAAAGGCTGTTAGGGGTCTGACAACCCAGACATTAACAGCAGCAATGGCCAATTTCCAAGAGATTACTGACGTTCGGGGCCATGCACGAAGATATCCGGGAGGAAATAGTCACAGAGGGTCTCGGGCACAGGGAGGAAGGGTGGAGGGAGAAGCCTAAGTGGCAGCTTGGTGATGTACAGTGACATTAGCATCTCTGGGCAAGAGCATGAGTGCTCGTAGAGCCTCTCAATCACAGGAGAGTCAAGAACAGAAGGAGCGACAGATCTGGGCAGAATTCCCTCGAACTCAAGGAACCCAGCCAGCCCCCAGGGACCCAGCACCCCTTGGTGTCATCAAGACTGTCTCCTGGGGTTCTGGTTCTCTCCCTGCCCCATGACTGGGTGACTGAAGAAGGCCAGTGTTAACTGATCTCTAACCAACACACTTAGGTGGCTCTCGCATGCCCGTGAGCAGGGCCTCTTGCTTCTGGCAGGCCGCCCCCGTCGCTCTCAGTATTAGTTGTCAGACTTCAATAGGGTGAGCGGGTACCGCCATGGACCACCTGCTCTGCCTGGCTTCTGCACTTGGGGTCGGTTTCAGGGGACACGGAGGGATGACGGGCTTGAGAGCAAAGACGACAGCACAGGGTGCTGCGAGCTCTAAGGGAATAGAAATTTCTAAGGCTCGTCACCGCAGACGCGGCGCGGTTGTGTAGAGCCTGCACCCACAGAGGCACGATGTGCCACCCAGGGATTCATACAGGCTCTCGTTCTCTGGAAGCTCGCCCTGGGTATGGAGGGGAAGTGGGCAAAATCCCTTGCCTCTGTTTCCCGCATCTCATCCATCAATAAGTGCTCTCAGCCCTATCTCTGAATTACACTCCAGCCTCTCACCTCGCTCCGTCCCGTGTCCGCTGGGCGGTTCAGTGCGCCATCGCCACCACCATTTACGTCCACTCCATAATCCGTTACTCACTCAGCAGCCAGAAGCATCTTTATGCCGCGTCCGTCCTTAAAATGGTCCTGTGGTTTCCCATTCGCCTTAGGATAAACCCAGAGTGTTTACCTTGAACCGTGAGAGAGCCTGCCTTCCCTCCCAGCCTGTGTCCTTACGCTCTGTCCCTGCTCCCTACTTGTCATGGTGCATCCTCCCAGCCCCTCTTGCTCTTCCTGAGACCCTTCAAGGCCACCTCAGGTTTTCACACGCCCTCTTCTTTCCATGCGGGACTCAGCCTCCAGAAACCGCCTCCTTCTCATCTCTCAGGCCCCAGCTCAAACTCACCTCCTCTGAGCAGACTCTCTGGACACCCTTCCACCCTACCTCCCACCCCGGGTCCCCCTCTGTCACATTTTCCTGTTGTGTTTTCTTTGTCATTTCTGGAATTATCTTGTTTGTTTATTTTGCTGTGCTACAGATACAGATCATCAGAACTAGGCAGGAGACACATCACACTCAGGGACAGTTGGGGGGGGATGACATTTGAGCTGGCACTTGAAGCAGAGGTGTGATCTGCTAGGTCAAGAAGTGGATAGGGGAGTTCCCATTGTCACTTGGTGGAAATGAACCCAACTAGTATCCATGAGGATGTGGGTTCGATCCCTGGCCCCGCTCAGTGGGTTAAGGATCTGGTGTTGCCAGGCTGTGCTGTAGGTTGCAGATACGGCTTGGATCTGGCATTGCCGTGGTTGTGGTGTAGGTGGCAGCTATAGCTCCGATTCGACCCCCATATGCCACAAGTGTGGCCCTAAATTAAAAAAAAAAAAAAAGTGGATAGAAGGGATTTCAGGGGAGGGAACAGCATAAGCGAAGGCACAGAGGCCAGTGAGTGTGTCACTTCAGGAAACAGCTTTTGGGCAGTGTGCCTATTGCGCAACTGCATGGGAAGGCAGGATGGGAGTAAACGTGGGCAGAAACCCCACGCCAGAGCACATGGTCTTCAGCCAGTGGGCAGTGCGGGGTTAGGCGTGCTTAGTGAGTGATAACACCAGATCTCCTGGATTTGCTCAATGGAACCCAATAGTCTGCGTTTGAAAGTGAAGCAGAGTTTTTTAATGTTTGGAAGTGAAGTTGAGATTTTGTTTTAATAGACAGGGGTCAATGGGAGCCAAGCCTGGCAAGAGAGGGAGAGTGTGCTGAGATCAGAAGCTTCAGCTTCAGGTGAGACTCAAGGAGAAGCTTTGGAGTGCCAAGATTCTGTTCTCTGAACCCATCTGGGGCTGAATGACCCTGCAGCGTTCCCTTGTGGTGTGGGTTCTTGCTGGTCTTTGAGAGAACATGCAGGGGAACAGCCGTGAGCCTGACAAGAAGGCACACGTTTTCTCCCAATGGCTTTCTGCCTCTCCTGCTGGCTCAAGCCATACCGAAACAGAAGTGCTGCACGACGAGGGTCCATGCTCTCTGTAATTCCACAGCGATGAGTCTTTGTTGGACCATCCAGATGTCAGGGCTATTTTGGGCAGATGTTCTGGGGAGCAGGTGATGACCTCACTAGGGTGTGACTTTACAGACCAGATGACACAGCTGCTGTGAGCAAAGCCAGCCTCTGTTCTCCTACTGCCTGTAATCCCAGGACCCTGAATTCGGAGCTGAAGAAGTGTCCCCCATGTCACAGTGCATGTCCTCGGCCCTTCGTCACCCCATGCTGCCAAGTGAGCTTAGTGCGATTGGCCTGGGGCCTTGGAGAGAATTTTCCTTAGACATAGCACCTAGACCCAGCTGGGTGCGCCACCGTCCTCTCCTTCACCTTGGGAAGGGGTCAAGCCTGAGTGACTGGTGCAGCCTCTTAACCTCTCTGATCCTCTGTTTCCTCGACCTTAAAAGAAAAGCTGTTGTTGACGGTGGATTTTTAAAAGGATAGTTATCTTGGGATAGATTGTTAAACTTATTCCAGCTTTAGCCATTGGGTGCTCTTTCTGTGGCTTCTGTGACCTTCTCTCATACCCCCATCCACATGAGGCTTGGGTTTAGTTTTTGCTTGTTTGTTTGTTGAGCAATTCCTTACTTTTTGGCAGATGTCTAACTGCAGAACTCATCTTGTATTAAAATAGGAATATTTTTGCACTTACCTTGTGGAGTTGTTCTAAAGATTAAATGAGTTACTGCAAGTCGTGCTTTTCCCCCCTAGACTTATTTTATTGAGCTGTAATTGATGTAAAACCCTATATTAGTTTCAGGTGTACTATGTAGCGATTAGATGTTTGTATATATTGCAGAATGATCATCACAATAATTCTGGTTAACATCCATCACCACACGTAGTGACAAATTTTTTTCTTGTGATGAGAACTTTGAAGATCTACTTTCTTATATTGCTAACTCTAGTCACCACACTGGAATTATTTATTTTATTACTGGAAGTTAGTACTTTTGATTCGCTTCACCCATTTGGCCAACCCCTCAATACTTCTTTCAAAGCGGTCTATTTTTTTTTTTTTTTTGTCTTTTTGCCTTATCTAGGGCCGCACCCGCGGCATATGGAGGTTCCCAGGCTAGGGGTCTAACAGGAGCTGTAGCCGCCGGCCTTCGCCACAGCCACAGCAACGTGGGATCCGAGCCGCATCTGCAAACTTCACCACATCTCACGGAAACGCCGGATCCTTAACCCACTGAGCAAGGCCAGGGATCAAACCTGCAACCTCATGGTTCTCAGTCGGGTTCGTTAACCACTGAGCCACGAAGGGAACTCCTCAAAGCAGTCTTTAACAGCTGTATCACCACACTGAACTTCTGGTCAAGCAAAGGTAACTCCAAGTTTTTTTTCATTGAAGCACCTCCTATGTCCACGCTCCCCGTTCTGTACTTGTGTAGTTATTTTTTTCTGTAATGCAGAGCTTTCTTCCCCTGGTCATTCTCTTCTTGATCCCGCTTCGTTCTGACAGCCTTCCGGTCTCCTGCAATCTGGATTCCTGGATTCCACTGCGTGCCCTCCCCCCATTTGACGTATAGGTCTGCCATACAGACAAGGCAAGGACAGGGCCACCTGGAGCCCCTCCAGCTTGGTGAGCTGTGCAACCAGCATGAGTTCACGTGTGGTCCTCCTTGGCCAGCATGTCGCCATCTTGTATCATGGCTGTCGGGAAAGACACTGTCAGATAAGATTCCCTCTCTGTTGGCTTTCTCCTAATTTAGTCAACCTCGTGACTTCATGAACACCGGAAATGAGGTTCATTGCCTTCAGCGTATTTTCAGGAGACCTGTATTTGTTGTCATTTTCCCGTAAAGGTCCATAAACCATTGGTGAAATTCCCTTCTTGATTTTTACTGATGTCATTTCCAGAATCTGCCTATAAGTCTTTAAAAACGCCATACTTGCCTAGTGCCAATTTTGTGGTATTTTCTTTGTTTTTACATGTTTTCCCCATGCGGTCTCTGTGTGCTTGTGTGCTTTTGTCTGCCTCCAGTACCTAGGGCAAGCCAGGAGTCTGGAAGTCATTGGAAAACATCTTTGGAAGTCTTTTCCTTTTTTTTTTCTTTAGTTCTGGGTTGTGGTTCTCTTATAACCACATTTGTTCAGCCTTTGGGGATTGAAGAACATTCCCCTTGAAAGAAAAAAAAAAGTACAAAATTATAGTTAAGTGAGTATGATTTTTTGCTGAAAGGTTAGCTCTAAATTGAAAGACTCATGCTTTGCTGCTGCTTCTTCCTGCTCCGAAAGTGTCCTTCTAAAGCCTTTACTTCTCTAGAATCTCAGTCCCTTCAGGGCTTATAGCAGTGCCAACCCTTGCTTAGAAGTTCCTGACACTTTGCATCCATCCTTCAAAGCAGGTCATTCGTTAGCAGCCCTAAGTTGATCTAAGAGTTCGCATTTCAACTACTGGCTCACCTTGCCATTTTCCTACTGAGTGGTGGTACTTCACATCCATAGTGGATCTGCCCTCTGATGCTAGTACTGATTCTGGGACAGAGTGGGTCCGTCCAGACCTTGCCTACTTCCCCCACTGGTGAGAAGACACTCCTCTGGTTGTCTGCCTAAGAAAGCCTCGCCGGCCGCAAGTTGTCTATGTTTATAGGTACCTGGCCTTCAAGACCCTCAGATCAACTCCAATGCCTGGATTTGCAAGGCAAGACCAAGCTCAGCCCCTTCCCATTTTTGTGTCTGGACATATTTGGCTTCTGGTTTCCTTTACCGTGTCACCTTGTTGGTTCATTCATCGTGGATGGACAAACGTCACGCCCTTTTTCCACTCCAGCCAGAAAATACATTCCCAAATATCTAACAGCCTCTCTGCCTCTTCCCTTCCAGAGGGCAGTGCTGGCCTGGCAGCTGCCCTTCTCCTTTGTCAGAGTTGCCAGCCGGCTCCGCTGCCAGGCCAGCCTTGGCAAGGCTGGTAGGCTCATGAGTCAGTCCTTGGTTGCCTGTCACTGGCAGGAGGGCTCAGGGCCCCAACTGCCACCTGACTTGCAGGTGAGAATGTTCGGGCTGAGGCAGGGCTGCAGAGGGAAGGGTCGATCCCATGCTCCCACCCTTCCCCACTGCAGCCCGCATGGTGCATCTTTACACTGAATGAAGGGACCGGGAAATGCTAACTCTGGGAGAGAGGTTATTGTAGTCATTTTCTTACGACTTTTGAGCTAGAAATAAGGTTTAGATCTTAGAATGTCGGCAGGCACCAACCATCACTTGCAGTGCTTGGAGAAGAAAATATGCAGTGGATTTCAATCGGAGCATTGAGGCAGGTCTCAGGGACTGACAGGGCTGTCTCCCTGCAGGTGCTAAAACACTTCTGCAGATGTACACCTAAGACCAGTCCATCCAGGAGTTCCTGTTGTGGCTCAGTGGTTGCAAACCTGACTAGTACCCATGAGGATGCGGGTGCGATCCCTGGGCCTCGGCCAGTGGGTTAAGGATTGGGCATTGCTGTGAGCTGTGGTATAGGTCGCAGACGCAGCTTGGATCCTGCGTTGCTGTGGCTGTGGTGTAGACCAGCAGCTGCAGCTCGGGTTTGACCCCTAGCCTGGGAACTTCCATATGCCACAGGTGCAGCTGTAAAAAGCCAAAAAAAAAAAAAAAAAAAAAAAAAAAAATTAGTCCATCCATGCAGACCCAAGAGATCTGAGTCTCAAAGAGATGGATCTCCTTTGGGCCCCACTCAGGGCGTGGAGAGCCCAGCCCAGATCTCACCCTTGAATCTTCCTGTCTTCAAAGAGCAGGGAAGAAAGCAGGTGAGCAGTACCCAGACATTGATTGACAAGAGCGTTTTTTTTTGCTTCCTGCTGTGAGTTTTCCTGCCTCCTGTTGGACCTACTAGGCCATCTTACATTGGAATCACTAATAGTCAGAGGCTGAATGGGTCCTCAGAGTTGTCGCCGCCCATCCCTCAGTGGACAGAAGAGGACCCTGGGTGCAGAGGGAGAGGCTCCTTGCCCCAGGTGACAGCAGGAGAATGACAGTACTCAGATTCCATCCAGCTCCAATAATGGTCAGCAATCAGGTCTAACATCGAATGTAGGCCTAACGTGTGCCAGGCAGTGTTCAAGATTTATGTTACTTGTCAACTCATGTTTATTGTAACTCTGAAAGGTACACAGTATTATCCCCAGATTTGTAGATGTGGAAACTCAGACCCAGAAAAAGGATATGACTTACCCAGAGCTGGGGATGGGGTCAAGCTGAACTTGGACTTGAGTCTCATCATCACCCCTGATTAAAACGCAGCCGGGTTTGAGTGCTGTGCCGAATTCCCTTACTAGCAGGCTCGTGAACATGAACGCCCGTAGGCACGTGCGCGCACACACACGCACACGCACACATGCATTCTGATCTATATGGCATCTCTGTGTCCCTGGGGAGTAGGGGTGATATTCCGCAGACTTGGAAGCAGATCAAATCCTGCAGCTGTAAGTCCAGGGCCCTTTCTACTATTTGATGTTAAGAGGTCTGTGAGCTCTAACCTGGCCATAGAGTTAAAGAATAAGCAGGACTCATTCCTTGAGTTTTTCTCCTTTTACTCAATGAGTTAAAATCAACCAGAAGGCTGAGATCAACCTTATCGCACACCCTCAGTCCGCTCCCTGTAGGGGGTGGCCTTCAGATAACCCAGAGGGCAGGATGCGGGGTGCCCTTCTGAGTGTGGCTACCTTCCACTTGGGGGACCCTCTCTGCAGCCTGTGGAAGAGGAGAAGGGGCAAACATGGCCCGTCCTTCCGTCCATTTAGGGACACTTGTTCTCTGGGAGGCAGTTAACCTGAGCCCACTTCACAGGCCCCATCAGAGACCCATGGCAGCGGAGTCCTCGGTCTCTGAGTTTCATGGGGCCGCTGTAACAAAGTAACCTGCATTTGGTGGTGTAAAACCACAGAAAGGCTTTCTCGCACAGCTCTGAGGACCAGAGGGCTGAGATTAAGGTGTCAGCAGGTGGATTCCTTCTAGAGGCCCCGATGGAGAATCTATTCCACGCCTCCCTCCTGGCTCCCGGTGGTCCTGGCGTTGCTTGGCGTTATTTGGTGTGTAGAAACATCACTCCAACCTCCGCCTCCGTCTTCACATGGCCTTGCCGTCTGGGTCTGTGTCGCCCTCTCCTTTCTCTTATGAAGACACCTGCTATTGGATTTAGGGCCGTCCCTAAATCCAGGATGATCTCACTGTGAGATTCGTACTTTCATGAAATTGGCACTGACCCTGTTTCCAACTAAGTTCAAATGCAGTCATGTTTACTGGTACGGGGGTTGGGATCTGATCATATCTATTTGGGGGCCACTGTTCAGCCCCTCATATCAGCGTTCTATTAGGATTTATTCACAGTTCGGGGAGCAATGGAAGGTCACGGTGTAGGTGAGACGGGGAGGAGCGCTTCCTGTCCCAGCCTCGCTTACCAAGTAAACCAACTCCCTTTTCAGGGGGTGAGTCCCAGCAGAAGAGAACGGCTGAAGCCAAGGCCCTGGAACCAGTTTCTAAAAAGAGCTGCACATATGAGAGTTCCCATCGTGACTCAGCGGGTTAAGAACCCAACTAGTATTCATGAGGATGTGGGTTCGATCCCCAGCCTCGCTCAGTGGGTTAAGGACCTGGCGTTTCCTCAAGGTGTGGTGTAGGTCACAGATGCAGCTCTGATCTGGCTATGGCCTAGGCTGGCGGCTGTAGCTGCCATTCGACCCCCTAGCCTAGGAACTTCCTGTGCCACTAGTGCAGCAGTAAAAAGATAAATAAATAAAAGAGCTGTGCTGGAGTTCCTGTCGTGGCGCAGTGGAAATGAATCCAGCTAGGAACCATAAGGTTGCGTGTTCGATCCCTGGCCTCGCTCATTGGGTTAAGGATCTGTTGTTGCTGTGAGCTGTGGTTTAGTTTGCAGATGCGGCTCGGATCTGGCATTGCTGTGGCTGTGGTGTAAGCTGGCAGCTGTGGCTCCGATTAGACCTCTAGCCTGGGAAACTCCATATACCACGGGTGCAGCCCTAACAAAAGCAAAAAAAAAACCCAAAAAAAAACAAAAACTGCGCTACCTGGCCATCCTGAGAAAGCAGATGTGTGCCCTGCAGCAGGGCTGATGTAGGCCTCCCTCCGCCCTGAGGCAGGGGGCTGGAGCCTCTGACGTCCCCAAGCGCTCCCCCAGCCTTGGCTCACATCCCCTTCTCTGGCATCACACGTGCTTCCTGGGAGATGTCACTTCCACCACTCTAGCCCAGCACCTCTCCCCAGAGCTTGGCAGGACACATGCCTGGCCTGTGGGCAAGCTTGTCACTTCACTCGTTATCCAGCCTGTGAGCTGCAGCTGGCGTCATACCCGCTGCGGGTTCCGTGCCCCCGATCAAATGGCACACAAGGAGCCCAGGGCTCCACATTCCACAATAAGCCTAGTGGCTGACTTCCCCAGATCTAGAAACCAGAACCTCGATGGATGGAGTGGAGGGGGTGTGTACGGATAGAGTGGCCTCCGTGAGCACGGCAGACCCTGTTACTGCATGAAACAAGCACTGAGCGCTCTGCAGCCCTAACACAATTCCGTCTGTGCCGAGAAAAGCCTCTGATATATGCTTATTAGTGTGTTGGATCTGAGCTCTCTCAGGCACTGGTGTCTGCGTTTTGGTATCCATGGGACCTAAGGATGTGCCTTACTCGTGTTAAGTACAGTTCGGGTTTGAGAATTAATAACCATTTTCCTTTTCCTTTGCACTGGGTCTGGTGTATGGTAGGTGCCCAGTAAGTGAGTCTTGTTCTTCTGGGGACTCCCCCTTCTTGAGTCTGGGAGTGTTTGAAGGCCGATTGGCTCAGGCCTATTCCTTAGCCCCATCAGAATTACAGGGCTGCTGGGAGTGAGTTCCCTGGTGGCCTAGTAGTTAGAATTCATCCCGTTAACTGCTGCAGCCCAGGTTCAATCTCTGGTCGGGGACCTGAGGTCCCACGTCAAGCTGCTGCTCGCCGGGCTGAGAGCAGGCGGAAATGATTATAGACCTGGATGGAAGCGAGGACTCAGCTGAGCCGCATGCCAGGGATTAAAGAGGAAGAAAAAGCATGGCAGAAGCCATCTCTCCCTGACTCATATTTGAATCAAACTTCTGGTTTATGAATCACTGCCCCCAGAGAGTCCTGAAATTCTGAGACTTCCCTGGGGTTTTTACATTAAATCGCTCCGGAGGTGTTTGGCTACAGTGAGTGATTAGCTATAAAATCTCTAAAACCCAAAGGGCTGGTGGAACTGCTGGGCAGATCCCAAGAAACTTAAGAGGTAGTGGGTGTGCACCCCCCACACTCCCCACTACTGGCCATCTTGGTGGAGATGCGGCTGCAGGGGGTTCTGGGCCGTGGGGACACTGAGGGGTGGGCAGTGCGCTGGAGAGAAGGAGGGACCTGGCAAGGTGGGCTTCCAGGTACCCATGTCGCCCCCTTCAGATGGCCCCATGGCTTGGTCCCAAGAGCACGGCCCTACCCTTCCCAGAAGGGGCTCCCCCTTTCAGCCACAAGATTTGGCTGCAAGATGATGCAGAGGCTCTGGGCAAGCCTGTGGCAGCCACCTTCCTGCTGCCATCCAAGGAGGCACTGACCGTTTGCGCCCAACATACCCGGCCTGCCGCAGGTATGCTGCTCTCTGCTGCCTCCACGCACTGCGCACGCCCTTCCTGTAGGCACTGCCGAATTATGGTGACAAGCAAACCCTAAACATTGAGGAAATTCAACCAGGAGGAAAACCTGAGCCATTATCCAACTCTAAGTTTTTCAGGTGGCAAAAATCCTTGCAGAATGAGTGTGAGTGAACCCCTAATTCCTTAAAAGCAGGCCCTTGGCACGAGAATCTCCCGCTGTGAGTGAGGGGTCCCCTGGCAGTTGGGGACACTCACTGAGGTCATCCTGGTGGAGACTGGTATTTGAGGGCCTGAAAAGGCAGCTTTTTTTTTTTTTTTTTTTTGGTGATGGGGAGCTCTGGAGACACTTGTTGGCATCTCAAGTGAAATGATCAGTGTCCAAAATAATAGTAGAATTTCAGGTTGTACTACGGGGGTGGGGGGGGCTTCATTCCCCTGCGATTATCACAGCAATCTCTGATACTGGTTCTTTCCAGAATCCTGAGGGCCACAGAGGGCTTTGCATATTTTTTAATAATCTGATTCATCATTATCATCTGGACGATGGGGTAGGGAGGGGGCGTTTTCGTTTGGGAAAGCTGTTCGGTCAAGCGGAGGCACCGCTAGAGGGAAGCGATGGCAGCAGAGGGACCAAAAGTCCAGGTTCTCCACCTTCAACTCCAGCCCACAATAAGCTTGGCCACCCCAGATGCTGCCTGCACATCCTCCAGTGGCTGGCCTCGCCTGGGAAGAAGAGCTTCGGGTCCTGGGCGGGGTGGGATGGTGTGGCCCCAGCTCCTCTCCCTGCTGTCAGAGGAGGGGGCAAGGCCAAGAGCAGCAAGTCCCCCGAGCCCACCGCTCTTGCCCCGGGAGCCCCTTGCAGGTGCGCCCTTGCTTGGCCCACGGAAACCGTGGCAATTGGGCTTCCCCGGCATTGTTGAGGAGCGGGGCCAGTCTGAAGCTGGGGTACAAAATAGACAGCATCTGTGGCTCCCCAGAGCCCAGTCTGGTAAGACCAGTCACATGATCCTCTTGTGTGTGACACTGAAGACTGTCACCGCCCCCTCCTGTCTTTCATGGCTCCCTCCTCCTCGCTGTTTTTGTGAAGCGGTTCAGGGCTTATCTGCATGTTACAGCAGACGGCAGAAAAAAAGGAAGGGATCCTGTGTGCGTGACCTTTTCCTGCGATGTGCTTCCATCAGGCAGCAAGCTCACCTTCCCCAGCCTCGCTCCTCCGGGCAGAGGGCAGCCAGAGAGCAAGAGTGGGAAGACCCCACAGGAGCCATAAGCGAGGAGGCTGGGCCCCAGGGCGCTGACAGTTCTTCCTAGTTCCTTCCATCTGGGCACTAGAAGAGCATGTACTCAGAGGAAGGAGGAAGGGGTGACTGACCGCATTCAGGGCCCCCCGCCCCGGGCTACCAGCATCCTAGGAATTCTAGGTAATGCTTACCTTTAGTTTGCAAACATGAGCTCATTTGCGCAGTCATCATAAATATCTCCTGAGCGCTTAACTGGGATCCGAACTCGGAGCTGGGGGTGAAGGAGACGTAAAGCTGAGTCTCTTGCTTCTTGTATGGCACCGCAGTGAAAGGGGCTGACTTTGAAGTTCACCCTTTCTGGGTTCACATCCAGACTCCACCGTGAGTTGCTGTGTGACCCTCAGTAAGTGGCTTAACATCTCTGATGTTCAGCTTCTCTCGCCTGTAAAATGTGAATGGAAACAACCTATCTTAGGCTGACCATTTGGTTAGTATCTTAAGATAAAAGCACTTATCACTGGGTTAAACCCTTGATAAGGGTTAGCTC
>PVHT021183630.1:11464713-11539591 GCA_004024745.2 Catagonus wagneri | reverse complement strand
GCTCTTCCGATCTGTTTATGGCCGCACCCGCGGCATGTGGAGGTTCCCAGGCTAGGGGTCTAATCGGAGCTGTGGCCACCGGCCTTCGCCGCAGCCACAGCAACGCAGGATCCAAGCCGCGTCTGCAACCTACACCACAGCTCACGGCAACGCCGGATCGTTAACCCACTGAGCAAGGGCAGAGATCGAACCCGCAACCTCATGGTTCCTAGTCGGATTCGTTAACCACTGCGCCACGACGGGAACTCCAAGGGTTAGCTCTTAATAGGTTGTTTGGAGGGGATTGTTGGGTACAAATCCTTCTAGTGCCCCCAGGAGCTGTCCCCTTCAGCTGCTTCTGAGGTCTCCGCGTGGCCAGAGAGCTGCACATGTGCTGTCTGTGTGCCTGCAAGTGGAAGCCTGCTTGGACACCGCAGAGGAGATGACATTAGTTGATGTCAGCCTTTGGCTGCGTTCAGCCCCCGGAATCAGGAATTTCAGAGTCAGTCCCCTTCCTTTCTGTATGTGAACACTTTTTTTTTTTTTTTTTTGATACAAAGTTGTCCTGAATGTCACTTGCATCAGCCCCAAGGCTGAGGTTGAAGTTCTCTCAAGACAGGGAAAGGAGCCCAAGCCCGCTGCACCTGGTGCCACCCAATGTATGACCAGCGCCCAGCTGCACCGGCCCTAGTGTCCTGGGGTCAAACATGTAAGCTTGATGGAGGCGACAGAGATCTTGGGCAAATGACGCATGGTCGGGGCCTCAGGTTCTCCATCCGTAAATGAGACAGAAGGAAATTATCTTGACTATAGCAGGCGGTTACTGTTACTTTGAAGCTCTCACCTCCTACTGCAGCAGGTCACCGTCGGTTCCAAAGGGACCCGTTCCCACCCCGCTCTCTCGCGTCAGACTGCGAGCTCTTTGGCCCAGTTTCAGCAGAAGCACAGCAGGAACAAAATAGCAGAAGACAGACTTCTGTCGTTCAGAGACCTTTTTTTGGCAAGGCTTGTGTGGTTTGATTAATAACATTCCATTATACTATTTGGACAAATAAGATTTGGAAATACGCTCTCAGCAGGATTTGGGGGGTGGGAGAAAAGAAAGGCCACAGACGCCAGCTGGCTGCCCCCAGAACTCTCCTTCATCAGTCCCAGGCAGGAGTCAAGGCCTTCCCAGGGTTAACTTTGTGCCCTTCTCCTTTCTCCCTGCATCTGGCTCTCAGTTTTCCTTCTGCCATCAGATTCTGCGCTTAGGGAAGCACCCAGCAAGCTTTTGGGCACAGAAGCGCCAGTGACTAAGGAATGCTTCCTTTTCCAGATGAATTTGCATATTTTAATTGAGGGCAGATGCCTTGAGTTAATTCAGTGCAGCAAACTTGGGTTGAGCATTTATTATGCTCAGAGGAATAAGATTCTGAGAGCTCAGTGGGGTGGGTAGGGGCAGCTTTATGAGCGAGGTGACATTTGAGTTCCCTCTGGATTTTACAGGGCTGGCTCAGGGAGCAGCTAGTCCCTGTCCAAGTCCCCTCAGGCTTGCTGAGAAGCGCAGGGACTCGGCAACCTGGAGAAGGGGAGAGAACTCTGGGAAGGGGCTAGAGTTCCTGGAAACTGTGCCAGGATGTGTGGATTTCACCGGAAGGCAATAAAGGGTCCCTGCTGAGTTTTGAGAGGGGTTGGCACAGTCACACCTGTGTCTTGGAGAACACAACTCTGCTGGCAGCGCCGGAAGAAACTTGGAAAGGGCAGGGCTTGGCCACCGGGTCACCAGTTGGCCCAAGGAGTGCGTTTCTAATTGCGGTCTCTTAGATTCCAGCAAGCTGTTAGGGGAGTTCCAAGGGAGTGGTGAGATCCAGAGCCACAGCCCCGAGGCAGTTTCTGGACAAAGCCAGGCCACTCTCTCGGGCTTCTGCTCCTGTGGCATGCGCAAGGCTTGGAGCATGGCCAGTGGCATTCTCATTGCTGTCTCTCTGCCGGAGGCTCATTAAGGTTTTCCTTGGAAATCGGGTGTGCCTGGAAGCCACTGGCTCCCATCCAGCCTGTGTCCCACCCCAGGCAGCCCTGCGAGGGTGCCTAGGTCAGAGACTCCCTGCCAGCCTCCTACAGGTCTCTTATAAGTCAGGAGCTGCAGCTCTCTAACTGGGCCAGCCCTTTGGAGTCTCAGCATTTCTCAAGGTGGGAGTTGGTGAGAAGAAAACACCAGAACAGGAAATGGTAGCTCAGCCTGTGCTATCAGATCACCCAAAAAGGACAACAAGAAAGAAAAAGGGAAGCTAAAAATAACCCCTGAGGGCTAGTTCAGGTTCTGCTTTTAAGTACCGGAGCACGGAGCCGAAGGGCAGTTTAACCATTTGGGAACCTCCTCGAGGGCTGTGATGTTTCACTGAGGCCTGTTTTGAGGATGTGACAACGGGGAATATGGTTACCTCGGCGAAGAGGGGGCATTTTGCTAATGGGACAGATACTGCTCAGCACCCCTCCTATGTGTAATCAGTTAAGTCCATTTCAGTCCAAACCCTGAAAGAACGGGCTCCTTGTTGTAATGGTATAGTGGAGCCACAGCTGCTTCAAAACCGGGGCTCAGTTCAAATCCCAGCTCTGCTGCCTATTTGCCAGATGACTTTGGATCAGTGTTTTAATCTCTGGGAGCCTCTCTTTTCCTGTCTGTAAAATGGGGACAGTAAAAGTCATTGCACAGGATTATTGTGAAGTCTGAATGAAATCGTATGATTCCATTTAGTTGGTGGCTCTGCCTAGACTTACTTGTTCCTTTAAGTAGCATATTTTTTTTTTTTTTTTAAATCAGCCAGCCAGGCATGGCTCTAGTTTTGGAATTTTCCATAGATTATCCTGCTTCACCCTTAAGGCAATTTTATGGAGTAAGTACTAAATTTAATTTCATTGAATTTTGTAAGTTTTATCCCAGAAATGGATGAGTCTCAGGGATATATTTCCTCTGAGCTTCCTGGGGCCTGGGAGGCATGTTAACCTCTCCATCCAGCTGACCTTGCAGCTGTTCAAGCCATGGGTCCTGCCTTAGGCAGTCTCCCAACCCACTGGGCCTTTAGGAACTGACCCCCATGGATGAGCCCCACCTTAGGCAAAACTCTGCTTTGGGGTCTCTAACATTCCCCCACCCCCAGCCCCTCAAAACTTCACCAGAGCCTAAAAGTCAGTTGGAAGAATTAGTGTCTCAATTCCAGTTTTTCCGAAAAGGAGAAAAAGGGAGTGGGCTGGATCATCCATTCGAGTTGCCATAAATACGGGCCAGCCTTTCCCATGTGGCCCCTGCTTCTTGCAGTAATTAAGGAGGATCTGTGTGCTCAAACTCCTTTATAGCTCTTTTTAAAAACTTTCTTATTTCTTTCCTTTTTTTTTTTATTTTCTGCAGTGTTATTGAGGTATAATTTATATCCTGTAAAATTTTCTCGTTTTACGTGCAGGGTTTACAGAGTTGTCCAACCATCACCACAATTTAATACTGAAACATTTACAACCCCCTGCTATTTCCGTTTAAAAAGCAGATAAAAAGTTATGTGCTGGGCCTCTTGCGCCCGTGACTGGAAAGTTTAACGTGAAGAAGCTCTGCCTTAGAAGGCGAGAAGCGTCCCCAACCTCTTAGGGGAAGATAACAAGAAGGCAGCTCAGAAGGGGCGCCAGGCTGCTTGTTCCAGCGTCACATTAGGAATTGCGGTGGAGTTCAAGCAAGCACGGACCCCGTCGGGACACTCACACCCTGTGTCTCACGGCTGCTCTTTATTTTTGTAAAATACAGAGGTTGGACTGGATTAGAGCCTTGAATTTGAAATTACTTTCCAGGGAGCCTGGGGGTTCACGAAGGTGTCTCTGGCGCCAAGGAGGAGCCGGGGGGGGGGGCGGTTACCCACCTTCAATCGGAGCATCCTTTTGTTCATGTGTTTGAGATCGAAGAAAGGGTTTCACTGGAAAAAGAGATAAAAGACAAGTTAGGCAGGTGCTGAGCTAGAGCATCTCCAAGCTTCTTGAAACACTGAGGTTCTTGGACCCTTCTCTGCCAGGGAAAAGCCTTCCTGCCCGACCCTAGGCAAATGTCATAGGCGTGGGAAGATGTGATGCCCTTGGGGTTAGCTGGGCAGGGCCCTGGGGGGCACCGAGCCCGGGGCTGGTCACTGCAGGAGAGAGTAACCCTGTCCATGTCCCCAGAAGCCATACTGATGCTGCTGTTTTCATGCTTCTTGGGGCAACGGCGGGCGGGGCCATTGCAGGGAAACACCTGTGGGGGATCAGGGCCGAGAAAAGGGAGGTTTTCCTTCCATGTCAGGATTTCTTCCTCGGGCTCTTCACCGTGGGAGAGCAGAGCAAGCTAAGTCCCCAGGAAGGCAGGCCACCCCTCCAGCCTCTTCCTCACTCCCATCCTGTGGCTCTTTTAGAAAGACTCTTCCGTGCCAGTGTTTCCACATCACACGTGAGCTCCCGAGTTGTCAACTTGGATCCGCTGCAAGGCTTTTTTCTTCAGTGTCACTGCTGGTTTTAGGAGCTCCAACCTGTTCATGTTTCAGATAATTGCTCGTGGAGGGTTTCTGAGGCCACTGCGAGAAGACCCCACCAGGAGTTCCCATTGTGGCTCAGTGGAAACACACTCTAGCGTTCATGAGGATTTGGGTTCGATTCCTGGCCTCACTCAGTGGGTTAAGGATATGGTGTTGCCACAAGATGTGGCATGGGTCGTAGACATGGCTCTGGCCTGGCATGGCTGTGGCTGTGACTGTGGCTGTGGTGTAGGTCAAACCTGTAGCCCCGATTCTACCCCTAGCCTGGGAACTTCCATAAGCCACAAGTGTGGCCCTTAAAAAAAAAAAAATAGAAGAAGACCCTGCCAGAGCCACCAGGTGTTCACAGGGGGCTCTGTGATCCTAGGGATTCAGTGCCTGCCTGGGTGTCTGCCTCTGTCACCAGGATCTTAATCAGCAACTTGAGAACATGGTTATTGAGAATGGCAATAAACACATGCCCTATTGAGTCAACTCAGCGAACCTTCTTGGGAGAGCCTAAAAAATGGTAGGCAGTACGTTAGCCATGGGGAGGAAGGCGTGGTTAAAAGGACCCTTCTCTTGGGATTCTCATCAGCTAGTGGGGGCCACTGCATCTGCCTCGTTGTTTCACCAGCACCATATGTGCATCTTAGTCTTTCTCTCGCTCGCTCGCTCTCTTTTTTTTTTTTGCTTTTTAGGGCATGTGGAGGTTCCCAGGCTAGAGGTCAAAATGGAGCTACAGCTGCCAGCCACAGCCACAGCCACGTGGGATCCAAGCCGCATCTGTGACCTACACCACAGCTCACAGCAACGCCAGATCCTTAACCCACTGAGCGAGGCCAGGGATCGAACCCACAGTCTCATGGTTCCTAGTCGGATTCATTTCCGCTGCACTGCGACTGGAACTCCTCTTTCTCTTCTTCAATCCTCCCTACACACACCAAAGAGCTGCCAGGGTCATCTTCCCAGATTGCGGCTCTTCTTTGTGGAAACCGTTCTGTCCTCGCACGGCTGTTTGCCAGTGACCACAGCGCTGAGCCTGGCACCCTGGGTGTGCCGTGATCCAGCCCAGACCTGCTTTGCAGCCCTCTGCTCCAGGCCAAATCTCATCCCACCCACTTCCCATGTGGTTTCTGTAGCCTAGAGTGGCATCCCCTCACCTCAGCGCACAACACCCCAGGGCCACCACCCGTGTCCCAGGCCACATGTCCTGCACCCCTGATGGGGGAGTCAGGGAATCCTTACAGGATAGTAAGCTGATGGAGGATGTCACTATGGTGACAACAGAACCGTTCCTCCCAGGCTTTTTCTCTCGTAGCACAGATGCGAGGAACTTCTCACACGTTGGCAGTAGGAAAACCTACAAGCCTGTTGTAGTTAAGGCATAACCTGGTGTCACGTGTCAGCAACTGAGTCATTAAATAAGAGTCATTAAGCATTGCTAGACTGCAAGAGGGCCATGTGCATCTTTTGGGACCGAAAGCAGGATAGATGCAGACTATTCTCCTTTGCAGCTACCTGACCGCTTGGAATTAGAAACATCGGGCTCAGGCTACCTCTTAAGGACACCCAGCCCTGGGGACGTCGGGGCGTGCAGGCCTGCCTGAGCTGCAGGGTAGAGATTCAAGAAGTTCTGTGTTTTCTCCCTCACTGGCATGCTTTTAAAGGCAGACTTCACAGTCGCCCTGCAGTGATGGAGTTAGAAATGAGACTCTTTTGCTCAGCGAATCACTCAGGAGCTTGCCAGCCACAGGAGTCCAGCCCCCACCCAGCTCCCGAGTTTAAATATGAATCAGATGGTTTACTCTGTTCTGCTTTCCTCTTCGGAAAGGAAAGCAGTCTCCAAACCTAATTAAGATAGCACTTCAAGTCTATAACTACATTCATTCACAGCACCGCAGCACTGGGCGCCAAGCTTCCTCTGACCTATTGTAAACCTGATTCAGATGGGTATCACTTATTCAGGTTTAAGCTACTAGAGAGATTTAAAAAAAAAATGAAGGCTGCTTTTCTCATACTTGGTGGGGCCGCGTGGCTCCAGTCCTTTGATCCCAGTCAGCACAGATGCTCCACACCAAAAATGTCTCAAGACACACTCCTCATTAATTAACAGCTGCGGGCACTTGGAATGTTCTGTCCAAATGGCTTTAACAGACTCACTTCTATGGCAGCCGGAGCTGGAACGTAGAAGGATCCTCTTTCAAGCAACCTGCTCACACCCACCCCTTACGCAGGGTTTGGAAGCAGCGCAGCAGTGGAGTTACCCGCCTGGTCTCTCCCTAGTCACATGACCCAGGAACTCCAGAACCTCTCTGGGCCTCCCTTGTCCCCTCTCTAACATGCTGGGTCACATGTCCGTTTTCACAGGGTGATTCTTGGAGATACACAAATATTTGGGGATTCCTACTCTGTGCTGGGCACTGTGCTAGGCTCTCGGGAGGTGAAGCGAAATGAGACAGAGAGTCTTGCCCTCAGAAGCCCACGCTCTAATTTTCTTCTCTTTTTTTAGAGCCACACCAGTGGCATATGAAAGCTCCCAGGCTAGGGGTTGAATCAGAGCTGCAACTTTGGCCACAGCCACAGCAACGTGGGATCTGAGCTACGTCGGTGACCTGTACCACAGCTCATGGCAATGCTGGATCCTTAACCCACTGAGTGAGGCCAGGAATCGAACCTGCATCCTCATGGACACTAGTCAGATTCTTAACCCACTGAGCCACAATGGAAACTCCCTCCCTGGCTCTAATATATATATCCAATACTAATTATATAGTGAGTACCCAATAAATATTAGCCATGATTTTTATCGTATGGTGAAAAAAAGAAGTCCATGCTCTAAGTTGGTAGTTCTCGATCTGGGCAACGTTGCCCCCAGAGCACATCAGCCATAGCTTGAGACATTTTTGGTAGTTAAGACTGGGGGCATCTCATAGGAAGACACCAGGCGGTGGGGTTCAGCATGCTCCAGGGCACAGCCAAGAATGACTGACCTGTAAGTAGTGCCAAGGTTGAGAACCTGGTCTAGGTAGACCAACCCAGATGTACAAGCAAAACGTGTCAGTGCACTGCGGTGGGAGTTACGAGAATTAAACCGAATACTCTACACTTAGGAGCCTAGATCTGATGGTTCTCAGTAGAAAGTTGTCCTTTTTGTCCTCATGCATTGCAGTACTTCTGCAAGGACTCAGGCCGGCAGCAAACATCCAAGGAAAGAAAGCGGTCTTTGCGTGTACCCAAAGCAGCCCTCCAGCTGATAGCAACCGGGTTCATGGAACCCAGTGCGCTTCTGACACTCCGTTCCAGCTCCGTCACATTCCACCCCCCATCAAAGGTCCCCAAGGACGGAGGGAACCCGTAACAGAGCCGGGTGGCGGCTTTCAGCAAAGAGCATTCCCTTGCTTGCACCTTTCTCTCTCATCTAAAGGCTCGCAGCCCTGGACAGAGCCGTTCCAGCCAGAGTTATAAATGAGTCACCTGGTGACTCACTGGGGAAAGCCCTCCTTGAGGGCCGTGGCTCAGAACCCACCCAGGGGACATAAATCCACTTTCCCGGTTCCTTTCTTGCCTCTGCCCGCAAAGACTAAAAATAATGTAAACTAGTTAAGGTGACTTACCGCAGTAACTTCTGTACTTTTATAGCAGGGAAAGAAAGCGGAAGGGTTGAAAGGGGCCACACTGTGAGGCCACCCAAATGAGAATCTGGGAAGGTCAGAGCACGGTGAGGATTTTCTTCCATTGCATGGCCGCTGGGCTCATTCAGAACCGGCTTCTCTAAGCGGATCATCCTCGCAAACCGAGGGAGGGAGAGTGGAGAGAGCCAGAGCCTCTGACACAGAAAGTCTCCAGTCTCGGCGTGTAGTCAGTGTTCTTAGGAATCCCTCAGCCTCTGAGCATCTGTTTCCTGGTGGGCACAATGGGTCTTAAGGACACCTCAAACTCTTGTTTGGGAGATAAAGGAGTTCAGGGGCTTTGAAAGGTAAACAGCCTTCTGTAGTTATTGTGAACGGCTGGGCGGTCTGATAATAGCATCGTGTTTTTATCTTTGTCTTTTAAAGGCAGATCCTGACATTGCTATGGATAAAACAAGCCCTGGGGTTTGCTTTAAGGTAACAGAAGTAGGAGAAGTAGGTGGGATATGCGTGGAAAGTGGACCGCGAGTATCATGAGGGAGGTTGCGGCTAGTGATGGATTGCCTGGACCGTCATTATTCTGGTCTGGACTCTCTACTTTCATATTTGAAATTTTCCGTTCCTTGAGAATATTTTGAAGATATTTTAGTAAAGAGTGTGGGAGGCCGGTCGCGCAAAGTGTAAATATATTAACCTTTCTGAGCTGTAGACTTCAACGTGGGTGCGATGGTCAGTTTTATGTTATGTGAATTTTACCACCGTTTTAAGTATAGCCGTAGTCTTTGAAAGGCAGTTTTTCAGATCGATATGTTTGAAACACCGAGGATCAGAGGGAAAAAGCAAGCCAGGGTGAAGAGGGCACAGCTCAGCCCTGGGGATCTAAGAGCTGGCAAAAGGATGGCCTCTCCCCCGGTGGGGGCCCTGGGGGCGGAGATGAGCTTTGGCACCGCCGCCCTGGGCTGCCAGGCCCGACTGGACCTGGAGGAGCAGGAGCTTACGGATGGAGTGGAAGAGGGAGAAACAGCCAAGCCCTGATTCTCCTTCCCCGAGAGTGTGAGCAGCAGGGCCCCATGTTTGGAGAGGCTCACAGCCTGCAGGGGAAGCGGTGCAGAGAAGGCCAAGTCCTCCCGTTTGGCCTCAAGGCAGTGCAGACGGAAGGCCTTCAGATGACAGTGTGGGGCCCTCCAAGTGGCCGGCTCGGTAATTTGGACTCCGAAACGGATGAAGTCAGAGCTATATCATCACTCCCTTTCCAGCCTTTTGAAAAATACACATCAGAGATTGAGTCATCTGAAGCGAAGTGTCACCTGTCCCGGAACCATTTTCCTCCAGCGTTGGGGTTTACAAGAGTGATTGGTGGTCCAGAGTGCACTTGCCCCTGAAGGCTGCTCACCTGCCAGTGGGGGCGAAGGTGGGGGGCGCTGAGACAGAGCCGAGGGGCTTGGGCAGAATGTGACCTCCCTTCTGGTCCTGATTCTTCCGTCGTGACACCTGGGGGACACGTTACTTCATCTTTGGGTTCTCGGTGTCTCCGGCTGTGAAATGAGCCATGCCATTTGCAAGGACCCCGCTTGACCGCTCTGTGAGTGGGTTTATGCAGAAAGGCTGCTTCAGGGTTGTCCTCGCAGGCCAGTCACACAGCACGTGTCTTCATCATGATCTGGGGGCTCGAACACCATGTGTTCGTGTTCCTTCCACTGGGTAACTCGCGCCGGAACCTAGGAAGGTCTCTAAAGCAGGGGCCCGCCTTTCTTCCTCTGTCACGGAGAGTGCAGTTAGTGGCGCCAATCACTTCTTCCTTATGAGGTGCTTGGGCTTTTCCATTTCCCTCATGGATTCCAGTAACTTCTCAGTTAGTTAATGGGTTTCAAAGGCTTTGGGATGGGGCAAGATGGAGGCTTTAGGAAAGAATTGAGAAATTCTGAGTATAGCCCGCTTTGTCCTGCCATGCCTACTCACCTGCCCAACACGCATACCTACTAGAGCTGGAATCATATATTTATAAGGATATTTGGCCCAACCCAACCTCAACCCATTGTTCACTCAGCCTCCATTTAACAGTTGTTTTCTGAGTCCCTGAACTTGATAAGAAGACCTGGGGCCCAATAGATGGCCCAAGAGTGGCAACGACTTTTAAATTTTTGGCCCACGGGACTCTTTCTTTCAAGAAAATTATATTCATTTCCTGGAGCTGTCACAACAAATTGCCATGCACTTGGCTTAAAACAACACAAATTTCTTCTCCTATGGCTCTGGAGGCCGGAAATCTGAAATCAAGGTGTTGGCAGTGTCAGCCTCCCTCCAAAAGCTCCAGGGAGAATTCCCTCCTTGCTTCTTCCAGCTTCCAATGGCTCTGGGCCTTCTTTGATATATGACTGTGTCTCTCCAGGCTCTGGCCTCACATGGCTTTCTTTTCTCCATCTCGTGTATTTTTTAAGGACACTTGGATTTACGGGCCCACCAGGGTGACCCATTCAAGATAATCACTTCTCCAGATCCTTAATTAATCCTCTGTGCAAAGACCGTCTTTCCCAGTCGCATTCGCCAGTTCTGGGGTGCGGGGAGAACTTTGGGCAGCCATCCTTCAACCACTCTGAAACCTGACACAGGGGCCCACTCGGCAGACTGGAGGAGGCGGAGGGGGCCCTGGGGACATCACATCCAAGCCCTCAGCCTTTCACATTCAGTGCCCTCCGCCTGGCAGCCCTTGGCACCAAAGAGCCGAGTTTGGAGACCAGAGCTATAGTAGCGGGAGTTTGGGGGACTTGGGAGTCAAACCTTAGGCTTGCGAAGGACAACTTGACCGTCCGGTGCCATCACCCGGGGGAAGTATCGGGTCTACACTGCAGTGTTGACTCGTGGTCTCTGTGACATTGACCGTCCTCAGGGTGTCAGTTTCCTCTGGCCTCACCCCCACCCCCTGCTGGAAACAGGGGACAGACAGGGAGAGGCGGTTATGGGGATGCCTCTGAATGCACTGCGGGGGGCGGGGGTCAGGAACCAGTGGAAAAGGTCGTTAATGGCTTTTAGAGGCAATCGAGAGCCACTAACGTTGTAGGGATCAGATTTTTTTCCTTTTCCCTGCAGAAACGAAGGCACGTCTCCAGCTTATTCGATTCTAAGTGCCAGAAGACAGCGTGTGTTAAATAGACGTGGCCTCCCCACACCCTGCCTACCTCTGCCTGCTTGCTGGGCCAAGCTGAGGCCAGGGCAGCCTGGATGCTTCCAAGCAGGTCCTCTGAACCCCGGCCCTAGTGACATTGTAGGCTTCATCCTTCTTTGTCGTGAGGGCTGTCCTGTGCATCGTAGGCTGTTCAGCAGCATTCCTGGCCTCTACCCACTAGATGCCCACAGCACCCCCCACCCCTGTGTGACAACCAGAAATGTCTCCAGACACGGCTTCCCCCGGGGGCAGCAGAATTGCCCCGGTAGAAACTGTCCTCTCCTGAGCCGGCCTGTCAGGGCTCAGAACTGAGATAGTCATTTTCCTTGTAAAAACTAACAAAATGGAGTCCCCATCATGGCTCAGCGGTAACAAAGCCGACGAGTATCCGTGAGGATGCAGGTTTGATCAGTGGGTTAAAGTTGCGGCGTTGCCATGAGTTGTGGTGTAGATTGCAGACGTGACTCGGATCCTGCGTGGCTGTGGCTGTGGCTGTGTAGATGATAGTTGTAGCTCCGTTTCGACCTCTAGCCTGGGAACCTCCATATGCCTCGGGTGTGGCCCTAAAAAAGATTAAAAAAAAAAATTCACAAAACCGCACAGGCTGCTGCCTGCCTAGGCCTTCTGGTGGAGGAGTTTGATCTAGTCACTTCAGGTAACCTCAAACCAAAAGAGTGCAGCCAGAATCAGACTGGGTTTTCTTGTTTTGCCTAACCCCCCCCCGCCCCCCCGCGCAATGGAACCAGAAGGGGTTTCCCAGGAGTAGAAGGCTCGCAGTGGCGGGGCCAGTTATTGGATCGTTTCTCCAGTTCTGTTCTCAGAAGGGCCTCGAGGACCACACTCCATCACCCAGGTGGGCGAGGTGCTTCCGGAGACCTGCTCTCCGTCCGTCCTGTGGCATTTTCAGAAGTGGCCGTCGCTCAGTAACTCCTCTTCCCCGCAGGCCAGTCCGTGACTTGGAACCCCGCCCCTCAGCATTCCCTAGAGAAATTCGGTGTCTGCAGAGATGACTTTTGCAGAAAACCCATCTCCTGGGACTGAGATGCTGGGAAATCAAGCACGTGCTGTTGATTCAGACTCAGAATCTTGAGAGAGCGGACGGCAGGGCGGTGGGGGGACGGATGAGGTGACCCGGCTTTCTGGTTGACCCTCACCCCGACCTGCCTTCCCTGGGCCTCTGGGAAGGGCCCTCCCGCCTGTGCTTCTGGAGCAGTTGGTGGGGAAGAGCCCCAATCCCCTGCGTGCCTCTGCGGGGAGGGACTTGAGAAATCGCTGGCCCAGAAGAAAATCCTAAAAATCTCAGAATCTGCCTCGTCTGCCTTCTGACCGTCTGGCAGGAAAGCCATCCTTTCAACCCAACACCTTGGCTTCCACTTGACTACCCCCAGTGGCAAGGAGGTCACTCCCTCCTAAGACAGCCAGTCCACCTGTGCCCAGCGTTCTGGTTATCCGCTTCCCTACAGCGGCATCCTGAATCCGGGTCTGGCTTCTGGAAAAACAGGCAGCGGTGGAGCCCCTGGTCCCCACCCCAGTGCGTCGGTCATGCCACCAGCTCATTCTTCTTTCTGAGGTCCCTTCTTGTTTTTCAGCCCTTTAGTCATTTCATGGCATGGCTTCTAGATCCCTCCCTTTCCTGGGTGCCCTTCCAGGAGATAATCCCGCATGGCGTGGCCCTTTCTGATGGCGTATTCTGGCCTGACCACACTGGGACTGATTTGTGAGGTTGGGGAACCACCCCCTTACATCCCAGGCTCCTCAGTGCTGCTGAGGGAGCACTGGCATCTGGGACAAATGCTTCGCTAGTGATGATCCGTGCCGAGACTTCCTGCCTTGAACAGTTGGTCCCCCACACTTTCCCCAGCCCATCCTCAACTTCCCATCCATGGATGCTGGCTGCGTTTCATCCTGGTAGTTTGGGTCCATGGATTTACCCCATTGCATCCATTCATCCTGAGTCTCTCACCTTCCTCCTTGCAAATGCACCGTCATGTGCTTATCGGCGGGGTAGGAGCGAGACTCCCTCCTGCCCGGCAAGACTCCCCACACCTGCTCTGGTGGCCGCAGGTGTTCCACCAGCTCTGGATCCGTGTCCCTGTCCAGTCTGTGCCTGCCTCATGATATCATGTGTTGATGACATTCCCCATTCTCATCAGCCTCCCGACCCCATCAGAAAACCACAGAGGAAATGAAGCTGGTGGGGCGCGCTTCCTGGGGCACTCTGCCGACTTCTGACAGCCACGGCCCCCCCGTCTCTGAGAACATTCAAACCCAGCATTGAATACCCCATTCCTGAATTCTGTCAGGTTTCAAAATCACCAGCCTGACGTTTCAGCAAGCGGCCGTGCCCTCTTCGTGATGAGTCAGGATGAAATTTGCATTTCACTCATACCTCTGCCATTTTCCAGGGTTCTTCAAACAAAGCCCCTGGTGCAGGGGCACCACTGGAGGTAAGATCAGACGCAGAAGGCGGCAGCCGTCAGGTCCCACGAGCCGTCACCTCTGTGACCTGCTTGTCTTGCCCCAGCTGGGACCTCGGAACCCCCCCCCCCCGCTCCCCGCCTCTCGATGGAGAGATTTCTGCAGGGGCAGCCTTTCAAGGCTACAATGCAGTTAGTTGTGGATGCAGGGCTCAGTTTTGATGGTGGAATTTCTGCTTTCTTCCAGACTCCCAGCTCCCATCCCCATCTTCTGCCGCATGAATCCATGCTGGCCTTCTGCTCATTTCCTTACGTGGAGGGGCTCCTGTTCCAAGACCTAGGCCCAAATTCACTGATAACCTGATGGACAATGCCGAGGGACCTCCACCAGCCCACCCACCCTGCCCCCAAAGCCTGCTTCTGACGCTTCCCGCACACTACGCCAGCGCTCTGGGCACCAGGCTTGCTGTACTGTGTGTTCTGCGCCCATCGGCTCCGAGCCAGGCAGCCCCGCCCCTCAGTGTACACTCAGTGGGAGATTCACCAGGTCCCCCGCCTGCCTCAGTGTCCCCAGCATGCTCTCAGAGGCCGGTCCACCCAGCACTGCATGGGGTCGTGCTGGCTGGCACCGCAGCCCTGCCCCTGCCCATGATAGTGCCCACGGCCTCAAATTTGGACGTCATGTTGTAAAGTAGGGAGCCAGGACTTTCTAGTTGCAGGCAGGGAGTATGATTCGACAAGCTTTAGGAAGGTGAATCTAGTCAAGTACAGACTCCGCAGGTTGTGGGGTTCGAGGCACCACGGTGGGGTTAACAAGTTACGATCCCGAAGGCCACCTTCCCGCTGCTCAGGCATTTTGGAGACAGTGCTTTTCCTGACGACGCAGTATAAGGACCTTCACTGAGGACCATGGATCTGCCAAGTCACTGGCTCGCTGTGTCCTCCTAGGGGTGAGGTGGCTGCCCTCAGAGGAGCAGGTGGGGGACCTTGTGCCAGAACCTCCCGCCTGTCCTGAAGCATCCATCCTGGGCACGAGCAGGTGTCTGGCTCCCTCTGGTGGCCAGGAAACGCCTGGGCGTTTGCCTCCTGTTCCCGCTGATGGTGGCAAGCAGGCTTGCTGAGTTAAAGACGAGCGAACACAAGTTAAAGACTGGCTGAGGGTACGTATCTACCTGCTCGAGTCCAATAACTCTGTCCATCAGGTGCCAGCACCTTTGGAGTGATTGGAAAGATTTCCACAGCCCACAGCCGTTCTGTTGCCCTTTCCTCCCGCCGGATGGTAGGTGGAGCAGGTGCAGGATTGGCAGCCCACGGAACCCGGGCTTCTCTCTGGTTGTGTGGCTCTAAGTGGTAACCTAACTTCTCTGGGCCTCAGTTTCCTCATTTGGAAACCAGAGGTGGACAGATCCAGGTCTCGGGATTAGCATAAGAATTCAGGAATGTACCAGGTCTGAAGCACCTGGCACCTGAAAGATGCTTAAGGAAGAGTCATCCCTTGCGATGAGCAATGGCATCTGTATGGCCAGACAGAAGTAGTAGTGGGCTTTCCAAACCTGAGGACCGAAGACAAAATGAGCCCGCCTTGCGTGAACACCTGAGGACTTTGGTGAACGAGCGTGGGAAATGCTTACCAAGGTCTAAGAACTGACCTGCAGGGGCGCCCAGCTCAGGGGCTGGGTCTGACCTCCTGCACAGGGTCCTGCTGCCTCCCTGAGGCCTGGGAGCTTCACTCCGGTTCTCTGAGCATCAGCACCCTCCACTCCAGCATCCGCTCCATCGGAGAGCCGCCCCGAGGCCCCGGAGGACGTTCATGAAGATTCCAGAGCCCTTTGAAGATACAGGCTGTGCCTGTCAGGGAGCAAGTAACTTCTCTTCGAGGAGCAGCTAGCAGAGGGCCAGAGGGGGCCAGGACGGGCTCCCCCAAGTCCAGCAAGTTCACTGGGCGGTGACCCACTTCTGAGGCAGGGGTCTGAGATGATACGGTGCTGCTGGGGAGGGCAGGGCGCATGCATCTCCTGCTCCCAGTCAGAGATGCTGGCACCTTCAGTGGAGTTTGGTTCAGCCCACCCACATCCCTGCCCGACCCCCGACCCCCGGATCCCCACAAACTTCCCCACTCATTTTTTTCTCTGTTGCCCCCGCGTCCTGGCTCCAGGTTTCTCTTCCTGACACACAGCTTTAGCAGGACACACGTTGCCCAGGAGCTGCTGTAGCCCTGCAGCCTGGGGCTCCATGCAAGCGCTGGGGTTGCTTCGCATCCCGGCCTCGCCCACCTCTGCTGCTCTCTCTCGCGGACCGCCCTTCGCCCTCCTTCCTCGTGTTCCTTAAATCCTTGGTTCTTGTTTCTGCTTCCCAGTTCAGTGTCTGTGAGTCATTGCCAAGTTCCTTGATCTCTCTGTGCCTCAGTTTTCCGGGGGGTAAAATGGGACTGCGTCTGCTGATAAGGCCGCGGTGAGGATTGCGCGAGGTGGTGGAAAGTCCCTCCACCGGGCAGGTGTCCGTGCCCCTGTCGCCACCCACACCCTGTCATCATCCCTCATAATAGTCCTCCTTCCAAACCTGACCCCAGCTCTCGGCTCTGAATGGGCTGCTGCCAGCACCCGATTTTTCTGCAGTTCTGTCACACTGCCGCTCACACCCTGTGTGAGAACCACTGGTCATTTATACAACGTGCAGCAGACGTACCCCTGTGGGCCCAGGGAGGGTTTCGGAGGTAGTAAATAAGATGAGGGTCCCACACAGGCAGAGAGAGCCCCCTGCTGGTTTTGCATTCTGCCAGCCCTATCCGGGGGGTTCCTTACACCTGCACAGAAATAACAAAATTTGTTGATTCTGTCCTGATGTTGTGCGGACATCCTGGGGCAGTTCCGTTCGTGTTTATTAGCTCACCTTCTGTGTCTGATTCCCATGCTTTTGGGTGCACTCCGAGCATCTCCTCGCGAAGTGCCACATGCGCTCTGCACACCGGTCTTGGGAGGCGTGTCACCCACTAGGGCCACTGTTGCAGAACACCCCAGACCGGGTGCCTTAAACAGCAGACACTTATTTCTCACTGTTCTGGAGGCCGAAAGCCCAAGATCAAGGTGTCATCAGAGCTGGTATCTCCTGAAGCCTGTCTCCTTGGCTTGCAAACGGCTGCCTTCTCCCTGTGCCTCACAGGCGTTTTCTCTGCCCCGTCCGAAGTCTCCGCCTCTTCTTATAAGGACACCAGTCCTGGTGGATTAGGGCCCCATTCTGACTTAATCACCTCCTTAAAGGCCCCATTCTGAGGTCCTTTGTGGGGAGGTGGCGGGGGGTGGTTAGGACGTAAAGAAATGGAAGGGGGTAGACACAGTTCAACCCCTAACGGGAGGTGAGCGAGGCAGGTGCTTGCTCCGTTTTACAGCTGGAGCTGCCAAGGCCGAGGGAGGGTGAGTGCCTTGAACACGGCCTCTTGCAGCGGTGGCGGTGGCGGTGAACCCAGGCTGACTCTGGACTCCAGGCCGGGCCACCTCTCCACTGCCCCCTGCTGGAGGCGAAGGGCAGGGACAACAGGAAGCCAGGAACCTTGCTGCCTGCGAGCTCAGAGGATCTCTAGAGAGAACTTCTGGGAAGACCCTACTCAGCTTGCACACAGGATGTGGGCCCTTCAGGAAGAAGCAGTCTCTTGTTTATCTGAGTGGGTTTCCTGCCTGTGTGGCTCGTGGCTTCCTATCCCTCACTCTGCCCGCAGCCTTTTCTCGTTTCGTCAGCCAGTGTGTTCTCAGCACGCTTGGACCCGGGGCTTCCCCGGGGCTTTCGTGGGGGTTGAGGAAGGGCAGGCTGCTCTCACTTGCTTTGAAGAAAGCCAGCCAGCTCCAGCCCTGCTCCTCGGTACCTGCTGCAAAGAAAGCGGCATGCTGGTAGCTCCAGCCGTGACACGGGGCTCTGGATGGGGAGTTGTGGCCTGGCTCCTGCTGACAGTGGGTGTCACATCCAGATGCCCAGCAGCTGGCCAGCCAGAGGGACGTGTGCTCTCACCCTGGCGAGGCCCTGCTGGGCAGGAAGGTGGGGAGAGAAGCTTCTGTTAGCTGGACCGAGAAACAGGACCAGCAACAACTGTGGCTTTGACCGGTTACTGACTCTTGCCAAGCATTCCGAGAATCCTGGCCTCGTAGATGCCATGCCCTTCGTTAGATACATTGTTCTGCACGGTGCCCGGGCTTCCCGCCTCTCCCAGGACTGGGTGCATTGGTTCACAGTTCAACAGACAAACATGGGGTCTCTCATCCAGGCAAAGGACTGCATCCCCCTCCATGGAACACAGGATTTTTTTTTTCTTAAAAAAAAAGAAAAAATCTCTGCCTTCCATGAGCCTGCAGTTATTACAGCATGCCTACTCCATGAAACTTTATTTTTGTATCCAGGAGGACAATAAGCAGAACTGTAGGAAAAGTCTCAGACTGGGTGCTGTGACACAAGAGGGAAGGAGAAGGAAGAGAAAAGAAAATCCCAGAAGGCTCCTTGGAGGAGGTGGTATTTAAGGCAGGCTTTGAATGGTGGGGAGAGCTTGGATGCACTGCCCAGGGCCTGGAGGAAAGGGAGAAACTAGGTTGAAAACCAGCACGAGAAGGCCTGGAACGCAGCCGGCACCGGGATCGGGTATGCCCGGCCGGGTTCTGGAGTGGAGCGCGCAGTTGTGGCGGCATGCGGGGCCGCTTTGGCTGGCTTCGCGAGAGAGACTTGGGTTCTGCCACCATGCACGGCGACAGGGTCTGGCCGCGTGCCCTCCACCTCGCAGAGCTGACATCCTTCCCCTTGTCCACGTGCCTAGATGCATTTTGGGTCCCAGCTGATTCCTTGGGCAAGGTCAGCAAGGGCAGGGCCCAGAACTTCTCAACTTGGCGGCACATAGAATCACCTGGAGAGCCTGGAAAAAAAAATCCCCAGGCCCGGGCTGTGCCCCAGACCAGCTACATCAGATCTCAGGGGGGCAGGACCCGGGCGTTAGTATAAAGTTTCCCAGGTGATTCTAAAACGCACCCAGCTTCGAGACCCAGGGACATAGCCGAGCTTAGAGGCAACAGGTATGATACTGTGGGGAGGGGCATGTAAGCTCTGGCGGCCTTAGCAACATTGGTGTTTTATTTGGTTTTGTTTATAAACTTTGCCATGGGGACGATTCTGTTACACCAGCTGTGTGCAGTATCTGGCCCATAATCTGTGTTCAGCAAGTGGTTGCCCCTTCATCCTCTTCGCCTTTGCTTCCCCCTCCGAGGAAGGGCAGTTACATAATGCTGTCAGGCTGTTGGCAGAGGCCACCAGATAAATAGGTATCGCATGTTTTGCAGGCTTCCTGCGTTTATGCATCATGTTTTATTCATGCACGTATGATGCGGAATGTTCCTTCTTAGGGGAGAGATTTCAGCCTGCAGATTTCGAGGCAGAATACATTTGTATAAATTGAGGGCACGGAAGGCAAGTGAGAGAAGAGAAAAGCACTTCCCTGACTGAGGGTTTGGTGGGCATTTTGGACCAGGAAGTTTTGCAAGCCCGAGTTCTCTCTCTTCTGAGCCGGTGCTGCCCTCTAGTGGCGAAGAGCCACAGTCGCTCCCAGCTTCCTACTCATTGCCAACTTAAGGGGACCCTCCAGGGTCAAAATCACTCTGAGCCCAGCTAAGGAAGCAGACACATGCCTAGGGGAGACTAGCCCTGCAGGCCCCCTGTCTTGAACTCATCATCCCAGAGGCACAAAGAAAGTTCTAGAAAGCATGTATAGTCTGGGTACCAGAAGCTTTGCACACACTGCCTGTAATTTTCACTGTACTTCAAGGCAGATATTCTTATTTCCAGACATGTCTGGCTGATTCTAAAGGCTTCACTATGAGGTGCTGTCCGATTTTTTTTTTCGGTCTTTTTAGGGCCACACAAGCGGCATATGGAGTTCCCAGGTTAGGGGTCCAATTGGAGCTGTAGCTTCGGCCCACGCCACAGCCACAGCAATGCGAGATCTGAGCTGCATCTGGAATCTACACCACAGCTCATGGCAACTATTGTCAGCCCATTTTACAGAGGTGGGAACTGAGGCGCGGGGAGCGTTTGTGCTGTGCTGGCAGATACACGGGGAGCGGAGGAGTCTGACCCTGCCCTTCCTGTAGCGTCCTGACCCACCCTTAGGGTGTGTGATCCCTGTCCTGTTCCACCGGTGCTTCTCACAAACACTAGTGGGTTTGTCTGATTAGAGCGAATAGAGGAACCCCTGGGTATCTGGATGGCCTTTTTGCTTTTGCTTTCCACAACATAAAAGAGTTTGTGCTTTCAGCTCCTCGGGGACAGCCTTCACCCCTGTGTCCTGGGCCTGGTGGGATGTTGGCACAGAAGCCAGGCCCTGTGTCACCCTCTAGCAAAGTGAAGAATAAAGGCTCCAAGGGAAAGGTCAGCATTTTTCCTTCCTGCAACGCCCTGTGTGCTACTGCAGCCAGCGCGGGGCGGGGGTGTCGTCTCCTGTATGTCCACTAGGGAGCAGCAAAGAGCAGACCTTCAGGTGGGCCTGGATGCTGAACACTCCAGGCCCAATGAGAGGAGGAAAAGTGGGCACACACAACAGCATTTCCCTTCCCAGGGCTCTGCTAACTCTGACAGCACCCAGCAAAGCCACGGAGCATCGGTGGAAACCAGCATTTATGAAATGCTTCTTCCGTACCAGACATCATGCTGGACCCTTACATCTGCTCTCGTTTATCTGTTTATCTCTCTGAATAGTGCTACGAAATATGCCATATTAGCGTCTCCCCTTTTCAGATGCGGGAAACTAACCGAGAGGGCAAGGGGCTCGCCTGGGATCTGCCAGCAGTTGAGTGCCGGCAGCAGGATTCCCACCCAGCCCAGTCGAACCCAGTGTTAACTCCACCACATCCACTCTGAAGCCCGATAGTTTCTATCCACCTCCTCCTCGTGGGGCAAGTATGAGAAGCAGGTGCCTGGCTACCTGGGAGCAGCAGGGTTTGCGGTTGGGTTTGGTGTTCTTTAACTTTGCTTGTTTGTGCTTGAACTAAGGACCCAGTTCTTCAGAGGGCACAGGGGTCAGCTGCCCCCTAGAAGCCACGTATCCTGGAGCAAGTTGCCTAACCTCTGTGGATACCCGTCCCATTGCATTGTTAGAAGGAATCATAAGATAATGTGTATAAATCACATAGTCCGGTCCCTGACATCATACAAGGAACACTCAATAGTCAATAGTCATTTTTCGATAGCTACTTCTATTACATGTGTGTTGATAGATAGCTATAGATATGAAAATGTAATAATCATGTTTTTACGCAAAAAAAAAACACATTACAGCTTAACAAATTGCTGTGAAACAAACATCCATGTAACCTGGAAATAGACCAAACAAAACCAGCACTGGAGAATACCCACCCCCTAACCCCCACCCCGCCTCCTCCATGGTGACTCGCTCCCAGGCAACAGTAACCACAGCCCTAACTTCTCTATTAATCTGTTCTGTTCTTCTTTAGAGTTGGACTAAACCAACTCTAAAGAAGTTGGGTGTATAACCGTCTAGTTATATATCACTAGATGGTTTAATTTGACTGTTTTCAATTCTGTGTCAGCGGTATCATCGCATCGGTATGCATTCTTGCCTTTGTCTCTTCCTTTGCTTGGAATTCTATCATTTAAGTTTCATCCGTGTCATTAATGATTTGTTTTCTTTGCTGTAGAGTAATTCCAGCATATGGAGATGTCAGAGTTTGTTTCTCTGTTGTGCTGTTGATGGGCATGGGGGTTGTTTGCAGTTCGGGGATCTCTCAGTGTTAGGACAAGCATTCTTGGATGTGACTCCCAGCAGGTGGCAGGCTCTCTGTAGGGTATTTACCTAGGAGTTAGTATTGTGGGTTATCGGGTGAGTTCCTCTTTAGTTTTATAGATACTGCCAAAGTTTTGCCGAGTGATTGTCTAATTTATACTCAAAGGAGTGGGTAAGAGCCCCAGATCCCCCACATCCTTGACCACACTCGGTACCGTCAAGTTCTTTAATCAGCTGAAAATGTATTTCCGTTTCATCGCGGTTGTAATGTACATGTCCCCGGATTCTAATGAGCCTGAGCATCTTGTCCTATTCCATTGTTCGTTTGAATTTCCTCTTTGGTGAAGTACCTATTGAGTTTCTGCCTCCTTTTCAAGTGGTTCATCTTTTTCTCATTGATTTATAGCAATTTTTGTATAGTTTTGATTTCAGCTCTCTAATTCCTGTTTGGGTGTTTTCAAGGATGTGTGTTACACATATAGGTTCCTACATTTTGGCTTTCTTAGTGGGCTCTTCTGATAAATCTAAGGAGTGACCTTCTTAATTTTATCGTAGACCTATCTGTCAAGCTTTTCTTTTAATGGTTAGCGCTGTCTTTGTTTGGTTTAAGGAATCTCTCCTTGGAGTTCCCGTCATGGCTCAGTGGTTAGCAAACCCAACTAAGATCCATGAGGATGGAGGTTCGATCCCTGGCCTTGCTCAGTGGGTTAAGGATCCGGCGTTGCCGTGAGCTGTGGTGTAGGTCACAGACGCGGCTCAGATCCCTCATTGCTGTGGCTCTGGTGTAGGCTGGTGGCTACAGTTCTGACTGGACCCCTAGCCTGGGAACCTCCATATGCCGAGGTTGCAACCCTAAAAGACAAAAAGACCCAGAAAAAAAAAAACTTTCCTCTCTCCCTGCACCCAGCATCATGATGGTCCCCCAGCATCATGACGGTACTTTTGTCTATTTTCCTCCATAAGCTTTATTGTTTTGGTTTTTCAGACGAATCTCCAATCCGCCTGGAATTGATTTTTACATGTGTTCTGCAGCTGACTTTTTCCCCTATGATTTCAAATTGTCCTAGAACCATTTATGGGAAAGGTTATTCTTTCCCCCGCTGCTTGGTATGCATACTTTGTTGTAAATCAAGTGACCACACAAACACAGATCTTTTTTTTTTTTTTTTTGTCTTTTTAACTTTTTATGTAGAGCCGCACCCGCGGCATATGGAGGTTCCCAGGCTAGGGGTCTAACAGGAGCTGCAGCTGCCGGCCTTCGCACAGCCACAGCAACGCGGGATCCGAGCCGCGTCTGCGACCTACACCACAGCTCACGGCAACGCCGGATCCTTAACCCACTGAGCAAGGCCAGGGATCGAACCCGCTACCTCATGGTTCTTAGTCGGATTCGTTTCCACTGAGCCACGACGGGAACTCCTAAACACAGATCTGTTTCTGTTACTTGTGCATTTGCTGTGTCTTGTGCTAGAAACACAGTCTTCGTCATTATAGCTCTCAGAGAAGTCCTGATATCCAGTGGGGCAAGTCTTGACAATTCTTCGTCAAAGGTATCCAGGTTGGCCTCAGCCCTAAGCATGTCTACACACAATTTAGAATCAGTGTGTCACATTCTACAAACACACAAAATATATTTTTTCATATTTTTAATAGTTATAGTAATAAAGTCAATTAATTCTTCCTAGGCCAGGCAATTCCAAATATAATATGTAGACGTTTCCGTTGGGATTTTTCAAGTTTGTTCGGTTCTCTTGCTCTCTTGCTCTCTTTTTTTTGTTGTTGTTTTTTTGGGTTTTTTTTTTTTTTTTTGCTTTGCTTTTTAGGGCTGTACCTGCAGCACATGGTAGTTCCCAAGATGGGGTTGAATCTGAGCAGCTGCAAGCCTGTGCCACAGACATAACAATGCCAGACCTGAGCCACGTCTGCAGCCTACACTGCACCTTGCAGCAACACCAGATCCTTAACTCACTGAGCAAGGCCAGGGATCGAACCTGCATTCCTCACGCTATGTGGTGTTCTTGACCTGCTGAGCCACAACAGGAAATCCAGGTTCTTTTGGTTCTAGGTGTCTGGCCCGACCCCTTTTTGTCAGGCTGTCCTGTCAGTCCCCTTGGCATGTTGTTTCTAGAAGGAGGCACATTGATGGGCGAGTCCTCAGCGCTGAGAGAGACACATGCAGAGAACACTGTCCCGGGAAAGAGCAGCTTGGGGCTGAGCCCCAGCTCTGTCCCCGTCCTGCTGGCTGAAGTTGGGCAGACCTTGGCCGAGAAGAGTTGCTTCCTTCCCCCTTTTGTGTCACTGCTGTAACTAGTGTTCTCTTTCATATATCCTTTCAGCAGAGGATGAGTTGACTGTCACACTGGGCCAAACTTGGAACAGAACAAAAAAAATAAGGCACTGTCTCTGTCTAACGGAGTGTTGGGTCTCCTCCAGCATGTCTGGGACTGAGCCCCATTCAATGCCAGTTCTGAAAAATGACCCACAAAAAATGTTCTGTGGTCAAATAATTAACAAGCAGCTTCACACAACATCCTGTTCTTAGAGATTCACATGTATATTTGCAGGTATCAGATCTGAGATTGTCCTCAGATTTGCACAGCAATTGTCTTCATTTCCTATCTTGGCTATTAATAAGTTAGCACAAGCGTAATGACTTAAAATAATACCAGTTTATTACTTTACATTGTGGAGGTCAGAAGTCCATAATGCATTTCACCGAGCTAAAGTCAAGGTGTCCATCCCTTTGGAGGATCCTTTCTGGAGGGGAGAATCGTTTTCTTGACTTTCCCGGCTCCTAGAGGCCGCTCACATTCTTGGGCTCAAGGCCCCACCCTCCATCCTCCAAGAGAGCAGTGACTAGTCAAGGCTTTCTTGTGATGCCATCACTCTGGTTCTGGGGTCTCATCTCCTTCTCCGACCCTGAATCCTCTTCCTCCTTCTTCCACATTTAAAGGTCCTTTGTGATTACATTGGCTTACTGGGATAAAAGCATAATCTCTTTATTTTAAAGCATAATCTCTTTATTTTAAAGCAACTGATTAGTGACCTCCATTTCACCTGTAGCCCTAGTTCTCTTTGGTCAGTGACAGTAACAAATGCAAGGTCCAGGGATTAGGGCACGAATGACTTTGGGGACCATTTTTCTGCCTCCCACATGATGAACCTTAGCCTGCAAGTTCACTCACCCCAGCCTGATCGCACATATAATGTGTTGCTGTCCGTGTTATTTATAGCACACGGTGCAGTGGGAGGCGGTTCTCTAGCCCCACGCCGTTTTGCACTCTCAGCTGTGGTAGGTTGATTTGTTCATGGCCTTTCTTCTTCCCAAACACAAGCTCCACCACAAAAGCAGGGACTTTGTCTGTTTTGGCCACAGGCATATCCCAGGTCCTTTCACAGCACCCAGCACCTGTAGGCACCATTGCGTATTTTGAATGATGGAGAATGCTCGGAAGTCTCTCCAATAAGACAGTGAGTTTCTTCAGTGCAAATGCCTTGTCCAGTTTATCTGACCTTCTTCAGGTCCAGAGGTGGCTGGTGCTAAGCCTGAAGATTATATAACAGCACATATATGGTATATATATATATATATATATATATATATATATATATGTGGCAGATTTATACCAGAGGTCCCCAGACATTCTTGGTTCACTGGGCCCTCAGTGACTTGTTTTCCTAAAGCCCTGAGTCTGTAAGAAATGTGCCACAGTCATGTTTAGCTTGCCGTTACTTAATGCATGTTTAAAAAAAGAATACTCGTAAAGTGAAAGAAAAAAAAAATCTATTTTATTTTTAAATAAGCAAAATTACTTACTAGTGGGTTTTGTTCCCCTGCCTGGGGACTGCACAAATTCTCAAACCCCAGAATCAGATTGGATTCCACCACCCTCGTTTCCTGTTCTGCATCCATTTCCACACAGTGTTTGCTTTTTATCATGGCAACCTCTGAAAACTTAGTTCACGAAGGTGGGATGTAGTTGAAAGGAATGTAGCTCAATCCAGTGTCAAAACCATCAACCACCTTGAGGAGGTGGTTGCACGAGGAGCATCTAACAGATGTTAGCTAGCACTGGGTTTCCCTTAAAAACACAGAACATTTTCTGTGCCCCTGTGAATTCACCATGGAACCCCAAAGGTGCCTCGGCACACAGTTTGAGAACTGGAGATTTACACTGACCGAATTCATGGAAAGCCTGTGATGAGACCAGGGTGTCATCACCCGGGTCATCTCATGCCCTCTCCCTTTGTCCAGTTGTCACATCACTAGGAAGCCAGGTTAGCCGATTGAGCTTGGCAGGTGGGCAGTCAGAGCAGGGGACTGAACTCTGGACTCTGAATGGCCAGTCGGTCTGGGCCCTTGTGAGGTTTGGGATCACAGCTGCTTCTCAGGAGGAACCCACTTTGGGGTTTGGCCTGCTGCCAGCTCCAGTCCCTCTCCCTTGGTGGTGGCTTTAGGAAATGAGGTTGGGGGGTGCAGTACACTCTGGAGAGAGGAGGCCTAGGAGCCCACCTGTGCTGGCCCTCATTGTAACAGAAGGGGCAGGGGCGCTATCTATGTAACAAACACTTCTGTGGCATTTTTGGGTGCCAGATGCTGTTCTTAGAGCTTTACAAATATAAGGTCATTAAATCTTCTCTAGAGCCCTATGAAATAAACTGAATAGGAGTTCCTGTCATGGCTCAGTGGTTAACAAATCCGACTAGGAACCATGAGGGTGCAGGTTCGATCCCTGGCCTCGCTCAGTGGGTTAAGGATCCGGCATTGCCGTGAGCTGTGGTGTAGGTTGCATACTTGGCTTGGATCCTGCATTGCTGTGGCTGTGGCGTAGGCAGTTGGCTACAGCTCCGATTAGACTCCTAGCCTGGGAACCTCAATATGCCGCGAGTGTGACCCTAGAAAAGGCAAAAAAAAAAAAAAAAAAAGAAGAGCCGAATAGCATTCCCATTTTACAGATGAGAAAGCTGAGGCACAGGGAAATTCAATAGACCTTTCCCAAGGTTCACAGAGTTCAGAAGTGTTGGAGCAGGGACTAGAACCCAGGTGGCCGATGCTATCTCCTGAGCTTCTTCCAGCACAGTTTGCTGAGGGAATGAGAGCAACCTGGCTTCAGGGCCCAGCTGTGCTGCTTTCTAACTTTTTTTTTTTTACGTTTTATTTTATCTTTAATTGTTTTATTGTAATTGATTTACAAATGTTCTGTCAATTTCTGCAGTACAGCAGAGTGACCCAGTTATATACATTCTAGCTTTTAAACCTTTCTGAGATTCTGTTCCTTCCCTGTGCAATGAGTGCAGTAAGACTCCCACCCAGGTCACCGAAAGGATTGCAGGAGGTTATGCAGCGTAGTAGAGTGAGCATTTCTGATTTCAGCGTCTCCTCCCCTCCCGTGTACACAAATATGGCAGCCAGCAGGGGGCAGCACTGGGCCGCTCAAGAACCTTCTCTCCTGGACCTGAGGCACTCCACACGAGGCTTCTGGAATTTAGTGCCAGACCGTCTGTTTCTTGTCTATTTAGCCAGAACTCTTTGAGGGGATTTTGCTAAATAAGGGCAAAATCACAGCCTGGTGGGATGAATCGAAGAGAGAGCAAGGAAACAAAATTCAAAAGTTCCTTTCTGGAGTTCCCTTCGTGGCTCAGTGGTTAATGAATCTGACTAGGAACCATGAGGTTGCGGGTTCGATCCCTAGCATCGCTCAGTGGGTTAAGGATCCGGCATTGCCGTGAGCTGTGGTGAAGGTTGCAGACGCGGCTCGGATCCCGCGTTGCTGTGGCTGTGGCATCAGCCAGCGGCTACAGTGCCAATTCGACCCCTAGCCTGGGAACTTCCACATGCCGCGAGTGCGGCCCTAGAATAGACGAAAAAAAAAAAAAAGATTCCTTTCTGGGAGATCACAGTCTGTTTCATTTGCTCTCTGGTGAACGGCACCCCCTAAAACTAAAGACCCAGGGCCATGCGCTCTGATGCTTCTTGATTTGCGTTTTTATCCTGAGACATTTCTCAAGTACAGAAGGGTGTGCCCTGAGGCGGAAAGGCCCCTTCTCTCTCATCCCTTGGAAAATATTCGAGAACCCACTGCTGCTAGAGGTTTACTTGACATCTTTCTGATGAAGAAAAATGCATAGAAAAATGCCCCCGAGAGTTCAGCTAAGTGAGGGAATGCCGTTCACACAAAAAATAGGCATCCTGCCTCTTTCTTGGGTTTTCAGAACAGGGTCTCATCAGGTTTCTTCTGGAGAGAATGCTGTCCTGTTAGTGGAAAGCTGCAGTCCAGCATTTTGGAAACCCGTGCCCTGTCCTGGAGGCCTTGGGTGGGAGGTGCCCTTGGCTGGATGGAGAGGCCACTTCGCACATGGCTTCTCCATGGGGCTCTGCCCGTCCGAGCTGCCAGAATGCATGGCTGGCCCTCCTGGGCCCAGCTGGGCTCCTCTGGGGAGCTGAGCTTGAAGGGCGCCCTTCCTTTTGTGTCATAACTTGCACGAGGGCAAGAGGCCCAGGACCTGGAGTCTCCCGCTTTCCGTGTTGTCCACACTCTCCACTGCCCCCCTGTCAGGGAGGGGGTGACAGCAATCTGGACACACCCTCCAAAGCTCATTGGTTTTTTCTCTCCAGTGGTACTAAAGGCTCGGTCCTTTGACCTGTTCAAAGTTGTAATTTTCATTGTTTCATCCGTGGGGGATGGACCAGTGATTATTTCATTGATTGACATTTTTTATTTCATTTACGTGAAAGGAGGTGTGTTATCATGGTGGGCGGGGTGTTGCTGCTGGAGATGAGAGCGACTGCCGCAGCGATGAGAGGAGAGTCAGAAGGACAGTTGCGGTTTGCAAGACAACTGTGTTTGTATCTCTGTGTCCCTTTCTTCTGGGCAATCGATTTACTTGCCGAGGCATCTTCAGAGCACCAGTGGCTGACCGCAGCCTGCAGCCTGGACAGGAGGACACGGCTGGCTTCGCCGTATTGCCTTCGCTCAGTCTTCCCCGGGGGCTGCTCTTGCCCTAGACCCCCCCCTCCATGGCTCCGCCCCCCTGCATCCTTCTTAGCATCTCTTCCTACTTCACTTACCTCCATCCATGGAACGGGGCCAAGACCAGCTCTGCTCCCTAATGACACCCCACTAAGGACAATGCTCCTAAGTCTAGCCCATACCTGAAAGATTCCAGTAATACCCGCACCTTTCTCAGCTTTCTCTGTTGAGTTGTCTGAACCTAAGTTGTGACAAGCCAGAGCCAGTGTTCTAACAAAGCGGATATTGCTCCTCTCCAGATTCCTATAAAGGGGACTCACCATGAGACTGGGGGTCGCTAGCTGGCCGCGGGACAGGCTACCTTGAGACACTTGAGCTTCTAGATGGCTCCCCGTCACAGAGGAGGATTTCACAGAGGGTGGATTCAGCCCTGTTCCTGTGATAGAACCCATCCTCTTTTCATTCCTTCCTTCATCAGACCACATCCCTTAAAAGCCATCTCGAAACGGCTGCATTGGGGTTCTGGGTTCTTGTCCGTGAATGGGGAAGATGTGGCTTCCTTTGCCAGGTATTTAGAAACCAGTTAAGCTCCTGTCTGTAGTTTCTTGTGTTACCCTGCCCCCAAGTCAGTGAGCTCCAGGAAGGCCTGGATTTTTGACTGTTTGGTCTAGTGTTGAATCCCCATCCCTGATCATGCTGCTTATTACACGTAGAAGGAACTTGAGAAGTATTGATTAAATGGATGACTGTTTGGTTCTGTAATGACGTCACTGAGAGATTGCTGGTCTACCCCGCGAACAGACCAGAACGACCCTCTGCTGGGGCACATTCCCTCAGGCTGAATCTATCTCCTACCTTGTTCTTTAAGTGCCATATGGACCTGTTAGCACCCACCCTCTGGACTCTCTGCTTGGATCGAATTGACCCAATCAGCACATACTGATTGTCCCCACGGGTGGTCAGCCTCTTGTGAAAGGGTCACTTCTTTTTTTTTTTTTGCCTTTATATAGAGCCGTACCCGCAGCATATGGAGGTTCCCAGGCTAGGGGTCTAACAGGAGCTGTAGCTGCCGGCCTTCGCCACAGCCACAGCAATGCGGGATCCGAGCCGTGTCTGCAACCTACACCACAGCTCACGGCAACGCCGGATCCTTAACCCACTGAGCAAGGCCAGGGATCGAACCCGCAACCTCATGGTTCTTAGTCGGATTCGTTAACCACTGAGCCATGAAGGGAACTCCGAAAGGGTCACTTCTTTACCCTTGTTTTTATCCCCAGGGCCTTGGGAATTGTCAGTGCTCAGGAAATGTCTACCAAGTTGAAATTTATTTTACTTTATTCTTATTAAAGTATAGCTGATTTACAATGTTCCTTCTGTTTCTGCTGTACAGTCAAGTGACCCAGCCAACCTATATATACACCTATATTTTATTTCCCATTTTCCATCAGGTTCTTACCTGAGAGAGTGGATACAATTCCCTGTGCTGTGCAGCAGGGCCCCACCACCCATCCATTCTGCATGTAACAGTCTGTCTCTAACAACCCCAAACTCTCCCGCGGCCCCCCTCTCGCCCCCCTCCCCCCGGGCAAATGTAAGTCTGCCCTCCACGTCTGCGATCTGTTTCTGTTCTGTAGACAGGTCATTTGTGCCATACTTTAGATTCCACATATAAGTGATATCATATGGTGTTTGTCCTTCTCTTTCTGACTTGACTTCACTTAGTACGAGAGCCTCTAGTTCCATCATGTTGCTGCAAGTGACCTTATTTTGTCCTTTTTTGAAATTTAAATAGATACACCCTGTGGGGTTTTAGTTTGGGCTTTTTCCAGAATAATCCAGAAGTTTTCTGCAAAATTCCAGGTAGCATATCCACCAGATATGTACCTAGGCATGTGCCTTATGCCATCTTATCGAGTCCGGTGGAAGAGCTGAGTCCTGAACAGCTGTTATAACAGCAACAGACAGCAATTCCAAAAACAGTGCGGGGCGGGGGGGTGGGGGTGGCGGGAGACTGCAAAATCAAAAATTTTAAAATGTCTACTTAAATGTGCTCAAAGCATACCGTTATGTGAGCTTTGTTATTTGCTAAATTCAATGCCCATAAACGTTTCATTACATTTGAGAATAATTTGTGACTTCAACTTTTCTCACTTCACAAGAATTCCTGAGTTTGCACAATGAGCGCTGAGAAATCTTAGCACTAAATTAAATGAGTTACATCAAGCCCCAAAAAATGCGACGGCAAAATTGTAAACATCCTTTCAAAAATGTTTGTGGAAGAAAAAAATGATTTCATAGCAGACATGGATGTATTTTAATAAGTTTGTCGTGATGTTGGGTGGAGTCCTCTAAAAGTGTGCTTGGAGCCCACAAACATCTCAAAGCAGCCTATCAAAAACTGTAAAATTGCTGCCAATAGTGCTTTAATAGAGTTTCCAAAAATGTGAAATACCAGCTTCCCTCCTTAGGATTTTTAGACTAATTCCTCTCGTGTCATTTGTCTAGTTAGACCTCGCATCTGATCAATGTAAAAATAATTTCCTTGAGCTTTGACTTTTGGGCTCATTGAATGGCTTCTGCTTTTAATCTAATCTTTGTTTTTTGTTCCTCTTTTAGGAATCCTGTTCACGATGCTGGTGTTCGGACCAGCCTGTGGATTTATCCTGGGTTCTTTCTGTACCAAAATCTATGTGGATGCAGTCTTCATTGACACAAGTAAGGAGTTTATCTCAGCTTCTAAGCACCATCCATAAGCCCTCCCTCCCCTATAAAGGAGCCCCCGCCTCTGGGTTCCAAGACTTTCCTAACGCAGCCACAGGCTCTGTAGCTGGTGCCCCTCTGAGATTTGAGAAAAAAAGGAGCATGAGTGTTGGTTCACAGGACCTGGACTCAAGTGCGTGTTCTGCCTGTGTCTCCCTAGGAGCCAAATAAGTAATCCCCTGGCATTGATTTTACTCCTCAAATCTGAATGTTGCTCATCTATAAATTAAGAGCAATAAAATGTATATCTGCCTCACGGGGCTATTGTAAGATAAATCAGAGGACAGATGTGGAAATGCCTGGCATGTCGCATACTCATTGAACTTTGAGCCATTAACCCACACGAGGACCCTGTTTTCGAAACTGAAAGTTGGAATACTTCTTCTAGAAATGCAAGTGTACCCATGGGGTCAAGGGGACAGGGTATTTGAAAATCATTTCTATAAGAAAGACACCATTGTAGACGGCTTTATAAAAAAAACAGGCCACACCTCAAGCCCACTGCAAGCAACACTTCTTGTGTTCTTAGCAGCAGGGCAAATGTAAATCCCAGCTTGCTCTGGGCCGCCCCTCCCCACCCCCCGACCCCCAGTCCCTTAGCACACTTCGGTTAAATAGCCTCCTTGTTGAGATGGGCTAGGCTATGTATTGGTAACAGCCAGTTCTCAAATCTGAGTGATCTTATGCAACCAAAGTTTATTTCTCAGCTGTACCACATCCAGTGCAGGATGGTGGTGTTGGCAGGGTGAGATTTGCCCAGGACCCAGAAGTTTCATCTGACCCCAGCCCACCAGGTGGCCAGGGCAGGAAACCAGGCTGTGGTGCAATCAGAACTGGTTCCTGAAGCTTCTGCTCCGAAATGACACGCGTTGCTTATACACACATTTCAGGTCACAGCAAGCTGCCTGATGTATTAGTCTTCTATTACTTTGTGATGAATTATCCCAAGCTTGGTGACTTAAAACAATGGTTATTATCTCTCAGTTTGTTTCTCTGGGTCTGGAATCCAGGAGCAGCTTAGCTGGGTGGTTCTGGCTCAGAATCTCTCAGGAGGCTGCCGTCAAGGTGTTGGATTGGTCTCAAAGCATCTGAAAGCCCGACGGGAGGGGCTCCACTTCCAAGCTCACTCCATGGCTGTCGGCAAGCCTTGGAAAACCAGCTTTTAGGCTGGCTCCCACCCAGCCTCTCTACAGGGCTAACCTCAGCGTGACTCCCCCGGAACCGACAATCCAAGAGAGGGTAAGAGCCCTGAGACAAAGCCACGGTCTTTTTACAACCCAGTCTGAGAAGTGACACCTCATCCCTTCTGCTGCACTCCGTGTATTAGAAACAAGCCCCTTGTTTCTGTCTACACTTGGTAGAAGGGATCTTTCCACCAGGACGTGGATTCCAGGGATGGGGATCATTAAAGACCATCTTAGGCAGTGCCCACTCTGTGGGGTCTCAACGGCATACTCGAAAGAGAACACTCTATTCCTGTGTATCTTAGTGAGTTGAGAAGCCAAGTTTCCTTTCTATGAAAACAGTACGGAAAGCCGGCCCAGCGTCTCCACCCCATCCCAGTCTATTCTCAGGATCAATAAGGACTCTCAGTCCTCCGGTTCTCAATATATCATCTCTCGACAGTACCAAATTTACTAATTCACCCCAAAGAAATAATGTGGTTTTAAATCCAATCAAGTCACTTGGTGATTCGCTCCATTAATCCCACTGATATATTTACTTGTAGCTAATGATGTTACAAATTTCCGAAAGGGAGGGGAAAAAAAAAACCTGATGCAGGCATATTTATTTATTTATTGCTTTAAAGCACTCTGTTGAGGCAGTGAGGGAATGCTGCTGTTTTGTAGCATCGGGTGGCCCTTTGAGCCGTGTTCCTGGTGAGCGGGTGGCGGGGTGGCCTGGTTGCAGAGAAACACCCCAGGGTGGAAGCCAGCTGCCGCCTTGCTTCTATGGACGAAAAGTCAGCTTCCACCGCTTCATCAAAGGCGGCACAGGACAGGAGGGGAGGGAAGGGAGCACACTCCCAGGACCGTGGGGAAGGCCGCCTGGGAGGAGAAGGCGAGTGTCCAGGCAGCATCCTGCCCCCAGCACGCCAGCCGCGCCCCCCACCCCCCGCCCCCCGCTCTGATGAGGGCTTGTGAAATGCCGGAATCCCAGGGCCGGCAAGCACCTCAGCCATCCTTCTCTTTCAGCGCTTGCATTTTATAGACAGTGAAGCTGATGCCCAGAGAGAGAAAAGGCTGTGCCCAAGCTAAGGGATGTATCTGAGCCAGCGTGTGGATATTTCCGCTTCCAGATCCCCCTCGCCAAGATTCCTCTTGGGGATGAAATTGCATCTTTTCTCCAGTGCCTGGGATGATCAAGAAGTAGACAGGTGGTTAGAGGGTGTCCCCTTGGTGTACCCTTCCTTTGCTCAGTCTGTTCCCTCAGCCCGGACCGCTTCCCCACCCTTTCTGCTCCACATCTGTCCTCACCCTTCAGGGCCCAGCGGGAGGTGGTGTCATCCGTGGTTCTGGGCCGACTGGCAGTTTGACGCCTCCCCACCTAAGACAGAGGAGCGTGTGTCCGTTCCCTCCGGGCGTCCTGCTGCCAGCAGCCTTCTTTTTTGCAGAGTTGATAGTGGACTTCAGGTCTGATGAGTCTCTAAAGAACCGAAGGACGCGTCGGGAGTCACCCTCTTTGTTTACAGCCTTTCTGAAGGCGCTGGGAGGGCCGGTGCTGCTCTTTACCAGCAGAGGGCGGAAGAATATAATTTATTCTACTCTGAGAGCCAGCCACGGAATTGTGTAGTTTCCAGCAGTTTTCATTGTTTCTGATCTTGTGGCGGAAACTTGTCATTCTGTCTCTGGGCGGACCGGGCTGTATTTCAAGGAATGGGATGGCCCTTCCCTGTCTGTTCTTCACCCACTAAGACCGAGCCGGTCTGTAGGGCTGTCTAGCTGAGGGGAGCGTGCCCTTCAGCTTGCATACGCAGGGGCCACACACGCAGCCATATGTTTCTGAAATTGCAGCTGAGACCTGGGCAAGGGACCCGGGCATCAGCAGCCTGGGAACTGGGCAGAGTGGGGAGGGTAGGTCCCCGGAAGGCCCCTGTTAGAGGGCAGGTGGCGGACAGAGTGTGCTTCCTGCCTGGCAGCCTGGCAGCTGCAGAGGAAGCAGGGTTGAAAGGGAGAGATCAGTGAGAGCCTGGTTGGAATCTGTGTGCAGATGAAGCTGCGGGTGCCGGGGAGGTGGTGGGTTGTGGGAACAGGCCAGCTGTGGGGCAAAGAGACCCCCACGGGCAGCTCCCTGGAAGGGCTCCACGGGCGAAGCTTAGACGTGGGGATTCTGCCGCTGCCGCCTTTCATCTGTGTTTGATCCCTCCTCCCTCCCTTTCCCCTCTTTTTAAGGAGGATAGACACCTCCTCTGACAGCCCGGGCAAGGAATCTTTTTAGAATATCTTTGTCAGACTGAGACCAGTCAAGGATAGGACTTAGAAAGAAGGGCTTGGTAGTCCCCATTGTGGCTCAGCGGGTTACTAACGCAACCTAGTGTCCATGAGGATGTGGGTTTGATCCCTGGCCTCACTCAGTGGGTTAAGGATCCGGCATTGCCATGAGCTGTGGCGTAGGTCGCAGATGCTGCTTGGATCCCACGTCACTGTGGCTGTGGTGTAGGCTGGCAGCTGCAGCTCTGGTTCTGCCCCTACCGTGGGAACCTCCACAGGCTGCACACCCTTTAAAAAAAAAAAAAAAGAAGGGTTTGGTAGTGGAGTATGCCCCTAAATGTTGGACTGATCAACCTTTACAGTGCAGGTTTAACAGCTTGATGACAATGGCAGACAAGAATCACCCACTTCTTAGAGCTGTGCATGAGTTGCCTCGTTGGAATATGAATTGGAGGGCGGGCCCTGCTGTTCTCCCCTTTAACAGACGAGGGGTTCTCCCGTGGTGATTGTGTTCTGGGGTCAAACAGACCCCCGTACAGCCTAAGGTACACCAGCCCACTAGCCCACCCTGCTCCAGCTGCATGGCATTTGCAGCTATAAAAGGTATGTCCACCTGGTAGCTTTACTAAAAAAGCCAAAAAGCAGAGAGCTTTGAGCTCTGCCATTCTAGGGCTGGCTGCTGCCGCCAGATGCCTTCACATTGGACTAATTAGCCCCACGGCTGGGATTCTGAATGCTCCACGCTGCCCTCCACCCCCAGCCCCTCGCTGGCTCAAGTTTCTAATTAGGTCTGTAGCTTAATGATGCTCTTGGAATTCTTGAGTCCCACAGCAAAAATTTTGCAAAACAGGTTAGACAAATAGGTAAATGGACTGGGGGGAGGAGGGGAGCTGCTCAGAAAACCGTAGTAGTGCTTACCCGTCAGTGTGGCCTGGGATAAAGTAAATGTCCCCAGTTTGCTTTGACCTGCCCTTCTCACAGTCTCGGGTGTCCTTGTGGCTGGGTTGGTTGGTTAGCTTTAAACTGGTTTAACCCCGTTCCCAGGGCTTCGTTGTTGTTGTTTGAACCTACAATGGTAGCGGTCCCTGGAGATAGGGAGAAATCGCAACTAAGCCCCCATGTTTACGTGACCTTCAACCGAGGGGACAAACAGCTGCCAAAAACTTTCTCAGCTTACCCAGCGAAACCACAAGGCACTCCAAACGTTGGGTTCCAAGGGTGGAAGAGTCAGAACAATAGATTTTATAAAGCAGAAATCCTAACAAGCCCACCGATGCCTATGTAAGGTTGGGCCCATCCTGTGCCGGCCTCGTGGTGACCCAGGGTGTGGCTCTCCCTGTTCCCTCTGTTCTCTTCCCAGCATCTTTTCCCAGGGCTTGGAATGACCTGGGGGGGTAGGCAAGTGGCTGGAGGGAGCTTAACCGGTCCACTCAGAGTGCTTTTGCTCAGCTGTCCCCACAGCCCAGGATACTGTCCCCACCCCATCCTTTTCAACTTCTCTTTATCCACGGTTCTACCTTCCTTGGCAGTTTGATATGTTGTAAGTAAATGAGACAGATGGGTGCTCTTTTGTTGTGTTCTGGGCGTTTTCCCCATAGCAGCCTTTGCCAAAAGGCTGAAACTGCAGTCATTTTTTAAGACGCTAACTGGACCCAGATAGAGAAGTTTCCAGGCCTTACCTCCTACCTGTACCTAAAAGAATACCTTTGCTATTCTAAGCCTGCCCAGGACCACTTTTCTGAAGGGGTAAGAGTTTTTGTCTCCTGAGCCTTTTGTACCAGTCAGGGTGGGCCACGTTGTGCTGCCATAATGAGCATCCCCAGAATGTCAGCACCCAGGGTACTAAAGGTTTATTTCCTGATCATGTTATATACCCGATATGGGTCAGCAGGAACACTTTGTTCACTGTAGCTTCTCGGGTATCATCTTGGGGAGAATTCCGCATGCTTCGGGATCAGGCAGGAAAAAAGAGCGTGGCGGGGGCGTCATGCACCTGCTCGTACATACGTCCGCGCAGAAGCGACCCCTGTCTCCTCTCTCACATTTCTTTGGCAAAACTCTGTGGCGCGTGGCCACACCTAACTCCACAGTAAAGGCTTCCTTGTCTTCAGAGGGGAGGACCCACGCGTCCAACTCACGTGCTTTGCCAGTCACGTAGGCAACCTACCCTCAAAATCGGTGATACGGGAACAGTATCTGCCGGGCGATGACAACGGTCAGGAAAGTGCAGAGAAATAACCACCCCCGCTGCCAAAATGCCTCCTAAAAACACCGTTCATTGTGGAAATGAGTAGACAAAAGGAGTGCCTCCGAGGAAAGCGTTTCTCAGGCCAGGGTCAAGCATCCACGACCTTCCCAGGAACCACTAAAACTGAAAAGAAGCTCCGCTCAGGAGGCCAGCCCTGTCCAGAGGGCAGCAGGCTCCAAAATGAGGGATTTTTTTTCTCAGAGTGTTATTTCTCTCCCTGCCATCGTCCTCTGGATAATTGAAATGGAGGGGAAAAAATCAATACTTCCCCAAATAGTCAACTGTGATTCTCCTGGCTGTACAAAACCCTGTGCTCCACACCCCTCCCTGCATCCCCGTCTCCCTCTTCTTCCCAAGAGGCAGGCGTGGAGTTCCCTTTGTGGCTCAGCAGTAATGAACCTGACTAGTATCCATGAGGATGCAGGTTCTATCCCTGGCCGCTCTCAGTGGGTTAAGGATCCGGCGTTGCTGTGAGCTGTGGTGTAGGTCACATACCTGGCTCGGATCTGGCATTGCCGTGGCTGTGGTGTAGGCTGGCAGCTGTAGCTCTGATTGCACCCCTGGCCTGGGAACCTCCGAATGCTGCAAGAAAGTGCAGCAAGAAAAGCAAAGAGAAGAAAAGAAAAGAAAAACCAAGAGCCAGGTGTGCTCTGATGCTGACTCAGATCAGGTACTCTTACTGGTCTTAGGAATTGCAAGCTCTTATTGGCTTTCCACCCACACGTGGGGGCCTTCAGGGAGGTGCCGTATTCATGTAAACATCTGCCTCCCCCAGGCAGCACCTCTCCCGGGATGTTTTCTCACACGTAGCACAGTCACTGACTTCCTTTCTACAGTGGCTTCCCACGCACTACTAATTCGCTACTAATTCGGTTCTCCCCAACAACTGCCAGGATTCCTCTCTCCCTACTGGTTCACATCTGCCAGCTTTCCATCCCTCCTTCATGGCGCCCATAAACAAAGGGGGAAATAGGGTAGCTCTCTCTTCCCATCTTTTGTTTTCATTCATTGCTTGGCAGCAGGTGAAGAAAAACAGTAAAGTGACTGGTGCAAACAGTGTTGCTACCTGAGGCAGTGTGACTTCCTTTGCTCTTGTTTGCATAAAGAGGCTTTCAGGATCACCGTGAGTTTTCCCACATCATACTTTTAAAAGTCTGTTTCTTAAAGGAATTTCCATCGTGGCTCAGCGGGTTAAGAACCCAGTGCTGTCTCTCTGAGGATGCGGGTTCAGTCCCTGGCCCCACTCAGTGGGTTAAGGATTTGGAAATGCTGCAAGTTGCGGCGTAGGCTGTCAGATGTGGCTTGGATCCTGTGTTGCTGTGGCTATGGAGTAGGCCGGCAGTGGCAGCTCCAGTTCGATCCCTAGCCTGGGAACTTATGCTGCAAGTGCAGCTTTAAAAAAAAAAAAAAAAAAAAAAAACTGTATCTTAAAATTCTCATTTATATAAATATATCCCTGAAAGTTAAAAAGCAAAAAGGGCTCCTGCAGACAAAGAGCCTACTGTGTGTGAGGTGATGTTTGCCCATTGCCTCTCATCCTGGTAACCACCCTCCATGGATATCATCTTTTTTCGCAAATGATGAAACTAAAGGTTGGAGAGGGTAAGTAAGTTGCCCAGCATTGCGTGGTAATAAGTAACATGGCAAGGATTCAACCGCAAGCCTACTTGAGTGCATACACTCTCCTCTCCACAATGCAGCTGTGCAGAAGCATCTGGTCCATTCTGGTGCCCCGGTTATTGCTTCTGGGTTGATGTCAAGGTCTCCAGGACAGAGACCCCTGATGTCCCAAAGGCCAACTTGTCACCTACCAAAAGAGCTGGTGGTTGTAGCTCACTGCACAAAGCACAAGAATTCTTGGTCCACTGAAGGCCCTCCAGGAGCCCAGGGAGCTTAAAACAAAGACGCAGCAGTCAAAAGGGAAAGAGCATGGCGCTTGGCACCTGGGTGCTTGTGTTCCCGTGTTCCGCTCCGTGGATGTGAGCAAAGCAACTAACCTCTCTAAGCCTCGATTTCTCCATCTACGTGAAGCAGGACAATAAGGGCTCTCCCTGTAGGGTTGTGGGAGGGCTGGTTGGAACAATTGAGAATGCACTCTGCGTAGGGCTGTGCAGTCAGCCCTCAGTAAAGGATGGCGGGTGATGGAGTTCCCACTGTGGCTCAGCGGGTTGAGAACCCGACATAGTATCTCTGAGGGTGTGGGTTTGATCCCTGGGTTTGATCACTCAGACGGTTAAGGATCTGGTGTTGCTGAAACTTGCAGTGTAGGTTCCCGAGGCAGCTTGGATTCAGTGTTGCCGTGGCTGTGGTGTAGGCCTCACCTGCAGCTCCGATTCAACCCCTAGTCTGGGAACTTCCTTATGCTGCAGGTGCAGCCATGCGGGGGCAAGAAAAAAGATGGCTGTTATTTTCATTACTGTTAGCTAAAGAGTCTTTGGAGAGAGTGCTTTACAAACTGGGAAGGGCTCATCTGGTGACTCTGGTCATCTCTCGTCCCGAGCCCGTCCATCCATCCGGTCCAGACCTGTGGCCCAGTTAGTTCTCAGCTCATGTGCTGTGGTCCAGGTCTTTAAGAATTTCCTTCCAGGCTCCAAGAGTGTGGGATTATCATCAAAGAAGCATCTCCAAGCAGCTCATCTGAGAGAGATGCTCTGAAAGGCAGTCGTATAGTGAAGGGAAAACCTCTGCCAAGGGGTGAGATACAGTTTTCATCTTCTTGACTTCAGCTGGCAAATCAAAGAAGTGACAGTGCAAGCCAGCCGGACCTCATGCTTGCCGCCTTTGAGCATAGACATTGGCTGCAAAGCTTTCTCCTAGAGGCCTAACCCCAAACCACAGGCCGCCACCAAGGCTGGAATCAGCCTGTCCCCTCACAGCTTGGAAACGGGACCCTTGCCATAAATATTAAGCTCACATCGATGAAGTGCTTAAGCACGTACTATGCACTGTTTGGAGCGCTTTCTGTCTGGCGTGGTTCATTGGATCTCCCCAGCTTGCTAAGGGTGAGGGTGTCATAACCACCTGTGTTGTCCAGGTCAGTCAGCTGAGCCGCTAAGAGCCACATAGAGTTCAAGTCTCTGGCCTGAGGTCACACGGCGAGAAGCGGGCAGGATTTCAATCCAGGTGTCCTGGCTCTTGGCTTCCAGTCAGTGCCGCCTCATAGGATCCCTGAACAGATTTAGGACGGAGTGGATCTCGGCTTAACTGCTCTGTAGGGGGTGCGAGTGGGTATACAGAGTAAGAATATACCTTTAAACAATAGATATATTTGTTTCCCTGTGTTTTTGTTAGCAGACCTTGGCAACTGTGCCAAGCCAGTCAATTCCAGCCCAAATTCAGGGGACGTCTGGCTTCTCACTGTTTTTATTTAGACTGACTCAGGCGCAGGGTTGGCAGGGAAAATAAGGCTGGAAAGGGATCAGCCTTCAGCTTGGGGAGCGACAGAAGCGCAGGTGTGAAGCCACAGGCCGCTGTGCCCACCGTCCGGTCGATCTCCAGAGCCCTCGGCCTGTCTGGACAGCTGATTCCAGACCTCGGCCAAATGCCGGGCCCCGCCAGGTCCCCTCCCCGCCCGCTGACTGTGCTCTTTCCGATTGCAGGTAACCTGGACATCACCCCGGATGACCCCCGCTGGATTGGAGCCTGGTGGGGTGGCTTTCTGCTCTGCGGTGCCTTACTCTTCTTCTCTTCCCTCTTGATGTTCGGGTTTCCACAGTCTCTGCCCCCGCACTCAGACCCTGCCCTGGAGAGCGAGCAGGCCATGCTCCCCGAAAGAGAATACGAGAGACCCAAGCCCAGCAACGGGGTCCTGAGGCACCCCCTGGAGCCGGACAGCAGCGCCTCCTGCTTCCAGCAGCTGAGAGGTAAGGGCACCCGGTCCGAGGGTGGCACTCAGGGCCGGATACTGCGGGACCTGAGGTCGAATCACCTCGGTTTTGCCTGAGGTACCTTCCCCATGTCTCTGCTTATTTACCCCTGGAAAATGAATGCGCTTAATAAAGCAAAAGCAGGAGTTCCCTCTCTGACACAGTGGGTTAAGAATCTGACTGCAGTAACTCAGGTTGCTCTGGAGGCGTGAGTTTGATCCCTAACCCAGGACAGTGGGTTAAATGATCCGCTGTTGCCACGGCTGTGGCTTAGGTCACAGCTACGGCTCAGATTCAATCCCTGGCCAGGGAGCTTCCATGTGCCATGGAATGCAGCCATTAATAACAGCAGGAACAACGAAAAAAAAAAAAAAAAGAGCTTCCACTGTGGCTCAGTGGGTTAAAAACCCAAATAGTGCCCGTGAGGATGCGGGTTCCATCCCTGGCCTCTCTCGGTGGGTTAAGGATCCAGTGGTGCCACGAGCTGCGGCATAGGTCACGGATGAGGCTCGGATCCAGCCTCTCTGTGGCTGTGGCATAGGCTGGCAGCTGCAGCTCCAATTCGACTCCTAGCCTGGGAACTTCCATATGCTGCAGGTGCGGCCCTAAAAAGAAAGCAAGGGGTTGTGTGTGCAAAAGCAAAGTCACTATCGTTTAGTGAAGGGGCCGCAGACAAACCTCCCCAGCTGAGACTCGTGGCTGACATAGCACCTGCTGTATAATAAATAAAAATGTCTATAGAAGGAAGAAAGTGAGCCGGAGAAGGAGGGAGCTGGACATTTCACAGCACCCTCTTGAGCTCTTTCAGGCCGCTGACGAGAGCACTGGAGCAAGAAAGGACTTTGAAGTCGGTTCCCTTTGCCTGATCCAGGCATTCTTGAAAAGCCACATTCAAAGTGCATTTCCTTAGCTTCACTCTGTCCTCCCCTCCCTTCCATTAGAGATGAGAGCTGTGTTCCCCTGGAAAGGAATATTAACTCAGTCTCGATAACGAAGCCACATCTTAGAATGCTGCAAAGCGCTCATGGTCATTTATAGAAGAAAAAAAGTACATCTTTTCTGACAATACAGCAAAGCCCAAACAATGATGTAGAATGCGAATGAGGGGTTCCCCCAGCCCCCGTGGCTTCCACATTTGGCACAGTCTCTTAGAGGTGGGGACGGTGACAGGGCGGCCTCAAGGCAGCTTAGCATTTGTCCTGCCCCTCGCCCCCCAGAGGTCTGTGAAGTGCTCCCTGACTCACAGGCCCCTTTCCTGCTGGGTCCCCTGAAGAACCTGCAGGATTTGGAAGTGGGCAGGAGCAAGGCCAGGGTTACTTCTCAGCGAGGCTGGGGTGGCTGGGAAAGAGGCACGGTGACCTCTTGGCAGAATCCAGGCATGCAGCCAGGCCCGCCTTCAGCCGCTGCCCCCCGCGGTCTTGCAGCGCTCAATTTAGAGATTTGATGAATGTCTTTTTACCGAGCTTCTGTCTGACGAGGTGCACTTTCTATGGAGATGCCTGAGAACCCCAGATGACCTTGGGCTCAGAGACCCCCCTCGTTCTGCCCTTCACCGGCTCTGCGAATCATTAGCTTCTCTGCGCTCCAGCTCCACAAGTGTCAAGCTGTAGCACCGTTCCTCAGTGACAGCGTGGTCATGAGAATTCAGACACTGCCTCGTGGAAGACTGTCTGTTAATACCACTAAAAACGTTAGCCGGGGAGGAATTCAAAGAACTTGTGCTCTTTCCCAGAAGCGACTAATTTAAGAGCCTAATGTCATGTTTGACTGCATGTTCTGTGCTGGCTTCTACCAGAGTCGGGCTGTGGGAGTGTCTGTAGAGGATTTTAAAATTCATCTCTAAGTCCCAGAATGCCGTGTTAGGTGAGAAGGCCACCTACTTTATGTCCTCGGAGGTGGCCTTGGTTGGGACCCTCAGGAGTATGTGCTTAATAAAGAGCTTCCCCAAACGAGGCCCCTTCAGGAGCCCCCAGGTGGCCGGAGGGGAGCACCTGCTGCTCCTTTGCCACACACAGTGTCCCAGAGGCCAAATCCACGGGAAGAGATGGGGCTGGCGGGAGAGTGGGCCTTAAGGGGGACACCGTGGACCTGTGTGCTGGCAGCCTGTCCAGGCACTGCCTCATCCCGAGATGATGGCCCTGCCTGAGCTGCCCCTGGAATCGCTCATCTTTCATCTCTGGGGATACACAGAGAAAAAAGATGCAGTCATGCCATCAGACAGCTCACAGCCCAGCCTAGGGACAAGGCAGCGAGCCACCAAAGGCAGCCTAACGTGGTGAGAACTACAGCCCCAGGCAGCACCGGAAGTTAGGGAAATACAGCCGCCAGACAGGGAAGGCCCATCTTTCGGGTCCGAGGCAAAGCTGGGTCCCGAGGGAGGTCACCACCTCAGAATTCTCAAGCTCCGATGGAGTCACTTGTTAACTTAGCATTTACTGAGACCCTGCCAGGGACACGGCGGCCACCCAGGCAGCTTCTCTTCTGGAGCTTGCAATGTAGCTGCAGAGGCACACAGCGGACCAAGTCAGTGACCAGGTCAGCAGGGGACGTGCTACGGCTGAGATGACAAATGCACGGTTGGGTCGGGGGCCTGAGACGCGCTGCTAGACCATCACGGTCACAGATCATGGCCTGTGGGTATGTGGCCTCCACTCTGATAATTAATGATTTTTAATTTAGAATTAGCAGTTCTCAGAGGCATCAGGTCCATTAATGGCCCTAAAGGATGTTCCAGCAGGAAAGGAAGGCAGTGAGTGCGTCTGAAAGAATCCCCAAGGAGCCAGGGTACAGTGGAGCGAGCTGTTATGCTAATAAACTAATTTTACACACGCCAGCACGAGGAGAGGGGGCCACGGTGGTTCGCAGGCTTTATTTTTTTCCATGTGAGACAAAATGTATTTCGCCACGTACTCCATCAGAAGTACCAGGCGGTGTTGCTGGGTGCTCCCAGACGCTTCCTTCGATGTGTAGCCTTGAAAGCCCTGCCGGTCTGCAGGCAGCACACAACACATTTACGGCTGCAGATAAGCTGAGCATCGGTGCATATATCGGAGGAATTAACATTGCTCTACAGATCTATACGTTGCAGTTTCTCATCCGTTTCATTTGAGCTTGCAAACGGGTTTCTTCTCTGGTCATCAGTCAGTGTCCCTGCCAAGCTCTTCAGAAAGGAAAGGCCGCTGGGAAGAGCTGGTGTTGGCCTGAGAGCAGCCACTCCGCCCCCCTTCCCCACTGGCACAGAGACACACAGCCTCTTTTGCTCCTGGGAGAGCCATGAAACTGCTCACCTGGGTTCAAATCCAGCTCAGCCACTTCCTCATCATACTCTCTTGGCCGTGCCTTTCAAGTTCCCTTGGCTTTAATGTATGGCGTTTGGTTTAATCTTTACAGCAGCTGTATAAGGTCAATATTATTACTTATTACCGTTTATAGGAAAGAAAACTGAGCTCCACTTAGGTGACAGAGGACATCAGGCCTGCGGTCACTTTCCAGAGCACTTTCCCCAAAAGCAGGCTTTGTTTTTGTTTTTGTTTTTCCATTATAACTGGTTTACAGTTTTCTATCAATTTTCCAACTGTACAGTGTGGTGACCCACTTACACATACATATATAGATTCATCACAAGTGATTAGACATAGTTCCTCGTGTTATTCAGCAGGATCTCCTTGCTTTTCCATCCCAAAGGCAATAGTTTACAACTCTTAATCCCAGACTCCCATACCATCCCACTCCCTCCCCCACCCTCTTGGCAGCCCCAAGTCTGTTCTCCAAGTCTGTGATTTTCTTTTCTGTAGAGAGGTTCGTTGGTGCAGTATATTAGATTCCAGATATAGGTGATATCATATGGTATTTGTCTTTCTCTTTCTGACTTACTTCACTCAGTATGAGGGTCTCTGATTCCATCCATGTTGCTGCAAATGGCATTGCTTTATTCTTTTTCATAGCTGAGTAGTATTCCATTGTATATATATATATCACATCTTTCTAATCCAATCATCTGTTGATGGACATTTGGGTTGTTTCCATGCCTTGGCTATTGTAAATAGTGCTGCAATGAACATGTATGTGCAAGTGTCTTTTTCGAGGAAACCAAAAGCAGGCTTTGAAGGTCTATTTCCAACAAAGTTAAGCCACAGTGGCGACCTAAGCTGCAGCTGCAGCAATGCTGGATCCTTAATCCACTGTACTGGGCCAGGGATCAAATCTGCATCCCATCGCTCTCAGGATGCTGCCGATCTTGTGCCACAGCAGGAACTCTGGGTTTTGCAATTGTTGTAAGATAGTGAGAGATGGAAAACTCAGAATCTTGTTCCAGAACTGTGTGGAAAAACTGTTACTTCTTGCACAGCCCAGGAGTCCCCGGGTAACTGTCACATAACCATTTTGCAAAGCAGGCATCAGGTGAACAAATTCTTGGCCTTATGAAGCTCTAGTGTCTCGCCCAGGTGGTAGTCTAAATATCCAGGACACATTTTTGCATCTCAGCTGGGCCACCAAATAATTTTTCCTTTCCTCCCTGGCTCTAAAGCCCCTCCTCCCTCATCTTGTTCTTCAAAGCATTTTGCTGATTCAGCTTTCAGGACCCACACCCCACATTCCTCCTCTTGTGTCCAGCACTGTGTCTGCTCCTCTCCTTTCCTGAGCCGTCAGCCCCCAGGATCTAGGACTGCACTTAGTGTGGCCTCCTCGAGCCTAGCTGCTCAGAGTTTGCAGAATGGTTTATAAAAGTCTAGGTCAGGGGCCTGTTATACACACATGTACAGTATCATCATTAACTAGTGTTAATCCCACATCCACAGCTTTGTGTTGCATTTGGAAATTGAATCCAGTGTTGGAAGGGCCTTTACAGTTGGGATCAGGGCTCTTTCTGCAGCCACATGTTTGTCTAGCTTCTCCATCACGTTCTGTACAGTTTCCAGAACACATCAGGCACACTCCTCTCCACTGCTCTTTCTGCCTGGAACACCCTACCTCCCTTGATCCACTTCTGGGCTGGACTTGGTCCCCACCTCCCCAGGAGGCCCTCCCTACAGCCCCTCTGCACACAGGCACCGTATTCCCAGTGCTAGGTGAGCAATGTTTTTCTGTTGCCTTCAGAGTCCCTGCAAAGCGCTTGTTACCCCACTATGTGTCGTGGCCCATCTGCAAAACTTGTGGGTTCTCCAAGGACGAAGCTCTCATTCATCTTTTTGTTTCCAGTGTCTAGGACAGTGGATAGGTGATACGGGTTGAATGAATGAAGGAGTAAACAAATGAACATTTTCTTACCAGCATGCATGCACATACACACGCACACACACACACAACAGCAGTTAATGTTTGTTTTCCCACACACTGTCATATTTAATCCCCCCAGCCCCATGAGACATCAGTACCGTTTTGCAAACAAATTGAGGCTTACAGATGGAAAAGAAAGGCATTTGAACCATGGGAGGAACCCAGTGCCTGTCTTCTTAACCATGACATTGTCCTGTGTCTTCAGGCAATAAACAGACCTTCTGTTAAAGGAAAAGTGGCATCAGCAGGTGCTAAGTGACTTTTCAACTGCATGCACTAAAACCCCGGCTGTGGCTCCAGCCACACGGATGTGCCCTAAAGCAATAAGTCTTCTAGACAAAGGTACAGCCTAAAAGGGAGGGAAGGACCGGCTTCCTGCAAGCACTTCGTGTCCTGACCCTCTGATGGACGTCCAGCTGGGATGAGTGTCGCTGTAGCCGTAGTTTAAAATCTGAAGGGAGAGCCCACCTTTGATCACAGAGAGAGCAGAGCAATCAAAAGCTGAGTGCTCTTGTCTCCACGCGCTTCACGCTGACTGCCGAGTGGCCTCTTCTGGTCCCAGAAAAGACAACTGCACCAGGTGACAGTGGCAGGGCAGAGCTGGTGGGGTGGGGGTGGGGCTTTAGGCACAGAGTCTTAAAAACCACCCCTGACATGTGGAAGATGGTTGACCACTTCCAAAATTTTTGCGCAAACCTTCCCACAGCACTGTATGGCAGGTGTTGCTCCCAGTCTCCCAGCCACCTGTGGAGACAGTGGAGTTCTGGGGCCTTAAAACATGCCCCCAGGTGCCTGTGGCTGTGAAGCATGCAGCCGGGGCCGGACCTGGGTTTTGGACTCCCAATCTCAAGCTCTTCCCTCTGTTTCCCGTAAAGGGCCTCTCAAGTGTTAATGCACTGACTGAGGAAAAGGAATCTGTCTGAGATGATTGTAGCAGAAGCCCTTACTGTGTGGGATAAACCTCCACATCCACTATTTTTTTTTTTTTTTAACTTTCCGGGCCACACCCATGGCATATGGAAGTTCCCAGGCTAGGGACCAAATTAGAGCTGCAGCTGCCGGCCTGAACCACAGCCACAGCAATGCAGGATCCGAGCTGTGTCTGTGACCTACACTGCAGCTCACGACAATGCTGGATCCTTAACCCACTGAGCAAGGCCAGGGCTGGAACCTGGATCCTCGTGGATACTAGTCAGATTTGTTGCCGCCAAGCTACAACAGGAACTCCCCAAAACTTCTACTCTTACTGTCTACTTGCTCCCTGCCCAAAAGAGAAAAAATGCAGAGCTCGACTCTTAACGACCTTCATTTTTAGGAGAGATGAAACCTGCGTGGATTGATACCTCACCCACTCTTCTCCTGCCCACACCCCCAATGCCATCCATCAGCAGGTTCTGCTGATCTGACCCCTACATCTCTCTTCATTCTGCTCTTGGGCTTCCCGCCCTCCCGGCTGCCCTGACCCCTCCAGGCTGTCACCCACAGTAGGATGTTTGCAGAATGCATCTGATCCTGAGAGTCAAAGCCCTTCATGTGGCCACAGCCCAGGGACGTTCTGCCCCTCCAGCCTCACGTCCCTGGCCTTTTAGCCCTCCGTGTTCTCCAGGCTGCCTTCCTCCCAGGACTTTGCACTTGCTGTTCCAACCACTGGAATTCTGATCTCACCTTGAGATACCAGGTCATGCATCATGTGCCCAGGGATGTTTTCCTGATGGCGCTTTCTCTGCAGCCTGTTGCTCTCTGTGTCATACTCAGAATGCGACCTTTATAAGACCGGTCATTTACTTGCTCCCAAAGCTCCATGAGGGTAGGGACCAACCCCATCTGTGTCCATGACCTTGTACATGGCTGGTGCTCAGTGCTCATCCGATAAATGGGAGGATGCATGGGCAGGCACAGCGCAGCCCAGCACAGTTTGCTGCTTTCCCTAAAGCTGCCCCTCGCAGAGTTTTAGCCTGTGTTTGACCCACCTGCAGACACTGGCTTAGTAAGAGTTCTGCCTGTGCTAAGTGTCACGGCTGGTCCACAGGTGACACCTGTATGGGGAAGAGGGTCTGTTCCTAGTGCCCTGGCCACTGAAGCAGAGGGTCTGCTGGCCCAGTGGCCCAGTTGGCCTGCACTGTAACTTCGAGCTGTGTGTCTTTACTTGCCTATCTTCCTGGCAGGCGTTTTGCTGCTTAGGCAGGGTACCCACTCACCCCCACCGCTGTGCCTCCACTGTTCTGCAGGCACTCACATGCATTGGCCTGGCCACGGGACCCAGCTCTCGCCTCCGGCTTCCGCATCTTTGCCAGGCCGCCTCCATCGTCTGCCATCCAGCAGCCGGTTTCTGCTACATTTTTCTTAATTAGAGGCCTGTGCCTTTCCACATAATGGTTTTGTGCAGAGCCTGGTGATCTGAGAGTCCTTGTTCTGCAGGCTAAACGGCTGAGTGTTTTTTTATTGTGCGATTTGTCTTCCGAACTGTGCTCTCCCCTCGTGTGGACTTCCCATGAAACTCTCCTTTCTTGATTCCATGGCCAAGGAAGCCATCTGCCTTCCCAACCACTTAGAATTCTGTGCCGAGCTCTGTTTCAGGTGCTGCCGTGGCTCAGGAGTCACTTTTACAGGTCCTCAGGGGCCAGGCTGTGAGTGGCTTCATCATGTCTGTATCAGCATTGATGAAAGAATGCGCTGGGAGTTATGTCTGTGAATCAGCCATGGCTCCCCTCCTGAAGGTGTTTCAGCAAAGTGCCTGAGATGATCATAGGTGAGAGCACCTGGCACGATGCTTGGCACACTGTGGATGCCCCTCATGGTCTTGGAGGGGAGGGAGAGAGGGAGGAAAGAAGGAAGGGAGGGAGGGAAGAAATAGCTAAAGAACAGTATTTCCCAATGAGTGTTCCTTGCAACATGAGTCCTCTGAGATGTTCAGAGAGAAACAAATCAACAGTAAGAGGGAGGAGTGGTTACACAGCCCAGTAAGTTGGGAAACTGTCTGTATACTCTGACCCCCTTGGAGTTCATACATTGTGTTTGCACTAATGGCTCTGAAAGGCCAGCTCTAAGGAACACTGGCTGACTGCTCTGTCTCTCAGACTCACGTGATCCCAGGGCTCTCTCCTGTTAACTCTGCAGTCACTCATGGGATGTTGCTAGAATACAGGATAGAATGTGGCAAGGATTACAGACAGTTCTAAGGGATGTAGTAAGGAGCACAGAGGGAGGATCTGAAGATGGGTGTGGAAGGATGCGACATATTTAGCCAGGTCTGGAAGGATGAGCAAGATCCCCGTGGATGGAGGGAGAAGGACTTCCAAGGCTGGGAGGCAGGTGTGAGCAGGCAGGGGACAGAAATGCCCAAGATGTATGTGGAAGAGAGACCTCTGGTCTGGGGAATAGGATTTGGAGAAGGTCATGATAGAAGGCAGGCTGGTGTCAGGTCCCACACCCAGCAGAATTCCTGGTATCCGAAGCTACCCCTAAGTCTTAGTAAAATTATGAATGAATTATTTAGGGTCTTATCATTGCCCTTCTAATGAGACTGGCGGGGCGGGGGTTGGCTTGGAAAAGTCTGTGACATGACTCTTGGAGGTTGACACTAGCATACTGAAGGCTCTGAGAAGGACTGCTGCAAACCAAGCACTTCCAGAAATAGCATTAGGAAACCTAGGTTTTAAGACAGGCATGTTCCTCAGATTTGGGTGTTTGGCCTCAACATTTCTTTTCCGACCACTGCTGTTTCTCTCTCCAGACTTCTAAGGAATGAATCCTCCTATTGTCAGTGTTTTTGTAAATACCAAATGGAGTCAGCCTGGCCACCACTGAGGTGGGGGACCTTGCTCCCAGAGAAGGTTCTAGGGCCTGGCCTGAAGTTATAAAAGCAGTTTGTTTACGAAAGACTATTTATTTCCTTAGTCATTTTCTGTCTGCTGCCAACATGGAAAGATGCAATATTTGGATCTGAATGAGAGCCTGCGGCTTCCCAGGCTCATTTTCCCACCTCAGAAATCCTGTAGTGATCATGTCTCAGACTTTACACTCCTGATGTCGGGAAATGACAGCGGTGACCCCAATTTAGAGCCACAGCTTACAGGCACTAGGCGTGTCTCTGTGGACACTTTGTTCTTGTTTTAAACCGCCTAATGGGCGACCACACACTACTTCTCCATGGTGGGGCTGTAAGGAGCTGGTGAGTTTTAAAGAATCAGTGGAATTGATGGGCTCTGGGTTGTACTAACCGTTCCACACCCATCAGACCCTTGGGTTTCACTGAAGATACTTGTTTCCTGTGCTGATGATTTCTTGTTTGTTCATTCAAACCACAACCTTCTCTTTACCATGGAGGTGTAACCTTCTGCCTGTTAACCTCGTTGAAGACGGACAGACAGAATCCTCCTAGCTGCTTCTCTCAGAGCTGGCAGTAAGAGGGTAGGTACCAGGAGCTCCCCTGTGTTCCCAGGGTGGAGATTGGGGGATGGGCGCCTCTGCAGTGATGAGACCATAGTGGGCCCTTGGCTGCCAGTCCGGGGCTAGCGGGTGGTGGGTACTCACTTCCAGGAGGCTAACAGGCACCACAGGTCTCCCTTGAATCAGTGATGGAAGTGACCCTATTAGCTAATTATTCCCATTTCCCTCACAGCCCATGAACCTGTAGTATGTTATTAATGGTGTGGTCATATATTGGTCTCTGTTCCTTAGGAGATGATGATAGTTACCTTTCGAGGCTGTGCAATTCATTTGTTTCTTTATTAGATCCTTTAGTCTACCTTCCCTGTATTAAGCATCTGCTATTACCGGGCACAGTGACGATGTCTGCGGATGGAGCTGTTCTGTCTCTGCTCTCAGGTGGCTCTTCATGTGGGAAAGACAGTAGGACCCAGGCAAGGGCATCCGGCAGAGTCAGGATGACAGCCTGCCCTGGGCATGTGAGGACTAACTTGGTGGATGCTGAATATCCATGCTACTCCAAGAAACTTTGGTTTTCCCAAGAGTCGTTCTACCTTGGCTTAGCTCTTGTGCCTCCTTGATGGTGTTTTCCACATCATCATTATTTCTTCCTTCCTCTTTCATGTTTTTTTTATCATGCCTTGAATACTGTTGTTTATCTCATCCCACCCAGATTCACCCACCTCTGTTCTCTTCTGCTTATGGGTCCCAGATGTCGAGAAAGGCCTCATAGTGCCTCACCTTTTAGGAATATGCTTTTCTGTTGATTCAGGACCCCATCCAGAAACCTGAAGATAGAGAGGTGGGCTCTGAAGTACAGGCAGACCTGAGTTTGAATCCCCCTTTCTTCACCTCTCAGTTTTGCCTTTCCAGATGGGAGCTCTTGGGTTTTCACCTCACGAGGGAGCCTTTGTTTTCTTGTGTCTTAAAGGAGGATGGTAAGACCACCCCCTGCTGTAATAGCGGCGAGAGTTAAGTGAGAAACACTTACCGCAGTGCCCTTCCAACACTGTTGCCAGGCAAGCCTTGGCCATCGTTGTCGTAATTACTGAACAGTTGCATAGGCTGCCTCGGTCTTCTCTCTGGGAATGTTAACCATGCTGTATAGACAGCAATGTTATTAATGAGAAAGAAAGTCAAGGCCAATTTCAATAGAGACTGAAGCAGAGATATCCGAGGGTCAAGGGGAATATAACTGAGCCCCCCAGTGAGCACTTCCCAGTGAGCGCTTCCCAGTGAGCCCCTCCGATTCCCAGGGAGGGCGATGGACAGGGACTTGTGCTTCCTGGCTCCCTGACCTGCCGTACAGTGGAGGGGGATCTTCTTGGAAAGCCCTTGGCTCCCAGGAGCTTAGCTCTTCCACCTCAGTCTCTTCCCTGCTCTGTCTACTCACCATGTCTGATCACATAGGCATTTCTTAGGAAGGCTGATGTCCTCTGAGCTCAAGGGCTCTCTCTCTAACGGATTACTCCTATTCTATTAATTATTGTTAATCCTATTGGATTCTTTTTCATTGACATATAGTTGATTTGCAACATTGTGTTAGCTTCAGGTGTACAGAAGAGTAATTCACTTATGTATGTGCACATATGTTTTTCTATTATTTTCCATTATAGTTTATTACTAGCTATTGAATATGGTTCCTCATGGTGTACAGTCAATCCTTGTTGTTAATCCTATTGGACCTGTGTTCCAGAAGCATGGGGCCACATACTTTACATGCAGTGGTTCTCATTTCATCTTTGCAGCAATTTATGGAATGGAGTGCTGTGTTCTGGTCACACACCTACCCCATCTTGAAGTCAGAATTGAAATCCAGTGACCTGGCTCCTTAGACTATGTTCTTAGCATTGTTTAAAACAACCTCATTCAATGAAACCTTTTCTACAGTACAGGACTCTTCTCCAGGCTCTCCAGTCCTTTCTTTCTGTCCTATTCTTCTCCTCCTTCAAAACACATGGACTAAGCCTTAGTCCTTCCAGATATGGTCATTTTCCCCAGACCCACTGGGAATGTTTTATTATTCTTCTTTCTGAGAATTAAGCCAAACTTTAACTACCAGGGGTAGCCAGATGCTTAGTCCTCAGACAACAACAGCACCACTCAGAACCCAGACCAGAATAGCACGAAGGTTACCAGCACACCAGGTGGCAGCAGGTGCCAGGATTTGAGTTTCTGCTTTGGTCCCTTAATCATGGGACCACTCTCTGCCTTAGTTTTCTCATCTGCAAATGGAGTACTATAACCACCCCCAGATCACAGTTTTGTTGTGAGGATTATATAAGTAGATGTGTAAGCAGTTAGAATGGTACTTGGCACATAGGTGATGCTCTGTCAGTGGTAGTCCTCACGATTTCTCCAAACTTTCCTTTCTTCCTCCTGGAGGACCCACAAGCTTGCAAAAAAAAAAGAGCTCCTTCCTGAAGACTATCTTCCAAAGACTAGCAGTAGAAAATCTGTTTCCCTAGAGATTGCTCCCCTACCGCTTTTCCCAGCTTTGTACCACCCTGCCAATAGCACCTCGTGCTCCTGATGAGAAGTGAAGAGGTCCCTCTGGCTGTGAGACTGCATGATACAAGCCTGCCTGCCTCCCACCCCAGCTCGCAACTCCTGAGGCTAAGTCGGAAGGTGGGGGACAAATGGCCATGGGAAACAGTAGGGGTTTGGTAGTATGGCGAGTCCTTAGTTCACCAATTTCTTTTTTATAATTTTTTTATTAAAGTTTATTTACGGTGTTCATTTTCTGCTATACAGCAAAGTGACCCAGTTGTACATACACATACATTCTTTTGCTCATGTTATCTTCTATCATGTTCTGTCACAAGTGATTGGATATAGCTCCCTGTGCTATACAGCAGGATCTCACTGCTTATCCATTCTAAGTGGAATAATTTGCATCTACTAACCCCAAATTCCCAGTCCATCCTGCTCCCTCCCCCTTGGCAACCACAAGTCTGTTCCCCATGTCCATGAGTTTTTTTCTCTTCTGTATGTAGGTTCAGTTGTGTCATATTTTAGATTCCACGTATAAGTGATATCATATAGTATTTGTCTTTCTCTTTCTGATTTACTTCACTTAGTATGAGAGTCTCTGGTTCCACTTGCTGCAAATGGCATGATTTTGTTCTTTTTGTGGCTGAGTAGTATTCCATTGTGTACATGCACCACATCTTAGTCCATTCATCTGTCGATGGACATTTAGGTGGTTTCTATGTCTTGTCTGTTGTGAGTAGTCCTGCAATGAACATAGGGATGCACGTATCTTTTTGAATGAAAGTTTTGTCCAGATATATACTCAGGAGTGGGATTGCTGGATCATATGGTAGCTGTATATTTAGTTTTCTGAGGCACCTCCCTACTGTTTTCCATAGTGGTTGTACCAATTTACATTCCCACCAACAGTGTAGGAAGGTTCCCTTTTTTCCACACCCTTTCTAGCATTTGTTATTTGTCGACTTAATGATAGCTATTCTGACTGGTGTAAGGTGGCACCTCATTATAGTTTTGATTTGCATTTCTCTAATAATTAGTGATGTTGAGCATTTTTTCATGTGCCTGTTGGCCATCCATGTGTCTTCTTTGGGGAAATGTCTGTTTAGGTCTTCTGCCCATTTTTTAATTGAGTTGTTTGGTTTTTTTTTGCCATTGTGTTGTGTGAGTTTTTTGTATATTTTAGAGATTAAGCTTTTATTGGTTGATTTGTTTGTAGGTTCACCAATTTCTGTGTGTCTGGGCCACCTCATTTGCCACCTTGGAAAGTTAGAATTTTATGGGGTTTATGGGCTTTCCATTTGCCTGAAAACGCTTAGAACACTTGATAGCCCTAGGATCAAGCTAATTAATACCCCTTCTCAAACTGAGGCTTTGAAGGGTAGGCTAACCCTTTGAAGAGGAATCTTCTTTGAGAGCAGTGCAAGTTGTTGCAGTAAAACCCAGGATAGAAGGAAGAACCTGGGAGGAAAACAGCTGAACACAAGAAAAGCTGTTGTTTCTGGAGGCAACTCGGCCAGGTAGAGGGGAAAAAAGAATATTTTCTCATGCAAGTAAGGCCCACTAACTCTTCCCTGGGCTTTCAGTCAGACTTAATGATTTTCACATCTAATCCAAGGCAAGATTAGTCATTAGATGTTAAGACAAAAGCAGACAGACTCCTGTCTCGACAAGGGATCCTTCCCAGTGAAATGGAATTATCTCTGGAATAATTAAAAGGCTTGCCGAAGGATGAAAATGTTCCATTCGCTGGAGTTGCCTTTGTTGAGAGGTGCCCTCCTCATCCCCGGATAAACTGTGATGGCCATGATCAAGGACAAGGAGGTTCCGAGGCCCTAATAGAGAATGTGATCAAGCAAGTCCTCACTGGCATCATTTCTGAGCCGCAAAACAATGTTCCTAATTAGAGGATGCTGGTGGTTTTAGTTCAGCAGTGATTTTATTTGTAAGCAAGTGTTGCTGTGGTGCATTCTTCTTCTGAAGTCCCCAAATCTGAAGAGCCTGCACTGTGACAAAGGAAATGGAGCCCACCCTAAAAGTGTGGCGAAGGATGATTTTCCTGGAATGTCCCCAACCTACCTACTGATTATTAACAGTGTTTCCAGAGTTTAGATATCTTAATGCCAGAGACTACAGTGATTGAGCAACAGTGTGTCTACCTGCCAAAACATGAACAGCTGGAGGCTTTCAAACTCATTTATTATAAGGAAGCACTGTGGTCCTCTTACATGATCTGTACCACTTCCTGTGAAGCTTCGTATTTCATGACATAATCAACCGATCCCTTGTCACAGGTACATTATACCATCGTGATGTACCACACATTATAGGAAATCAGCTTTCACTCATTAGTTGTGATTTATGATGATGGAGTCTTAATGTCCAGGCGGTTTTGTTCATGAAGACAAATACATCATTACCTTCGGTTTATGCCTACATCTTCATTTTTTGTATTTGTTAAACAGTGCACATTTTTAAACATTACACAGTCAGCATCCCTCTAAATATTTGTACAATACTTAATAATGTGGATTTAACAAAGGGAATTTTTCCAACAGTTAAACATAGATTTTAAGTGTAACCTCTTCTAGATATTTATTTAAAATGAAATTTCTAAAAAACAGATTATCATAAAAGCTTAAAACCCTGTAAAAGATAAAACGCACACATAAAGGCCAGTATACTTGCAATAAAGTAAGGTATGAGTAAATGAATAGTATGGATGTAGAGCTGTTTTCTCACCACTTTTATTATTCAGACCCTTTTTAAAAATTTTTGTTTTATCTGTATATGCGTGTGTGAGAGAGAGAGAGAGTGTGTGTGTGTGTGTGTGTATGCGTTTATTTAATCAAAGAGTCGCCCTCCTAAGGTTTTAGAAGTTTAACAAGAAGCCACTGTGGAACAGCTGAGGCTACCAGCACTAGTTATTATTTGGTTGTTTGTAGTTATTGTCTGGTTGTTTCTCAGCTGGAATATAGAATCAGCTTGCTCAGCCCATGGTGATTTTGGGTCTGCAGTCATCTGGCTCGGTTCATTCCCCTAACTAAGTTCCTTTTATTATGTCAAAGGATCCTAAGTCTCTATCTTTTATATAGATTTTCATTTTTGAAACTTGGTGTCTTTCCCAGAAATGATAAATTTTAAGTTGTGTGTATCTGCCAGTTCCTGACCCATTGTTCTGTCATTTTGATTTATTGAGCTCGTCTGTTAACATTATTAAAACTTATGTATCTTCTATTATTATTTTATTGTAATTAGTTGGACCATTTAGAGGTTTCATCTCTGTGGAGATGAGTTAAGCTTGTGTAATTAGCTCTCTTCTCTAGGACAGCTGGCTAATTCATCACCTTGGAATGCAGTGTCAGACACTGCTCACCTGTTTACTTTGTATGACCATGGGCACTGATTGGTTTTTCCTAGACTTGAAATAGTACTTGCTTCATCTGGGACTCTTTTATCTTTTTCTATTCACATAGGTGGAAACAAGTACATTACATGCCAAATGTTCCACATTATTATGATTGCAGTAGAGTAGAGGTCCCTAACTTATCACTGTATACCACTTTTACAAATATTTTCCTTATCTCTTTACCACCTGTACCATTATTTACATAAGACTTACATTTAAATAACTTTAAATCTGTTTGTTTTAACCTAGCATCATCTTAAGCTATGATGATTATGAAACCACACATTTGATGTATCAGTTCTATCTTAATTAACTTTTTTTTTTACTAAGTACATATTGAAATAATAGCATAAACATTGAAATTATGGGGTTGTCCTGATACCCTCAAGGCCCCTTGCATACTCTCATCACACCACAGTTGAGGAGATCTGGTCCAAGACCACCTACCAGGGGTTCTAATCACTAGAAATATCCACATAACATTATTACTTTCAAAGGATTTCAATAAAACCAAATCTCTCATTTGTAAAAGCACCCATTAAAAGGAAATCTTAGTGGTTCATGAAACCACATACTTTAAGAAAAATAGAGTATAATAAAATAAAACCGAAATGCCTCACTTCAATAAGACCTGCTTCAGTTCCATTGGTAATTAGAGTGGGGCATAAGCTACAAAGCACTTTTGCACCATCAACTCTCATCTGAGCCCTGAGCACCAGGACTGAGTGGGTGGTGGCTTCTAGGTTGGCTTGGGTGATGAGGAAAGACCGCTTGAGCTAGTTGCTTATGATGGAGCACAGTAATGTCAGAAAAAAGAATGTATATACATGCATGTGTGACTGGGTCACCTTGCTGTACAGTTGAAAATTGACAACACTATAAACCAGCTATAATGTAAAAAAATAAAAATCATTAAAAACAAAACCACAAAAAACAAAAAGCCACTTGAGGAAGAGGGAATAGATGGAGGAAAGATCTGGGGTGAGAGTATTCTATCGAAAGGAGGAGCCCCAGTTCAAAGACTCAGGTGAGGAGGACCAGGTGCAGGCAGGGCTGGTCCAGAAGGAGGACAGAGCGTGATCAGATAGCCAAGGAGCAGACCAGGGGCCATTGTGTTAAATGTGGATTTTGGCCATTGAAGAGTTTTGAGTAGGAAAATGATCTGAGCTGATCCCATCAGCTTCTGTATAGGGGAGGATTATATTGGATCAAAGTGAAAACTAAGAACCTAGTCTTCCCAAAGTGAGAGCTCATGGAAGCTTGGTCAGGTAAATGTGGTCATGAGAAGGAAAGGGGGATGGAGGTTGGATTTTATGCATAAATACATGTATGTGCATATATATGCATAATATAATACATATGTGCATACAGTATAACTTAATTTTTCTTGAAAGAGTTAAGATCAAGTATTTTCTTACACATATACAGTTATGAATATTCATCATGGGTATATTGCAATATCTATACTTAGATATATTGTTATACTATAATTAATACATATATAATTTATATTTTCCCTCTTGAGAAACAAACTCAAGCTCTTATTTCTTTTTTTTAGATGGAAACAACTTGTGATGGCTTATAAAATATCTTAGTTTTGCCAGTGCACTCTAAAAAGGCATGGTGTAGTCTCTCCTGCTTTAGTCATTGTCAGTTTCATTGTTGAAATATCGGTGTATATTTCAAAGCCAGAGTTTTCACAATTAGGTGACTTAGAGGTTAGAGCTTTTGGCCTGAGCAATAAGGTGACTCTTGATGCTGTTTACTGAGATGGGCCAAAGTGAGGTCTTAGGGGCAGAAGTGTGTGACCTTGGGCTTTTGCTTTTCTCCCTGCAGTGATCCCGAAGGTCACCAAGCACCTGCTCTCAAACCCTGTGTTCACCTGCATTATCCTGGCCGCCTGCATGGAGATTGCAGTGGTGGCTGGCTTTGCTGCCTTCTTAGGGAAGTATCTGGAGCAGCAGTTCAACCTCACCACCTCTTCTGCCAACCAGCTGCTCGGTGAGTGTGTTTCTCAGTCCCCTGGGAGGGTGGAGGGAGGCTGATGATGCCTATAATTCTGTAAGAATTGACTGAGATCTACCAACCGAAGGGCCAGACTGTGCTGCCCCTGCAGCAGCATGTACGTGCGCTTCGTGTGCAGAAGAGTTTCAAGGTATATTTATTGGGGTAAGATTTACCTGTCTGAGGCATTTGCTAAAAGTACATGATATCACAGAGCTAAAGTAGAAAGTGTGCATAAATCGGTGCAGTCTGGAGAATTTGGAGGAAGATGTCGTAAAGGAAGAGAGGAATCAAGGTTGGTCTTGAAAGGCAAGGAGGCCTTGGTCAGGTACTTAAAAAAGCAAGAATTATCTTGGCAGCATGAAACCATGGTCAGCAAATACTGAGGTCAGAAGCCATATGCTCCCCTCCATCCCTGTGGCCGTGGCAGACATAATGGATCATGACTCTTCATCTCCCTAAAAGCTCAACCATGGCCTTACCAGTCTTTTCAGTAGTAGATGACAGGCATCTGCTTTTAATCCTTTGGAGCTGGCATGCTAAAGAAAACCAATTTGCAGAGTTCCTCTTGTGGCTCAGTGGAAATGAATCTGACTAGCATCCATGAGGACACAGGTTAGATCCCTGGCCTTGCTCAGTGGGTTAAGGATCCAGCTTGAGCTGTGGTGTAGGTCACAGACATTGCTGTGGCTGTGGTATAGGCTGGCAGCTATAGCCTCGAATTGTCCCCTAGCCTGGGAACCTCCATATGCCTCGGGTACAGCCCTAAACTAAAAAAGACTAAAATAAAATAAAATAGAAAACCAATTTGCCCTCATGAGAAGCAGCATTTATAAGAGTTAAAAAGAGGAAAAGTTAAAGTGATAGAGGCCAAAACGGTGGTTACCCTTGGGGTGGGGGGGCAGAGGTACCAGGGAGCCCCTGGGGCTGCAGAAATGTTTTAATGCAGGAAAGTATACAGACCCAAACAATCATCAGTGTGCCCTTCAGCTTTGTGAATTTCTCAAGGCATAACATACCAAGTTAAAAAAAAAAAAAAAAATGAAAACCCTACCACAGTGTCATGGCCAGATCACATCACCTCTTCCTGGGAACTACGAGAGCAGCACAAGCCTTATTTTTTTCCCCTTTTTACTGATAATTCTTTATAGCCACTATTTTATAAGTATTTCTTCCAAGAGGTTTTAGCAGAATGCAGCCAGCCCTTTCATACCTGTCTGACGGAGATGGGGTAAATTGCGTCTCTGTATAATTAAAGTTACAGCCTCTTCATTATACCTACGACCTCTCAGGTTTTGCCCTCCAGCACCCAAAGAGTTTATCTCTCACCTCCTGATTTCTGTGCTGTAGCTCCTTACATTTCCATCACATTGGCACAGTTGCTTCAAAGTCGGAACTTTGTTCTATTTCAGAACAGATTCTGAAGTTTTCTATCGACAAACAAATCAGTAGCCTTCAGGGCAGAAGGTCGAAAAACAATCTCACCTTCCTGCACCTATTTCTTTCCCGGTGACTGTCTGCTAGAGCACTTGGCACATGAGAGCCCCCACCTGCTGCACAGAGAAGCAGCCTGGTGGCCTGTCTGTCAGTCTGTCTGTTCAGGAGACAGGACGTGTGCCCTCTCCCTGTGCCCTGCCCAGGGCGTTAGTCTGATAACATGGCTCTGGAGGGCTGGCTGCAGGGGGGCGCTGTCGTTGGGCCTTTAGAGGACAGAGAGGGGAACCAGAAACATAAGGCAAGCTCCTGTCTGAAAAATCCTTCATCAGTAGCTCCTGCAGATCCAGGGGATGGGACCCATGCAGTCACCTGGGCCATCAGTGCAGTGCTCTGCGCCCCCCATGAAGTCATCAGCAGATGGGGCGGGGTTCAGAAAAGAGCAACAGGGATGATTAAGGGCTGATGGCACTGATTTATGTGTGAAGATAAAAAGGACTCAATCTGCATAGGTTAAGGTAATGAGGATGGAGTTTGGGGGAAGTTCTGATAACCGCCCACATGCTAAGGCTACACACACATCGGAGAGGGAGAGGGGAGGCTGATGATGGCTTGAAAAAAAGGTACCCAAAGCCTGTTATTGCCATAGTTACCATCATCACCAGGTGCCGTTCCCTGCTGCCTCTGATAAAAAATGGAACAAAACACCGCCTGCTCTCTAGGCGTGGGCTGTGGTCATCAGATTCAGTCTGCTAGCTGTTTCATTCATCCTGAACATAATCTTTGAGTGTCCACTCTGTGCTGGGCACCGTGCTAGGCATAGGGAACCAGGACTAAAAGGTTCTTGTTCTCAGGGAAGCTGCATCTTAGGTGGAGAAAGAACAAGAAACGAGAAAACCGAAAATACACAGGCAGTTTCAGATAGTGGGGAGAGCCATGAAAATGATAAAACAGGGCAAGCAACAATAGGAAATCCCAGAGTGGGCCTCAGGACCACTCTAGAGGCTAGCGGGGCCTCTCTAATGAGGACAGGGCCCGGCCAAGTAAAGTCCTAGGATGTCCTAGAAGAGCAACACAGCAAATGCAAAGACTGGGAGCCTGAGTTTGGCCTGTTTCAGGGAGAGAGTGAAAGAGGATTGGGCATGGTTGGAGGGCGGTGGGCCACGGGCCAAGCATGGACAAGCAAACAGAAGTGAGGTTATGAAGATCACCTCTATACCAGTACGAGAGAGAACCAAGCACAAATAATCTAAGAGCATCAAATAATATAGGGATATTATTTTTTTTTTAAAAATGATGGCTTATGGTATTTTCTTTGCAGAGCTCAGCCTTCCTGATTATGTTTTTCTCACCCTAATATTAAAATGAATTTGCATTCCCTTAGCACATGCCAGCTGATTGATGTAGTCAGTTGACCTAGAGTTCTGTTGATTGGCAAGGAGGAGGCAGCCTAAACTGGAAAATTAGCCATGCAGCATCTACATGGTGGATAAATGACACATAGTAATTTAAAGCTGAGATTTAGGTGAAGTGAATCTGAACAGAGCAAAACCAAACAGGAAATTGGAACCCTAGGATCCTTTGGTCCTCCTAAAATGTCCTGAGTCTCTGAGCATCAGAAATAACAGGTTTATGGTCCTGCTGCCTTGCAGATAGCTCTGTTTATGAGACTGGAGGAAAAATTATGCCAATTATTCACCAGGAGCTATTGATGCTACTTCCTGAGAGGCCATGGAGCTGGTTAAAACCCTGTCTCCGCAGGCCAGTGAGTTCTGGGACCTTTGTTTAAACAGCCTCCAGGCCATTCCTTGTCTCATTAGAAAATCCCCAAGTGATCTTGAGCATCCCCTTCCTGCACCCCCGGAAAGCACACTGGGGATGCATCACAGATCCCTGATGCTGTCCTTAAATGTGCACGCATGTTCCCAGTCCAAGCTGTCTCTTGGTCGTTCCTACACCAGCTGCGTGTCTTTCCCATGAGGGTCCTCCACTGGGCGTGAAAGGTGCGTGGTTTAGACTCCTAACTGTCGAGTTTTTTACGTATCTGTTTCCCCCAGTTTTCTGTGAGCTCCTGGAGGGCAGAAATGAGGCCCCTAATGGAGACCTCAGGACACGGCAGAGGACGTGGTGCCGCAGCGAAGTCTCGGGGAATCCTGTCCGTGCAGGGCTCAGCCGGGGGCCTGGCGCCCCGTGTCTGTGTCAGTCGGTCCAGCTCCCCCTGCTAATGGTCTCGCCCCTCCGCCCTCCTCCCAGGCATGACTGCGATCCCATGTGCCTGTCTGGGAATCTTCCTGGGCGGTCTCCTGGTGAAGAAACTCAGCCTGTCTGCCCTCGGGGCCATTCGGATGGCCATGCTCGTCAACCTGGTGTCCACCGCTTGCTACGTCTCCTTCCTCTTCCTGGGCTGTGACACGGGCCCCGTGGCTGGGGTTACTGTTCCCTATGGAAACACGTAAGTCCCAGAAAGGTCTCATCACCCCTGCCTGCCCGGGACTCTCTCCAGGGTAGTTCAGTGGAGCCAGCCTTGTCCCTAGTAACCATGAGCCCGGAAGTCAGTGATGCCTCCGCGTCCTACTTCCATGGTCGAAAAGTCAATGTGAACATTCTGGGCAGAGAGGGCAGACTTCGCCTGGCGTGGTGCTCTCCAAGGGCAGCCAGGTCAGCACTGGGGAGACAGACTCTCATCCCCCAAGGACTCGAATGCTTATTTGACTTTAAAAATGACCTGAAGATAGATAATAAAAAACAAGCTTTGGAGTTCCCGTTGTGGTGTAGTGGTTAACGATCAGACTAGGAGCCATGAGGTTACGGGTTCAATCCCTGGCCTTGCTCAGTGGGTTAACGATCTGGCATTGCCGTGAGCTGTGGTGTAGGTCGCAGACGTGGCTCAGATCTGGCATTGCTGTGGCTGTGGTGTAGGCCGGCAGCTGTAGCTCTGATTCAACCCCTAGCCTGGGAACCTCCATATGCCGCGGGTATGGCCCTAAAAAGCCAAAAAAAAAGCTTTATTTTAAAATTCAGCTTAAAAGAAAAGACAGAACATCCTTCAACAATTCCTTAAACTATCAGAAGCTCGCATTAGACTCACAGAATAATCACAGGGTCCTGCCCACGGCAGGTACTGGTACGTGATCAGAGGGAGAGATGGGGATAGAAAGGAGAGAAGGGGAGCTCGCTAGCTCTGTGGGACCACTTTCCTTATCTCCTAGTTATTCTCCCAAGACTCTGAACTAAAGTCCAGTCAGACCTGCCCTTAGAAGGAATTACAGAGAGGCCTTATGTATCCAGAGCCAAGAGCTGTCCTTCTTTCTATATGTGACTCCGAGACTGCCTTGGAAATCCAGGCTGGAACATCAAGGCTGCAGCATGGTTTGCCTGTAAGATGCAAATCCCTCTCCACACCAGTCTCCTCCTCCAGGCTGGCCACTATGCTTTCTCTTGAAGTTAAGTCAGAAGAGGCAGGACTGGAGTTCCTGCTGTGGCACAGTGGGTTAACAATCCAACTGCAGTGGCTCGGGTTACTGCAGAGGTATAAGTTGGATCCCCAGCCGGGAACAGTGGGTTACAGGATCTAGTGTTGCTGCAGCTGAGGTTGGATTCAGTCCCTGGCCTAGGAACTTCCATATGCTGCAGGTGCAGCCAAAAAAAAAGAGGTGGAGGGGGCACAGTAGAGCTGGGCTTATCTGCCACCCTGCGAGGTCACACAGGCAGAATGGGAGGACACAGGCGGAGGCAGCTTCTCTGCATCCATGCACCGTCCAGGCACTAATGTGCCTCCATCCCTGTGCCATGACCACAGAGGTCAGAGGGCTGTCACTGGGAGGATCCAATGGAAGTTGACCTTTCTCTGATGGGTTCCATGTTTCCTTTCTTTTCTAGCTCAGCACCTGGCTCGACCCTGGACCCTTACTCGCCCTGCAATAAAAACTGTGAATGCCAAACGGACTCCTTCACTCCCGTGTGTGGGGCAGATGGCATCACGTACCTGTCTGCCTGCTTTGCTGGCTGCAACAGCACGGTATGGGTGATTTTCTGATGGAATGGGAAGGGATGGGGGACTCAGGCAGCCAGAGTAGCTTGAAACCCGAGTCAGGTGTAAGAGTGGGCAAGCACATGTGTCCCACACTTTGTGTTCCTGCATGGTGATTTTGTCTCAGCCTCTACACTGCTCTAGTGGAGGATTCTCCAGCATCAGGATGGCAGGCCTGCGGGGCCATCCAGCTGCTTCTTGCTAAATCAAATGTTTCCAAAAAATGTCATCGAGTAACTGAAAATAAAAAAATTCAAAGGAAGCTATATGGAGTCAGAGAAAAAGATTGTGGTTCAAAGCACTCACAAAAAGTGTCAGTGGAATGACTCCTCAGGTAATGAGCTCCCCGTCAATAGAAGTATGTAAAAAGGGGGGGTTAGAAAACCAGTCATCAGGAAAGACTTCTTCCAGACCTGAATTATGTGACACATAATTCAACCTCTACTCAGTTCCTTTTCCCCTTTTTTCCCTCAGCTAGATGCCTCACACCTTTTTCCATCCTCCCACTATTAGTTTTTTTTTTGTCTTTATCCTTCTCGATATGAATTGTGCAATTAACTATCAGCCTGCAGCTTTCTACATTCTCTGCTTGAAAATCTGATGCTAAGGGACTGGCCACCTAGTCCTGCTGGTCCCACCTTGCAGGGGTCTCTTGCACCTGCCCTTCTTCTGCATCCACGCCACCATTGCCCTGGTGCTGGCCCTGATCTCTTGCTGGACCAGTGTTGTAGTTGCCTCCCTGGCTTCACAACTCAGGATGGCCCCCTCGGGTCTGTCTTCTACACTATAGCCAGAATGATTTCTGTTAACCCTGAATATGACACTTTCTAAAGCTATTATCAGCTAGACAATAGATTTAGGTACTGAATTGGGTTTGTGTGTGTGTCTTCAGCACATATCTATCCTCAGCCGTGCTCTACAGCTGTGCTTCTTTTCAGTTTTTAGTATTCAGCTTTCCCCACACATACGACTTTTCATACTTCTTCCTCCAGCTAGACAACTCCTACTCACCTGTCAATACCCTACTCAAATGCCCCCATCCCTGTGAAACCATCCCTGCCCTGCTTTATCTTTGTGGTTTTTGCCTCTGCAATCTTGGCACCTGTCTCTCATGGGGTCACTTCGCTTGTTTCACTGCAAGGATATGTTAAAAGTGTTTGTCGTCTTCTCTGAACTGTGAATTTCCTGAGTGAGAGACGGCATCCACAAGTGCTCCAAAATGTCTAGAAATGCATAGATCGAAAGGAAGAGATGAAGGCTGGATGGTTGCTTTCAAAGAACTTAGAGTTGAAACCTTATTTCTTCCTATTTCCATACCTGTGTCTTTTGGGAGCAGTGATTTCTCTAAAGGAAGAAAAATTGATCGTTTATTTTCGTTTCTGAAGATCTCATTTTTCCTTGCACTTAACGTTTAGATTCTTGGCCAGTTATTAATATTTTTCTATAGAGAAAATAAATCACCAGGGGTGGGGTGGGGAGAAGCTGATTTTTTAAAATTAGATGATAAAGTAGTTTCTTTATGTGAGTGAAAATGAATTTTTAAAAAGGGATGGGACCTTGAGGATGATTAAAATAAAAACCCAAGCCATTCTTTTTCATGACAACAATTTCATTAACATTTTAATATCCAAAATGTTATATTATAAATCAGTTTGGGTTACTGTGGTGTGGTAAGAATTACTGACTCAGTATAGGCTAGCAGTGCCTTGAGCCCAAATGAGTCTCTGTTCCATGAAAACATTGCTTAAGAAATGTGTGTTTCCTGATTTTGCATGGACAAGTCTTATTGAATAAGAGCCTAACCAGGCCCATGTTTGCTTCTGACTGCTGAAACAGCAAGCCGTGGAATGTAATTATCATCGGAGGGCAAGCTGCTCTGGGGAATAATCATTTATTTTCTAGACACCTGCCTTTTCTTCACATTACTGGAAGCCTCATACTGTCTGCTGGGGGCCAGGCAGAGAGATTATACCCCATTGCGATTCCAAGGCAGAGGCTGAGAAAGCCCCAGGGCTGGGGTGCAGGTGACACTCCTCCACAGGGAGGCAGAGCTCTGGAGGCCCCAGCTTCCAACAGATGGACACAGGCTTCGGGGCCACAGAGTCACACGTATCCTGGAAAGGGGCCCTTGTGGCAGCCTCGCCCTAAAAACCACCACAACCATGAAACTGGCAACAGCAGCAAGCTTTTCCGAGCGCCTGTGCCAGCCGGGTGACGGGGTCTCCCACGTGACACTCATGGCCCGTGGCAGCTTGGCTCAGCGTCAGAGGAATCTCTGGCCAGTCTCCAAGAAGGAGCAAAAAGCAATTTCCAGTCTTTTAAAGTATGTTGAGAAAATGCCCACACGGTGCATTATATTCCTGGTACATTTACTCCCTCCTGCTCTCCTTTCCTTCTTGGTGCCAAGTTTTAAAAAAAAAAAAACAAGAAAGCAAAACTCGCTCTGTTTCTGAAGCCTTCTCTGTCTCTCTTCCCTCTTTCCCCTTTCATATCCTTTCCCTCTGCGTCGGCTAGAGTCCTTTTTAGAGTGAATGCGGCTCTTCTTCTACCCACGTCCCAGTGCTGCCTATATCTTCTCGCTCGTCCTCTGAATAACCTTGACAGGGGCTGTTTTATTTATTCCTTGATTTCAGTTTAGCCGCTTGCCCCATGTCATGCAGAACACGGTGGCACTGGCGTTGGCACGTAGGGTCTGTCCGACGGCAATCCCTGTGTCTTCTTCTGACCCGCTGACAGGCCTGCATAGCTCCCCTACCCTTTTCCCACCCGAAAGAAGCTCTCCAGGCCTGCACCCCACACTTGGGACGTGGCCTCCCCATTACGGCCCCGCTGCCTCCCTAGCCTCAACCCGCCCACTCTGCCCACCTCTTGAAGGACCACTGGCTCTGTCAGAGTTCCTGGGGTGCCCCGAGCCCAGCTATGTCTTACCTCCAGACATGCTGTCTCTTTTTTCTGGGCTAGACTTCTTCTCCTGAGCCCCTCATTGTGCCTGACGCCTCCTTATCCGCGTCTGAGAAGCCTCCTCCCACCTCTTCGCTTCTTCCTGGGCTGCACTGGCCCCCCTCCGGAGAGGCCCCAGCCCCTGCCCTCCCCATGAGGCTCCTCCTGCCCACCCCCCACCAGATCTAATGGCCTGTGCTCGCCCAGCTCCCTCACTAGTCTTTGGCATCCAAGGGTATGGCTCTGCTGTGGAATTTTGCATTCCCAGCGTTATTCATGGCCCTGGATAAAGGCCCCAGGCTTCCCACGAGCCCAGATGGAGGCCCAGAGCCAACCTCAATGAGCCCCGGGGAGCCAGGGGGTGATAAGGTCACAGCTGGCAGGCGGGCAGGTCAGTTGGCGCAGATTTCAGTACTAAGCACCTCATACACATTCATCTCTCACCACTTAATAGCTTCCATCCAGACTTAGGAGAATTTCCCCTAACTCGATTAGATGTGAAGAAGTCACCGACAAAATCATTCTGATTATTAGGAAATCTGGTTCACTAAGTTAGCAGTTTTCTGATATTCGACTCTCCTTCCTGCCCTGGTCTGGGCTTTGTTTTCTGTTGTCTCATCTCATTTCTCCTTGAGTGATAGTGATGCAAGTTTCCAGAATTGCATTAAATATATAATTTCTAATTTTTCTCCTTGCCTATGGCCAGGCGGGGTGACGAAAAAGATTGCAAGTTAATTTTGTGAGCTTCCTTTGGCATGAATATATTGTCCGGATTGTTTCTCTCAGAGGTAATTATTCCGACAGAAAGCATGTTGGTAGCTGCTGATTGACTGCTGCAAGTTGTAGCCTTTTGATGTACTGAATAATTAACTTAAAAAAAAAGCTTCTAACAGCCACCAGCGGACTGTTGAAAGTCAGTACCAGTCTGGCACAGCAGTTTATAAGGGACTAATGATGTACAACTAATCTATCCCCGCATTCAGGTAACAAGTATTTATTAAACACCTCTTTGAGCAGAGCCCCAAGTAGGTGCTGTATCAAGGAGGGCAGGGGGCGGCCCCATTTCAAAGCATGCAGGGGCTTCCTCTTTCAGTATCATGGTTCTCAGTCCTGGCTGCCCTTCAGAATCACGTGGAAGCTTTTAAAATATGAAGCCTGATCTCCATTTGCAGAGATTCCTCTTTTTTTTTTTTCTTTCTGGGCGACCCCAGCATATGGAAGTTCCCAGGCTGGGGGTCGAATCAGAGCTGCAGCTGCTGGCCTGTGCCACAGTCACCGCCACACCAGATCCGAGCTGTGTCTGTGACCTAAGCCCATGGCAACGCCAGATCCTTAACCCCCTGAGGGAGGCCAGGGATCCAACCACATCCTAACAGATACTGGTTGGGTTCTTAACCCCCTGAGCCACGGGGACGCCCATCCTCAGAGATTCTGACTCCCTCGTTCTGGAGCGGGACCCAGGCATTACCTTTTAAACACCTCTCTTCCCCTGCAAGTGTGTTTGACGCATAACCAAGGTTGAGAACCACTTGGCACAGTTGACAGTTGGGGCTGCATCATTCTTTGTGGTGGAGACTGTCCTGTGGGCTGGGGGGTGTTAAGAGCATCTCTGGGGTTCCACGCACCAGAGGCCAATAGCAGCCTGCACCCCCCTGCCCCCGCCACTTGTGAAACCACCATCTCTAGATATTTCCATACCCACCCCAGCTGAGAACCAGTGCTGTGTAGTCAAAGGGATGAATTCTTAAAGTTTTCGAGTTCCCATTGTGCCTCAGTGAGTTAAGGACCTGACGTTGTCTCTGCGAGGATGAGCGTTCCATCCCTGGCCTCTTAGCATCCAGCATTGCTGCAGGCAGCAGTGTACATCAAATTTGTGTTTGCAGATCCTCTAAGATGTGGCTGGTATCCAGTGTTTCTGTGGCTGTGGTGTAGGGCTGCAGCTGCAGTTCCAATTCAAACCCCTAAGCCAGGAACTTCCATATGCCGCAGGTGTGGCCGTTGGGTTGGGGAGTGCGGATTCTAGAACCGGGGCAGCATCAGAGCTGATGCCAAGCATTCATCCTTCGCTCTCCTTTCCCGTCCCACCATTCTTGGATTCACCCATGATAGAAACCAAGCTGGGGATCAGAGGTGCCATGTTAGCATATTTCATCAGAAGAAACAAACGGATTGGTTATATGTCCTATCTGCCCCATGGGTGTATTTACCATGGCTGAACCGAAGTTTAACTACCTAGGCATTTCATACACAAGTCTAGGCTTCCTATTTCTCTGTAAAAGGTGGGTGAGAATTAACACAGCACCTCTACCCAGATGGGGCAGCAGTTGGCTGGAGCTGAGAAATGGCTCACGGTTTAGACAAAACACTTGATCTCCTCTTAGCCACAGTCCCTGCCCCTTATACCTGTACTGTTTTTTTTTCTTATCTGTTTTCTCATATTTTGGCATTTGCAAACCCTCTTGTATAGCCTGACCTCGTTTTCCAGAACTGATTTAAAAGTCTGCCCTCAACCTGGTGGTGGCTTGTCAGAAGGGACTCGTGAATATTCTGAAATCAAGCCCAATGGTGGCATTGCCACCCAGGACACTTAATATATATCTAGGCCCTGGGCTAGACATTAGAAATACAGAGATGAATAAGGCAAATAGATCATTTTTATTATAAGATATGTTAGTAGAGTTATGTACAGGGGAACACCCAAGAGCAGCAGTTAATCTGGACTTATATGTTTACGATGTAGTGTTACATGAAAAGAACACATTATAAAACAGTGTCTAGAGTATGGTCCCTTTTAGGAAAGAAAAAGAAAAATCTAAATATTTGTGTATCTCTGGGTGGAAAAAGATTGGAGGGATATATAGCGTATTCTGGGTTTTTTTTGGTTGTTATCTTTTTTCTTTTTTTAAAGTTTTTTTTTTGAAGTATAGTTGATTTACAAGGTTGTGATCATTTCTGCTGTACAGCAGAGTGATTCAGTTATACAAGCATTCGAATCCATTCTCTTTCAGATCCCGTTTCCACATAGATTATCATAGAATATTGGGGTGAGTTCCCTGTGCTATATAGGAGGTCCCTGCTGGCCAGTCATTCCACAAGCCTCCATGTGCATATGCCGATTCCAAACCCCAGTCCATCCCCCTCCTCTGCTGTCCCCTTTGGTAACTGTAACTTTGTTTTCAAAGTCTGTGAATCTGTTTCTGTTCTGCAAATAAGTTGATCTATATCCTTTTAAGTGTCCACATATAAGTGATACCATATGATGCTTGTCTTTCACTGTCTGACTTCACTTAGTATGATAATCTCTATGTCCATCCATGTTTCTGCAAATGGTATTATTCATTCTTTTTTATGGCTGAGTAGTATTGCATTGTATATACAGACCATATCTTTTTAATCCATTCATCTGTCAATGGACATTCAGGTTGCTTCCATGTCCGTTATATATAATGTTCATAGAACGTTATCTCTGGCTAGGACTTAAAATTTAATTTTGTATATATTTCTTTATATTTTTTCTGTGTATTTCTAAATTATCTAAAATGAACATGCAGCCCTTTTCTAATAATGGAAAACTTCATTTAAAAATTATGCATGAAAGGTTAGATGGTTACAGTCTGATAACTTATGGCTGAGAATTAACATGGCCCCTGCACTGCAATGGGCAGCAGTTGGCTGGTAATGCCTGCTTGGGTAGGAATTGGTCCACAGCAGATTGGGGCTAGAAGGAGTGTGGAGGTTATTTCTTAGAGGAGGGGCAGAGCCGGCCTCATCCTTGGAGAAGCCATGGGTATTTGCCTGGTGGATGGGATGGAAAGACAACCCAGCACAGAAGGATGTGGACACGAGCACGTGGGGAGACTTGAACCTCATGATGAGGGCAAGGCTTTGGTTTGGAGTAGGGGGAGAGCTGGAGGGAGGGGCCTAGTGCACATCCTCCCCCTCCGTGCTCTACACACACTTCCACCTGCGACAGCTGGAGCAAAGAGCGAGCTTGGCTGCTCCCCAAAGAATAGCCATTTCCTCCCCCTTGGCAGGAGGTAATTAAGGCTCCAAGGGGATGTGCTCTTCTGCAAGGTCCAGGTTATGGGGTGAAAGGTGGACAGAAGTCTTGCTTTCATCACAAAGTTTTTCTCCTTGGCCATTATCCTTCAGGCAGTGACCCTGCCAAGGAAAAAGGGAACACACTTCTTCTTGCGTTTCAATATTCCCTTTGCCTGGAGGCACGTGGGTTGTCAGAGATGCTCTTTGTGACACACTCGGAGGTCTTCTTCTGAAAATACCGGCTTGGGTTGGGCCAGTGAGGTGAAGAGATTCTAAGCTACAAAAAAGACAGTAATAAATAACAGGAGAATGTCTGAGGAACTTCACTGAATCATGAAAGGGTCCCTAAAAGTCTTGGACACATGGGACTATATTGTTATTCAAAGGAAAACATCCCAGCCGTTGTGGTCCCATCTCAGTCCTTGGCCATCTGGGTCATCAGGCAAAAGCAGGGCAGAACACTGCGTGTATCAGTGCTCCCTCTGACACCCCCCCCTTTCTGAACTGCAGGACTAGGGCCCGACAGTTAATAGAAATTGTCATGTCTTCCTGGCAACTGAATACATTTCAGAAATAAAACCAAACGCAATATTCCAAGATGCTGAGAGTGAAACTTTCACGTTTCACAGGCTCTCTTTTAATGCAAATAACATCGTCCATCCCCACACCTGTCCCCTTAGAAAAGACGTTTTTCAACCTAGAGATTAGTTTTATTTGTGCAATTAATAGGAATTGATTCATCAGTATTGAATATGGGAGGAAAAGCCCAAATAAAAACAACTTTATTTGCCAGATATTTTTGAAACACTGCTGAGGAGTATTTTGTTCCTGTAATATGAACTGTCAAAATAGCGTAGTTATGATTTCCTTCATCAGTACAGAATGAATCCAAGATTCCACAGAGTCATTTTTCTGTTTTTATGGTCTCCAGCTTTTTGTAATTATTTATCCCCATCATTGCATGTGAATAGAAACATTTCTCAATTTAAATGAATGACTGAATGTGGAACAAGAGTACAATTTTCAATGATTGTTTTTATTCTTTGGTTAATTTCTTCTTTACTTTTTAATGTTCTGGAGTTTGAAATATTTTAGTAGATGATACATTTGTACAGTTCAGAAACCAAAAACTATAAAAAGAAGGAGCAGAAACTCTGCTTTCCACCTCTATCTCCCATTCACTCACTTTTCAACCCACCACCCTGCCCAATAGGTAATTACTATTATTAGTTTCTTATATATCCTATGGATTTTAATGCACATATAAGGCATTATTCTGTACCTTGTTCATTTTTTTAATTGAAGTATAGTTGATTTATAATGTTTTGTTAATCTCATCAAGATGTACAGCAAAGTGATGCAATTTATGTGTATATACATACACACACACCTATATACATGTATATAGTTCCCTCAACTATACAGTAGGTTCTTGTTGGTTATCTGTTTTGTACTATAGTTTGTTATTTGTGTTTTTCCTTGTTATTGATTTTTCTTGGAGTTCTTTTCACATTAGTACATGAAGAGCACTCCCATTCCTTTTTGACAGCTACATAATCTTCCATCGTTTTGACCTTTCGGAATGTATTTAACCAATCCCTATTTTTTTCTTTTTTTGCCATTCTCTTTCAGATTCTTTCCCCACATAGATTAGCACATAATATTGGGTAGAGTTCTCTGTGGTATATGGCAGGTCCCCAGTCCATCTGGGGGCTTTTAGATGACTGCAAATGTTTAACTCTTACAGACAGCATTGTTACTTAAATTGTACTCACATCATTTTATTTTATTTATTTTTAAATTTAATTTTATTGGAGTATTGTTGATTTACAATACTGCATTAGTTTCAAGTGTACAACAAATGAATCAGTCATACATATAAATATATCCATTCTTTTTTCCCATATAGCTTAATAAAAACTGTTGAGTAGATTTTCCTGTGCTCTACAGTGGGTTCTCGTTTATCATCTGTTTCATATAGTAGTATGTATATGTTATTCCAGTCCTCCTAATTATTCCGTTCCCACCACGGTTTCCCATGGTTTCAGAATCTGTGTTTCTGTTTTTTTACATAAGTCATTTTGTATTATTTTTATTAGATTCCACATATAAGTGATATTATATGATACTTGTCTTTCTCTGACTTCACTCAGTATCATAATTTCTAGGTCCATCCATGTTGCTGCAAATGGCATTTTTTCCTTCCTTTATATCACTGAATATATTCCGTTGTATATATGTACCATGTCTTCTTTATCTATTCCCCTGTTGATGGATATTTAGGTTGCTCCCATGTCTTGGCTATTGTAAATAGTACCTCAGTGAACACTGGGGTGCATGTATCTTTTCAAATTATGGTTTTCTCTGGTTATATGCCCAGGTTTGGGATTGCTGGATCATGTGGTAGTTTTTAAGTGTAGTCGATTTACAATGTTTTGCCAGTTTCTGTTGTACAGCATAGTGACCTAGTCATACATATATATATATATATATATTCTTTTTCTTACACTGTCTTCCATCATGTTCTATCCCAAGAAATTGGATCTCGTTCCCTGTGCTGTACAGTCTGATCATATCATTATATGCCTGGATAAGTCTGTCTGTAGGATAAGTTCTTGTAGAATTTCTAAGCCAGGCCCACTCTGTCTGCCAGGTCATCACTGCTTCCACATCTTATCAGGCCAGTTCTGCTGTGAGCACCCTGGTCATCTGATTACATCATGGTCTGTTGGGACACACTTATTTCCAGGAAAGCTCGATCCTGACCCACACATGTGGCTCCAGGCACATGTGGAAGCAGGGGGCACTACCTAGCTCCCCAGAGAATGGCAAACCAACAAGACATTCCTTTGCCATGGGAATGGAAAACTGGACATTTGCCTTGTCAGGAATAGTGAACTAATCTCCAGAAGCCTGGTGTGCTTGTAAATATATGGGAGACTGACAAGGACAGCACTAGAGATGTACCCAATTCATTCAGGTCATGATCGGCCACAGGCAGTTGCTAAGGTATCTGCATTATAAACAGACAAGGTGATTTTTTCTTATTTGTTTGTGTATCAATTGTAGATTTTTGGTTTGCAATTACCCTGAAGTTTTGATATAGGAGTCTATATATAACAAGATTGTTTTAAGTTGTTGGTTTCTTAATTACAAGCATGTGTCCAGTGTCTTGCATTTGTGCTCTCTTCTCACAAGTTCTGATTTTAGTAGCACAATTGTGCATGGATGATTTCATATCTTTACTGTATATATGCCTTTACTGGTGAGCCTTGTCATTTGTGGTGATTTTATTTCTGGTTGCAGCCTTTTCTTTTCCGCCTAGAGAAGTTCCTTTAGTATTTGTTGTAAAGCTGGTTTAGTGTTGCAGAAATCTCTTAGCTTTTGCTTATCTGCTTATTTGTTTAGTATTGCTGAATTCTCTTAACTTTCACTTATCTGTAAAGCTTTTGATTTCTCCTGCAAATCTGAATGAGAGCCTTGCTGGATAAAGTAATTTTGGTTGGAGGTTTTTTTCCTTTCATCACGTTAAGTATATCATTTCACTCCCTTCTGGCCTGCAGAGTTTCTGCTGAAGAATCTGCAGATAACCTTATGGGGGTTCCTTTGTTATGTTATTTGTTTCTTTTCCCTAGCTGCTTTCAGTATTTTCTCTTTGTCTTTAACTTTGATCATTTTGATTAATATGTGTCTCGGGGTGTTCCTCCTTGGGTTTATTTTATATGGTACTTGTTGCGCTTCTTGGATTTGAGTGAGTGGTTCCTTCCCCATGTTAGGGAAGTTTTTGGCTATTATCTCTTCGAATTTTTTTCTGTCCCCTTCTCTCTCTCTTCTCCCTCTGGCACACCTATAATACGGATGTTGGTGTGTTTAATCCCAGAATTCTCTGAGACTCTTATTTCCTTTCAATCTTTTATCTCTTTTCTGTTGCTCATTAGTGATTTTCACTAATCTGTCTTCCACCTCGCTTATTCGTTCTTCTGCCCCCCTGTATTCTACTGTTGGCTGCTTCTAATGAATTTTTTATTTCAGTTATTGTATTTTGCATCTCTTCTTACTTAATTTTTATATCTTGTATTTCTTCGCTC
>PVHT021183630.1:11449854-11464613 GCA_004024745.2 Catagonus wagneri | reverse complement strand
TTTTTTTTTTTTTTTTTTTTTTTTTTTTTTTTGTCTTTTTGCCTTTATGTAGAGCTGCACCCGTGGCATATGGAGGTTCCCAGGCTAGGGGTCTAACAGGAGCTGTAGCCGCCGGCCTTCGCCACAGCCACAGCAATGCGGGATCCGAGCCGCATCTGCAACCTACACCACAGCTCACGGCAATGCCGGATCCTTAACCCACTGAGCAAGGCCAGGTATCGAACCCGCAACCTCATGGTTCTTAGTCGGATTCGTTAACCACTGAGCCACGAAGGGAACTCCTGTCTTTTCATTTTTATAGGTTTTTGGTTGGTAACCTTTTTGCAGACAATAGAGTTGCAGCCTCTCTTACTTCTGGTATTTGCCTCCCTTGTTGGTATGGGGTGTCTTGCTGTAGGCTTCCTGATGTGAGGGACTGGTGCCTGCCCACTAGTAGGTGGGGCCGATTCCTATCCCTCTGGTGGGTGGGGCTGTGTGCCTGAGGGGCTTTAGGCACCCTGTTTACTGATGGGTGGGGCTGTGATTCCACCTGTATTATTGTTTGGCCTGGGGCTTCTCAGCGCTGATGGGAGGGGCCAGATTTTCCTAAAAAAGGCTACCTCCAGAGAAATGCAGGCTGATGAATGTTCCCACGAGCTTTGCCTCCAATGCCCTTCCCCCACAACAAGCCACAATCACCCCTGTTTTCCCAGGAGATCCTCCAAGAATTGCAGTTGGGTTCGACCCAGATTCCTATGGAGACTTTGCTTTGCCCTGAGACCCAGTGCTCATGAAAGTCTGTGTGCACCTTTCAAGAATGGGGTCTCTGTTTCCCCCAATCCCGTGGAGCTCCTGTGCAGTGGCCTTCAATGGCAGATGCTCCAGGGGCTCTTTCTCCCTGTGCCAGGTCCCCAGGCGTGGGGATTTGACATGGGGCTCAGAACTCTCAGTCCTGTAGGTGAGTTTCTGTGATACAGTTACTTTCCAGTCTGTGGGGCTTCCCACCCGGGAGGTATGGGGTTGCTTGTATCATGTAATCGCCCCTCCTGCCTCTTGATGTGGTCTCCTCTTTATCTTCTGGAGTAGAATATCTTTTTGAAAGTTTCCATTCCATTTGGTTGAAGGTTGCTTGGCATTTGGTTGTGATTTTATTGTTTTTATGAGAGAAGTTGAGCTCCAGTCCTTCTATTCCGCCATCTTAGTCCCCATTTGATTTATTTCTAAACAGACAGGGTGGGAATTAGAACACCAACCTCTGTCATTGCCTTCCCTCACACCCAGGTTCTCTCTCTCTACTTTTAAACTTCCTGCTGCTCATGGCTTTTGAGTTCCAGGGGTCCCCACTTAGATGATGCCCAGTTAATATCAGCTGAAGGGCTGTCCTAATATTTCCTTCTTGCTTGGGATCATAGTGTGAAATGCTGTTGGTGGAAAGTCACCTCTTCCAGTTACACATCCTGGGATGAATATTCCCACCACACTGTGACATGGGGGTGGAAGTTTCTTCTCTTACAAGTGCCTTATGCGCCTAGAGCCCCACAGCTCCTTTGGCCCGACACCCATGTCAATGTGTGGTCTCCTGTACCACCTAAGCCCAAATAAAGGGTGTTTCCCATCCCTTGCCTTAGGACTGCAGGCTTAACGCTTTCCCTTGATTCCCTGCGGGAAAGGTCCCAGAACATCCCAGCTGGCACTCTGGGCTGCAGGTGTCTGTTCATTCTATTGGATTAAATCAGTTAACTGAAAAGGAAATCCCTCCAAGTCCTTGCTCAGGTCATGCCGGCTTACAGCCTCTTTCACAGCTCCTCTTGAAGACATTAAATCTGAATAAATAAGTGCAGACTTGCGTAGAGCCTTTGGGAGGGACCCATCCATTTCCAGCTTCTCTCCTCATCACTGGTCACTGGTCACATACCAGTTTCCTGCTTCTCCCCTCCTGGTGTCCATAACTCTATAAGCACCTCATTTGTATCCATTTGGCCTGGGCCCATTTTTGTCCTGTCACACCCCCTAGCTTTGTGCTCTCATTGGTCCCCCTTTGCCTTGGCTGCAAATCCCACCATGGCTCGGTTCTGCCATCCACGCATGCCGTTCACAGGATATTGCCTTCCTGGACCCAGTCATCTTACCTGCAGCAGACAGTCCATGTAATCACTGACATAAAGTTGTCTCATTTCTGTCCCATTCAATTAGGACAATGATCACAGGCCTAGTCCAGAGCAGACCCATTGTAGAAGGGGTTTTTCACTTCTCAGAGCAGAGATGGGCAGGGCAGTTTCCTCTTAGTAAATGTAATAGAGTTGAGCCATGGCCTAGGTATGGGGCAAAAATCTAAGACTGAGTGTAACTTCCAATTACTGATTACTTATTAAACTAAACAAAGCTCTCTAGTCACACAGTTCATTCAGAGGATTCTGGCCCTGAGCACTCAGTTCCAATACTCTTATCACATTCGTCAGGGACTACATGAGGCATAACTCAGTTCCTGGGTTACTTGGCTAAACAAGACCTTATCCAGCCACGAGTGGTCTGTTCCCTAGGCACCCTTTGAGTCCATTTTATTCTAAGGACCCTGATCCCTGCTACAGCAGGGATCAAAGAGAGAAGGATGGGAGTGGTTTGAACCTAGGCCAGGGCTTGAGAGATGTTTAGGATATGGTAAAAATGAATGGGACTTGAGAATTCATTCATTCATTCATTCATTCAGTAAATGGTATGGTATTCAATGAATACCACGGTGGTTTCTTCTTTATTAGCCTTATGGTCTTGAGGAAGATTGATTTGACATAGGAGTTAAGGATGGAGGTCCAGAATTACCTCCTGATTTCTATAGAAGTAACAGCCTTTCCTTCCTTCCTTCTTTCTTTCTTTCCTTCTTTCCTTTCCTTCTTTCCTTCTTTCTTTTTCTTTCTTTCTTTCTTTTCTTTCTTTCCTTCCTTCCTTCCTTCCTTCTTTCCTTCCTTTCTCCTGCCTTCCATCCATCCGTCCATCCATCCATCCATCCATCCATCTATCCATCTTTTTAGGGCCATACCTGCCACATACGGAAATTACCAGGCTAGGGGTCAAATCAGAGTTGCACCTTCCAGCCTATGCCACAGCCATAGCAATGCCAGGTTGGAGCCACGTCTGCAACCTACACCACGGCTCACAGCAATGCCAGATCCTTAACCCACTGAGCAAGGCCAGGGATCATACTTGCATCCTCATGGATACTAGTCAAATTCGTTACCAGTGAGCCACAATGGGAACTCCAAGGGATGTCATTTCTAAGGCTAGAGATGTGGAGGGAAAGGGCTGGGGGGATATGTCTCTGTCAGGGTTTGGTCAGGAGAACAGCATCCACTAGTCTTTTGGAAATAAAGGGTTTAGCATGGGAATTAGAGCTTATATGAACATGGAGGAGTTGGGGAATTAAGATCTGGAGGAAGTGGGAGTTCCCTTCGTGGCTCAGTGGTTAACGAATCCGACTAAGAACCATGAGGTTGCGGGTTCGATCCCTGGCCTTGCTCAGTGGGTTAAGGATCCAGTGTTGCCGTGAGCTGTGGTATAGGTTGCAGACGCGGCTCGGATCCCGCATTGCTGTGGCTGTGGCGAAGGCCGGCAGCTACAGCACCTGTTAGACCCCTAGCCTGGGAACCTCCATATGCCACAGGCGTGGCTCTACATAAAGGCAAAAAGACAAAAAAAAAGAATCTGGAGGAAGTGAGATGAAGGATTGCAGGGAGAACATTCACTCACTATATCCCCTGAAGCACAAACTCAGGTGGGCAAGTCCAGGCTTATGGGAAATTCCCAAGAAGTTGTGCTCAGGTGTCTGCTCAGTGAGATGAAGGGGGTGCTCAGGGAAGGATCTGGGGAAGCACTCCAGCAAGTCTGCATCCAGGTCAATAGAGGTGGGCACAGGGCCTCTGCTGTCAGCAGGGCGGTCAGGAAAGAAGGCAGATACGCTGAGGGAAGCCAGGGCCAACCAGCGCCTTCTGGGCACTTCTGCATGTGTCTGTCCCCGTGTCTGACCATCTGCGAGTAAAAGCCTTTGCTTCACTTCCACCTGCCAAATCTCGCCTGTGTTCTCTTCTGGTCCAGCTCTCATCCATGCAGGGAAGGGAATTCTAGGGAAATAATTCCCCGCCATGGTTGGAGAACTAGTGCCAAGATGCTGGCACAGAGCCTTACACAGGGCTTTCATCCCTGGAGTCAGCGTTGAAATTTCAGCACACTTGAGATCTAGGAAGGATCAAATCCTTGGTGGGTCTGGGAGGGATGTGGGCTAGAGATTATTTAGGAGAGTCTTCAGAAAGCCCAGAGATGTAAAACCATGTAGGGAAGAGTGCAAGGCAAGATGGGAATAAAGTCTGGACCAGACCCCCAAGGAACTCAGGCGTTTTAAAGTAGGAGAGGGGGCAAGGTGCCAGCAGGGAAGGGAAGGTGCCAAAGGAGCAACCAGAGAGGGAAGAAGGAAACCAGAGAGTGAGCCGTGGAAGCCAAGGGGGAGTAGGCATGTGCTCAGGGGTGGGGGGTGGCGCTCCAGAGAGAAGCAGATGGCGGGGGGCCGTTCAGAGGCCACTGGCCAGCTTAGCCAATCTAATGCCTGCATGTGAGGACCTGAGCCATCAGGAGTGAACTGAGAGCACGGCGGGATGTGGAGGTCCTGAGCGTGAGCAGCTAGAAAAGTTTAGCTGTGAAGTTGGGGTCAGGGAGAGGGGGAGGAGGAGCAGTTTCCTCTCCCCAGAAGGAAGGGAAGTGGCGTTCTCAGGGTTGGGGAGAAGCCCTGCTTCCTGATAAAAGCGGAGGGAGTCCTGCTCACATAGGGATTCTGAAACCATCTTGTAAGTTCCGCTGCTGTGTCTCAGGACTGTGCTGTGAGATGATGCTCAGTCAATCACGGGTGAGACATATTCTCATTCCCGGAGCTCAAGGGCTCCTCCAGGTGGATGGGAGGGTCTCTGCCGAGGGGTGTGGAGCATGTCCTCATAGAGGGAAATGATGACTCAGATGGGGCTGGTGGGTATGGCCTCCCAGACAGAGATGTCAGCACTTGCTTCTGAAGAAGAGCTAGGATGTCCCCAGGGCAAAGGTGTACGGAAGGACAGAGGGGCGGGGCCTCAGCCACCTTTCTGGAAATGACAGTAAAACCCCTGGGGGTTGTAATGGAGCCTTTTTTTTTCTTTTTTGGCCACCTGGAGGCATATGGATTTCCTAAGCCAGGGATCAGATCTGAGGTGTAGTTGCAGCCTAAGCAGCAGCTAAGGCAACGCCGGATCCTTAACCCACTCTGCTGGGCCAGGGATAGAACCTGTGTCCCAATGGCTCCCAAGATGCCACTGATCCCATTGTGCCACAGCGGGAACTCCTGTAATTTGGCCATTTATACAAAGGCACCCGTTCTGGGCAGATGGCTTGGGAAGAAGGGTCCAGCCCCACACAATTTCTCCCCCTACTTCCCATGAATAAAAGCTACTGGGCAGGACACAGCCATGCAGGATGGAGTGGCCAGGCTTTGGACACCCCTGAAGCTACCCACATATCTTTATGGGATAAGAAAACCCCCAATCTGTACATCCTGTGGGGAAAGAAAAGGGGAGGAGAAGGAGGACGGGCTGAGGGGGAGAAATGTAAAACCAAAGGGGATTTGTTTGATCCTCAGGAGGATTTACCTTGGCGTGTGCTCTGAAAGCCAAGCAGTCCTGGAAAGAAAAGCCATGAATCATTTATGATTGTTTTCATTTAGTATTCATTAAAGGCCTCCGCACTATTATTATCAAACCGTAATTGGCTTGGCCGCTAGCTCGGCACTACCTCTCCCAGCCCCTGCTCCTCCCCTCGCCATCAGAAATTCCTGGAGCGTGAGCCAGGACCGTGCTGGGGAGCAGGGGTGGCTGGGCAAGAATCCACCTAAAGATCAAACGGAATGCAGCCCACTCTTTTCTTTGCCCGCTCTGATCATATATTAATAAACGGATCTCGCTGGGCTTCGGCTCGCTCCCCGCACCCGGCTCTCAGCTCCCTGACATCTCTGCCCCCTCTTGGCTTTCTCAGCCCCTGGAGAACTTTCCCATTAGCTATCTCCTTGCACGGCCCCAGGAACAAGCACAGCAACTTCATGCATGACAGTGCACATCTTTTGTTCCAAATGCCATGTTGGCCACCGAACTAGCAACCATATGCAGGTTACCTGATTTACTTCTTTTAATACACTTCAGGGTAATTATAACTGCAGAAAAGAGAGGACAAATCGGCAAGTGATTACAATGTTAATTTGGCAATGTTTTATCACATTGTGGAAGCACAGTTTCCTCTCTCATTGGGGGGGCATGTGTCTACGGTGCTGCTTATTGAGGGGTTCTTGAGCATGGTCATGAAATACACAGGGGGCCAAGGAATCCGCTCTGCTCCCCATAAATATTCCTTTATTTGCATGTGTTTGGCAACTTCCTTAAAAAAGCTAACTGGTTTATTCAGACCTAATTAATGGAATGCTACAGAATGCATAATAAGACGATGACAGTTCCAGCCAATGGATGGCTTTGGTAAACTGGAGGTACCCCAGTTAAAAGGGCTGAATGCTTCCCTTTCAGAATCTCACCGGCTGTGCATGCCTCACGACCGTCCCTCCTGAGAATGCGACTGTGGTTCCTGGAAAGTGCCCCAGTCCCGGGTGCCAAGAGGCCTTCCTCACCTTCCTGTGTGTGATGTGTGTCTGCAGCATGATCGGGGCAATGGCTCAGACGCCCTCGGTCATCATCCTTATCAGGTAAGCTTGGCCCCAGGGCCCCGAGAGCCAGCTTCACCTCTCCCCCTCCCCACCTGCTGCATGTCTGCAGTTCTCCTGGAAATCAGAACTTCCAGGACCATAAGAGTCTTTCAAGCCAGCTTCCTGGGCTGGCAGGAATCAGTTACCTTCGATAGGGACCTCACACCAAAAGTAGGAAGTTGGGCCCAAGGGAAAACACTACACTTTCGTGTCCTCCCAAGAAAAGACTCTGTGGGTGATTTTAAAAGGGACTGTGGGAGTTCCCATCGTGGCTCAGCAGAAAGGAATCTGACTAGCATCCATGAGGACGCAGGTTCGATCCCTGGCCTCACTCAGTGGGTTAAGGTTCTGGGGTTCCCATGAGCTGTGGCGTAGGTTGCAGACGAGGTTCAGATCCCACGTTGCTGTGGCTGTGGTGTGGACAGGCCGCTACAGCTCCGATTCGACTCCTAGCCTGGGATCCTCCATATGCCACAGGTGTGGCCCTAAAACGACAAAATTAAAATTAAAAAATAAAAGGGACTATGTTTCCCTCATTGATTTTTGCAGAGAGTAACATTGGTAGAATAACATAAAAATGGCTTTGGACCAGCCAAGTCCCCATGTCTGGCCCCTGTCTGAGCACTGATTAGCCATGTGACCTTGGGCACATTTTCCCTCAGACTTGTTTCTGAATCTCGAGCTGGAGGTGATGTCACTGGTCCTCCTGCAGGAGTTTGGGTCCTGGGCCGAGACCAGGTGTGGGCAAACCCTATAAGGATGTGAGGGGTCATTGAGAAGGTGTGGCCGAGTGGCTCGTGGAAGGCAAGCAGCGACTGCTTTTGTCCAAATGGATGGTTGGAAAGAGCCTACCCCTAATTCTGTGTTTCCGCATCTCTCAGGACCTGTCCTGGGGGTAGGAGAGATGCCTCAAAGGTTGAGTAATGATCTGAGTAACTTACATAATGCAAAGTTATCTTGACTTGTGTGAGGAACCTAGAAGCAGCTGGCGCATCCATCCAGCCAAAGGAAGTGGCACCACACACAGATCCATCTCACTGGCATACAGTTATCTGAACTAACCAGTTCAATCCTATAGGGCCAGAGATAAAGTAGGGATGAGATGCTTAGATGCAGTCTGTACAAATGTACATCCCCAGCTGCTTTATCCAGCCTCTGTCTTCTCGCGTTACCTACCGCATTTCCTGATCTTTGATATGAATTCACAAGGAAAAGGATTTACACGAAGTAATTATGTAATTGGAGTTCCTGTTGTGGCTCAGAGGAAACAAATCTGACTAGGAACCATGACGTTGTGGGTTCTATCCCTGGCCTAACTCAGTGGGTTAAGGATCTGGTGTTGCTGTGAGCTCGGGTATATATAGGTCACAGATGTGGCTCGGATCTGGCATTGATGTGGCTGTGGTGTGCGCAGGCAGCTGTAAATCCGATTAGACCCTAGCCTTGGAACCTACATATGCTGCTGGTGGGCCCCCCCCTAAAAGTACTTATGTTATCTAGAAAGTCATTAGCAAAGCTTTTTAAATGTGCAGAAGCATTAAGGGTACAAAAGCAAATTGCCATTTTATACTTACTAAGTTTGAAAAATAAATTTTAAAAATTCACACCCAGTGCTTGCAAGGCTGTAGCAAAATGGGTAAAATCACATATTGCTGGTAGCATTGAAAAGCATGTCGCTCCTTACAAAAAAGCAATATGGCAAATGTGAGTCAAGAGCCATAAAAACGTTCAGATTCTTTATGCAGTAACCCTACCCCTTGCCACTTATCTTAAGAAAATACTTCTCTACAAGAAAGAAAGCTCAATCCAGACAGATTTTTATTACAGTGTTAACTATAATAGCAGAAAAATCTGAATGGGAATAGTGAGTTAAATTATAGTGCCACAGCTCAGTGGAATAATGAAAATTCTTAAGAACATGAAAAGTGTTATGAAATGAACCATTGAATTTAAATTATATATGGAGGATGATTATATGTAGTGTGCGTATGAATAAAACCCATCAGATCTTAGGTGTGGGTTTGGGGTGACTACGTTATGGAGAGTTTATTTTTTTGTTATTAGAAATTCCCAGGAAGTTATATTGTACTGTTCACACACAAAAGGCACCAAGACGCAAGAAAAATGACCCTCATGATCACCATTAGCAATGACTTTTTCCCTTTTTTCTTTTTCTTCCCCTTGACTCCTCTGCAAAACCCCAGCTCAGTACTTGTGACTGGCAGACCCAATACTGAAAGTCAGTTGAAATCTGAATGACTTACATATCACAGCTTGATAAACGGCTCTTGGAAATTTTTCAGGAGATATTAGATTCCTTTTTTTTTTTTTAAAGCCACACCTGTGGTATGTGGAAGTTCTTGGGCTAGGGGTCGAATCATAGCTGCATCTGAGGCCTATGCCACAGCCACAACAGCACCAGATCCAAGCCATATCTGCAACCTACACCACTGCTTGCTGTATTGCTGGATTGTTAACCCACTGAGAGAAGCCAGGGATTGAACCCACATCCTCATGGATACTTTGTTGGGTTCTTAACTCGCTGAGGCACAACAGGAATTCCTTGGTTCCTTTTCAATGGGCCTGTAACAGATGACCTGAATGATCTAGGCTGAACCTTGTCCTCCTCATAGCTCCATACTGCTAGGGTGCTCACTTGCCTTTTGAAGGGTCCAGGGTAATACCATATTCCATCATTGTCCACAGGCCATCACAGATGTTCTAGGGAAGTACAAAGGGACAAACGCTCTGAGCCATAGCCCAGATGGGCACCAGCCATTTTCCTGTCCCAGAGCAGTGGATCTACTTAGACAGAAATATACCTGTCAGCAACTGGGCTCAGGACATCCACAGATGAAGATACCAGTTGGTAGTCACTGAGGTGCCAGCACTGGGCTCTTATTTTAACTTCCTATGTTTGTGTCTCTACTGACAAACAGAAGGGGAGACAGAGGCTCAGAGAGCGATTAACCAGCATCCTCAAGGTCATGTAGCTTGTAAGTTGTACAACCAAGGCTCTTCCCCAGCCTTACCTGGAACTTTCAGTAATGTTGACCTGAGCTTTCCGTTGCCCCATAACTAAATCCCAGAAGAATTATTCCTCCTGTGGGAACCGATTTCCCAACAGGATATGAAAGAAAAGCTTAGTATTGTGTTCACTTTATTCCTGGTGACATGATAGCTAAAAGGAAATCAAACTTCAAGTGATAAATATTCTAGCTCATTATGCCAGCATGTTTTCTTGATAAGGAGAATTTGCCTTTATCTTTGTGTCTTTCAAGTCAGTGCCTTCAAATGAATGTGCAAAAACTGAAACCATGAAGCTGGTATTAACTCTGAAGAACTTGGATGTTGTCCCAAGCACATTCTAAAGGGAACTGACTCTGTGTTTCTGTCCAGACACACTGACCTCTTCATTGATATTGCACAGGCATCTGGCTTAGCCAAAGAGTGGTTTCCCCATCACTCAAAGTCTTGACTTGGTGCCCTGGGATTACTTACCTATATGCACTCTTCATGGTTGAGAAGAAACCTATGTTACATATATTTCCCCAAGAATCACACATTTAGTTTTCTCCGAAACTCTCAGAAAGAGGGCAAAGAAAATGACATCCACATAGTTTGGTTTGACAGTGTGGTTTGTAGTTTGGGTTTGACAGTGTCTTTTGGCCTCATATACCAAGAAGCCAAAGACATGCCCATCTGACTCTCAAACCAGGTGGTGGGTCATTGGATGGATGCCACTGGATGGCTGGAGGAATGACCCCCTGGGGTTAAGAATATTATTCCAGGAGCTCCTGGTGACTCAACGAAAATGAACCCAACTAGTATCCATGAAGACCTGGGTTTTGATCCCTGGCCTTGCTCAGTGGGTTAAGGATCCGATGTGCCATGAGCTGTGGTGTAGGTTGCAGACATGGCTCGGATCCCACATGGCTATGACTGTGGCGTAGGCTGGCAGCTGCAGCTCTGATCTGACCCCCTAGCCTGGGAACCTCCATAAGCTGCAGGTACAGCCCTGAAAAAAAAAGGAAGAAAAAAAAGATTATTCTAGTTACCAAGTCCACAGGCAGGTATATATATCCTGTGTACCAACCCATGGGTCTGAGATAACCCATTGGTAACTTTGTTTCTAATGTTTATTTTCTGCAGAATTGATTGCATGAGGGTCTTCCTGGTCCTTCAGCCACACTGAAATGCTCCTGCTGTTTCCAAAGGCTCAGCCTCCTGGGACTGTCTCTAGGCCTTAGCCTGGTCCTTTCAGGGAGCATAGTAGAGTGCTCACCTCCCCATCTCCCCTAGGGACTCACTGTGGCGATGGGACAAGAGGAAACATCCCTGCCAGTGGTGTTCAGAATGACCTGAAGCACATGTGGTCAGTCGAGTGCCCCTCCCTCTGCCCGGTCACATGGCTCATCGGTGTCCGGACAGGGGCCCCCAGGCTTAGTGGGAGATATCTGCCCCCACCCCCAACCATGTACACATCCACTCGGCATGTGCTGCGTGTCACACACCACGCTGATGATGGGCAAGATACAAACAGTCCTTGGCCTCAAGGAGAATAGACAAGTGTTGAGTAAATACTAGCCTCAGGGTAAGAAGCGTGGGTTAGCAGATGCAAACTACTATATATAGAATGGATAAACAATAAGCTCCTACTGCATAGCACAGGGAACTATACTCAGTATCCTGTGATTAAACCTTAATGGAAAAGAATATAAAAAAACAAATGTATGTATGTATAACTGAATCACTTTGCTATAGAGCAGAAATTAGCACCACATTGTAAATCAACTAAACTTCAATTTTAAAAAAAGAGTAAGAGGCATAACAAAGGAGCTCTGTCACCAGCTGTGAGGGCCTATCTGGAATCATCATCGTTTCCAAACCAAGCCCCTCTACTATCGTTCTCATGCCCGAAAATGTGTTACCCTCTGAGACTGTTCTAGAAAAGTGTGAAAGGTCACGCTCAGGGACTGTTCTGGGTAAACCGATGCCAAGGATGTTAGTTCAAACAGATGCGACCATATGAAGGTACCTTTCCAATTTAAAAGGAACCCAAACTGGATATAGATGAATGGATTATTTCACAAATGGTCCATCTGGGGAATCAACCCTTTGCTGGTCTGGTTGATTTCACAAAACGATACCAGAATGATAGAGGTATTTATGGCCCTGGCCTGTCTGTGTAACATGAGGGGGACTGTCTTCTCCATCAATACTTCCTAATACATGTACCCACCAACTTAAGATGATTTTCTGTCCTGGCAAATGCAAAATGCCTTTAAATGAAGACATTATGGACCACATTTGCATTCCATCCTTCACATAACAAGATTAGTCTTAGTTATTAAAAAAAAAAAACTGTTTTATTCCTAAACTTATCTTGTCATTGCAATTGCAGTGATTTTTTCAGACTTCAGGCAGGGAAAGTGGAAAAAAAACAAAAGCACAAAACCATTAATAATTTTCTAAAGAAAGACTCTGATGGACAGCAGCAGATGACTCTGGGGTCTGTTAATTAAAGTGGAACGATAAGAATCTTTTCTTTTTTCCTCTTCATCTCTCTGCACGTAGGACAGTCAGCCCTGAATTCAAGTCTTACGCCCTGGGAGTTCTTTTCCTCCTCCTCCGTTTGTTGGGTACGTATTATCTCTTTATTCTCGTGATGAATTGGATGCCTACGACCAGGTGAGTATATATCAGTGAAGTTGTCCCTGTTCTTCAGTTTGCTTTTTTTCCTATGAAGTTCAATGTTTGGTAAATAGGAGAAATGTTAATTTTGTTCCGGGTTTATACCTAAACTCTGGATCTTACAGAGTTTTTGTTGATAGCAACTGTGCCTTCATGCCACCCTGAATTCTCATTGGCACAAGGAGGAAAAGTGATGACACCAAGGGGAAAATAATTTGATGGTGTCATTTGGCACCCTCATTAAGCAGCCCAGGAGCAGCTTGTGAAATGCTTCATTTATGGGGCTGCCAGCTGCAGGGGTAGAGGCATTCTCCCTGTGCTTCGCAAGTGGAAACTCTGCAGCCTTTAAATTTTTCCAAACTGATTTAGTTTATTTACCTTGGGTTACCAGGATGGGGCAAATATGACTTCCATGCTTTAGAGTCTGCATTCCAAGTTTCGGTATGGATAGAAGGAATTAAGTCTAACACCACCACCCCCCAGTTTTAAGATGAGAAGTCAAAAAGGAAATAGCCCACGGTTCTCCCAAGGTCCTGGGACCAGCTAGGGCGAAGCTGGAAAGGCCAATCAGGTATCCCACCTCCCAGCTACGCCCCAGCCCTCTCTCACTCTAGGCCACACTGGTGCTTTATCAACTCCCTTTGTCAAGGCTGAGATCAAGATAGGATGACTTCTTTTCTTAAATGATAAAGCTGTGGTCTTCTTTAATGGACATTAAATGATAAATAAATATGGAAAGGGAAATAACCATGGCCTGTATCTCCAGAGTAAAAGTAAAATTTCTCATTCTAAATCCTATATAACCATGGGTGGGCGAAAAGAATTAACTATAGAAGTGTTTATTAAAATGTTTATAAAAGTGAAAACTTGGCAACAACCTAAGTGTCCAACAGCAGGGGATTAGTTAAATCCATTACGGGTTCCCCTTTTAAATTCTGGAAAGAAAAACTGTCACAGACTGGAAAGGGCACATGATATGTGGAAGGGGAAAAAGAAGTCTGTAGTATACTATATACGCACGTGCTCTTAATGTGTATATATAAACATGGAAGAATATTGAGAAGCTTGACGTGGAAATGGTATCCGCTATTATTGAATAGCGAGGCTATGAATAATTTCTAAATGTGTTTTAAAATTTGAATATATATGTCTATTACTTTCATAATGACCTTATTTCCTGTGTAATTAATACATGAAAGAAGAAAAATATTCACCCTTAAGTCCATTAATATAAGATAAGGTCCTCCCTGGGGAATGGCAAATGCATGGCGGTATGCCCCTTCTCCGCCTATTGCAGATAACTTCCAGTCACTTGCCACAATTACTTTTGCTATGCCCACGACAAGACCTCTGAATCTCTTCAACCACTATCAATCCATGTTTACTGATACACATAGGGAAACTTACCTGGCATCTTTGTCTTTTTAGTTCATGGAAAATAGAAAATCTCTGGGTGTAATAGTACCTAGTAAAAACAAGTTCAGCAGTAATTCAAACAAAAACGTTTAGTCCTTCCTGGAAATTATAGTGGCTTTTAAAGCTCTGTAGCTACCCAAGAACTAACTATGCTGATTTTTCTCTTGTCATTGAAATGATGGAAAATGGCATGTGTCTTTTTTTTTTGAAAGTCATTTTAATTAATTTTATTACAAGTGTACAAAAATCATCACAACCAAATTTTATAGCATTTCCATCCCAAACCCTCTGTGCGTTCCCCCCACCCCACAACTTGTCTCATTTGGAAACCATAAGTTTTCCAAAGTATGTGAGTCAGAATCTATTCTGCAAAGAAGTTCATTGTGTCCTTTTTTTAGATTCCACATGTAAGTGATAGCATTTGATGTTGGTGTCTCATTGTCTGACTGGCTTCACTTCGCATGATGATTTCGAGGTCTATTCATGTTGCTATAAATGCTGTTATTTTGTTCCTTTTAATGGCTGAGTAATATTCCATTGTGTGTATGTACCACATCTTCCCTATCCACTCCTCTATCGGTGGGCATTTAGGTTGTTTCCATGACTTGGCTATTGTATGGAGTGCTTCAGTGAACATTGGAGTACGTGTGTCTTTTCAAGTCATGGATTTCTCTGGATAGATGCCCAGGAGTGGGATTGCTGGATCAAATGGTAATTCTATTTTTTTTTTCCTCTTAATGGATTTTATTTCAATTATAGGTGTACATAAATCATCACAAGTCAATTTTACAGATTTTGTATCCCAAACCCCCAGTGCATCCCCCCACCCCCCCAGATTGTCTTATTTGAAAAACCAAGGTTTTCCAAAGTCTGTGAGTCATTGTCTGTTCTGTAAGAAGGTTCATTGTGTCTTTTA
>PVHT021183630.1:11422573-11448854 GCA_004024745.2 Catagonus wagneri | reverse complement strand
TCTGACTGGTTTCACTTTGCATGATAATTTCTAAGTCCATCCATGTTGCTATAAATGTTGGTAATTCGTTCCTTTTAATGGCTGAGTAACATTCCATTATGTGTATGTACCATATCTTCCCTAACCACTCTTCTGTGGATGGGCATTTAGGTTGTTTCCATGACCTGGCTATTGCATAGAGCGCTGCAATGAACACAGGGGTACAGGTGTCTTTTCGGGTCATGGTGTCTGCTGGATAGATGCCCAGGAGTGGGATTGCTGGATCAAATGGTAATTCTATTTTGAGTTTTCTGAGGAATCTCCATACTGTTTTCCACAGTGGTTGCACCAATTTACATTCCCACCAACAGTGTAATAGGGATCCTTTTCCTCCACACCCTCTCCAGCACTTATTGTTTGTAGACTTTTTGATGATGGCCATTCTGGCTGGTGGAAGGTGGTACCTCATAATGGTTTTGATTTGCATTTCTCTAATAACTAGTGATGTTGAACATCTTTTCAAGTGTTTTTTGGCCACCTGTATGTCTTCTTTGGAGAATTGTCTGTTTAGATCTGCTGCCCATTTTTCAATGGGGTTGTTTGTTTTTTTGGTATTGAGCCGTAGGAGGTGTTTGTAAATTTTGGAGATCAATCCCTTGTCAGTCCATTCATTTGCAGGTATTTTCTCCCATTCTGTGGGTTGTCTTTTCATTTTGTTTAGGGTTTCCTTCGCTGTGTAGAAACTTTGAAGTTTAATTAAGTCCCATTTGTTTTTGTTTTTATTGTCATTACTCTGACAGGTGGATCTGAGAAGATGCTGCTGTCATTTATGTCAGAGAGTGTTTTTGACCTATGTTTTGCTCTAAGAGTTTTATAGTTTTATAGTATCTGGTTTAATCCATTTTGTGTTTATTCTTGTGTATGGTGTTAAGAAGTGTTCTAATTTCATTTTTCTACATGTGGAAAATGGCATGTGTCTTGATCCCCTCAACCTCCCACCCTGTTTGGGATGGATGGATATATAGATAAATGTGTAGTATCTGGTAGCAGGTTGGGGACCTTTATTTCTGAAAATAGTGAAACCATTCCCCATGCACACTCATTCAACAAACTGACATTTATTGAGCACCTAATGTGTTCAGAGCTCCATGGACCATACTCACGTAAGTGAGCCCTGCCCTGCTCTTAGGTAGTCCTTTTAGAAATTGACCAGGAAAGGTGAGAGCCCTCATCTATAGAATCACTGTAGAGGTCTCTGTTCCTCTAAACAGATGCTAAGGACTCAGTATAGCAAGTAAGAAAGTTATCCTTCAGAATAATCTTGGTAGCATAAGAAAAAATAAAACTTGCAAGTTATTTTGACAAGTTAATGAAAATTATAAGACCCGTGAACACAGGACTGAAAATTATAGCGCATGTGTAATGTGACACTGTTAAGGCCACTGTATGCTGCTCTTTATTTGTATGTGTCTGCCCCAGGAATAATCAGCCAGGCATTACCTAAAAGAGTATTTTCCAACTTCTGTGACTGTGAACCACAGCAAGAGATGAGCTTTACATTATGGCCCAGTACATAATACATAGGCATAAATATAGCTCAAAGATTTCATGAAAAAAGTGTTCGCCGTTAGTATGAATGATGTGTTCTGATAATTTCTATTCTATTCTCTTCCATGCTTTTTAAATAGTGGATCATGACCCACTGTATTGATTTTATTGCCCACATGGGTCCTAAATCTCAGCTGAGAAAACAGCTCTAGAAGGATATGCCACAGTTTCACCTTTTAATTAAAAGTGGCTTATCACAGAAGTCTTTGCATTTGGCCTGATTCCATTTCCTGCAGTACCCAATACGATTAACCGCCATTACTGTTAATGAAGGGCCAACCGAGAAATCGGATTTCATGACACTGTCAACCTTTGTGTTTGACCTTGCATGGGGAAGGGGGATACAGTGAGGTCATTGTAGTGGAGTGCAAGGAGATCCAAGGTGCAGTCAGCACAGGCACAAGGGGGACATGTGGAAGAAGAGTCACCGGGGCTGGCCTTGGGGTGGAGGCAGGGACATGCATTTGAACGGAAGTGATGTCTGCCTAAGACATGAGGAGGAGGAAAAGTTTCACAGCTGAAAAAGGAAAGAGTTTTTTAGACAGAGGGACCTAAAGGAGTAACAGCCTGGAAGTGAACAAAGACTGCAGCATGCCTGGGGCTGCAGGAAGCCCATGTGGCTGGGAGACTGGCAGAAGACGGGGCTGGGAAGGGAGCCATCAGGAACATGAGTAGGAAAGGCTGCTGGCCTGCTGATAAGTTTGACCTTTATCCCTAAGGCAAATGAAGTCACTGATGGACCTTAACCGGGGGTGATGAGATCCACTGTGCATTTTTAGAAAGGGCCACTATCTGCCACATGGATGATGTGGGAACTAGTAAGCTGCTGGTATAACAGTAGCTGATGGAGACCCAAGTTGAGATGCTGGCTACCCAGATGGGAGATGTGAGTAGAGGAAGAATTGTCAAGGCTTAGTCTCTGAATGGAAGTCTACAAGTGGAGTATCCGAGAAGAAGGGACCCACAGCTCCTTATAAAAGGTTTGAATAACATGGTGCACAGGATATTATTGGTTAAAACAGGAAGACCAGGACAAGGAGCAAATAGGGAGTGGTATAGACCAACACTGTCCAATAGAACTTCCTGTGATGGTGGAAATGCTCCATATCTGTGCCACGTGGGGCTGTTGAGCACTTGAAATGTGGCTTCTGTAAATTAGCTTCACTTCATTTTTATTGATTTTCATTTAAGTAGCTGTGGCCAGTGGCTGTCGTGCAGGGCAGCGTAGGTATTAAGGCTCAGTCTTTGATGCACCACCGTTGGTGGATCTGAGCTTGAGGAAGTAAGGGTAGCAAGAGGACACTACTCTTCATAGACACTTGGCTGTGACGACTCAGAAGGGAATGCAAGGTTGTTTCCCCTTGTTATAAATGCCCCTGGAAAGGAGTCGTTAGAAAGGGCAGGGGCAGAGACTGCAGTGGCCTGGGTCAATGTGGCACCAAGAGCTTCCCAAGCAGCCTCTGGCAGCCCTAGAGTCAAAGTGGGAATACGGGTGGTGATATCAATGGCAGGTGCAGTGGAAAGAGTGTGGAGCAATGAAACTAAGGACAGTGTTCACAGGGGATCTAAAGTGACTGACCATGGGGCCTGGACTGGATAAGGAAGGGGTGGGACTGGGAGAGGGGAGAGAGGACAAAGAGATCACTGGATGTAGTAGTTCATGGAGAAAAAGGATTGGAATCTGCGGCCAAAGCTTTGTTGTCTGAAAGATGACAAAACCAGGGGTGCAGCAGCATGACCAGGGAGCGTGTGAACAGCCTTGACATTAAGGATGAGTTTTGTTTTGTTTGCTTTTTTGTTTGTTTTTTCAGGGCCGCACCCATGACATATGGCAGTTTCCAGGCTAGGAGCTGAATTGGAGCTGCAACTGCCAGCCTACCCCACAGCCACAGAAAGACCAGATCTAAGCCTCTTCTGAGACCTACACTATAGCTCAAAGCAATGCCCGATCTTTAACCCACTGAGCAAGGCCAAGGCTCGAACCCACATCCTCATGGATAATCAGTGGTTTGTTACCACTGAGCCACAACCAGAACTCTGAGGATGAGTTTTTGAAAGCTTGTGTCCATGGAGAATTTCAAGTCATCGTGGACAGCAGTGAAAGCTGAGTAGGAGAGACTACCGAGCTGGATAAAGGTCGGGAAATTCAGAGCAAACCAAGTGACCTACTCAAAGCAGAATGCCTGGTGTTGTCAAATCCATCCTTCCTTGCATCTTTTTGCAAATGCCTTGATCACTGCTTTTCTCTCTGGGTGTGGGCATAACATCTACTCGAGGCTCCGATCCAGAATCTTCGTCTTGGAGTCTACTGCATGCCATAGATGTCACACCAAATTAAATGAATGGAAGCAAATATTCACCAAGATCCCGCTGTGTCCAAGGAACTGTTTTAGCTGCTGCAAAGGATATAAAAATAAACAGGAGTCAGACCCTGCCTTCAGGGGGTCCAGTAGGAGATTGAGGCAAGTATGGGGAGCATATAGGGCTGGAAGAGTTTGGACCTTGATTTCAAGTGAAAATAGATTTTACTTGGCTGAGAAGTTGCCAGTGTGAAGCAAACGATGGTATGAGATGGAAGAATGGATATACATTCAGAAATCTGATTTAGGAAGATCAGCCCAGGAGAAAGGTACAAAGCAGTTCGGCAGGATGCAGGACAACTAAAGCGTTGAGATAAAAAGAACGTGACCAGGGTAAAGCAGCAGGATTATAAGGCAAGAACAGATAGAAGCCATATTGTGGAGGTAACATCTCTGACCCTAGTGACTAGATTTGAGCCCCTGGGACTGAACCCATGGGGAAGCTTTTAATAGGATAAAGTAACAGCCACAATCGAATGTATCAGGGGAATTATTTGGGCTGGCCTGGGCTGGGCTCACCACCATGAAGTCTCTTCCCACAAATGCCTGCTCTTAGTTGTCCAAACAGCAGCTGGGCAAAGAGCAGTGGGAAGGTCGGCCTCAGGGTGCACCTCTGTACACAAGTGTCATTCTTGAGCAGATGTTCCCCAGGTCTTGGGTAACTGGTGAACTAGTCTAGGAGAAGTGCATCTTGGAAGCTCCTGCTATGGTGCATCAAACATTTGTTGAGCTCCCAATGTGAAGTCTTGAATATAAAGAGGTTCTACAGGCAAGAGAGAGAAACGAACACATTGGAAGTAAGCCCAGTGTGCTCGAGACCCCAAATAAGAGGCCATGCTCCCAGCTGTGGGATGTTTGGGCACAGGTTACATGGGCTACGATGCATGGGAGACCCCTTCCACTCACCTCTGCGTTTATTTGCTTATTTGGCAAATATTTACTAAGAACCAATGATGTGTCTGACCTCCTGAAGGACCTGTACCACCCAGGATCTACGTCCTGACCCATGCTGAGGTGACACCACATATTTGCCATGGAACCCTCTGCAGTCAGGCACACCTGAGTCCGAGTCCAGCTCTGCCGTCTCTGGCTGTGAAGGCTTTGGCAGGTTATTTAAGCTCTCTGAGCCTCAGTGAGTTTAGCAAGGCACCCAGGAATGAAATGAGAATAGAGCAGTACCTCCACAACTTCTCCGATTTAAGAAAGGTGAATGTTAGCCCGTGTCAACAGTCCATTCTCTTTCTTGGCATCGCTGAAACAGAGAAACTCATTAATCCTTTCAGGAGAAGTACTTTTTTCCCCAACAGCCCCCTCTTTAGCTTGCACTGGACAGAACCGTACTTCCATTAGGTTGCACAGAGAGTCTGTGGGGAATTCAAGTCTTAGCAGGTAAGCTGGGAGAAGAATGGATATCTTTTGAAATGTAAATGCAAGAGTAATTTGCAGCTTCTATTTTGTCCCATAAAAGAATGTGAATTTATTTTTCTTACAAAAGCCTTTCAGTTCACCTTTTAAGTTTAGACCAAAGAACAGAAATAGGCCTGGCCTTTTCAACCCAGGGTGTGAATTAAGTAGCCAAGATACAAGACCCTGAGGTTTAGTCTTTGTTAATAGATTTCAGGAAAACAGAGACAATTTCCTTAAGCAGTGCTGCAATTTTTACATTGAAATATGGCTGCAATTTGGGCTCCAGTGTAATAGGAAGTAAGATTTAATCCTTTTAATATTCTCTGTAATAGCAAGTAACAGCATTGAGCCTCCAGCTACCCTCCCCAGCATATGGTGGGTTCCCAGTATCCCAGTGATGGGACCCTGGTTAATGCCTACTTCCTGCACGAGTTCCTCCTGAGGAAACACAGGAAGAAAAGAACATAAAAGGGAAAGGTCTGCTCCTTCAGGCTCCAGGGAGGAGCATGTTCTTTCAAAATAGAGTTTCTAAAGAAATACTGCATCATCATCACCTGCCTCCTTATTCCTTAGGTCACTGAGGACATAACAGCAGACACAGGCACTAACATACACTTGACCCTAGCAGCCTCCTTGTTGCCGGAATTCGGCCTCTGCCTGCTGGTGCTGAATTGAAACGCAGAAACAGAGTTTTGGGTCAAGGAGAAAAAAATTGCTTTGCTTTGCCAGGCAAAGAGGGGGTCACAGCAGGCTAATGCCCTTCGAGACTGTGCCCCATCTCCCCGCCCTTAGAAAGAGTTGCGAGGAGTTTTCTAATAAAAAGGAGAAAAACAGGTTTTCAGGTAGGAATCAGGATTAGGACAGACATGCATTCTTCTTTCTTTGGGGGAATCTTAGTCATCAAAGGTGGAGTCGGGAGACGTTCATGGTGGTGTCTTCTGGGTTACTGCCTAGAATAACAGTACTTGGGAAAAGGGCATATTGATCACAGATTAGAACAAACCAGGAAATTTCCTGAGAAACATCTTGTGCTAATAATCTTTAACCACAGGCAGTTATGCTCAGGGTGCCTAATCTTTAGCTTATGGGTGATTGTGTTTAGGGTGCAACTAAGTCAGGGAGAAGAACAAGGAAGGAGTCTAAGCTGTTCAATTTTAAAGATTTTTTTTTTTTTTTTTTTTTACTTTTTAGGGTCGCACCCATGGCTTATGGAGGTTCCCAGGCTAGGGGTCTAATTGGAGCTACAGCTGCAGCCCTACGCCACAGCCACAGCAACACGAGATCCAAGCCATGTCTGTGACCTACGCCATAGCTCACGGCAACGCCGGATCCTTAACCCACTGAGCGAGGCCAGGGATCGAACCCGCAACCTCATGGTTCCTAGTCGGATTACACTGAGCCACAACGGGAACTCCTAAAGTATTAATTTCTAAAAGAAACATAAGGAATATCACTTTTCTCTTAGGTGTATAAGATACCTGTAGTGTTATGTGTATTCCTTGAGAGGGAACCAGGATACTGCCCCAAGGCTGTACTGTTGTTGCTTGACTGTTCCTCCCTTCCCTGTCCCTAGGAACTCAGGGAAGTTCTTGGTGGCTGAATGAGGCCCATTTCCTAAGAACAAGAAATGGGGGATGAAGAAAGGCCCTGGTGTTGCTGCAGCTGTCGCATAGGTTGCAGCTGCAGTTCAGATTCGATCCCTGGCCTAGGAACTTCCTTATGCCTTGGGAATGGCCATAAAAAAAAAATTTGTATTTAAAAAAAGACATTTTCACTGATGCAAATGAAAAGCCAAAGAACAGAAAAGGAACCAGATTTGTCAAGAAACCCACAACATGAGGGGCTTTCACAAATGCTATCTCAACTTTGCGAAGATCAGAACTCCCCGTGTGTGTTTCCCCCACCACACTTTGCAAAGACCAGAACCCCTGTGGAAAGCTTCAAAACCAGGCTTCCAAAAGCCAGTTATTCCCAGGAGCTCAGAGGAAGGGTGAATGTTTTCTGTGTAGCCCTGGAAATCCCTGATAAGAGCTCTAAAATCTTCTCCTCAAATCAGCAAACTTTGAATTAGCAGGAAGGAGATAATTGGATTGGGGGTTTTGAAATACCAAGTCTGGAAAAAATAACCCCTCAGACTGAGTTTCTCTGCAGGTATAATAAGGGGGTTACGGAGGGGTTTGTGCTATATGCAGAGCACCCTGTGCAGTGCTGAGGGAGGCAGATGCTAAACAGGAGTTACTGTTATAGTGATCACACTGTAAATGTCTCCCATTGGTACCTGGGGGACCAGCATCTTGCAGGGGATGCAAGGGCTTTTAGAGGTAAAACATATAAAACAGAATGGCTGGGAGTTCCCATTGTGGCGCAGTGGAAACGAATCCAACTAGGAACCATGAGGTTGCGGGTTCGATCCCTGGCCTTGCTCATTGGGTTAAGGATCCCATGTTGTCATGAGCTGTGGTATAGGTTGCAGACATGGCTCGGATCTGGTGTTGCTGTGGCTGCTATGTAGGCTTGCATTCAACCCCTAGCCTTGGAACCTCCATATGCCACAAGTTCAGCCATAAAAAAAAGCAAAAAATAAATAAATAGAAGAGTGGCCGTGTGTGAAAATTAATCACCAAGTAGAACTGCCTTCTGTCACTAATCAGATGACTTCTAGGATAGCATAAGTCCTCTAATAAAAGAGATCCAGCAAGTTCTTCATCTCGTATTCTCTGTACATCTGGAATCCAGGAACTGATCTCTAGAGCTCCCCTTTGGGAAAGCAATTAAGTCAATAAAAGAGAAAAGATGAACTTGGCAGCAAAGGAAGCTAATATTTTCTATCCAGAAACAGAAAGAATCTCATAAAGCTTATGAGGTACTACTTTCAAGGTATTCAACCCAGAGTTTATTCTAAATTTTCACCAAGTCCCCTGTGCAAGACGAATAAAGTAGCAAAAGTTCTGTCCATATGGAAGGACCAGACCCTCGAATAACACTCCCCTCATTTGTACGAGTGCTAACCTTGACCCTGACAAGACACATCGTATTCCATTTGAAAGATCAAGAAACTGGGGCATCAAGAAAGTGACTTACCCTAACCATTCAGCTCCTTAAGTCAGAGGGTCTTTCATCTCATCCAAAACTGCTCTCCAAATTTTAAGCATAGTATGAAAAACTTTGCTAGACACTGAGCTTTCTAATTTATGCTTGAAGGCTTCTTCCAACATTTTCCAGGGCCTTGTCATCCAAGGGTAGAGCCTGACAAAGATAAAATCAACACCATTAGCACATAGAAGTATGCCCTACTATAAGACCACCGAATGTCATAAAAATTCTCATTGGGATACAGATATGTGAAGGAGTTACATATTGGCACTTAGAGGGATTTTTTTTTTTTCTTTTGGTTTAAGCAAGTAGTAATGGTTGCATTATAATGCAGATTTCCTCCAGTGTGCCTAAACCTGACCTGCCCAACTTGGATATGTGTACAACTCTTCAGCACCAGTGCACTGTGGACAGGGGGTCCCTGTACCATCAATTCCTTCCCTTGGCAAAGCTCATAGCAGAAGCATCGTGGGCTTATCTTCCCATTGCCCAGTGATGGGCAGGTGAGGATAAAGAGGCAGAAGGAAGAGGAGCATGGGGAACAAATCACCTAATAAGACTGTGACAAATGGAAAGATGAATGGATATGCATTCTCACCTTGGGCCACAGAAACAGGCCAGATGAGCTCCGCTGATCCCCAAGTCTATCCACAATCTAAATTGGCTCCAGATTGCCATTTCTTTATGCCAGTCATGTGGAGTGTGGCTTAGTATCTCCAGGTGGCTGCCATGGCAGTTCCTCCAGTTGGCCCTTTTTCACTTAAGAAAGGCATTTGTTGGGGAGCTGGGAGAAGACACTGGTTGGTAAGGTAGGTCTCAAATACCTGGGCAGCATTTGGGGCAAAAAAATGATAGAAATGTGAGTTCCTACTGCCAAGTCCAGGCTGACCTGGAAGCTGCAAAGACAAGAACAGATTGTGCAGGATTTTGAGCTTGGGGCTTATGTATTTAATCAAGCTGCCAGGGAGGTTTAATGAAGTTTCAATGAAAATTCCTTCTTTCAGGGTTTTTTTTCTTTGCAGTTACAAGCAACAGAGTTGGAGAGTGCTAAGGGTAACTGCTGAGGCACCTGGGCCCAGGGAGGAAGCCCTGCCAACCTCATCATACCAATAGATAGTCCAGCCATGCCCCACCCAATCCCAGGCCTCTCATTAAAACCAAAGAAACAGACCCACAGACACAGAAAACAAATGTATGATTACCAAAGGGCATGGTCAGGGGAGGGACAAATTAGGACTCTGAGATTAACAGATACACACAATTATATATCACACAGATAAACAACAAGGACCTGCTGTGTAGCACAGGGAAGTCTGTTCGGTATCTTGTAATAACCTATAATCAGAAAGAATCTGAAAAAGAATTACATACATATCAATTGAACCATTTTGCTATATACCTGAAACTAGCTCAACATTGTAAATCAACTGTATTTCAGTTTTAAAAAAACAGGGAAGTACCGCTTCCTTCTTTAAGACTCCTCCTCCCAGGCTGCCCCTCCCTCTGAGAGGCCCTCAGAGAGGAGGCTCTGCTGTGTATCTTAAATAGCCATCCTTATTCTGGTGACCATAGATGGACTTCAGAGGCCTTGAACCCCCTGAAATGTGTGATTTAGTGGGTAGTTGTATTTCTCTGGACATAAAAGGTCTATATCTCATCAAATTCTTTAGCGGGACCTTCCTTAATTTAAAAAAGTGAAACTTAGAGTTCCCACTGTGGCTCAGTGGTAATGAACCCAAGTAGCATCCATGAGGATGTGATTTTGATCCCTGGACTTGCTCAGTGGGTTAAGGATCCAGCATTGCCATGAGCTATAGTTTGCAGACATGGCTTAGATCCAGCATTGCTGGGGCTGTGGCATCAGCAACTACAGCTCTCATTCGATCCTTAGCCTGGGAACTTCCATATGCCATGGTTGGGGCACTAAAAGGAAAAAAAAAAGGGGGGGTGAAACTTAGTCCAGGGCTGGCCCTGGCAAGATATCGGGTTACTCAGGATGTCAGGAAACCTCAGCAATGGGATCTCAGAATTGTCCCCACCTGCTTCCAGAGATCACTCCTGCTTCTCACAAAAGGGAATGGGCACCACATTTTGGCCAGAGGACAGTTTTTTCCAAAGCAATTAATTTGTATCAATGGCCCATTCATTGCTTTCCCAGAGTACAGATGAAACATTTTCCCCCAACAGGCCCTATTCACCTGGGGATGTTTTATTTTGACAATGCCGATGACCAGGTCACACAACCAACATTCTGATTTAATTGGTCTGAGATAGTTACCTCAGATAATTTGAATGTGCAGCCAGGCCTTTGAGCTTGAGAATAACAGCAGAACTTGAACACACAGAGTAACACTGAACTGAATTAAGGGTAGTGAGCAGTTTCCATCTCATCTGCCTTTTTGGATGACTGGTTGTAAGTGCCTGGAATGATTGATTGTGAAGATTTTAAAACCAGTCCCCAGCTTAGAATGAAAAATATTCTGATCCAGTGGTAATATCTAGGGGAAGGAAAATTGCATGTATGCAGATACCTTTTTTTTTTTTTTTATGGCTGCACTTGTGGCACATGGAGGTTCCCAGGCCAAGGGTCAAATCGGAACTGCAGCTGATACCTACGCCACAGCCACGGCAACACTGAATCCAAGCTGCCGCAGCTCGTGACAACACTGGATCATTAACCTACTGAGTGAGGCCAGGGATCGAACCTGCTTCCTCACAGAGACAGCTCTGGGTCCTTAACCTGCTGAGCCACAATGGGAACTCCATATGCGGATACTCTCTATCTTAAAGCATATACATACGTATGTTTACATCCGTGTACACATAACTCATGTGTACATGTGTGCACATGTAAGTATGTATATACACACACATACATACATACAACATATAGTGTACTCATTTTCAACTTCTAGTCCCTCTGAGGTTCCAGCTTCATCCTCTCAAGAGCACACATAACCCGGGACACCCCATGCAAAAGAACAATGTACAGAGTAGGATGCGGCTTCCTCTACAAGGCTGCACTTCTTTGATACCCAGAAAGGCTCCCTTAAAGGAAGGACACTCTCTTCTTTCTCAGACTCCCAGTGGATGATAGCGATGATACCAGATGCCATTTATTTTGTGTTATCATGTATTCAATGACTCAGCCTTCATGGCAATCTGATACCATTAACCCCAGTTTGTAGATGGGAAAGCTGAGGCACAGAGGACTTACCTAACTGGCAGAGGTTTGTGCAGCAAGTCAGGCAGAGCTGAGGTTTGAACCCCAGCAGTTCAGCCTCCGGACGGGGTCTTTCCCCCACTGTGCCGCAGAAACACAGTATGGCCCATGAGCCCCATGGTCCCATAGGAAGACGCATGCACAAAAGGGAGAGGGGACCCCTTCTCTCCATGCAGTGGGCTCGCAGAGCTGGAATATTCATTAACTGCCCTTTTCCCTCTTCCAGGCTTCATCCCCCCACCCCTCATCTTCGGGGCCGGCATCGACTCCACCTGCCTGTTCTGGAGCACGTTCTGTGGGGAGCAAGGCGCCTGCGTGCTCTACGACAACGTGGCCTACAGATACCTGTACGTCAGCATCGCCATCACGCTCAAGTCCTTTGCCTTCATCCTCTACACCACCACGTGGCAGTGCCTGAGGAAAAACTATAAACGCTACATCAAAAACCACGAGGGCGGGCTGAGTACCAGTGAGTTCTTTGCCTCTACTCTGACCCTAGACAATCTGGGGAGGGACCCTGTGCCCGCCAACCAGACACATAGGACAAAATTTATCTATAACCTTGAAGATCATGAGTGGTGTGAGAACATGGAGTCTGTTTTATAGTGACTGAGGAGGGTTGAACTCTGCATTAGTCATCCAAGGGTCATATTTCCTAAAAAAAAAAAAAAAAAGAAAAAAGGAAAAAAAATTTCCAAAAACCCTGACACAGAGACACACACACGTACACACGGCACCTTTGTCCTTTTCCTCAAAATCAGAGCCAGACAGGATTCAGAATAAGGAGAGCGTGGGATCACGTGGTTGACGTGCGACCTTGGGGCTCAGAGTCTACTCTTTGAAGGCACCTCATGGTTTTTCAGGATGCCGACAGCTGCAAGCAACAGGCACTGCCAAATTCAGGGAACAGTGGTGGCCAGCTTGGAGCACGGACCTTTCTGGATATACATACACATACAAAACAAAAAAAAATACTTAAAAAAGTCTACTAAAAAAAACCCAAGTTGACAACATTGCCAGAAAAAGCATTAGTGACACATCCGGTGCCACCCTCCCTGTCCACACGGGGTACAGGGGCACGCAAGTCAGAGGAGTGGAGGCCTGCTCCTCTCTCTAACTTTTGCAATATGGGTCGCTGTGTAGACGACTCACCCAGTCTACATGTGGTTCAAGGCCCCAGAGTTCTCTCAGCGATGCTAAAGGGTGACCCATGCTGGAGTCTGTAATTGGCACCTCTCACCAGCTCCATTTCCATTTCTCAAGACTGAGGGCCCCTGGGGGAGCCGGGCGTTGGGGGGCCAGCACCACCCCTTCCCCAGCAGTGCCTCCCAGTAAGGAGGTGCCCCCTCCCCCAGCCCCACAGAGTGACCTCAGGAAGCAATGGGCCTCGCCTGGCTATGACTGACCTCGCTCAGAGCCGGTGAAACCCAGCCTAGTCCAACTCATTTGCTTACGTTTGCCAAACATTTTGCCATTTTTAAGAAGAAAAAAAAAATGCAACGCATATGAATTTCAAACTGTTGTATGTATAACCCTCTGATACTATTTTTAACTACTTCTCAGATCTGTGTTAACCCTTCAGTCACTAACACAGTTCTCTAGGCCGAATTTATTATGCTGGTTGCTTTTACTTTTCTCCTTTTTTTAATGCACCAAAAATATAATGTGATTCAAGGGATGCAATTAATCTATTGTAATTTTTTTTATCATTTTATCCTCATTCGGATATTCTGTGGAAACGAATATGCAGTGTGTTAACAGAAGAAAGAAAATGCTTGAAAAAGAGAGTGGAGAAGCAGCCTGCCTTTAAAAGAATCACATTTGAGACAACAGGGGATAATGTGATGAATTGCAAATTTGCCTTCTCGATTTCTTCCCCCCCCCCCCCCCCGATTCGGTGATCACTGTCATGGGAAGCCCTTCCATATTCCTATTTCACATGCCAAGAGGCGTTCTTTTCAGCTCGTGGAGGAGACACACTTAGCTGTGGGTTGTGTGTTCTGGGGACAGGAGAAGGAACAGTTCCCTAACACAAGCTTTGAGCAGCCTGTGGTGTCTGGGATAATGAAGAGACCCACAAGCTCCTGGAAGCTTCCACACATCCGCTGCCTGAAAATGTCAGTAATGTTTTCAGGGTCAATCTTGAACTAAGAGTCCTTTGTGTGTGTTTTGAAAGTGGCTGAACCTCAAACAGCTGGAAGCAAACCCACAGTTGTTTAGAGGAAGAATCATGAGAAAACCTCTTGCAGCCAACAGACGAGGCCCAATGAGGCCATTTTTGCAGAAGGGGCAGAGCTTATGTGAGAGCACAGGTACACACACACACACACACACACACATAAGGGCCCAGTTAACCCACCTTCTGTGCTGTTGTGGTGACCTTGGTCCAGACCACATCTGGCCCTGGAAGGACCCCAAGGGTGGGCTGGTTGGTTGGCTTGCTTTTTCACTGCCGACACGTTATTTGCAGTTCATCTAGTGACAGAAGAACCAAGAAAAGAGTGGAGGAAGAGAGGGGTGTTATGCCAAAATTTTAACAAACTCAGTAAACAGGGCGGTTTGATTGATAGCCCCAAATTAGGGAAAACACCACAGAGCAAATGCCCAAAAGAGAAGCTTGTGTGGTGACATGGGGCCACCGTGATCAGCTGCTGGGGACAGGATGCTTCTGCAACAGACCTTTCGTCTATCTTGCTTGAGTCTGTCCTTGTTCCTGAAAATGGGGACATTTACCAATATGTTGACTAGTTAAAGGCAGGATTGTTCTCCAATTTATAAAATGTGTATGCTTTGTCGCTGCTCCTAAAGCTGGGATTCCGTCTTGTATAGGTGTTGGGTTGGTTTTGTTTTGCAAATGTATTGCTAATAGATGACTACCCTCTTGTAAAAGGTTGTGGATGCAGTCCACACACACTGAGGCCACAAGACCTCGTGTTTTACAGGGCTATTTGCTTTTTTAAAAAAAGGTCTTTGAAAACTCTTTGCCTTTCAGATATTTTCCCCAAGATTCTGAGCTGAATGAGAGTAAGTTGTTAGGATGACAAAGGAAAACAACTCCAGAGCAAATCCGGGGCTCAGTTTTACTAGCAACTCGATAGACATTTTAAGTCCCCTCTTACAAGATGACTCTAATGTGTACTGTTGTCATCTTTAAAATTTTTAATTTCTCTCATATACTCCAGAGCCGAAAACCTAGTGTAGCTTTCATTTCTCTTTTATGCTACAAAAAAAAAAAAAAAAAAAAAAAAAACCATTGTACACGTCCTGCTCGCTCCAGCCCCTTGGTTATTTGTTTGGTTTTGAGCAGGATTTTGAATGGAAGGATTTCCTGGGGTGATCGCCATTGGACAAAACAAAAATGTAAGGGATGGAGTGACCCAGAAAGTGAATGCTAATGTTCTCTCTCTCCAGCTCCAAACCCCTTTCCCACCTTAGCTGAAGGTGTCCAGGGATGGATGGAAAAGGCTGTCTTTGCTGCAACCTGTGACAGATTTGTGTCACTCCTACCAAGAAGTTTTCTCCCAGTATTATGCCTGCATATAAAGTGAACACGTTTTATAAAAGGATCTGTCTCTGGGGAGCTGGGCTTGCCGTCTTCTTCCTGCCAAGGCTGTCAGGGAAGCCCGGCAGCCTTGCTGCCTTCTTCACGCCTCCACAGAGGAAGGCTAGGAAGAGCCCAGGCACCCCGGGGTCATGGTCACTCCCGGAGGCTGCAGCATAAGGGCTTTCCTCACAGCTAGAAAAGGAACAAGAGAGGCCTCTGCTCACCGGCCCCCTAAGGAGTTTGCTTAACAGGCAAAATAATAAGGGGAAAGCAAGAGCTCCTAAGGATTCCTTTCATAGGCTTCCTAATGTCTTCTGAGCAGGAAGCAATGTGCTTGCTCCTTAAAAATTGCTTCTTTCTCACCACCTTCTGGTGGAATAGCCTCCCCTACTGATGATGCGTAAAGTTCAGTTACTTGGCATCTACATTCCACCTCCTGGTTCCACTTCCTCCTCTCCAGGAATGAGCTAGCATGTCCCCTCACTCAGCCGTGGCAGGACTTTCCACGCCTTCGTGTTGGAAAGCTCGTGGCCCGAGGGGACCTGCTGAAACGGTCCGTACAGGGAGTCAGCCCATCCCTGGAATAGGAGCCACACTACTCCCGAGGAATTTTCTCAGGAAAAAGATTCTGCCGCGGTTGCTGATGGGTTATCTGCCACACTTCTGAAGCGAGCCATTCATGAGGAACACGTAACATGGAAATATACATACACATATACTCACAGAGAACCCCTCAGAGGAAAAGCAGTTGGTGGCTCCCCCATGAGCCCGCAGGGCTGGTTTTCTCGCTGCCTGCAGCTCAGGTCCCGGGAAGTGTGGCTTCTTCTCCACCCCGTCAGATCTGCCGGGGGGCCTGTGTTCCAGGCCCTCTTTGGGCATCCTGAGCAGTGTGAAACAGCACAGGTCAGCCTGGAGAAATCGGTGCAGCCTATCATCCGGTCCAGAGCAGAGGGACAGAACAGGGTCAGCTCTTCTCCGGTCTGGTGGTGTTACGCTGTATTTTATCATTGTTTGTAAGTGTGGTTTATCACTGTAAGTGTGGTGAGATGAGGCAAAAACCAGGCAGGCCATTTTTCAGTCCGACAGACAGAATAGTTGCTGTCTTGCGCTGCTCTTACCTGACTGTTTGGATGGTTTGGGAGAATTACTTCTGTCCAGAAGCCAGAAGAAAGTACCAGAAGCTGAGTAGCGGCTTGACTGCTCCCTTGACTTCATGTCGCTTCCTCTCAACAGCCTCCTCTCAGCCAAGATCTGTGTTTCCCTTTAGTTTAGAATCCAGGTCAGATACCTAAGAGGTGTCACATTTTCCAAGAGAGGGTGCTGGTGAAATTCAGTTCAGCTGGGAAATTAGTTTGGGACATAAAAAGAGTCCTTTTCCTCCCTTCTCTGTTCCTCCCTCCTTGAGCCTCTGTATTCACTTCTCCCAACTCAGTTCAAGCTCTAAATCCTGAACAGCTATCAAGACTGAATTTCTGAGAGCCACCAGCCCTAATGACAGCCTTTGCACTTTGCTTTCCGGGGTATTATGGTTGCTTAAGAGTAAACTGGTGAAACAGAGCATGTCTAACCAGCAGAATATGCAAGGAAGATGTTGTTGCTTAGATGCCTCTTACAGGGCCTGTTGCCGAGGATCACACGTGGAATTTACACTGTCTGCACGCAGCCACCCCCCCCCCATGCCTCCCCTTTCTCACATTTGTAGGTGACCTCCGAGTGCTTGGTTATTGTGGCAGGGAGAATACGAGTTAAAAAGCCTAAAGTGGGGAACTCGGAAAAGCAAAGATTTTCCAGCTCCTTAGAAATCCGGGACTGCCATGGAGACGTGCAGAGCTCATGCTTCTCAGAGGCCGCCCACGTGGTAGCGTGGTTTTCCTTTGCAGGATCAGAGCCATTTGGGAGAGCATTGTATGAGCCTGATATTTTCCAATCACATACTTACTCATTCTCTCCTTTATTAAAATGTTGACTGTATGCCAGTCCCTAAACTAGGTACAAAAGTTAAAAAGTCATGGTTCCATCTTCCAAGAACTCACAGGTTAATAAGTTAGATCAGAACACAAACAAAAGCAATATAATAGCCGCTTTAAGAACCCAGGTCTGCCTGTCTGTGGGTACCAGGATGGCTGATTCAGGGAGCTGGGAAGTTCTCCCTCATGGTGTTAAGGATCAGGAAGCATCAGAGCAGGGTCACAAACCTTCTGTAAAGGGCCAGGTGGCAAACCTCTAAGGCTTTGAGGGTCACAGTGTCTGTCACTACTACTCAACTCTTTTGTCTTAGCATGGAAGTGGCCCTAGACGATGCCTAAACCAATGAGCAGGCTGTGCTCCACTAAAGCTGTATTTACCAGGCAGGCATTTGCTAGGTTTGGCCGAGGGAGGGCCATAGTGTGCTGATCTCTGTTCTGGAAAACAGCTGAGGTCTGAAGCAGCAAGGCATTACAGGCTGGGAGACTGTAGCAGTGGAGGCTGCTGGTAGCATGGGCTGAGTCGAGCACTGGAAGGGTCCTTCAGCAGCAAGGACCTAATTCACGTATCCCATTTTCCAAAAACGAGGTAAGTACCCCATTATTGTCAGGGTTTATAATGAAGGCAGCATCGTCTTTCTCCTGGGTAACAAGGAGAATTTGAACTACATGATTTATAGTCCCTTCCAGCCCTGACACTTACTCCCTGGTTCTACCAGAATAAGCATCCTTTTTCCCTAAGTGATGGAAATGGGCGTGGGAGAAGAAAATGTAGGAACTAGACAAAGAAGAGTGAATCCAGATAATGAAAAGTATTTCAAATTTCTTCCCCCTTCCCACCAATGCAAGACATTGGACTATAAAGCAAATAGATATGCTAAGTGTAATCACTGGTAAGCACTAATAATAACTAATAATATTTGTAGTAGCTAATATTTACCAAGCACTTACTGTGAACGAGCTTATTGCCTATATTAACTCATTTAATCTCAACTGTAGTTCTGGGAGGCAGAAAGTGTTTTTAAGCTTCAGTTTACAGAAGAGGAAAACGAGGCTGGGAAAACTTCCAGAACTGGCTCAAGGTCACAAAGCAGAGGTTCAAACTAGAGCTCAAGTGCTTAGCCTTTATGAGTATTTCCTCCATACCGGGCAAGAAATGAAGGAAGCTTCCCCGCCTGTAGGCACTGTCTTATCAGAAGACTGTGGCCCCACAGTCTCACATGCCCCCTAACATAACCACCTGGGATATGGCGACAGCTGTATTCTGGGGGCATCCGCTCTTCCTGTGTTATTCCTGGCCTTAACCATGGAGCCCAGGGGTCAACGTATATGAGGAGTTCTACTAGAAGTAGGCAGATAAGAGGACACAGGAGATTCCTCTGCTCTAATGCATTCTGAAATGCAGTGTCAAAGTGCTGAGATGCCAGCCAGGCAGCCCGCAGCACCGCTCATCAGCTCCAAGGGGAGACCCCAGCCTCCTCTCGCACCTGGCACCCCCGGGGTCCTCAGCATCAACCTCAGGAGCTCGGCTCCAGCCCAGGGCCTTCAGACTCACCAGTGCAGATCACTGGTTGGAGATATGTCTTGCTCTATTATCAGATATTAGACTTTTAGGAACAAAGTGTCTAGATATTTCTATTTTTGTCTTAATGACACAGACCAACAATCAGTATTTGATGACTGGCACAAATAGTGAATATTTTTCTGTGAGTTAAAGTGATTATGTTCTCTTACTGGGAGCAGCTGGAACGACAACATAGTAAATTTTCTGGAGGTTAAACTTTCTGTAGGTCAAACTTTTACCATCCCATGAAATCCCAGAAAATAGTATTTTTAAATTCAAACTAACTTCATAGAAGGTAACCCTTCTGGAGATATGCTTATTAAAACTGTTGGATTTTAGGAATTCCCACCACGGTGCAGTGGGTTAAAAATCTGACTGCGGCAACTCGAGTCCCTGTGGAGGCATGGGTTTGATCCCCAGGCCGGCGCAGTGGGTTAAAGGATTCAGTGTGGCCACAGCTGCAGTGTAGGTAGCAGCTGTGGCTCAGATTCAACCCCTGGCCTGGGAATTTTCATATGCTGTGGGTGCGGCCATTAAAAAAAAAAAGGAAAGAAACTGTTGCATTTTATAATGGAAGGCCATAAAATGAAGTGAAAGCGTGCAATGTAGGAAGTTTCATTACAAGAGGAACCCAACTAACATATCACTTGTTCTCTAGCCCAACCCCTTAGAGGAGGAAAGGGGACTGGGAAACTCAGGTTTATTAAGAGTGTGCTACCCATGTGCTGGGTACCCTAAGGCATGCTCCCAGGTAACGCTCTCAGCAGCTTCCTTACCCCAGCCCTGTGAGGTAAGTGTAACTGTTCCCACTTTACAGATCAGAAAACTAAGGCTCAGTAAACCGAAGCTTCCCAAGGTCACATAGCTGACTAGAAAGTCACTAGAGGCGAATGCCAGGTCTGTCTGACTCCTCAACCAGTGCTCTTTTTGCTTTACCACAAAAACCACCAAAGTGAGAACACAGATCTGGCTGCTTAAGAAGCTTCCATGAGGCCAGCAAGGCATTTGTCAGGAAGCCGAGCCCCCACCCCCAACAAAACTTGATAGTTTCATAAAGAAATGAACCAAGAGCTAGCTGGAGGTGAAAACATCTGTCAGATTTTGCCTAGAGGCACAGAAATCTAAAATGAGAAGCTATTTTTTACTTTAATAAACATTGGAAACCTTTAAAAACACACCTCTTGGAGTTCCGGTTGTGGCTCAGCAGTAATGAACCTGGCTAGTATCCATGAGGATGTATGTTTGATCCCTGGCCTCGCTCAGTGGGTTAAGGATCCAGCATTGCTGTGAGCTGCAGTGAAGAAGGCAGATGCAGCTCGGGTGTCGTGTTGCTGTGGCTGTTGTGTAGACCAGCAGCTGCAGCTCCAGTTTGACCCCTAGCCTAGGAAATTCTATATGCTGCAGGTGCAGCCCTTAAAAAAAAAAAAAAAGCTTCCTTTTCTTAACTTTGCCATGTCAGCAGGAACTGACCAGCCCCTCATCATCCTCTGCCTTTATTCATTCTGTGCAAAGAACCAACCTCAGCTCTCTTACTTCTATCCCACCTTCCCCAGCTCCCTGCTCCTGAGGCTTCTAACAAAGTTCCTAAGACCATGAGAACTCAAGCCTTACGATCATTGAGGAAGCATGATCCCAACTGCTCAGAGCTTCTACAAGCCAGATCTCAGTGGCAAAATCCTGAGGAAAGGAGTAACATTCCCACCCTTGTCACCTTTTGTACCACTGGGTCAAGTCTAGAGAGGACAAGGAAATGAGCAGGGGTTTCTGTGGCTCCACGATGCCTGTCACGGAACAGGAAAGTTGAATGTCATGGTTAGGGAGACCTACACAGCTTGTAAATCACCACAGGGACTAAGCTGGGTTCTTAATGCCTTTTAAATGAAGCCACGGCCTCTCATTTGGAAGCCTGGCATAGGCTTAAAAACCTTGCTCCAACGAGGAGGAGATTCTTTCAGCAGGTGGTGACTCTCCATGGCTGAATGAAAAGCAAACTGGGTCCTGATGCTGGAGGAGAAAAATGACATTAGGACACTGGAGGCCCTCCCTGGCCCTCAGCCACCTCCTCAATAGAGACTGCAGGGACAGTGTCCTGGAATACAGGGTCTGTCACTGGTGACTTAGATAAGATAAAGAGAAGCTAATGGCTGGGAGGCGTTTTATTCCCATTAAAGAAACATCCACATGGGTGTTGGTATAGATTCAAAGAGAAAGAAGCTTCTCAGAAAGTTTTGGTCTAGACAAAGGTCTGGGCTTTGGAGTCTGGTTCCTCGGGATGACATGGAGCAAAATTCAGCATTTTATTGACATTGTTTCCTGTTCTTGTCCAGTCCACTGGAAAGTCAGGATGCTATTATATAAGCCAAAAAAAAAAAAAAAATAGGAAAACCAGAAAAGACCGATCTCTTTTTCCTCTTGGCTCTCTTCCACCCTCCCCCCTTTAGGCACTGAGTACCAAGACATTGAGACTGAGAAAACCTGCCCCGAGTCACAGTCACCTTCGGAAGACTCCTTTGTAAGAAGCTGAGGGCCCGGCCCTCTTCCTCTTGCTGCAGAGAACAGACCTCGCGGGCCTGACTTAGAGTGCTCTGCCCTGCCCGAGAACCCAAGGGTCCCTGTGTGGACTCTTCGGCCAGCGTGTGGTCCTTTGAGGCCCCAAGCCCAGGCCTGTGACAAGGACTAAGGGGGTGTCTGTGGCCAAGAGTCCTCCAAACCCTTGGAGTAGGCATTTTTCCTGGATCACTAAGGAGTAATATTGGCCTGGTGGGCAAATTTCCTTCCACCCATCCCTCCTTTGGTTCCTGTGGGGGTGGCCTGCTGACATGCTTTAGGAAACCCCCTCTTGGGAATGCTTCTCTAACTGAGGGCTCCAACAATTCTTCCAAAAGCAGCCGAGGCTGGATTTTTCATAGGAAAAGGTAAAAAAAATACCCTGTTTCACAGAATGGAGGGGGGAAAAGCACATACTCAATAGATTTTGAGTGTGGCATTCTGTATTTTTGCAGCTTATATTTTACAGATAAGCAGTTTAGAAATACGCGATGTAAAGTACACACTGTACGTTTGCTGAAAATTATATTAAAAGCACTATTTTAATTCTTCCTCGGTCTCACGCTGTAATCTCTATTATCTTTCTCTCGTGTCTTTGGGTAGAACGATTCTAAAGGACTCTTGAGGGGAGTGTTTCTGGCTGTGTGTGTTCTATACTTATGGGCTTTGAATGATTCAAAAAGAGCACGGTCTTTGGAGCCAAAACAGATCTAATTTCAAATACCCCTGAGCCCTTATTACTGGTGTGGCATTGGGGAAGTGATCAGACTCCTCTGAGCCCCAGCTTCATCATCTGTAAAATGGGAATACTGTCACCTGCTTTACACAATTGTGTTAAGACTTGGGGGAGATCCCAGCTGAAGGCAGCATGGTAGCTCACAGAGAGTGGGCACAGAAGAAATGGTACTTGTTCACGGCTTCCCAGGCTCTAGCTGTAATTAGATGCTCCGAGGCACTGATATAGTTCCTACTGATACATTCTGTAGTCCTGTACTGTCAACATTTGGTTTTCTTTATTGGTTCTCGCACTGTCTGTAGGCCCTGGGAGAGCAGAGAATGGCTTCCTCTTGGGGTGTATCGCTGAGGCTAGGGTGTGACGTTTGGCAGATGCTCATTGTACAATTGAATGAATGAATGATGAACCCAACCTCAGACTCACCAGCCCCTAGGGCTTTGATTTTTAGCTCCATTTCCCTGAGACAGCATTTGCCTTCCCTTTTCTAGGTCCTTAGACCCTCTCACAAGCCTCACCCCTTGGAAGGAGCTCCAGTTGCCTTCCCAGTCCTTGTGGGGCCTCTTCCTAATTGGCTAGCTTCTCCTCTACATCCTTAGTTCATTGGCAGGACTCCTACCTCGTATGGACGGTCAGGTCGATGCCTGCCACTGACGTGCATCTTAGAGTCCCCACTGCTTTCAATGCATCGCTGGCCAGACGGGAGCTCAGGGAACTGATGATCACTCTCTGCCATCTGAACAAAGGACCCAGGATGGCCTCACTCCTCGAGCGAGGCCTGCCCTGATAACTAACGCGCGTTCTCCTGTCCCTTCCAGCCTGGATCTTTCCCTCTAGGCCCTTTCGTTTGCAGTTGAGTTTACCTGAAATCAGAGCTTGTCAAGCTAATATGACTTGAAGTCTGCACCCTCCTTCAGCCCTGCATTATTTTTTCACTCTATAATCAATTGATTCAGAAAAGAGTGTGCTTGGGCGAGTTACCTTCTTTGAGGCTCAATTACCTGGCATGTTGGTGCCTTCAGGACTTCTTTTTAGCCTGACCCTGTTATTCGTGTGATTGTTTATTTTTTGCAAAGCAACATGATTTATTCTCTCCGGCACAAAAATCCCAAGAAAATGCAATTTCAACATTTTCCGTCATGATGCGAAAAGATGCTGAAACGGCTGAAAAAGTGGTTAGTGATTCCTCATGGGAGCTGAGCTTCATTTGCACTGGAAATTCAGTTGTAGGCAGAAGAAGGAAGCTGGGGAGAGTATTGCTTATGGCATCCATGCTCTCCATCCAATATTTCACATTTGTTTTTCATCTAGAGTCCAATTTCTTTTCTCTTGCTAACTTTTCCCCCATAAAGGTGGTCAGTTTATGGGAAACATTCTCCACCCACTTTATCTGGACTTTGCAAAGACCTATTACTTCTTATTTGGAATCCAGAGACTCATCCTTCAATATTTAAGCAGGTCCATGAGAAAGCTGTTCACACAGGTTGTTCAGCTCAGGGAGAATACACAGCTTAGATTAAACTCCCAATGCCAATTCCTCCCAATGTCAATTCCTCCCGAGGTCCTGTCAGCTACTATGGGCCACTAAGGCTTTGAACTGCACATACATTTAGTCCATCTTGATCCAGATCTGAAAATCCAACTTGACACTTTTCTCAGTCTTCGTGAAAGGGCTAGCCATGTACTCAAGCATTTGGCTCAACTGAAATGAAAGCAGGCTGTTTCTGTGCCCTTGAATGTGGATTCAGAACCATGAGCATATCCCCTTTACAAAGAGCTGCCTTTTTTTTCTTTCCTTTTTTTTTTGCTTTTTAAGTCTTTGTTACTCACGGAACTCCTGCTATGGAACTGTTTCCATAACTCTGAAGAGAAACATCTATAATTAATGCAGAGGGCAAAGACTTGCTTTCCCTTTCCAGAAAGCACTTTAAAAAAAAGGTCTCAACCTTCCTGAGTTCTAATGTTCCTACATATGAAACGCATAAACACATAGTTATCAAATTCCCAGAGGAGGGCTTTGCAGATCTACAAGTGTTTCCTTGGGCGCTTTTCCTCCTAAGGTAATTACAGGGTGAAATAAGGAAATTAACCCCAAACACAAAGGCAGGGTGACAAATGCATGAGTTCAGTTGACCAGGGATATAAAAACAGTCTCAGACACTCAGAGATGGCATGGCAGAAGCCAGCAGCCTCCTTTGGAAGAGAGACTGTGAGGCTGCTCTCCATGGTGTGTCACTGAGAATTTGACCACGGTCCACAGGTAAGGTTCCTCTCCATCACACGTCACTGAGAACTTGGCCACGGTGCACAGGTGCAACTGAAACCCCTCCCCATAAAATGGATGTGGGAACCTGTCCTCACGCTATGCACCCCCAGCTTAGCAATAGGCTTCTTTTTAACTCCAGAAGCTTAACTCAACCCACGTCAGCCCTTCCACTTCTTTGGAGAATTATCTGAGAAGTGATGTTTGTGAAGAGTGAACTGGAATGGTGCTCTGCTCAAAAATTGAGGGAAGGGGGTCCCCAAAGCAATTGCTTGTAAAATTTGTAGTTATATTAAGAAGGGGAGGCTGACACCCTATACCCTGGGTGCAGAGGCTTGCTGCTTTGTCCTGTTGCTATCAGAGCAGGCTGGGGAGAAGTGTAGGAGTACACTGGAGAGATGGTGCTGGACAGGAAGAAGGCAATGACAATCCTTGGATCCAATCTGTTACAGAGAGATGGGATAGTGGCCCTGCTCCTACCCCCCAGGCCTAAGCTCAGGCTAGGAGAAGGTGAGTTTGGAGGCTGAAAATTTCCTAGGGACTAACTCAGTACTGGGGAAATAAGTGCTTACTGTAAGGCAATGAAGCCCATGGCTGGCAACTGAGATCTGCCTTGCAGCTGGAGGCGCTTCTCAAAAGGGAGTCACAGAGCCCAGAGAAGCTCCTGGGATGGGCTCCTTCTTCAACTGGACTTACTGTGGTCTGCCTGCTTCCACAGTAGCACTTTGCAGAAGGGACTCGGCAGTGATGGCCAGTGTTAGCAGCCAGCTTAGCCATGGGCAGTCTGGTAAGCAAACCATGCCTTTTTCTTTTTCAGCCACACTCGCAGCCTATGGAAGTTCCCAGGCCAGGGACTTGAGTCCAAGCTGCCACAACTGCATCAATGCCAGATCTTTAACCCACTGCTCCGGGCTAGAGATTGAACCCGCACTGTGCCACAATAGGAACTCCACTTACATAAAATCTTATCTCAAGCGTCCTGCTCAAGACGTAGTCTCCTTTTCTAGCATGGCATTGTAATGCTGAACCACTCATATCAAACTTAAAAGAGCTAGCCAAAGATTATTTTAAAAACAACTGAAGGAACAGCCACTGGGGAGAGGGGACTTTTCTTAACCTGTATTGAGCATTGATGTTACTATAAAGATTTAGTTGTCTTCATGTACTCCCTGCAAATAGTGACCTCTCACCCCCTTCTACAGATCTATGTGGGGGGACACAGTTGGGACATGGGGAAAAAGGGAAGAGCTGTCAGTGCCGGTTTTTCTGAAGAGGGGAAAACCCAACGATCTCCCCTGGACAGGCACACCACCACCTTACACTAATATCATCAAAAGAGAAAGGCCAGCCAACGGGTGGCACTGATCATGGATGATAGTCCCTCAAGAGGAGTCTCCCATCTTTGCATAAGGAACAGCTGCCTCGCTCTGGAACCCTCAGTACCTTCTAGCCTTCAGGTAGTTAATGGCTTGTAGGGTTCACACTTAATCAAAGAATATTTATTTAGGGCCTTGTATACAGCCCTGTACCCTAGGAGACCCTGTGGAGAGATCCAAGGAAACCCTGTACACAATAAATTTACAATCTAGATTGAAGAAAAGCAAGGCCCTACATAATAAAAAGACCTCTGCAATACACTACACATCCAGGCACTATTATTAAGAAACAAGAGAGAGCTGGTAACTGAATCAGGGACTGGATTGGATTAAGATGGCGGAATAGAAGGACTGGAGCTCAACTTCTCTCCCGAAAAACAGCAAAAATACAGCCAAATGCCGAGCAACCTTCAACCAAATAGACTGTAAACTTCCAAAAAAGATACTCTGCTCCAGAAGACACAGCGGAGACCACATCAAGAGGTAGGAGGGGCGATTACGCGATAGAAGCAACCCCATACCTCCCGGGTGGGAAGCCCCACAGACTGGAAAGTAACTGCATCACAGAGACTCAGCTACAGGACTGAGAGTTCTGAGCCTCACGTCAAAACCCCACGCCT
>PVHT021183630.1:11365598-11421573 GCA_004024745.2 Catagonus wagneri | reverse complement strand
AAAATCTGTAAAATTGACTTGTGATGATTTATGCACACCTATAAGTGAAATAAAATCCATTAAGAGAAAAAAAAAAGAAACAAGAGACATGACAGTGATGACTATTAAGAAAGGAGAGAATCCCTAAGGACCAGAGCAGCCAGATGAAGCATTCTCAAGGAAGTGGGGTGTGCAAGGAACCCACTCTTTCATTTAGGCTCCAGGTATTTGCCCTGTCCATTGGACTGGGTTTCTGGAAGGAGGCAGGCAGGAGTCACAGAAGAAAAAAATCTCCATGACAGATAGGAGGATAAAAATAACAATGTACCAAGCACTGGGCTAAATTCTTTACAAATGCTGCCTCCACATTTAAGCCTTGCAAACACCCTATAAAATGGGAATTATTTCATACCAGCTGGCTGGCCTGGGTTTGAATCTAGGTTCCCCAACTTGCCATCTACAAGACTGCAGGTTTCTCGAACATGCCTACTTCACAGGAAGATTGTGGGATTCAGTGGAACAGTATATATAAAGCACTTAGCTCTATGCCTGGCACCCAGAAAACGTCTAGGAAATGCAAAGGCTCTTACTCCATTTGAGAACGTAGGAAACACATTCTTCCATATTGCCAGGTCATCTGACAGAGGATTTTAATTTTTTTTTTTTTTGTCTTTTTGCCTTTATCTAGAGCCGCACCCGCGGCATATGGAGGTTCCCAGGCTAAGGGTCTAACAGGTGCTGTAGCTGCCAGCCTTCGCCACAGCCACAGCAACGTGGGGTCCGAGCCACGTCTGCAACCTACACCACAGCTCACGGCAACGCCGGATCCTTAATCCACTGAGCAAGGCGAGGGATTGAACCCGCAACCTCATGGTTCTTAGTCGGATTCATTAACCACTTGAGCCATGACGGGAACTCCAAGAGGATTTTAATTTTTAACTGAGCTAACTTGCATAGGTAAATAATTATAAGAGCAATTATCTCCCTGAGGACAGTTATTTGCCTGCCATCACCATTTGCACCTACTGAAATTACATGCATAAGAAGCAGAGTCACTCATTGGCAGATAAACATAATTAAATTGGAAGAATGCTAGCCAGTGGCTGATTGGATTAATAAAATAAATTTATTCCCCAGAGATATTTCAGAAATGCTTCTCCAAGCTGGATATTTTTTAAAATCTTGTAACCATGATTTCAAATTATATATTAATTCCTTTCCAAAAGTCAGCATACATTCAACTCTTATAAACACCATGGACCTCTGAGAAGCTACAAGTAAGATGGTTTTGGAAACCACATAGACACAAATCCTCTTGATATTTGTACAAAAATAGATGTATAAAATACATAGAATTTTAAAGTCCATCCTTCAGGTATTTCAAGTGAATAATATATTTCCTTGTTTGAGAATTTTATTTTAAATTGTGGGCAAAAATGTGATATCAGGCATTCAATATGTAAATTTAAATAACTTGGAGAAATTAAGGATAAAAAATTATCTAGCGATCATATGCAGATTTGGCTCAAAACAGCTTTAAAAATTGAGTTTACAAACTGGTAATTCTCATCAATTTCACAACAAACTAGAAGTAATTAGTAGGGTCCAAATTTATGGACCTTGAGTGATAAAGGATTTTTCCTTTTCCCTTTTGGGGTTGCCCAGTACCCTACATGTTCTTATTATACTTATGAATAGAGGTCTAAACTTTAATTTCTAAATCTTTGCCTACTGTTTATCACTCCCAAAGCCTCAAGATAATTGGTATCTGTTAGTTTCATGAGTTTAGATGCAGCTCTTCATTTATGAGTTTTGGTGGCAGTCTACATTGGTGCACTTCTTGGGTGCTTGAAATACTGCTGTGAGGTAGAGATAAGGAAGGCATAGAACTTTATTTTACCACCAGAAAAATTCAGTAGAGGAAGGGTGTCTTCCCAGTAGTACTTCACTTCTGTCACAGAGGAAAATAAAACTATCTTCTTCCTGAATTCCAAAATGGTTGCCAGAGAGTGCTGCAAGCTTTTACTGGCCTGGAAGAACAGTTCACTCACTTTCACATTTCCACATGTGAAAAAAGAAATTTTCATACAGAGCTATTACAGAAGTAAAAATGGATATGTTCAATAGTTTCTGCACACTTAAAAAATCCCTCAGAGTCTAAACCATGGTTACTTATCAAGATACGTTGAAATATACCCTTGGACCAAACCAAGTTCATGAATTATCTAACCTGAGAAGACTAAAGCTGAAATATAGCCAAACTGGTACAATTCTCAAGTATTTGGAAGACACTTAATGATCATTCTAAATATTTACCTGAAACTTTTGATATTAGAAAGATTCTTACACTTTTTTAAAGTTTTAAGGCCATCTTTTCAAGAGTCTAATATGAATGGATGGCTCATGATGGTGGTAAGAGCATCAGCAGTTATGTATATAAATCAGTAATGTGGTACGTAGACGTTCACCACATCGCTGCCTGTGTAGGCTCAGATTCACATCTGATCAGTGATCCCTTATTGGTAGAAATCAGCACATCCTATCTGGGGCATACTGAGTGTAGAGACATGGTTCCATTGCTCAAGCCCTGATGATTAGAAAACTACCTGCTTGGTATTCAACTTTCTAAAATAGCAAAATGCAAATTCATAGCTACAGAGAAGTCTACACTCAGCTGAGTCCATTTACAAAGGTTTTGCTATTTCACACTTAATAAAATCACAATAATAATGATGCTGTCTCATTCATGAGGGCAACACACATAACCAAGAAAAATGCCCAATAGAAATGCATAGTATTTTTAAAAGAAAAACTGTAAAACCATCTTCAAAGACAAAGGTAGTATCTTGAGAAACAGAGAGTTCTACCATATTCCAAGACTGAATAACTAAATATTTGGAAAATGTGATTTTTTTTATTCCTAAAATGACTGTAATTCAATCCCTAAGAAAATCTCGATTTTAAGAATTTTTATGGGAATTCACAAACAGATTACAAAATTCAAATGAAAGTGCCTCAAGAATAGCCAGGTAATTCTGAACATAAATTTAAAAAGAGCAATGACTGCAGAGTAGCCTTCTCAAAAATCCCAATGTGTTAATAAAGTTCTAGTACTTAAAAAGCTATGGGATTAGTACGGGACCAGAAAATAGATCAAAGGCTCAGATGAGCAACTATAAACAGACAGTGAAATATAGTGGAGGACTTGAAATATATCAAAGGAGTATTATGAGGAAAATTCTGGACTATTCAACTAATAGTTGGGGATAAAATCTGGAAATGAATTTGACTCATTGTCTCTCACCAGTGAAGAGTACATGTCTTACATGGTTTATATAGTTAAAAGTATTTAAAAACTATGAAGAGTTATGGTGCTCCCTTTGTGGCTCAGTGGTAATAAGCCCAGCTAGTATCCATGAGGATTCGGGTTTAATCCCTGGCCCTACTCAGTGGGTTAAGGGGTCCAGCATTGCTGTGAGCTGTGGTGTAGGTTACAGATGTGGCTCAGATCTGGTGTTGCTGTGGCTGTGGTGTAGGCCAGAAGCTGAAGCTCTGATTTGACCCCTAGGCCTTAGAACTTCCATATGCCACAGGTGTAGCCCTACAAAAGCAAAAACAAAACAACTGCAAAGATTTAGGAAAAACAGAAGAACACATTAATGGTTTAGAATATCCTAAAAAGGGTGAAGGGGTAGGATATGGAGCTCATCTTTTCCCAGAAATATGTAAAAAAAAAAATCTACATATAGAAAGAGTCTCACAGAATATCTAATGAATGCTAGCAAGAAAACCTCCACATAACTGGGTAGGACAAAGGGGCGGAACAAAAGAGAGTAATAAGAGAGAAAAAGGCATCTGAAAAGGATCAGCATTCCCTGAGAGGGAGCTGTAAAAGAGGAAAGGAATCTGTACACACCCAGGGAGGTCCCCTGCATGGTGAAGAGATCAGCTGAGGGTCGGAAGGGGAGCCTCAAAGACTCAGAGAAAAGTGAAGCATCCAGGCTTAGGGGTGCAAAGCAGAGAGACAGCTGCACAGGTGATTGGTTCCACCACCTCATATCCCGTGGCCTGGACACTTGGGCAGAGGATGGGTGCTGAGGCTCAGGATTTGGAGGTCAGTTCTGAGGAAAGGACTAGAGCTGGCTGTGTGGAAACAGCCTAAGCAGACTAGGGAGTGCCTGGGGAGTCCAGGGCCTGCCAGAGAAGCAAGGTACCATTTTTGGGAAGTGCAAGAGGAGGGAGGGGAAGGACTACCATAGGAACTTGTTTCTCTTCACACTCAGGGATTCTCAAGCAGCAGGACACCTCTTTTGCAGGCTACAGGGGTGGAACAAGTCTCCAGAGGCTTCTCAAAACTCTAGAGGTGGGCATATCCCACAATTGCCTCCCACCCCCAACACCCCAGGGATCTATTCTGCTGTGGAGGGTCATGCAACTGGGCACTGCCCACTGCCCCCACCTTCCTGGGAATGCTGTTGCCAGTGCTGAGGGCCCAGTGACCTGCTTCCAATGCCAAGGTTCCTGCAGCCACCCACCACCCACAACCTCAACCTCCCTGGGGGTCACTGCCACTTCCCAGGGCCCTGCAATCAGACTCAGCCTGTCAATCCCACGTGCCCATGGATCACTGCCACTGCCAATGGCCCCATTATTAGGTGCTGCCCAGAGGTACCACCTTTATCCCCTATCTCTCTGGGAGCACACAGAGGCAATGCACCTGAACATCTCCTATCAAGGAGATAATAACTGCCTGCACAACTGAAGAGTGAGATAGCAAGCATCCAAACCAAAAGCAGCCTTCATATGCAAAAAATAATAATAAACCCACACAAGCTACCCAGGATCACTTCCATATATAAATAACCTTCGAAGACTACAGTAGGTAATTGTTTCCCCTAACTGACAGAGTAAGAAAAATATAAGCAAAAAGAAGAATGGACAGGAACCCAGTTATAAGAACAGGACAATTCCCCTGAAGCAGCAAACAATGAAACAGATGTCGGAAGTCTAACAGACACTAAGTTATAAAAGGTGGTAATGAAAATACTGAAGAATTAAGAAAGGCTATTGACAAATACAGATTATGGCAGAAAGGAACTAGAAACTATAAGAAGGAGCCAAGAAAAAATTGGAAAATTCAGGAGAGAAGATGGCAGTAGAGGAGTAGGATGTAAGGCTTACTTCCCACAAATCCATCAAAAATGCATCTATATGAAGAATCACTTGCCCAGAAAATTTGCTGAAGGCTGACCAAAGAACCCAAGATTCCAACAGAGAAAGTAAATCTTCATAAAACTGGGTAGGACACAAGAAAGAAGGGGGAAAAAAGAGAGGAAAGGAGAAACAATACAGGTTGGGACCTGTGCCCCAAACCCCTGGGAGGGAGCTGGAAAGAAGACTCTGCAAGCTAGAAGGGAGTGGCAAGATATATTTAAGGTGCTGAAGGGGAATAACCTAGAACAAAGACTTCTATACCCAGCAAGGCTCTCATTCAGATTTGAAGGAGAAACAAAAAAGATTTTCAGACAAACAAAAACTAAAAGAATTCAGCAACTCCAAACCAGCTCTATAGCAACTAATAAAGGAACTTCTCTAAGCAGAAAGGAAAAAGCCACAACTAGAAACAAGAAAATTTCAAAAGAGAAAAATCAGTGGTAAAGACAAAGATAATATAAGGTAGAAAATCACCCATTAACAAAAATGATATAAAAACTAGCAGACATGAGAAGAGGAAAGACAAATGCAGAACATTGAAAATGCATTCAAAAATAAGAGAAGCACACCAAAATAATAAGTACAACAGACAAACACATAAAAAAGGAAAAGCAGTCCAAACTGGACACTAAAGACAGTCAGAAATCAAAAGAGAAGACAACAAAAGAAGGGGGGGAAAAGACCCAAAGTAATTAATAAAATTACAATAAATACATACTTATCCATAATTACACTGAATGTAAATGGATTAAATGCTCCAACCAAATGACACAGACTGCCTGAATGGATACAAAAAGAAGAACTATATGTACGTTGTCTACAAGAGATCCACTTCAGGCCCAAGGTCACATACAGACTGAAAGAGAATGGAAGAAGATATTACATGCAAATGGAAATCAAAGGAAAGCAGGAGTAGTAATGCTCATATCAGACAAAACAGACTTTCAGATCAAGAAAATCACAAGACAAAGAAGACTCTACCTAATAATTAAAGGATCAATCCAAGAAGAAAAATAACCATGTAAAAATATATGCACCTAACATATGAACACCTCAATATATAAGGCAACAGCCATAAAAGAAGAAATCAACAGCACCACAATAATAGTGGGGGGAATTTAACACCTCACTTACATCAAGAGACAGATCACCCTGACAGAGAATCAACAAGGAAACACAGGCCTTAAATGATACTGTAGACCAGTTAGATTTAACTGATATTTATAGAACATTCTATCCCAAAGCAACAGGCTATACATTCTTCTCCAGTGCACACGAAACAGTCTCCAGGATAGATCACATTTTGGGCCACAGATCAAGCATTGGTAAATTTTAAAAAGTTGAAATTATCCCATGCATTTTCTCTGACCACAATGCTGTGAGACTAGAAATCAAGTATAAGAAAAAAAACAAAACAAAACAAAACACAAACTACTAGAAGCTAAACAATATGCTACTGAACAACCAATGGATCATTGAAGAAATCAAAGAGGAAATCAAAAGATACTTAGAGACAAATTACAACGAAGATGCAGCAACCAAAAAACCTACGGGACACAGCAAAAGCATATCTGAGAGGAAAATTTATAGCAATACAATCTTACCTCAAGAAAGAAGAAAAAACTCAAATAAAAAAACCTAACCTTACACATAAAACAATTATAGAAGTAAGAACAGAGAAAGCCCAAAATTAGCAGAAGGAAAGAAATCAAAGATCAGAGCAGAAATCAATGAAACAGAGACGAGGAAAACAATAGAGAAGATCAATGAAACCAAATGCTGGTTCTTTGAAAAGATCAACAAAATTGATAACCCTTTAGCCAGACTCATCAAGAAAAAAAGGAAGAGGGCTCAAATCAATAAAATTAGAAATGAAAAAGGACAAATTACAACTTACTCCACAGAAATGCAAAGGATCATAAGAGACTAATAAAAAAACTATATGCAAATAAAATGGACAACCTAGAACAAACAGACAGATTTTTACAAAGGTACAACCTACCAAGACTGAATCAGGAAGAAACTGAAAATATGAACAGACCAATCACAAGTACTGAAATTGAAAGTGTGGTTAAAAAACCGTCCAAAAAATGGAAGTCCAGGACCCAATGGATACACAGGGAATTCTATCAAACATTCAGAGAAAAGTTAACACCTATTCTTCTGAAACTCTTTCAAAAAATAGCAGAGGAAGGAACACTCCCAAGCCCATTCTATGAGGCCACCATCACCCTGATACCAAAATCAAACAGATACCACAAAAAAAGAAAATTACAGACCAATATCACTGATGCAAAAGTCTTCAACAAAATACTAACAAACTGAATGCAAATGTGTATTAAAAAGATCATATGAGGAGTTCCCATCGTGGCTCAGTGGTTAACGAATCCAACTAAGAACCATGAGGTTGCGGGTTCAATCCCTGGCCTTGCTCATTGGGTTAAGGATCCGGCATTGCTGTGAGCTGTGGTGTAGGTTGCAGATGTGGCTCGGATCCCGTGTTGCCATGGCTGTGGTGAAGGCCAGCAGCTACAGCTCCTGTTAGACCCCTAGCCTGGGAACCTCCATATGCCATGGATGCAGCTCTAGATAAAGGCAAAAAGACAAAAAAAAAAATCATATGACATGATCAAGTAGGATTTATCCCAGGGATGCAAGGATTCTTCAATATCTGAAAATCTATCAGTGTGATACACAACATCAACAGACTGAAGAATAGAAACCACATGATCATCTCAACAGATGCAGGAAAGGCTATTGACAAAATTCAGCACCTGTTTCTGATAAACTCTCCAGGGAGTGGGCATAATACTTCAACATAATAAAAAATATATATGAAAAACCCATAGCTAACATCATTCCCAATGGTGAAAAAACAAAAACATTTCCACTAAGATCAGAAACAAGACAAACATGTACAGAGTGGGCATAATACTTCAACATAATAAAAAATATATATGAAAAACCCACAGCTAACATCATTCCCAATGGTGAAAAAACAAAAACATTTCCACTAAGATCAGAAACAAGACAAGCATGTACACTTTCACCACTATTATTCAACATAGTTTTGGAAGTCCTAGTCACATCAATCAGAGAAGAAAAAGAAATAAAAGGAATCCAAATTGGAAAAGAAGAAGTAAAGCTGTCACTATTTGCTGATGACATGATACGATACTAAGAAAACCCTAAAGACAGCACTAGAAAACTGTTAGTACTCATCAATGAATTTGGCAAAATTGCAGGCTACAAAATTGGTACACGGAAATCATTTGCATTTCTATATACTAATAATGAAATATGTCAGAGAAACCATCCCACTTACAATCACATCAAAAAGAATAAAATATCTAGGAATAAACCTATCTAAAGAGACAAAAGAACTATACTCTGAAAACTAGACAATGTTGATGAAAGAAATCAAAGACAACACAGATGGAAATATATACCATGCTTTTGGACTGGAAGAATCAGTATTGTCAAAATGACTATACTACCCAAGGCAGTCTACAGATTCAATGCAATCCCATCTAATTACCAAAGACATTCTTCACAGAACTAGAACTGAATATTTTAAAATTTGTATGGAAACACAAGAGACCACAAATAGCAAAAGCAATATTGAAAAAGAAAAAAATGTAGGAATCAAGCCTCCTGACTTTTAGATAACATTATAAAGCTACAGCCATAAAAACAATACAGTACTGACACAACAACAAAAATACAGATCAATGGTACAGAATTGAAAGCCCAGATATAAAACCACGTAACTATGGTCAACTAATCTATGACAAAGGAGGACAGAACATTCAATGGAATAAAGATTAAAAAAAAAAAGGATAGCCTCTTTGATAAATGGTTCTGGGAAAACCATAAAGCTACATGTAAAAGGAGGAAAGTAGAACATTATCTAATACCACATAAAAAATAAATTAAAAATGGATTAAAGACCTAAATATAAGACCAGACACTATAAAGCTCCTAGAGAAAAACATAGGCAAAACATTCTTTGACATAAATCACAGCAACATCTTATTTGACCCACCTCCTAGAATAATGACAATAAGGACATAAATAAACCAATGGGACCTAATCAAACTCAAAAGATTTGCACAGCAAAGGAAACTATTTAAAATGAAAAAACAACCAACAAAATGGGAGAAAATCTTTGACAACAATGCAACATACAAGGGCCTAATCTCCAAAATATACAAATAATTCATGCAACTCAACAATAACAACAAAAAACCCCAAACAACTCAAGTGAAAATGCGCAGAAGACCTAAATAAACATTTCTCCACAGAAGGGAATGGATGGCCAATAGGCATATGAAAAAATGCCCAATATCACCAATTATTAGAGAAATGCAAATCAAAACTACAATTAGATACCACCTCACACCAGTCAGAATGGCCATCATTAAAAGTCAACAAATAGGGAGTTCCCGTCATGGCGCAGCGGTTAACGAATCCGACTAGGAACCATGAGGTTGCAGGTTCGATCCCTGGCCTTGCTCAGTGGGTTAACGATCCGGCGTTGCCCTGAGCTGTGGTGTAGGTCGCAGATGCGGCTCGGATCCTGCATTGCTGTGGCTCTGGCGTAGGCTGGCGGCTACAGCTCCGATTAGACCCCTAGCCTGGGAACCTCCACATGCTGCAGGTGTGGCCCTAAAGTGACAAAAAGGCAAAAAAAAAAAAAGTCAACAAATAACAAGTGCTGGAGAGGGTGCGGAGAAAACGGTACCCTCCTCCACAGTTGGTGGGGATGTAAATCGATATAACCACTGTGGAAAACTGGGAAGATACCTCAGAAAACTAAATATAAAGCTACCATATGATCCAGCAATTCCACTGCTAGGCATATATCTCCACAAAACTTTCATTGAAAAAGATACATGCACTTCTTTGTTCATAGCAGCACTATTCACAATAGCCAAGACATAGAAACAACTTGTGTCCATTGACAGATGAATGGATTAAGAAGATGTGGTACATATATACAATGGAATATCACTCAGCCATAAAAAGAGAAATTAGTGCCTTTTGCAGCAACATGGATGGATCTAGAGACTCTCATACTAAGTGAAGTAAGCCAGAAAAAAAAAATACTGTATGATATCACTTATTTGTAGAATCTAAAATATGGAACAGATTATCCTATCTAAAAATTAAAAAACAAACAAATAAACAGAAACAGATTATGGCCAAGAAGAATAGATGTGGGGCTCCCAAGGGGGAAAGAGGAGGGAGTGAGGTCACAGGGCATCTGGGGGATTTTCAGATGTAAACTGTTGTATGGAATGTGGAATGGATGGGCAATGGGATCCTACTATACAGCACAGAGAAATCTGTGTGACTGGGTCACTTTGTTGTACAACAGAACTTGATGAAACATTGTAAATCAACTATAATAATAATAATAATAATAATAATAAAAGAAAATTCTTTTGCTGAGACAAAAGCTGAGCTAAAGGCAATAAATAGCAGAATGAATAATATGCAGAGAAATTACTAAGTGACTTGAAAGACAGAATAATGGAAAACATCCAATCAGAAAACCAAATGGAAAAAAATGAAAGCAATATAAGGGACATATGTGATAAGATAAAGCATGACAATCTACACATAATAGGGATTCTAGAAGGAGAAGAAAAAAGGGGACTGAAATATATTTGAAGAACTTATGTCTGAAAACTTCCCAAATCTAAAGAAGGAAACAGATGTCCAGATATAGGAAGCACAGAGGTCCCAAATAAGTTTAATGCAAACAGATCTATACCAAGACATATTATAATATAAATGACAAAAGTTAAAGAAAAAGAAAGGAGACTAAAGGCAGCAAGAGAAAAAGAAAGAATTAATTATAAGGAACCCCTATAAAGCTATCAGCCAATTTCTCTGCAGAAATGCTGCAGGCCAAAAGAGACTGGCAGGATATATTCACATTTCTAAAAGGGAAAAAATATGCAATCTAAAATATTCTACCCAGCAAGATTATCATTTAAAATACAGAAATTATCAGACAAACAAAATGTAAAAGAATACAGCAATACTAAACCCATACTAAAAGAAATACTGAAAGGTCTCCTCTAAACAGGAAAGAAGTAAGAAGATATTGTGTGGAGGAAATCAAAATTGGAAAGTAATCACTTAAATAAACCAGTATACAGATCAAAAGTGAATTTTGTAAGTGATGATAAACACAAGGAAGAGCAAAAAAAAAATAAACATGAAGATGTAAAACAGGACATCAAAATCATGAAACTTGGGTAAGGGGAGTAAAAACAAATTAGAGTCCTTTTAAAGATGTGCTTGAGCTTGTACAAATATCAGTCTAAAGTAAGCAGATATAGGAAGGAGTTAACATACCTGAAAAACAGGGCAACCACAGATCAAATACAAACAATAGATTCACAAATACCAAAAAGAAGAGGACACATGCTTAAAAGGAAATCATCCAATTACAAAAAGAAAAAAAAAGAAAGGACAAAGGAGAGACAGAGAAATGACTGGAAAACAAGGTTTAAAATTACAATAAATACATATCAACAATAATTACCTTAAATGTCAATGGACCGAATGCTCCAATCCAAAGACATAGAGTGGCAGACTGGATGAAAATACAAAAGCCTACAACATGCTACCTAGAAGAGATCCACCTTAGGGCCAGGGAAACACACAGTGTGAAAGTGAGAGGATGAAAAAAAAAAAAGATCTTTCATGCAAACAGAAAAGACAAGAAAGTAGTGTCATAATACTTATATCAGAAAAAAATAGACTTTAAAACAAAGGCCATAAAGAAAGATAAAAAAGGATGCTAATGATAAAAGGATCAATTCAACAAGAAGATATTACAGTCATCAACATATATGCACCTAATATAGGAGCGCCCAAATACATACAACAAATACTAACAGACATAAAAGGAGAAATGGGTGGAAATATAATAATAGTGGGACATTTTAACACCTCACTGACATCAATGGACATATCTTCTAGACAGGAAATCAGTAAGGCAAGAGAGATCCTAAATGACACAATAGAACAGGTAGACTTAACTGCTATCAAGACACTGCATCAAAAAAAAAAAAAACCACAAACACAGAATATACATTCTTTTCAAGTGTAGATGGAACATTCCCCAACATTGACTATATAATGGGGCACAAAACTATCCTCAACAAATTTAAGAGTGTAGAAATTATCTGAAGCATCTCCTCTATCCACAATGGAATGAAACTAGGAAACAACCATTAGAAAAGAAATGAGAAAAAACTGACTAAAATGGAGGCTAAGCAGCATGCTACTAAAAAACAAACAAAAACAAAAAACAAAAAAAACAATGGGTCAATGAGGAATCAAAAAGGAAATTAAAAAAATACCTTGAGACAAATGACAATGGAAACAAACCATAGAAAATCTACTCTACATGATGCCACAAAAGCTGTTCTTAGATGGAAATTCATAACAAGCCTCCCTTAAAAAGCAAAAAATAATTTCAAATAAACAAGATAATCTACCACCTAAAATAACTAGAAAAAGAACAACAAACAAAATTAAAGTCAGCAAAAGGAAGGAAATCATAAATATCAGAAAGGAAGTAAATAAAATAGAAATTCAAAAATAGAAAAAAAAATCAATAAAACCAAGAACTTGTTTTTTTAACGGGTTAGCAAAGTTGACAAACATCTTGCCAGGCTCACAAAGAAGAAAAGAATGACACCCCAAATAAACAAAATAAGAAATGAAAAGGAGAAATCTCAACCGATACTGTGAAAATACAAAAAAAAAAAAAACTATAGCAATACTATAAATAATTATATGCTAACAAATTCAGCAATGTTGGAGAAATGGACAACTTTCTAGAAATGTACAATCCACCAAAATTAAATCAAGAAGAAATAGATAATTTGAACAGACTGATATCTAGAAATGAAATAGAACATAATAATAATAATAATAATAACCTCCCTACAAACAAAAGTCCAGGACAAGATAGATGGCTTTACAAGCAAATTCTACCAAACATACAAAGAAGAAATTATACCAATTCTTCTCGAACTTTTCCAGAAGATTGAAGTTGGGGAACACTCTCAAAGATAATTCTGTGAAGCCACAATTACCTTAATACCAAAATCAGACAAAGATACCACCAAAAAAGAAAAATTACAGGCCAAAATCTTTGATGAATACAGATGTAAAAATTCTCAACAAAATTTTAGCAAACCAAGTCAAACAAAACATAAAAAATGTCATACACTATGGCCAAGTGGGATTCACCCCAAGATCACAAAGATGGTTCAACATATCCAAATCAATAAACATAATACACCACAGTAAGAAGTCAAAACCACATGATCATCTCAATAGATGCAGAAAAAGTATTTGAAAAAAATCCAACAACCATTCATAATAAAAACTCGTACCAAAGTGGGTATAGAGGGAATATATTTCAACATAATAAAAGCCATTTATGACAAACCTGCAGCCAATATAATACTCAATAGAGAAAAGCCAAAAGCCTTCCTGCTAAAATCTGGAACAAAACAAGGATGCCTGAACTCACCACTTTTATTCAACATATTATTGCAAGTCCTAGCCACAGGAATCAAACAAAAGAAATAAAAGGTATCCAAGTTAGAAGAGAAGAGGTAAAACTGTCATTATATGCAGATGACATGATACTATATGTAGAAAACCCTAAAGGGCTCCACACAAAAACTACTCAATCTGATCAACAAATTTAGCAAATCATGTATAGCAGGATACAAAATTAATATTTAGAAATTAGTTGTGTTGGAGTTCCTGCTGTGCTGCAATGGGATCAGCAGTGTCTTGGGAGTGCTGGGATGCAGGTTCAATCCCCAGCCTGGCACAGTGGGTTAAGGATTTGGTTTTGCCTCAGCTGTGGCCTAGATCACAACTGAGGCTCAGATATGATCCCTGCCCCAGGAACTCCAAATGCCATAGGGCAGCCAAAAAAAAGAGAGAGAGAGAAGGAGGAAAGAAAAAAGAGACAAAGAAAAAAGAAATTGGTTTTGTTTCTATGTAACTATAAAATATTAGAAGAGGAATATAAAAACAATGCTTTTTAAAATCACACTCCACTCAAAATAAAATACATAGGAATAAACCTGACCAAGGAGGTGGAAGACTTATTCACTGAGAACTATGAAACGTTAATCAAGTAAAGAGGATTAAAAGAAATGGAAAGATTTCCCATGCTCCTGTATTAGAATTAACATTGTTAAAATGGTCATACTACACAAAGAAATCTACAGTTTTTGTTTTGCTTTGTTTTGTTTTTTGTCTTTTTAGGGCCGTACCCGTGGCATATGGAGGTTCCCAGGCTAGGGGTCTAATTGGAACAGTTGCTGCCAGCCTATGCCAGAGCCACAGCAATGCCAGATCTGGGCCATGTCTGCAACCTACACCACAGCTCACAGCAATGCCAGATCCTTAACCCAGTGAGCCATGCCAGGGATCAAACCCTCAACCTCATGGTTCCTAGTGGGATTCCGTTTCCACTGCACCATGACGGGAACTCCAGCAATCTACAGTTTAATGGAATCCCTATCAAATGACATTTTTCACAGAACTAGGAAACATAATCCAAAAATTTATATGGAACTGTAAAAGACCCATAATTCCCAAAACAATCCCAAGGATAAAAACCAAAGCAGGAGGCATCACTTTCCCAAGGTTTCAGGCAATAAAAGCTACAGTGATCAAGACAGTATGGTATTGGTACAAACACAGACATATGGATCAATGGAACAGAATAGAGGGCCCAGAAATAAACCCAGACACCTACTGTCAATTAATCTTCAACGGAGGAGGCAAAAATATAAAATGGGAAGATGACAGTCTCCTCAGCAAGTGGTGCTGGTAAAACTGTACAGCTGCATGTAAATCAATGAAACTATAACACACCCTCACACCATGCACAGAAATAAACTTAAAATGGTTTAAAGACTCAAACCTAAGACGTGACACCATAAAACTCCTAGGAGAGAACATAGACAAGTCATTCTCTAACATAAACCCTACAAATATTTTCTTAGGTCAGTCTCCCAAGGCAATAGAAATAAAAATAAGAATAAACAAATGGGACCTAATCAAATTTACAAGTTTTGCACAGCAAAGGAAACCATAAAAAAAAAAAAAAAGACACCCTAAGGGAATGGGAGAAAATAGTTGCAAATTATTGACAAGCACTTAGTATCCAAAATATACTAACTCATACAGCTCAACAAAAAAACTCAAACAACCCAATCAAAAAAATTGGCAGAAGATGGGAGTTCCCACCATGATTCAGAGGTAACAAACCCAACTAGTATCCTTTAAGACGCGGGTTTTATCCCTGGCCTTGCTCAGCAGGGTAAGGATCCAGTGTTGCCTTAAGCTGTGGTATAAATCACAGATGTGGCTTGGCTGCCGTGTTGCTGTGGCTGTGGTGTAGGCTGGCAGCTGTGGCTCTGAATCGACACCTAACTTGGGAACTTCCATATGCCATGGGTATGAAATAGATTTTTAAAAAAGTGGCAGATGACCTAAATAAACCTTTCTCCAAAGAAGACATACAAATGGCCAATAGGCATATGAAAATATGCTCAACATCACTAATTATAAGATAAAAGCAAATTAAACTGCGATGAGGTACCACCTCTCACCCATCAGAATGGCCATCATTAATAAGTCTACAAATAACGAATGCTGGAGAGGGTGTGCAGTAAAGGGAACCCACCTACGTTGTTGGTGGGAATGTAAATTGGTACAACTACTATGGAAGATAGTATGAAGCTTCCTCAGAAAACTAAAAATAGAATTACCATATGATCCAGCAATCCCACCCTGGGCATATATCCAGACAAACCTTTCATTCAAAAAGCTACATGCACTCCTATGGTTACTGCAGCATGATTCACAATAGCCAAGATAATGAAACAACATAAATGTCCATTAACAGTTGAGTGGATAAAGATGTTGTACATATATACAATGAAATACTACCCAGTCTAAAAAAGAGCAAAATTTTTCCACTTGCAACTACGTGGATGCAACTAGAGATTATCACACTAAGTGAAGTAAGTCAGAAAAAAATAAGACAAATACCATATGATATAATTTATATGTGGAATCTAAAATAGGACACAAATGAACCTATCTACAAAACAGAAACAGACTCACAGACAGAGAACAGACTTGTGGTTGCCAAAGGGAGGGGGGAAGGAGTGGGATGGAATGGGAGTTTTGGGTTAGTACATACAAACTATTGCATTTGGAATGGATAAGCAATGAGGTCCTACTATATAACACAGGGAACTAAATCCAATGTTTTGGAATAGACCATGATGGAAGATAACATAAGGGAATGTGTCATTGGCACAATGTTGTAAATTAACTATCATTTAATTTTAAAAAGATTAGAATGAAAAAATATCCAAAATACAAAAATCTGTAAATAAAATAATTAGTAGATTTGACTATTTCAAAATCAAAATATCTGTGCAATCTAAAACAGCACATACAGGAGCTCCCATCGTGGCTCAGTGGTCAAGGAACCCAACTAGTACCCATGAGGATGTGGATTCGATCCCTGGCCTTGCTCAGTGGGTTAAGGATCCGGCATTGCCATGAGCTGTGGTATAGGTCACAGACACGGCTTGGATCCCACATTGCTGTGACTGTGGCATAGGCCAGCAGCTACAGCTATGATCAACCTCCAGCCTGGGAAAATCCATATGCAGCGGGTGTGGCCCTAAAAAGACAAAAAAAAATAAAACAGCACATATAAAATATAAAGAGGATAGAATATTTAAAATATATAAATGACAAAGAATTACTGTCAGAATATATAATGAATCCCAACATATTGACACAAAAAAACAGACACAACCAGAACTGCTGAATTACACAGTTCCAGGGCTGCCATTTCCATTGTCATCTCTGTAAATCTGATAGAAAACAGAGCAAATAACGTCAGTGTGAAGTACATAAAAGAAGAAACGCAAATGTCCTATAAGTATTAGAACTCACTAGTAATCAAGGAATAAAAATCTTTTAAAAATTAAAGACCATATTTAACTATCAGGATGGTAAATATTTCTTGCGATAATATCTCATGTCAGGGCACAAGGCAACTGACTTTCTCTTATGATCCCTGAGTGTAAATTTATAGGACATTCCAAAAGCCAATTTGTCAATGTCTATTAAAAATGTAAATGTTCATAATGTGTGATCTATAAATTACATTTATTAACATCCATCCTAAATAAAGGGGTAGGGTGGGGACAGAGGAAAGACATGGAAGGATTTGGGTCTTTAGGATCCCTTGTGATCAGGACTTATGTTCCTGGCCACCTCTAATTTTCCCCCAAGAACTACATACAGAACATGGTGGGCAGTCAGCATCAATTCCTTTGACCTGATATCCCTGTTATGACCCCATTGCCTCCCTTGGTTTAAATTACATCTTTCAACATCAAGCACAAATATTGTTGAGAATAATGATGGTTCTCTATGGTTCATTAAGCTTGGCTTTTTGCCAATAGTTCAATGTCTAGTTCACATAGTAGTCCTATGTGGTATTTTACCAATCCCAGTTATCCCCAGGATGGTTATATTAAAGCATCTTTCAAATCCAGGTTGGTCACTCCACTGGGGCCTCACAGGCAGAAACTGGGCTGGGAAAGGCTTAATGCACCAGCAAGTTCAGTGGTGAGTCAGTGGAGAGTCCACTGGTCCACATTCACCATAACTTCACTGGGAGTGAGGCTTTCCCATGAGATCCCACAATCGTTTGCTTTCATAGCACTTATTGTATTAATTACGTTTGGGTCTATCTGTTCTATTCCTCTATTGAGATATACTCCTTAAAGACAGTATCTTTTTAAATTCTTTAGTCAGATACTTAAGTTAACATCTTATACATATAAAAACACATTAGATATTTTAATGCATTAAGTCGATTACCTGTATGTTGTTTGCCAGGGGGAAGTTCTGAAACTCAGAGCCACTCTAACCGTATATGTCATCCGTGATTGACAAAACTGCTCCTAAGATTACATGAGGAAGACCAGTGTCTTATTATTCTCCCTCTACTTTTAGCCTAATTTAAACCATTCACTCTGGACTGATAATTCTTTTTTTTTATTGAAGTATAGTTGATTTACAATATTGTGTTAGTTTCATGTGTATGGCAAAGTGATTTGGTTATATCCAAAGAATATGTATACATATTCTTTTGAAAGTTCTTTTCCATTACAGTTTATTACAAGATATTGAATAGAGATCTCTGTGCTATACAGTAAATCTTTGTTGTTTATCTATTATATATATGGCAGTGTGCATTTGTTAATCCCATACTCCCAATTTATCCCTCCCTCCCTCACTTTTCCTTTCATAACCCTAAGTCTGTTTTCTATTTTGGTCTGTTTCTGTTTGGTAATTAAGTTCATTTGTGTCATATTTTAGATTCCACATGTAAGTGATATCATACATTTGTCTTTCTGTGTCTGATTTACTTAGTATAAACTCTAGGTTCCTCCATGTTGCTGCAAATAGCAGAATTTTGTTCTTTTTTATGGCCAAGTAATATTCCACTCTGTGTAAATGTGTATCACATCTTCTTAATCCAGTCATCTATTGATGGACACATAGGTTGCTTCCATGCCTTGACTATTTGTAAACAGTCCCTCAATGAATATTGGGATATATGCTTTTTTTTCAAACCAGAGTTTTCTGGATTGATTGATCTTTAAGTCTATATAGGACTTTAGAATTCCAAAAGTTTTTTGGCAATCATGATCTTTCTTGATTCTCTAACAACCCAGAGGAGTAACTGGGGCTGCAAGGGTTAAGTGACTTACCCAAGGTTCCTTGACTGGCAAGTGACAGAGCCGGAATTAAGAGCTTAGTGTACCTTCCTCCAAGATTTAAGTTTTTTTTTTTTCTTCCACTGCACTACTTCTGTCTTTGCAGGAAAATCAAAAATCAATTCCTGATCTGAGGTGCAGGTGGACATGGAACAGGACAAGTACCCAACTCTTGCTTGGGGATACCAGGATTTCATTTTTTTTCCTTTTTTTTATTGTTTTTGTTTCAGGATTTCATTTTTAAGTATGTAAAATTGCTTGGGTTTAGGGTGCCATAGAAGAGTCCAAAGTCCCTGGGAAAACTGTGGACCCTGAATCAAATCTCAACCCATACTTCTAGGAGACAACTGTGATTTGTTCACCTGGCTAGGGTATAGCCCTTATGTCAGAAAGTGGCAGGCATAGTCTGGGGAACTTTTAGGGTTATTGGTTTTCTCTGAGCTCTGAGGTGAGAAATATATGCTCCTCAGCAGACTGGACTGTTCAACATAGGCATCTTCTGGATGGGAGGCCATCATCATCTCCTCTGGCAATAATCAATCCAAAACCTTCATCCAAACTCTGCATGGCTCAGAGGTATCCTGAACTCAGGTTGGGATCAATTTCGAGCTGCAGTGGGTCCTCTTACCTCTTGCTCAAGTTCCCTCACCATCCATTTCCAAACATTTTCATTCTCCTAGCATACTGTGTGTGTAGCCTGAATTATTTATGTATTCCCTCTGAATTCACCCAGTGCAAACTAGGCAGAATGGTCCACTCTTCATCTGGAAGAGCAAGGTAAATAGTCTTTTCTCCTGTGACTCTGTTGAGACCCATTTACAAGGATTAAGGTCAACTCACTTTGACTACTCATAGCCTGGGAAACTGTGTGGCCTTCTTTTCCAGGGGTCCCACTGGATACTGGCCAGAACAGACCTAGGTTACTCTACCCTAAAAGAGTTTTTGGATTCCTTCTCCAAAAGACCCTGAAGGAAGACCCCAAGGTCTGTTTTGAAATGCACCCCTCCAGGCATATGAAGCCACAGCCACACCTGTAAAAAGCGCAACACACACCTGAGTAAACCAGGTACAGCCTAAGAATCGACGTAGTTTTCAAAATTAAGCAGGATGATTTCTCATTATGCCAGATGGCAAATTAGACTGATCTGAGGTTCAGGGAACCACTGTCGTTTTTCCTTCCCCTTACTGCTCTACCCTAAATATGCAGATTATCCCAGAGGGCAGCTAAGAAATTAAAAATGGCAGCTATTTATTGAGGCTCAATTATATGGCAGCCACTGTCCTAGGTATTTTACCTTTATCCACACAATCAGTTTTATAAGGTATGCATAGTTATCTCATTTTTTTTTTTTCAGAAAAGGAAAGAGGTGTTCAAAGCCCCTGCTAAGAATGAGTGGAGCTGGGGTCCAAACCCCAACCTCCCGTGACTTCTGTCTCCACTAGAGGGTGCTCACCTCTCTTTTTCTAGTTTTAGGAGACTGACATCAGTTGATAGTTTTGATGGGGATGGTAGGTTCTGGGAACTGATGAAAGCATAGGTTCTGAATGGAAATCCTTCTCTTGCTGTCTAGGAGGCTCCGTTAACATCATGTCATCATGTCGTCATGTGGCTGACAACTCTGTGGGCTCTGTTGGACACAGGATGCTCTGTGAGTCCTGGGACATCCATGTGCTTCAGATTTCACAGAGATTTGACATCTGAGACAGCTGCTGGGGGAGCAAACAAATTTCCTGGTTGGCTGCCACCTTGAGGCTTCATGATGCTGGCTTGCTTATACTCAGTACTGAGGTATCAGAAATGGTGGTGGTGGTGGAGACTAGAAGTGTCAGCCAAAGAATGCCACTAACTGGAAGTGGCCACATCCAGGAAAATGCCAGCTCAGAGGTTGGTGACAGAATTCTCTGGAGTCAACCTGCTTGTGGGGGGGGGCGGGTATCAGGGAAGGAGGAAGTGGTCAGTGGTCACTGTCTTAGCAGGAGTAGTGACAAAGGCCACAGCACCAATAGGTAGAACTTCCAGTGATGACGGAAACACTCTGTACTCTGTTGTCCAATATGGCAGGTACATGTGGCTTTTGAGCACTCAGTACAATTGAGGGACTGAATTTTTAATTTGATTTTAATTAACTTAAATGGTCATTTGCATCAGGTGGCTACTACACCAGACACTACAGGCCTAGAACATCAGACTATATCCTTCTTGAAGATAAGGGGCTAAGAGGTGGAACTCTGTAGGAGGAGGTGGAGGAGGTCATAAGTTAAGGGGTGGGAAAGTGTCTGGGCAAGGATTACCTTGCATTCTACAAGAAATCACAGTCACTACTTCTTTTCTACTAGAAAAAACATGTGTTGCAAAGGTACAGCGACTGAAGTAAGACCATAATTGCATACCCTACATCTGTCACCATCATTACATACCCTACATCTGTAGCCATCACCGGCCTCTTCAGATCTGGATTTATCTTAGCCACTCCCACACTCTTTTCTGGGGTTCTAAGGAATTTCAGCTGCTGTCTACCCTTGATGGAAGCTCTAAGAAACTCTTAAGACTGTCCCAGAATGATTTTTTTTTCTTTTTAGGGCTGCACCCATGGCATATGGAAGTTCCCAGGCTAGGGGTGAAATTGGGGCTGTAGCTCTCAGCCTACACCACAACCACAGCAATGCCAGATTCAAGCCTCATCTGCAACTTACACCACAGCTCATGGCAACACTGGATCCCTGACCCACTGAGCGAGGACAGGGATTGAACATGAATCCTCATGGATATTAGTCAGATTCACAACAGGAACTCCCTGCCCCAGGATGTTTCTGCCTAAAGAAATGCCAAGCAGCCATTTCTATCTATTCCTTTCCACGCCATGCTGACCTCAAGGAGATTCTATGACTTGCCATTTACCCAGGCTCTAGTCTAGCGGTAAAACACAACTATACACAACTATTCTGGATGCATACTCTGACCTACCTGGGGGCTCTATAATGATGTTGCCCTACCCCAGAATGACTGACAAGAACTCAAAATACCTTCTTAAAGCTCACACCAGAGTTTACCTGTGTGTCTCACCCACCCTCTGATTCTCTCCTCTCCCTCTCCTACCTCAGAGGACTTTTAACTAGTGAGGAGGGTAAGGGGAGAAATTGCTTCTCACAATCCTCCTCCAAGGCTTTGAATTTTGATACTCAAAAATCTCAGCTTTAAAGATCTTCCCTCACCCTTCCTGCGCTACCAATCCTTTTTTTTTTTTTGAGACAATAGATGCCTAAGAGGGAGTTGAAATGGAAAAGGACTAAAAGGATTTTTAATAAGGATGAGGATAACTAGAAACACGTTGTTTGCTAGTCCTGCAAAATATTTTTATGCCACCGCAGGCATAGAGATTGAGACTCGGAGCTCAGAGAGACACTGCAGCAAGACTTACGGAGCTTCCTTCTCCCATTCCAACCTCTAGATATCTCATAGCTGAAAAGATATCCACTCAGTTTTCCTTGAAAGTAAAAAAAAAAAAAAAGGTAATATTGAGAGTCCCTTTGGTTATTCCCCCATGCCAAGAGTCTGCCTTGGTATTTCATCTGATCTGCAGGCTGGAACCTGGCCATGCTATTTTCCTCAAAGACCCACCCAGGGTTGCAGTCAGCGGGTACTCACAAAATCCAATGTAAATGTTGATGTGGTGTAGTTCATTGCCAACCAATGATCTCCAGTTTGTTCTGCTCAGTTTTCCTCCTCACTTCCATCTCCCCAAGATCAAAAGCCATGAAGAGTGCCTCTGCTTCAGGGGATGAGACAAACTGAAATCTCCTTCTTTCCCATGCCAGGGTAAAGCAAGCCCCCATGGGATTCCAAGGACCACTTCTGTTTCTAAATGTACCCATGTCCTATGGAAGTTGAAAGGCATCTCCATGGTAGAAGACTCTGAATGAAGCCAGAATGGGAATATCACATTCTAAGCCCTCCCCCAGAGAAAGAGCAATTAGTATTCCCAGTGCAAAAGGTCATTTAGAGTAGAACCAGTAAAAATGTTAGCTCCAGACAGGGCTAGAAGCCAAGAGTCAACCGATGGGATACGGAGGAATTATACATTTTCCATCTTTCTTAAGTGGGTAGCTTCCTATAGGGGTAAAACCATAATGAAATCAGGAAATCAAGAAAATAATTCAGCAGCCTCTTCTTTTCTTTTTCTTTTTTTTTTTTTTTTTTTTTTTTTTGTCTTTTGAGGGCCACACCCACGGCATATGGAGGTTCCCAGGCTAGGGGTCTAACAGGAGCTGCAGCTGCCAGCCTATGCCACAGACACAGCAACGCAGGATCTGAACCTCATCTGAGACCTACACCAGAGCTCATGGCGACAATGGATCCTTAACCCACTAAACAAGGCCAGGGATAGAACCTGCGTGCTCATGGATGATAGTCAGATTTGTTTCCACTGAGCCATGACAGGAACTCCTCAGCAGCCATTTTCTAACCACTGACACAGTTCTCTGCTAGTCCTGTCCTTCCTGCATCTAGTAGGAAGGCTGAGGTCAAAAACACAGTTAACCAGAACATAAAGCAAGAGGATGGCAAGTTCTTTAAAGTAGATGATATCCTCGTTAATATACCTTTCACCCTGAGGATTCAGTGAGAGCTAAAACAGAGTCTCAAACAGTATAAACGTGTATTAAGCCCTCCATGGCACTGTCATTTGCTCTTTAACTTCTTTAGCTAAAATATACCGTACACAAGGTCTGCAGACAGCTGCACCTGCAGTGTATAGAAGTTCCCAGGCTAGGAGTCAAATCAGAGCTGCAGTTGCTGACCTACACCACAGCCACAGCAACATTAGATACGAGACATGCCTGTGATCCACATGCCTGTGATCACAGTTCACAGCCATGACAAATCCTTAACCCACTGAGTGGGGCCAGGGATCGAACTTGAGTCCTAATGGATACTAGTTGGGTTCATTACCTCCGATTCACAGTAGGAACGCCAAGGGTGTTTCCTTTTTTTTAATTCTAAATGGAAAGTCACAATGTCTGCTCTGATCCCAGACAGTCCCACTCTCTCAGGGTGGGGGACGGGAAGGAGACAGGGTTCTCAGTGTCCACAGAAGCCATGCTTGACTAAATATAATGCGAACCAGTGGAAATTGTGATTCCTTCAGCTGGAGGGGAAAGAGAAGGTTAATCCATGCCATGGAACCCCTTCTCTATCATACTCTGTCTGGAACTCTTCTCTTGTCTTATTCCTCCAAACATTCCTCCCAGCAGTGAAGTACTATGTATCAATGTACTAGAATAATGCTTCTGAAATACTGAGGAATTTTCCTTTTTTTGTAATTACTTTTCTCCCTTGGCCCTTTTTTCTCCTCTCAGTCAGGTAGCCTATTTTGTGTTAGTTGCTTAGGGGAGGGATGTGGAAACAGCAGAGGAAAAAAAGCCATTGCAAAAGCCAAGGACCTTTGGCAAGGAAAGTCACTCAAGCTTAAGAGTTGGACTGAGTAACAGAATTCACTACCTCCAGCTCAAAGTCATCTTGCCAACTAGAAAAATATTCTATAGGCTGGAAGAAGAAGTAGTCAGTAAAGAAACAATGAGACAGCATAGATGATGGGAGGCCCCTGTAAAAGTGGCCCTGTCACCTCTCCTTGGGCTGAACCTGAGCAGGTAGAAAAAAATCTCAGATTTGTTTTAGCAGTGTAAGAGTAAAAACACTTCCGTCTTGTCTGCTTATGTTGGGGCAGGAAGGTAGTTCATCTTCAGAGATCTGGTTATAAGATGTGTCATGCAGTGGCGTGCTAGACCTGGCTAGCTAGAGTTGATTGGTACACTTACAGGAATTTTGTGAGCTGACTGTTAAATCACAAGTAACTTAAAATCAATCATGGTGGGAGCATTTATACCCCAGAAGTTGGCAAGCACTGAAAATTAGAACCTTCCTCTCTCCACCCCTCAGAGGAGGCTGTTAAACATTCACAAGCACACAACTGGAGAGGTGGAGGAAGACCTAGACAATGGCAGAGAATGATACCTGTGCTCCCAAAAATTAATGAGAAGGAGAGGAAAGTGCTCTAGATGGAGAGATCCTCCAAATAGGTGACTGTCTCTGGAAATTGCACGTGTCAATCACAGAGACCCACTAGGGGAGGAGAGCTCAGCAGATGCCCAAATGATACTGATAAGAGATTAGGCCCTTGGGATGATCGTGTTTTTAGATAAGTCCCCTAGAACATAAATGCAAACCTGGGCAAAGGGCAAGAAAGAAATCCTAAATTATTTGACCAGGACATTTCCTCCACCATGTGGAACAGGGACTCAAAACATGAATTAAATTCTTATAGAAAAATAAAATCACACATATTGTGCACCTGAGTTTGTGAAATTTACATCTATATCTATGTGACAGATGAGAAATGTGAAGGTTGGAGAAGTTCCCTCCCCAGAATCTCATCTAGCTCCTTGATCCATGCTGTTTTCACCGTGGGGGAGCTGATGTTAGGGGTGGCATTTCTGGGAGTGGGGAGCTGATTTAAGGAGTAGGACCCAAAGCAGGTGCAAGCCACAAAAGCTGTAAAACATTCTCCCAAGTCCCAGCCCAAGTCAACAAGAAGCTCCTGTACTCCATACCTAGTAAGGTAATTTTAAAAACATTAAACAGAGAGCTGAAAAGGCCTCTTTTGAGATATTCAGGTTTTGCCAAATAACTTAAAAGCTGAGTTTGATAGAGGGGCAAGAAGGAGAAATGATAAACCCAACTGATGACAGGTGGAGTGTAAAAGCAGGACGTCAGGGACAAAGAGAAGGGAACATGGCCATGGCGCCACCGAGGAGGAATGGACATGTTCAGTGGAATGTAAACCATGGGCTACAGGCTGGTCTGTGCGGGGCCTGAGCAGGGCTGGGTCAGCTCTCAACAAGCCTTAGGAGACAATGGATGAATGACACTGGGATAAAAGGGCAACTATGTCCCTTTTGATGGCCCAGAGGGAGAACTCTCTGATGGAACACAAACTTTAGTCGTTACTCACGGCAGAGTAGACACTCACTTCTCCACCCCCCCACCCTCCCCCACCGCCTTCCAAAGGCATCCCTCCCACTGCAGTGATCACAGTGCTCCAACCAACACCGGCACAAAGCAAAGGAGTCAATCCCAGCTACGAACCAGGCCAGGGAATCATCTCAAACTAAGCAAATGGACCTGACTTTACAGAGAGCCTCTCTTCAGGAAGTGCATCCTTCCGTTCAGAGGGAGGGTACTTCAGCTCACCCAAGGCAGCAGCCACATCTTGTTTTCTCTCCTGCTTCCAGGGTCTGACTGAACCTCCACAAAGGCCAGACTCCCTAAACTTTGGAGGGAGACTTAAGCAGGCAGCTCCTCTAACTAGACCAAAGCGCCCCCTGGCTCTGCTGGTCATTCTAGGGTGTTTTAGAAGGCAAGGCAGCATTTCTCTTCCTCTGGGCTTGGCTGCCATCTTGGTGAGGCTTGCGGGAGGAGAGCAGACAGTTTGGGGCTCTCATCTCTGCTTTCACTGGGGAATAAAATCCATTCAATATCAGGGGGCCAAATAGTGACCCAGGTCCCTGCCCTTCATCCCTTGGACACTAGTCAGGAACCAAAGTGCACTAGGCACCTTGGATTGCCTCTGAGCTATAGGAGGAGAGGGCAGAGGTTGCTCTTTCTAGCCCACTCACATTTCCCCCTTCTTCATTCTGCTGGTTGGGTCCTCTTTCTTTACCTAGATTATAAGTACATTGAAGGGAGGGGCTCTGCCTAATATCCTCTAAAATCATAGTAAGTGCTCAAGAAATGCATATATAGTTTGATCACTGATAATGGCTCCATGTTTTGCAAACAATGTCCTTACCTTCCCAATAGTTTTCACTACTTGAGTACTAAAGAGGAGGAATGGGAATACCCGCTGTCATGCGGTGGGTTAAGGATCTGACTGCAGTGGCTCAGGACTCTGCTGAGGCGTGGGTTTGATCCTTGGCCCAGCACAGTGGGTTAAGTATCCTGCATTGTTGCAGCTGTGGTGTAGGTCACAACTGTAGCTTGAATTCAATCCCTGGCCCAGGAAATTCCATATACCATGGGTGTGGCCAAAAAATAAATGAAGGGGAAGAATGAACACTGAAGGAAAGCAGCAGACCATAATAGACAATTTCCCCCAAAGTAGGGCACAGGTCACTAATGGTACATGAGCTGCAGTTAGGTCCAATATTACCCGAAAAGAATATGTAATCAAATTGGTTGTTTACTTGGTTATTGGTTAATCACACGGATTATTAAAATGTGGTACTCAGATGTGTCATTAAACAGCATTGAGTCATATGGTGGGAAAGCTATTCCACTTATAATTTCTTTTTTGAATTTCTAATTTCTTTCAGGTCACCTGCTTATTTTAAAGAGAAACGTCTTTGTCGGGTGCTGGTGTGTCTTTAACACTTTCAAACACTTGCCAATCTCCCCTTCTAAAGAAGCTGTTTTCTTAGTACCTGTGTCTAGATAAAATTAACATTGTTTATCATATTTGTTTTTATGGCAACCTTACATTTTGGCAAGATATACAGTTTTCCTATTTCCAGTGGCAGTAAGGTTTCATTTTATGCTAGCTTATGAGGAAGAAGTGAGCTTGTTTAAAGAAAACTGGAAAGGAGTACCACAGATGGTATGCTGATATTGCAAAAAAAAAAATAATGTAAAGGTGTCACTTGCATGACAGAAGTTTCAGAGTGTAACATAAATGGCAGTAGAAAGAAGACAGAATTTGGATTCAGAAATGCTCTCATCCTCAGCAGGATGACAGCCAGCAGCCCCAGCCCTTGGTCCTCACACAGACAGGCACTGTGTGTAGACGGCTTGTTCTGCTGGAATAGAAGTGTGGTGGGCATTGCAGTTAACTCTCAAATGTCCAATTACACTGTTTTGGTCTAAAAGCCAAGAGCTAGTTGCTCATGGTATTTCCTTGGTGACTGATTTTGGCCTAAGAGCAAATACGTGTGTGTGTGACCTAATTTAGTCAAAACAGGTAAACAGGAAAAGTGTATGTCATGGCTGGGAAGTAGATGGCCATCTTTTCCCTCTTCTGTGAATAAAAATTTATGTGATCCCAGTGTTTCCTTGTTTCTACCTTACAACCGTCAAGGGGAGTTTTAGAATGAAGGCAAATCTGAAGACACCTGCATGAGGAGATGAAGAGGTCAGAGCCTGGATGGCATTTATAAGCAGTTCACCATTGCACACTGAGTTCCTGACCAGTTCTCCATGTCCCATTATGGAAAATAATAGCTCCCGTTACTGGTTAAGCCACTTGGAGCTGGGGTATCTGTTACCTATAGCTCAAAGCGCCTATAACTCTGGACACTTTGAAGAGTCCCAGAGGGGTTGGACGCCGTACAGGATTCCAGGTAATGACACAGGTGGGAAGAGTAGAGCAGCGTGGCACCGTGCCCAAGCTCAGGTGATCTGTGACTTCCTTCATACCATTCAGCAGGAACTTCTGCTGTTTTGCATTCAACACCTGCCTCTCCTTTCAGGAAAACACTGCCAAATAGGTTGGTGCATTCAATTACCCAAAAAGAGATTATGACAAACATTACTGGGAAGATAAGTTCTAACCCACCAATGAAATTTCATCAGCAAGGGTCACACTTTCATTTACATGCCACCCGGACCCCACTGCATTCTCTTCCTCTACCATCTCTGGGCAATGAGCAGCCTCCCTCTCCTCTCTTTATAGTGAAACTTTGTTGTCTAGAACATCTCAAATATCATCTTTCTCTCCTTCAGACTAAATCCTTTGAGTCCATTCTCCTAAGTATTATCTTCTAACTTTATTATTCCATTCCCAATCCAGATTATCTAGCAGCCAAGGTTCCCTCTAATTAAAACTTCTTCAATTGTATGTGGTTCCAAGGGGGCTTAAAAGAGCCTGGGCACGTGAAATCATTTTATGAGTATAAGCTGAGTACAGAACAGGTATGGGGCATTGTTACTGGATGGATAAGGCACTCAGTGAAACTCACTGTTTGTTGAACTGAACAGTCATTTCAGCCAATACTCTTAGACTGGCTTTTCTCATAGGGCTGCTGAATACAAGCTCCAGCCTGTAATCAGGAAACCTCCGCTCTCACCTCAGCTCCTCACAAGCCGGCTACTTGTGTGTGATCTCCAGCAAGTAAATTTCTCTGTGTTCCCTTTAGTTTCCCCCTAAATTCTGGGACTTAATGGCAAAAAATGAGAAGTGATTCACAGGCTCTGGATGGAGTCAGGGAATATTTGGGGAACAAAGGCTAATGCGAGGCAAGTGGGGAACCAAAAGATAGGACTGTGTTTGACATTTTTTCTTTCCTGCATCCCAGTGGCTTCACATCCAGGCTGTTACATCAAACTCCAGCCAGGTTTTGCAGGGGAAGGAATTGTGGGGCCAGGCAAAAGATCTTTCCTTTGATGTCTGAGTGGGAGGTGCCTGGCCCATGCCACAGACCTTACGACTCCCTTTAGATGCATAACAAAATAGGCTTCTAGGAGAGGGACTCTCTCAGCTGTGGGGAGCAGTCCTAGATAGAAAGGAATGAGGAACAGTGGCCTTAGGCTGACAGTTGTGCTTGCTACATGTGCTAAGAACCCCTAGCTCCTCCATGTGCCTGGCCTCATTTAACCCTCAGGACTGATCTGCCAGGGAGATGTCAGCTTGAATGCACATATATGACCTCACCAGTTGTTTAAAATTGAAGTGTTTCCATGACAGTTCATAAAAAGCCTCTGTCCTGGGCCCCCTAAATACCTTACCCGCTAACATTCTGGGTCTCAGCATATGAAGGCTGTCCCAGGGCTTCCAGAATCTACTTCCAATACTTATAGCATCGCTTCTTCGTTGTTAGTGCCTGACCGTTATTGAATATTTTGAATCATCTTTGATGTGTAATGCATACAGTACACAGACTATATAGATCAGGGGTCTACAACTACGTTTGCTTATTCATGAGAGCAGTGGTAATTGGGTAAATAAGATATGGTGTATCCCCAAAAGAATATTATTCAGCCATAAAAAGGAATGAAGAACTGTTCCATCCTACGACATGGATGAACCTTGAAAATATGATGCTAAGTGAAACAATCCAGACACAAAAGGCCAATTAGTATGATTCTATTTACATAAAATACTAAGACTAGGAAAATCTATAAGAACAAAATTACATAAGTGTTTGCCAGGGATGGGGGAGGGGGTTGGGATGGGATTCCAGGAGATGATAGCTAACAGGTGTGGAGTTTCTTTTGGGGGTAAAAAAAGGTATTCTAAAGTGGATCCTGGTGGTAGATGCACAACTGTCTGAACGTAGTAAAAGTCGTTGAATTGCATACTTGAAATGGATGACTTGCATGATATGTGAATTAAATCTGTTTAAAAAATTACTGGATTCAACCTCCATAAATATTTACTAAATTTAAAATTATACACACACACACACACACATATATATACTCCAATGCATTAACATGTCATACACACTATAACACAAATATAGAAACTAGATTTCTAGAGGATAAAATGAAAAATAGAGGTTTTAATATTTTCTGTCTGTGACCCAGTGCACTGCTTCTGGAGACCCTTGTCCTAGAAGCAGAAGCTAAGATTCAGAAATTCAGTGTAATCTGCCTGCTCCCAGAGTCTTTGCCCATCTTATCACAACATGCAGATTCCAGGGCCTCCTGGAGGTTAAGGGAGGCCAGGGAGCCCTGCTATTGTTTTTGACGCCCACAATGTAGTAGTGAAAAACAAAGACATGTGAAAACAGAGTTAAAAAAAATCAAGAAAAACTTTGTTTATATTTGAAAAAAACAAGGCTTGTGACATAAAACAGAATGAACTATAATTGTGCTATTCACAAGATAACTTAGTTTCTGAGAAAAATTAATTGAGAGCACACAGAAGTGGTAGAATGGTAATGAACCTTTGAAAGTGGTGTCTTAATGGCTCCATTCAGTTCAGTGTCTAGGCGGGCATGTGCATAATCATGCTTGGCAAGGTGGCTGAAGCCCTAGTGGGTGTATGAGTCATGCTAAATGGACACTGTGCTCCTGCAGTGCTGGACCAGTGGACGCCTTGCTTCAGGGCAGAATACTAGAACCAGAGAGCAGGAAGGGAAGTGGCTTGTAAATTGCCTTTTATAAGCAGTCATTCTGCAGGACTACTTAGCCAGAGCACAGAGCAAAGAGGAGGAAGATTGTGGGAGGAGCCACCAGTTCAACTGTGAGGGGAATTATCAAGTCTCCTAGAGACAAGGCAACTCATTAATTCACAGCTGGCAAGATGTTTCTTGTCAAAAGGTTGATTTTTTGGTGTGTGTCTTTCTCTTTTACCAACGGTACAATAGCAATGAGGACAGAAAATTGTGATAGCTCCTCCTTTATTTCTCCCTTTGCCCCAACACTTTCTAAAGCCACAGAGCTCTGCAGAAAGGCAGGGTCAAAAGTCTCCCTCAGGTTTCAGTCCTTGGAAATTGAGTCCCTTCTTCACTTGGAGCCACCCACTGGTTGCCATGGTAACACAACATCTGCTACCCAACTCTGCTCTAGCGGTCACTGGGTTTGGCATCCTCCAAGCTGTTGTTGGTTCTGCGTTTTGCCTGATGTGCTACTCTGCTCCCTGAGGAATGTATCACACTTTTTCAGCAAAGGAACACTTATTCAAAAGGCAAGGTTATGGAGAGAAGGGAGGTTAAATCTGTGCAAACTGCAATTCTGAGAAAGCAAGCTCTCTTGTGTGTGCGGCCATTAGCTCTGCCAGTCTTTGGATTAATGTTCTGCATCTGTTGATCTCAAATCCTACTGCAAACCATCCTCCTAGATTTATTTTATTAGCATTTGTTTCTGAGGAGCATGCACTATTTATTAAAACTTCTATAAGACATTTAAAATATATATAAATTCCATGTTCCTCTCTCTTATTTTCTCATTTTAGCACATTTCAAGTTTAATTGCTTGTCTGCCATTCTTTCTATTCAATTATTTTTGAAACTGAACAATATAGAATATAAATACAGGTTTCCTTGCCTACCATTTTCTCCTGTTTTTCAAGACAACATCTTTATTCCCACTTCCCCTTGAAAACACACGATTTGTCTCACTTGCTTTAATAGTTACTACTCTCAGGGGGTATCTAAGAGACAGAGAGGTAGTGTGGTACAGCTGAAAGAATACATACTCTAAAGTCACAGGAATCTAGGATTGGCCTCCCATCAGGCGTGACCAATTCATCCAATTAGTTTTAGTACTGAAGTCCCTCTTCTGGGGAAAGCATTAAGTCTTGGGAAAACCGGGAAGACTGGTCACCCGCTTCCTAGCTTCTTCACTCTCTTGCTCCATTCTTGGGGAAACATTTTGCTTTCCTAAAAGTCAGTTTTCTTATTTGTAAAATAAGAATGATAATAAGATGTTTCTCAAAAGGTTTAGTGGGGATTAAATATGTTGGTAGATAAGATGCCTAATGGTAAGACAGAAGTCCATGTTCAATAGCTACTATTATTAATCTAAGAATTAGAACTCTAGAGATAATCTTGAATCACTCATCCAATTTGCAGATGAGAAACTGGTTTGTTCAGGCTGTCTATCTTTTGAAGGCTGGAAGAAAGGCCAGCCCTAGGATGGGGTACATGAGGTGCCTGGGGCTCAACCTTTCAGGGGGAATTCACTATGGCACCATGCAAATGCTGACAGCAAGCAAGGTGCCAACTCGATCACCTGCTCAGGTGACACATTTAGGCAATGCTGCCAGACTAGCACTCATGGTTCTGCCTTAGATAAAAATTTCATGCTCTCTACTAGACAGATTCTCCATATTATCTTTGGTGACAATTAGTTTCTAATAGCAACAGTGTTCCTAAACCATCCAGAGCTTTGACTACAGCAAAATACTTTTACCCTGAGCATCATTAAAACAAAGCAAAACAAAAATCTTTGTTTCTCGAGAGACTTTGAGAAGTGTCATTATATCTAGTCATTTCCCAAAGAGCATTAAATTTTCTCTTATTGTTAACAATATTTCAGGGAAATCTTTCTAAAAGATATTGCACATTTCTACCCCTTTTTCTTTTCCTATTCAGCTTTTTAATGTTGAAATAAATGTAAGTTCAGATATAATTGTAAGAAACAATACAGAGAGATACTATGTAAATTTTACCCAGTTTCCTGTGATTGTAATATCACAATCAGGATACTTTCGTTGATACAATCAAGATATAGAACATTTCCTTCACCAGAGGTATCCATCCTCCTGACCTTCTGTAGTCACATCTACCACCCTTCCACTCTCATTCCCTCCCTGGAAACCACTAATATGTTATTTCTATAATTTTTTATTTCAAGAAAGTTATATTAATGGAATTTTATGTAATAGTCCAGATAGACTTTTCTTAACATAGCTCTCTGGAGATTCAGCTGGGCTGCTGAGTGTATCAATAGTTTATTACTTTTTACTGCTGAGCAACATTGCATCATGTGGATGTACCACAGTCTGTTTAACCATTAACCCCTTGAAGGACATCTGGGTGATTTCTAGTTTTTTACCATTATGAATAAAACTGCTGTAAAAACTCATGCACACTGCTAACAGAAATTTAAAACACATGAACAAATGGGCATCCTATGTTGATGAACTGGAAGATTTAATGTTGTTAAGATGACAATACTAGATAAAGTGACCTACAGATTCAAATTTCTACCAAAGTCTCAACACTGCTTTTTTTGAAAAAAAAAAAAAAGAAAACTCCATCCCAAAATTCATATGGAATCCCAAAGGACCATGAATAATCTTGAGAAAGAACAAAGGTAGAGCTCTCACACTTTCCAATTTCAAAACTTACTGCAAGACTATAATTATAAAAACAGCCTGATTCTGGCATGAAGGCAAACATACAGACTAAATCAATAGACTATAGAAACCAGAAAAATCCTTGTATATCTGGTCAAATGATTTTTGAAAAGGCCAAGACACTTCAATGGGGAAAGACAGTTTTTTAAAAAATAGTGTTGGAAACCTGGACATACACATGCACAAGAGTTGTACCATGTAATAAAATTAACCCCCAAATGATCAAAGACATAGAGATAAGAGCTAAAACTATGAAACTTAAAAGAACACATGGTGGGGGAAATCTTCATGACCCTGGATTTTGCAAAGATTTCTTGGATATTACATCAAAAGCACAGGCAGAAGAAAATACAGATAAATTGAACTACATCAAAATTTAAAGCTTTATACATCAAAGGACATAAACAAAAGTGAGAAGGAGTCTATGGAATTAGAGGAAATATTTGCAAATCACATACCTGTAAAAACAGTTAATATTCAGAATATATAAAGAACTTCTACAACTCAACCAGAAAACAACACAATTTGAAAATAAGCAAAGTTCTTGAATAGGCATTTCCCCCCAAAAATCTACACAAATGACTAAAAAGTACATGGAAATATGTTCGATATTACTGATCATTAGTGGAATGCAAATCAAAGCCATAATGAGATACAACCTCACACCCATTAAGATGGCTATTATAGATAGATGATAAAGAAAAGAAAGAAAAAAAGAAAGAAAGAAAGAAAAGAAAGAAAGAGAAAGAAAGGAAGAAAGAAAGAATTGAGAGGAATGGAGAAATGAAAACTTTTGCTCTGCTTGTGGAAACAAAAAATAGTTTAGTAACTATGGCAGTTTTTCAAACAATTAAAAATAGAGTTATATCGTATGATCCAGCAATTTCTCTTCTGGGCATATACTTAAAGGAATTAGAAGCAAGACTCAAACAGATATTTATACACCAATGTTCACAGCAGCATTATTCACAATAGCCAAAAGTAACCCCAAAGTCTATTGACAGATGAACAGATATTTTTAAGTGGTAGTAGTGACATCACTGACAAGGCTCCATAGGTTGTTTCTGACTCAGCTCTCCCTCACAAACTAATGACGATTCATGGCCAAGACACTACCAGGAAAATCCTAGAACACAGGGGTGTGTCAAAGCATCCTTAACACTGCAGAGATCAAAACAGATTCAATTAGGAGGGTAATAAGAATAGCTACACAGGTTTTGTCTTTCCCCCAGATTAGACAACATGCTGAGGTCTCCCCTGGGCCTGGGGTTCCTCCTAGGAAAAGAGAGCCTAGGGTGAACATTCAATTCCCAAGGATTGTGGGGTGCTTAGTGGGAGTTCCCATTCCAGTCTTATCATACAGGAATCATGGGAGAATTTGTGAAGCTTGACCACTATGAATCTGATCATGACTGAGAAGGGGTGAGGGACTTGCAATAACCAGCTCTTAGGTCCAGGCACATGAAGTTCTTACCCATGGCACACAAGTATAAGTCTCAACTGGTGGATTTGTTCATCTGCAGAATAAAACCAGTGGCATAGTCTAACTAGAGAACTCAGCAGAGTGCAGGTCTACCTGATTTTGGTGCTCAAATAAGAGGCTTGCTGGCCCTGGTACCTGGGCTACCACTTCTTAGGCAGGGGGCTAATTTATATCTACACTTACTGCTGAATTTAGCTTTCTTCAGACCAATAAGCCTGATCAGGCATACCTGGGAGGTTTATTGGAGCTGGATCACCTAGGCAAGGGAGCTAATTGATACCCTCAGTGCTGAGCATAGCTCCCAGTCTCATCTAATATGAAAGACTTCCCAGAACACCTGGAAATCTGCATAGCCCAGAAATGTTCAAGCAGAAAGAACAGCAAGCATATCTGACCATCCAGAGAACAAGGCCAATGGCCTCATTTAGCCAGGGAATTTGGAACATGGGTCAGCTTGAGTCAAGACAACAAACAAAAACCACTGAAGGCTTGGATCTGGGTCTTCTGCTTTGTTAAGGCAAGAAAACTAATTTGTAGCCTCACATTGCTGAATACAGCCTTCAGCCTGCCTAACCAAAGAACATTAGCCAGAACACACAGGAAGCTGTGTAGCTATCTAACAATCCTGCTTATAGTGACACTTGAACAGAGTGCACAGCTTGTGGCTTTTTCAATTTGCAAAGAAAAATCAGTGGCTTCATCTGGCCAGGGAATTAAGTACACAGTCTTGCCTGACTCAGTCCCTCTGCAGAGCCATGCAGGCTCTGGGGCCCATCCTGATGACCTACAGGGGCAGTGAAGCCAATTCATAGCCCTAGATGAGTATCATATCCAGTCGCAAATGTCTAGAAAGCCCAATCAGAGAACCCAGGTAACCACAGAGCTCATCCTATAGGTTTCTTTGGTAGGGAATTAAGACAGCAGTTGGTTCCTATCTAACTATTCTCAGCCAGCGACATGATCACCTAACCTCAGAGCTTGGTCTCTACCAAAAATATACCCTGATAGTAAGCCCTACCTGCCCAAGGATGTTACCAGAAGACCTGTTCAGAAACTCAAATGGAACTGACTGGTGAAGAACTATCTCTGATAAAGTGAACCTATAAAGTCTGGAAGAGGAGACCACTTACTCAAATGCTCAGATCCCAGTATATGTGGAATCAAAGGTTATAAAAATCAGGTAAACATGACAACAATAAAGGAAACTAATAAAACTTCAGTATTTACCCTAAAGATTTGGAGATCTAGGGCTTGTTAAAGAATTTAGAATAATACTATTGAATAATATTAGTGAACTACAAGAGCATACAACTAAAAATTAGAGAAAAATGCATGAACAAAATGAGAAGTTCAACAAAGAAATAGAAACCATTAAAACAGAAAAACAAAACAGAAATCCTATAGCTGTAAAATACAGCTAAAGTGAAGCATTCAATAAACAGCTTCAAAAGCAGACTAGACTAAACATAAGAATCAATGACCTAGAAAACAGGGCATTTAAAATTATCCAGTCAGAGAAGCAAAAAGAAAAAAATAATGAAAAAGTGTGAAAAAAGCCCACAAGGCTATGGGACACAATCAAAAGAAATAATAACACATTATGGGTTATCCAGAATCATCAAAAGAGAAAGGTACAGAAAGTACATTGAAGGCAATAATGGCTTAAAACTTCCCAACACTGTAAAGAGAAATGGACATCAAGCTCCATAAGACCTGGACTGCATGGCAAATTGGTAGAGGAATAGGTCATGGAGCATGCTTTCTCCAACAAATACATCAAAAATACATATACATGTGGAATAATTATCAAAGAACATCTACTTAATTCTGTCAGAAGATTTCAGACTTCCAAAAGGGTGAGAAAACCTGCATATAACTGGGTAGGACAAAAGAAAAGAGAAAAAAAGGAGAGAGAGAAAGGAATTCAGGATGATCCTGGGAGGGAGCTATGAAAGAGGAAAAGTTACCATACGTTAGTAAGACCTCTCAATGGCAGAGAGATCAACTGGGACAGAGAGGGAGATTCAGAGCCTGGGAGGAGAGGGTAAACTGGAGAAAGGTCTGCAAAGTCAGTTGGTGCCGCTGCCCAGAAACTTCAGCCAGTGAGGTGGGCAGGGGCTGGATGCTGAGGCCTGGACTTTGGAGGTTAGATTGGGGAAGAGGAATTGAGGTTGACTGCTAGGAGACAACCTGAGGGAACTGGGGTAGGGTCTCTTGTAATAGAAGGAGACCAGGAAGAAGCCTGGGCCCAACCAGAGAGGCATAGTACCATTGTGGTCTCACAAGATGCAGAACACGACTTGCATGAGCTGCCGGGAGGTGGGTGCTGGCCACCACATCATCTCAAATTCCAGGGATGGGCATACACTACTGTGCACTGAGGGTCTCATGACCACATGACACTCACTGCTCCTTCTCTCTTGGGAACGCATTAGGCTCATTGCTGCCACTGCCCCCAGTGGGCCTTCAACTGTGACAAGGCACCAGACCTTCTCAGCCCCCTGCCACCATCCCCAGTCACAAACCACTGCCTCTGACTCTCTGAGAGCTTGCAAGTCTCACTGCTGCAAGTTGCAGGGTGTCTGCAACTAGCAGTCATGACTGCCTCAGATTTCCCTGAGACCTTGCTCAGCTCACTGCTGCCATCCCCAGAGGGTCTGAGAACAGATGCCAACCATTGCCCCTAATTCCCAGGGAGCTTTCATGACCCATTGCCAACTGCTGAGATGTCTGCAGCTGGATACTGACCATTGCCCCTGACTCCCTGGAAGCTTGCATGACCCACTGCTGCCACGAAGGTCCACAACCAGGCCTCTGCCCTCACTTTCTTGGGAGTGTGCATGGTTCACAGCCACCACCAAAGGGCCTGTGACCAGGTGTTAACTGCTGGCTGGCACCAGGCTCCAAGAGTGGTCACGTAAGCCACTGCCACCTCCCTCATGGGCTATATTCCTAGTCATGGCCTGGCTCTGGGTGTTAGAGCTACTACCACTATTGTAAACTTTAGGACCAGGTAACAGCTACCACATCTACATACCTACTACCAAGAGGATAATAGCCAGCACACATGATAGGAAAGAGACAATAGACACCCATACTTAAAACAGCCCTGAAATTAAGGAGGATGAGCTGAAATCTCTCCTCCCAACTGTGTGAATTGTGGACTTATTCCACTGCCACTGACCTTATAAATTTAGTGCTGGTGGAATGTCTGAAGGGACAACAGAGTGCTCCCTGAGATAGTTCTAGCTTGAGCAGTGTGGAATTTGTGGGCATGTATATGCACTTGTTGAACAAGGCCAGAGTCTGAGCTGCCTCTGTAAATCCTACAGTCGGCCCAGGAGAATGAATACTGAAATCCTGAATCCTGACCTCAGTGTATCTGCACTGGTGACCTAGTGTAAACAATGCCTGAGAGACACCAGGACAAATTGCAGACATACCACAGCTAAAGTGGGGCTGAAAGCAGCACCAATAACAGAGTACTCTGTGAACCCACATAAGAGAAAACTGTGACACAACAGAGCACATTCACAGGTGAACAGCTCCAGCAGAGGAATATTCACTGGCTCCTTCCATAGGAAGAGTGCTACAAACCCACCTACTTCACATTTCAGATCACTACCACAGCCCAGAAACAGATCTAGTGGCTCCAACTCCAGCAACATGAGAGCAGACCCTGTCCCTTACAGGGCAATAACAACCACAGAGAAAACAGGAGGCCCTGCACAATATCCAGGCAGGCTTGGGTCATCAAGCACACCTCCTATCAAGGAAATAAAGCCCAACATACACTGAGAAAAGAGGTAGCAGGCTGCCTAAAGTCATACTGAACTAACAGCCAGTTCTAAACACACCCCTTGACATGGCCCTTACCAACAAAGGGAAAAGACCCATCTCTAGTCTATGGAAAGTAGACCATAAGCAAAGAAAGTTAGGCAAAATGTAATGACAGAGAAATATGTTTCAAAAAAAGAAAAAAGATAAAAATAAAAAAACAACTAAATGAAGAGAAAATAGGCAACTTGCTTGAAAAATAATTCAAAATAATGATAAAAAACAATGCTTGCACAGATTGAGAAGTTACAAGAAATTTAAAGGACAAGCAAATGTGAATAATACTATATCTGAAATGAAAAATAACTAGAAGTAATCAACAGCAGAATAACCAAAGCAGAAGAAAAAATTAGTAAGGTAGAAGACAGAGTAGTGGAAATCACTGCAACAGAAAAGAATATAGAAGAAAGAATTAAAAGAAAAGAGTACAGTCTAAGAGACATATGCAACAACATCAAACACACTATCATTCACATTATGGGGTCACAGAAAGAGAAAAGAGAAAGGGCCTGAGATAATATCTGAAGAGATTATAGCCAAAAACTTTTCTCATATGGGAACACTCACTCAAGTAGAGGAAGCACAGAGTGCAGCATAAAGGATAAACCCAAGGAGAAACACATCAAGATACATATTAATCAAAGTGATGAAAGTTCAATACAAAGAAAAAATATTAAAAGCCACAGGGCAAAGCAACAAATAACATATAAGGGAACCCCAATATGGTTATCAGCTGATTTCTCTGCAGAAAATGTACAGGCCAGAAAGGAATGGCAAGATAGATTTAAAGTGATGAAAGGGGAATATCTTCAACCACTACTCTACCAAGCAAGGCTCTCATTCATATTCAACAAAGAAATCAAAATCTTTACGGACAAGCAAAAGCTAAAAGAATTCAGCACCACTAAAACAGTTTTAGAAGAAATGCTAAAGAAACTTGCCTAGATTGAAAAGAAAAAAACTCCAATACTAGTAACAAGAACATTATAAATTGGAAAGCTCACCGGTAAAGGCAAATATAAAAATAGGAGGTCATTCACAGACAAATATATCAAAAACTAGCAATTCTGATAAGAGGAAAGAACAAATACAGAATACTGAAAAAACATTTGAAATTAAAAGACAGGCAACTTAATTTTTGTGTATGTATAATGCTATATCAAAATATCATGGCAACAACAAACCAAAAAACTACAATTGACACACTCATAAAAAATAAAAAATTCAAATACAACACTGAAGATAGTCATCAAATCATAAGACAAGAAAAGAGGAAGGGTATGAAAAAGTTCAACAAAACAAATCCAAAACAATTAAGAAAATGACAATAATTACATACATATTGCTAATTACCTTGAATGTAAGTGTACTAAATTTACAACCAACTAAATGCTCCAGCCAAAAGACCAAGACTGGCTAAATGGATACAAAAACAAGACCCATATATATATGCTATCTATAAGAGACCCACTTCAGACCTACGGACACATACAGACTGAAAGTGAGGGTGTGGAAGAAGATATTTCAGGCAAATTGAAGTCAAAAGAAAGCCAGAGTGTCAATACTCATATCAGACAAAATAGACTTTAGACACAAGAGACAAAATAGGACACTGCCTAATGATCAAAGGACAAATCCAAGAAGGTATAACAATTGTAAATATATATGCACCCAACATAGGAGCACTTCAATATATAAGGCAACAACTAATAGCCATAAAATGAGAAACCAACAGTAAAACAATAATACTGGGTGACTTTAACACCCCACTTTCAGCAATAGATAGATCATCCAGACAGGAAATCAATAAAGAAATGCAGGACTTGAATAATGCAATAGACCAGAGAGACTTAATGGATATTTATACAAAAATTCACCCCAAAGCAGCAGAATACACTTTCTTCTCAAGTGCACATGGAACATTCTCCAGGATAGTTCACATCTCGGGCCACAAGTCAAGCTTCAGTAAATTTTTAAAAACTGAAATCATATCAAGCATTTTTTTTCTGACCACAATGCTATGAGACTAGAAATCAAACACAGAAAAAAAAACTGTCAAAAAAAACCACCCAAATATGTGGGTGCTAATCAATATACCGATAAACAACCAGTGGATCACTGAAGAAATCAAAGAGGAAATCAAGAAATACCTAGAGACAAATGACAATAAAGACACAGTGGTCCAAGACCTAAAGGATGCAGCAAAAGAAATTCTAAAAGGGAGGCCTATAGCAATAAAATCTCAACTTAGGAAATAAAAATCCCAAATAAACAAGCTAAACTTACACCTAAAGCAACTAAAATAGGAAGAACAAACAAAACCCAAAGTTAGTAGAAAGAAAGAAATCACAAAGATTGAAGAAAACAATAGAAAAGTTCAATGGAACTAAAAGCTGGTCCTTTGAAAAGATTAACAAAATTGATAGCATTTTAAAACCACACTCATCACAAAAAAAGGGAGAGGGCTCAAATAAATAAAAACAGAAATGAAAAAAGGATAAAGTACAACTGACAGAACATAAATAGAAAGGATCATAAGAGACTACTTCAAGCATCTCTATGCTAAAAAAATGGAAAACCTAGAAGTAATAGACATTCTTAGAAATGTACTATCTTCAAAGACTGAATCAGGAAGAAACAGAAAATATGAATAAATAATCAGAAGTTCTGAAGTTGAAACTGTAATTTAAAAACTTCTAAAAAGCAAAAGTCCAAGACACATTCTATCAAACATTAAAGGAAGAGTTAACACCTATCCTGAATCTCTTCCAAAAAACTGCAGAGGAAAAGGAACATCCCAAACTCATTCTATGAGGCTGCCATCACCCTGATGCCAAAACCAAAGTCATCACAAAAGAAGAAAGTTACACACCAATATTACTGATGAATATAGATGGAGAAATCCTTGACAAAATGTTAGAGAATACTAACAATACATTAAAAGGATTGTACATCATGAGCAAATGGGATTTATCACAGGGATGCAAGGATTTTTCAATATACACAAATCAATGTTATACACATCAAGTAACTAAAAAATAAAAAATATGATTATCTCAATAGATTCAGAACAAAATTTGACAAAACTCAGTACTCATTTTTGATAAAAACTCTGGTGAAAGTGGGCACAGAGGGTAACTACCTCAACATAAATGCCATATATGACAATTCCACAGCTAACATCATTCTCAATGATGCAAAGCTAAAAGGCATCATCGAAAAAACATACAAACAATAAATGCTGGAGAGGGGTGGAGAAAAGGGAACCCTCCTACACTGTTGGTGGGAATGTAAGGTGGTGCTAGCAGTATGGAGAATAGTATGGAAGTTCCTTTAAAAAATTGGATATATGACTACCATATGATTCAGCAATCCCACTTCTGGGCATATATACAGAGAAAATCATAATTTAAAAAGTTACATGCACCTCATGTAAATGAAGCACTATTTACAACAGCCAAGACATGGAAACAACTTGAATGTCCGTCAACAGAGGATTGGATAAAGAAGCCTTGGTATATTATGCAATGGACTATTACTCGGCCTTTAAAAAGAATGAAATAATGACATTTATAGGAACATGGGTGACCTAGAAATTATCATATTAAGTGAAGTAAATCACACAAAGATAAATATCATATGAGATCACTAATATGTGGAATCTAACAAGAGTGATACAAAAGAACTTATAAAAAAAGAAATGGACAATAATTTTGAAACAAATTTATGATCACTAGAGGGGAAATGTGGGGCAGGAGGGATAAATTAGGGGTTTGGGATTGATATATACACACTAATATATATAAAATAGGTAACAAGGAAGCATCTACTATATAGCACACAGTAATTACTCATTCTGTAATAAACGATATGGAAAACATATGAAAAGGAACAGATATATGTAAATGTATAACTGATTTACTTTACTGAACACCTGAAACTGACACAACTTTCTAAGTCAGCTATACTCCAACAAAATTTTTTTTAAAAGTTCCATGATACTCAAATGATCCCAAATAGTGCTAGACTGAAACACATTATACTTAAATTACCACAAGTTTAATACAAAGAATTTTGAAAGCAGCAGGAACAAAGAGGTTACATACAAGGAAATGCCCCCCACCCCAATAAGAAAGACCAGGAGAGAATGGAATGATGTATTCAAAATAATGAAATTAAAATGCTAATCAAGAATTCTGCACCCAGGGAGTTCCCATTGTGCCTCAGCAGAAATGAATCCGACTAGTATCAGTGAAGATGTGGGTTTGATGCCTGTCCTTGCTCAGTGGGTTGGGGATCTGGCATTGCTGTGAGCTGCAGTGTAGGTTGCAGATGCAGCTCAGATCCCACACTGCTGTAGTGTAGGCTGGCAGCTGCAGCTCCAATTCGACCCTTTGCCTGGGAACTTCCATATGCTGCAACTGTAGCCCTAAGAAAACAAAAAAGAATTCTGTGCCCACAAAACTATCCTTCAGAAGTGAAGGAGGGATAAGAACTTTTCCAAACATACAAAAGCTGAAGGATTTATCACTAACTCTGCCTTATGAAAAATACTAAATGGAGATCTTTGAGTAGAAGTTAAAGGGTGATAATAAATATAATGAAATTATAAGAAGACAAGGTAAAACTTAGTAGTAATGATAAATATATAGCCAGAGTTAGATCCTATAGTATGGTAATGATGGTTCATAATTCACTTACAACTTTAGTTAAAAGTTAAAAAGAATATGTAGTAAAAATAACTAGGATAATGTATTATTCAATATACAATATAAAAATATGTAAACCATAGTACCAGTTTTCTGAAATGTAAGAGAAAGGAGAAATAAAAGTGTAGACTATAGAAATGCTATTGATGTTAATTTGTTATCACTTTCAAATATGGTTTTATAATTTTAAGATATTAAATATAAACCTCATGGTAACTATAAGGGAAAACCAATTCTAATTGCAAAACAAAAAAAAAAAGAACATAATAAAGATGTCAAAGCACACAAAGCAAAACATATAAAAAAATATAAAAATGACAGCAGGATAAGGGAAGAACAATGGATGGATCTACAAAACAACCAGAAAGCAATGAACAAAAGGCAATAATCATACATTCTTACTTCTCAATTATTACTTTAAATGTAAATATATTAAATTCCTAATCAAAAGACATAAAATGGTTGAAAGGATAAAAAGAAATTAAGATCTAACAATATGCTGCCCATAAGAGACCATGTTTAGCCTGACAGCACACATGGACTGAGAATAAAGGGATAGAAAAAGATATTTCAGGCAAATGGTAGCAAAAAAACAAACAACAAATAAATCAAGGTAGCTGCTTATATCAGACAAAATAGACTTGAAGTAGACCAAGAAAATTATTATATGATGATAAAGGAGGTCAATCTATAAAGATATAAGATTTATACATATTTATGCAATAAACATTGGAGCACTGAAATAGATAAAATAAAAACAGAGCTGAAAGGAGAAGTAAAGAGCAATACTATATTATGACTTGGGAATCTTTAATACCATGCTCCCCAAAATTGATAGACTGTCTAGAGAGAGAATCCATAACGGTACAGTAGACTTGAAGACTTGAACAATACTACTGCCAAAGGGACTAACAGACATATAGAGAGCATTACATTCAACAGCAGCAGAATGAACATTCTTCTCAAGCTCACATGGAATGTTTTTTAGGATCAACTATATGTTAGGTCACAAAAAAATATTTTAGTGAATTTTAAAAGACTGAAATCATACCAAGTGTCTTCTCTGATCAAAATGGTATGAAACTAGAAATCAGTAATAGGAGCAAAACTGTAAAACTCATGAATACATGGAAATTAAACAGCACTCTCTTAGACTAATAGATCAAAGAAATTAAATAGTATCTTGAGACAAATAAAAATGAATACATAACATAGCAAAACCTGAGATGAAGCAAAAGCAGTTATAAGAGGGAAGTTCTCTCTCTCTCTAGATATATATCTATATCTATCTGTATACCTATTTATCTATATATGTATACACACACATATGTGTGTGTGTGTGTATATATATATGTATATATATGTATATATATATATATATATAGAGAGAGAGAGAGCACACGCAAGCATGCACACATGCCATATATAAGCCACATGGTAGCCACCACCAAAAATCTATAATAAATACACAAACACAGAAAGAGAGAAAGAAATCCATACACAAAACTGAAAATAGTCACCAAATGACAAGTGAAGAGAACAATAAAGAACTCAAAACAGTCCCAAAACACACCTACAAATAATTACTTTAAATGTAAATGGACTAAGTTCTTTGATAAAAACATATAGAGTGGATGAATGGATACAGTAACAAACATATAAGCTGTCTACAAGACACTCACTTCAAACCTAAACACATACATAGACTGAATCCTTAGGATAAATAATATACATAATTCTACTTCATTTCTATACATTAACAATGAACTATCAAAAAGACAAATAAAAAACTCCATTTACAATCACATCAAAAAGAATAAAATACACAGAAATAAATCTAACTAAGGAAGTAGAAGACCTGTATTTAGAACAGGACACATATGAAAGATATTGAAGATGACACAAATAAAAAGATATATCATGTTTATGGATTGGAAGTTAATATTGTTAAAATGACAATAACACCCAAGGCAATCTACAGATTTTATGGAACTTCAATCAAAATACCAATGGCATTTTTCATAAAACTTTAACAAATAATTTTAAAATGTGTGTTGCAACACAGATGATTCAGGATAGTCAAAACAATCTTGAGAAAGAAAAACAGAGCTGGAGGTATCATTCTCTCCACTTCTGACTAAGCTACAAAGTTACAGTCATCAAAACAATATGGTACTGGCACCAAAATAGACACATAGATCAATGGAACAAAATATAGAGCCTAGAAATAAACTCATACACTTAATGGTCAGCTAATCTATGGCAAATGAGGCAAGAATACATGACAGGGGAAAATAGTGTCTTCAACAAGTGGTGGGAAAACTGGACAGCTACATCTAAATGAATAAAATTTAAACATGTTTTTACACCATATGCAACAATAAATTTAAAATGGCTGAAAGACCTAAGGGTAAGATGAAGCCATAAAACTCCTAGAAGAAAATTTAGGCAGAACACACTTTGACATAAATTGTAGCAATATTTTTTTTGGATCCATCTCTTAAAGCAAAGGAATAAAAGAATAAATAAAAATACGAAACCTAATTAAGTCAAAAATATTTTTGCATAGCAAAGGAAACCTTTGACAAAATTGAAAGACAAATACTAAATAGTAGAAAATATCTGCAAATGATATGACTGATAAAGAGTTAATATTCAAAATATATAAACAGCTCATACTACTCAATATCCCAAAACCAAACAACCTAATTAAAAAAAATTTTTTTATTAAAGTATAGTTCTTAACATTCCCTCAAATTCTGCTATACAGCAAAGTGACCCAGTCATAGGAGATGGGATGAAGATTGCAGACAGAAGGAATTAAACACAACTTCTCTCAGAAAAACAACAAAATCACACCCAAATGCTGAACAACCTTCAAAGAAATGGGCTGGAAACTTTCAAAAAGATATCCTATTTCAGAAGACAAAGAGGAGGCCACATCAAGAGGCAGAGGGGCAATTACACAATATAAGCAACCCCATACCTCCCTGGTGGGAAGCCTCCCAGAATGGAAAGTAACTATCACAGAGTCTCACCTACAGGAGTGAGAGTTCTGAACCCACGTCAAATCCCCATGCCTAGGGATCTGGTACTTGGAGAAAGAGCCCCCAGAGCATCTGGCATTGAAGGCCAGTGGGACTTGTGCATGTGAACTCTGTGGGACTTGGGGAAACAGAGATCCCGTTCTTGAAAGGCACACACAGGCTCCATGTGCACTGGGTCCCAGGGCAAAGCAAAGACTCCATAGGAATCTTCGTTGGACCTGACTGCAGTTCTTGGAGGATCTCCTTGGAAAAGAGGGGGTGACTGTGGCTTGTTGTGGGGGAAGGACATTGGAGGCAAAACTCCTGGTAATATTCATCAGGGTGCGTTTCTCTGGAGGTGGCCATTTTGAGAAAATCTGGCCCCACCCTACAGGGCTGAGAAGTACCAGGCCAAACAATAATCCAGGAGGGATCACAGCCCCACACATCAGTAAACAGGCTGCTTAAAGACCACCCAGGCACACAGCTGCCTCTAATCTCACCCAGAGACAAAGCCCCACTCACCAGATGGATAGGAATCAGCTCCACCTACCAGTGTGCAGGCAACAATCCCTCCCATCAGGTAGCCTACAGTGAGCCCCCAAACCAGCCACAAGGGGGGGCAGACACCAGAAGTAAGAGAGGCTATAACTTTACTGCCTGAAAAAAGGTCACCACACCAAAAACCTATGAAAATGAAAAGACAGAGAACTATAACTCAGATAAGGGAGAAAGAAAAACAGCTAAGTGATCTGGAGATTATCAGCCTCCAGGAAAAAGACATTAGACTATTGATGTTGAAGATGATGCAAGACATTGGAAATAAACTGGAGGCAAAGACTGATAATTTACAACAAACACTGAGCAAAGAAATACAAGGTTTAAAACTTGAGCAATAAGAGATGCAAAATACAATAACTGAAATAAATTCATTAGAAGCAACCAATAGCAGAATACAGGAGGCAGAAGAATGAATAAGTTAGGTGGAAGACAGACTAATGGAAATCACTGATACAGAACAGAAAAGAGAAAAATGATTGAAAAGAAATTAATAGAGTCTCAGATAACTCTGGGACAACATTAAACATACCAACATCCGTATTACAGGGGTGCCAGAAGGAGAAGAGAGAAAGGGACAGAAAAAATATTCCAAGAGATAATAGCTGAAAAATTCCCTAACATGGGAAAGGAACCACTCACTCAAATCCCGGAAGTGCAACCAGTACCATATAAAATAAACCCAAGAAGGAACACCCGAGACACATATTAATCACAATGATCAAAATTAAAGACAAAAAGAAAATACTGAAAGCAGCTAGGGGAAAGAAACAAATAACATACAAGGGAATCCCAATAATGTTATCAACAGATTTTTCAGCAGAAATTCTGCAGGCCAGACGGGAGTGGCATGATATACTTAATGTGATGAAAGGAAAAAACCTCCAACCAACATTACTTTACCCAGCAAGGCTCTCATTGAGATTTGAAGGAGAAATCAAAAGATTTACAGATAAGCAAAAGCTAAGAGAATTCAGCAACACTAAACCAACTTTACAACAAATACTAAAGGAGCTTGTCTAGGCAGGAGAGAAAAGGCCACAACTAGAAACAAAAATACCATAAATGACAAGTCTCACCAGTAAAGGCATATATAGAGTAAAGATATGAAATCATCCATGCACAATTATGCTACCAAAATCAGAAATCATAAGAAGAGGAGTGCACAAATGCAGGACACTGGAGGTGCACTTGCAATTAAGAGACCAACAACTTAAAACAAGCTTGTGTGTGTGTGTGTGTGTATATATATATACTCCTATATCAGAACTTCAGGGAAAAGGCAAACCAAAAATCTGCAAATGATACACAAACAAATAAGAATAATCAACTCAAATACAACACCAAAGATAGTCATCAAACTACAAGAGGAGAGAACAAGAGAAGTGAAGAAAAGAGAGCAACAAAATCAGATGCAAAAGAGTTAATAAAATGGTAATAAGAACATACATATTAATAATGACTTTAAATGTAAATTGACTAAAAGCCCCAATCAAAAGACATAGGCTGGCTGAATGGATACAAAAACAAGACCCATACATATGCTGTCATTTCACTTCTAGGGACACATACAAACTGAAAGTGAGGGGACAGAAGAAATTCTTTTATGCAAATGGGAATCAAAAGAAGACTGGAGTAGCAATACTCATATCAGACAAAATATACCTTAAAATGAACATTTTAAGAGACAAGCAAGGACACTACATAGTGATCAAAGGGTCAGTCCAAGAAGAAGATATAACAATTTGAAACATCTACACACCCAATATAGGATCACCACAATATATAAGGCAACTGCTAAAAACCTGACAGGAGAAATTGACAATAATAGTGGGGGATTTTAACACCTCACTTACAGCAAAGGATAGATCATCTAGACAGAAAAATCAATAAGGAAAAACAAGCCTTGAATGAAGCATTAGACAAGATGGACTTAATAGATATTTATAGGACATTCCATCCAAAAGTAACAGAAGACACATTCTTCCCAAGTGCACAAGAACATTCTCTAAGGTTGGTCACATTCTGGGCTACAAATCAAGTTTTGGTAACTTTAAGAAAATTGAAATCATATTGAGCATCTTTTCTAGCCACAACCTTATACACCTGGAAATTAACAGCAAGAAAAAAAAAACTGCAAAAAATAAAAACATGTGGAGGCTAAACAACATGCTACTACACAACCAGTGGACCACTGAAAAAGTCAAAGAAGAAACTAAAAAACACCCAGAAGAAAATGACAACAAAGATACACACTCCAAAACCTATGGGATGCAGCAAAAGCAGTTCTAAGAGGAAAGTTTATAGCAATAAAAGCCTACCTCAGGAAACAAGAAAAAGCTCAAATAAACAACCTAATTTTACATCTAAAGCAGCTAGAGAGGGAAGAACAGACAAGACCTAAAGTTGGTAGAAGAAAAGAAATCATAAAGATCAGAGCAGACATCAATGAAATAGAAACGAAGAAAACCATAGAAAAGATCAATGAAACTAAAAGCTGGTTCTTTGAAAAGATCAACAAAATTGATAAACTCTCAGCCAGACTTATCAAGAAAGAGAGAGAGGGCTCAAATCAATAAAATTAGAAATGAAAATGGAGAAGTAACAACAGACATCACAGAAATAAAAAGGTCATAAGAGACTACTATGTGCAACTATATGCTAATAAAACGGAAGACATACAGGAAATGGAGAAATTCTTAGAAAAGTACACTCTTCCAAGACTATACCAAGATGAAATAAAGATGAACAGACCAATCACAAGTTCTGAAATTGAAACTGTAATTAAAAACTTCAACAAACAAAAGTCCAGGACTGGATGGCTTCACAGGTGAATTCTAGCAAACATTTAGAGAAGAGCTAACACCTATCCTTCTGAAACTATTAAAAAATTACAGAGGAAGGAACACTCCCAAAATCATTCTCTGAGGCCACCATCACCCTGATACCAAAACCAGACAAAGATACCACAAAAAATTAAATTACACACCAATTTCACTGATGCAAATCTCAACAAAACACTAGCAAACCAAATCCAACAATACATTCAAAGGACTGTACATCATGATCAAGTGGGATTTATTCCAGGGATGCAAGTATTTTTCAATATCTGCAAAGCAGTGTGATACACCACATCAAGAAAGTGAAGAATAAAAACACTGTGATCCTCTCAATAGATTCAGCAAAAGCCTTTGACAAAAATCCAACACCCATTTCTTCTAAAATCCCTTCAGAAAGTGGGCATAGCAGGAACATATCTCAACATAATAAGGGCCATAAATGACAAACCCAGAGCTAACATCATTCTCAGTGGTGAAAAGATGTAAGAATTCCTGCTGACATCAGGAACAAGACAAGGATGTCCACTCTTGCCACTACTATTCAATATAGTTTTGGAAGTCCTAGCCAAGGCAATCAGAGAAGAAATAAAAGGAATCCAAATTGGAAAGGAAGAAGTAAAACTATCACTACTTGCACCTGACATGATACTAAGAGAATCCTAAAGATTCTACCAGAAAAGTGTTGGAGCTCACCAATGAATCTGGCAAAGTCACAGGATACAAAATTAATACACAAAAATTAACTGCATTTCTATATACTAACAACAAAAGTTCAGAAGGAGAAATTAGGGAAACAATCCCATTTTACATTGCATCAAAAAGAATAAAATACGTAGGAATAAACCTACCTAAAGAGACAAAAGACCTGTACTCTGAAAAGTATAAGATGCTGATGAAAGAAAACAAGGATGACACAAATAGATGGAAAGGCATACCATGCTCTTGGATTGGAAGAGTTAATATTATCAAAATGAATATACTACCAAAGGCAATCTACATATTCAATGCAATCCCTATCAAATTACCAAGGACATTTTTCACAGAACTAGTGCAAAATATTTTAAAGTTTGTTTGGAAACACAAAAGATCCAGAATAGCCAAAGACATCCTGAGAAAGAAAAATGGAGCTGGAGGAATTGGGTTCCCTGACTTCAGAATATACTACAAAGCTGCAGTCATCAAAACTGTATGGTACTGGCACAAAGACAGATGTATAGATCAGTGGAACAGGATAGAAAGCCCACAATTAAACCCATGCACCTACAGTCAATTAATCTATGACAAAGGAGGCAAGAATATACAATGGAGAAAATATAGAATTACCTTCAATAAGTGGTGCTGGGAAAACTGGACTCCTATGTGTAAAAGAATGAAATTAGAACACTTCCTAACACCATACACAAAAATAAACTCAAAATGGATTAAAGACCTAAATATAAGACCAGATACTATAAAACTCTTAGAGGAAAACATAGGCCAAATGCTCTGACATAAACCACAGCAACAACTTCTCAGATCCACCTTCTAGGGTAATGTTGATGAAAACAAAAATAAATACATGGGACTTAAAAGTTTCTGAGCAAAGGAAACGCTAATCAAAATAAAAAGAAAACCCAAAGAATGGGAGAAAATATTTGCAAATGGAGTGACTGCCAAGGGATCAATCTCCAAAATTTATAAACACCACCTGCAGCTCAATACCAAAAAAACAAACAACCCCATCAAAAAATGGGCAGAAGATCTAAACAGACCATTCTCCAAATAAGACACAGATGGCCAAAAAACACATGAAAAGATGTTCATCAAAGCTAATTATTACAGTAATGTAAATCAAACCCACTATGAGGTACCACCTTACACTGGCCAGAATGGCTATCATCAGAAAGTCTACAAACAGTAAGTGCTGGAGAGGGTGTGGAGAAAAGGGAACCCTATTACACCGATGGTGTGAATATAAATTGCTGCAACCACTGTGGAAAACAGTATGGAGATTACACAGAAAACTAAAAATAGAATTACCATTTGATCCAGCAATCCTACTCCTGGACATCTATCCAGGGAAAACCATGATTTGAAAAGACACATGTGCTGCAATGTTCATTGCAGCAATGTATACAATAACCAAGACATGGAAACAACATAAATGCTCATCGACAGAGGAGTGGATAAAGAAGATGTTGTACATATACACAATGGAATATTACTGAGACGTTTAAAGAAGTAACGGCATTTGCAGCAACACGGATGGATCCAGAAATTATCATGCTAAGTGAAGTCAATCAGAGAATGAGACACCAACATAAAATGCCATCACTTACATGTGGAATCTAAAAAAGGACACAATGAACTTCTTTGCAGGACAGATATTGACTCACAGACTTTGAAAAATGTATGGTTTCCAAATGAGACAGGTTGGGGATTGGGGGATGCACTGAGGGTTTGGGGTAGAAATGCTATAAAATTTGGTTGTTAGGATTCTTGTACAAGCCTTCTATAAATGTAATAAAATTCATTGAGTAATTTAAAAAGTGACCCTGTAATAATATATACATTCCTATTTTTTCATACTATCTTCCATCATTTTCTAACCAAGGATTGGACGTAATTACCTGTGCTGTACAGTAGGACCCTGTTGCTTATCAATTCCAAATGCAATACTCTGCAGCTACCAAAGCAAAACTTCGCAGCTATCAACTGTAAATTTCCCATCTATCTCACTTCCTCTTCCTTCTCCCCTGACAGTCACAAGTCTGCTCTCCATGTCTGTGATCTGTTTCTGTTTTGTAGACAGGATCATTTGTGCCTTATTTTAGGTTCCACATGTAAGTTATATCATATGTGTCTATCTCATTCTGACTTACTTTACTTAATATGAGGATCTCTAGTTCTATTCGTGTTGCTACAAATGGCACTGTTTTGTCATTTATATAGATAAGTAGTATTCCACTATATATGTACAACATTTTCTTAATCCATTTATCTATTGGTGGACATTTGGGTTGTTTCCATTTCTTGATTATTGTGACTAGTCCTGCAATGAACATAGGGGTGCATGTATCTTTTTGAATGAAAGTTTTGCCCATATATATGCTGGATCATATGGTAGTTCTATATTTAGTTTTCTGAGGAAACTTCATACTGTATTCCATAGTGGTTGTACCAATTTACATTCCCACCAACAGTGAAGGAGGGTTCCTACTTCACCACATTTTCTCTAGAATTTGTTATTTGTAGATTTATTAAAGATAGCCATTCTGGCTGGTGTGAAGTGGCACCTCATTGTAGTTTTGATTTGCATTTCTCTAATAATTAGTGCTGTTGAGCATTTTTTCATATACCTGCTGGCCATTCATATTTCTTCTTTGGAGAAATGTCTGTTTATGTCTTCTGCCCATTTTTCAATTTGCTTGTTTGCTTTTCTGTTGTTGAGTTGTACGAATTTTGTTTATTTTGGAGATTAAAAGATGCTCAATATCACTATTCCTCAGAGAAATGCATCTCAAATACATAATGTGATATCTTTTCACATCCATCAAAATGGATATAAGACACAAGAACAAATATTGGTGAGAATGTGGAGAAAAGAGAAACCTTATACATGTTGACAAGAATGTAAATTGGTGTGGCCATCTTGGAAAAATGCTCAGAATTTCCTCAAAAAAACTAAAAGCAGAATTACAATATGACCTAGCCATTCCATTCCTGGCTAGATATCCGAAGGAATTAAAAATGCTCATTGAAAAAGATACACACACTTCAATGTTCATAGCAATACTATTTACAATAGCCAAGACATTGAAGCAACCCAAGAGCCCATCAACAAATGAATGGATTAAGAAGATGTGATACACACACATATACAGTGGAATATTAACCATAAAACACCTAGATAATATTATGCTTAGTGAAATAAGTCATACAGAGAAAGACAAATATTGTATGAATTACATGTGGTATCTAAAAATTAATACAAGTGAATATATATGCAGAATAGACTCACAGATATAGAAAACAAACATGTTTTTCAAGGGGAAGATGAAGGAGGGAGGTACAAATTAGGAATATGGCATTAACAGATTCAAACTACTATGTAAAACAGATAAGCAATAAGTATATACTGGATGAGACTGCGGCAAGATGGCGGAGGAGTAAGAGGTCGCGCTCACCCTCTCCCACAAATACATCAAAAAACGCATCTAAATATAAAACAAGTTGGACAAATCATCATCTGAATGCTGATTAATTTAAACCTCCAAAAACTGCAAGAAACCCTTGAAATAACTGGGTAGAACAACTGAAAAAAAAAAAAGGTGAGAAAGAAAAGCAATTAGGACGGTAACCAGCACTCCAGGGAGGGAGCTGTGAAAAAGAAAAGTTTCCTGGGAAGAAACCTAAACAACGTTCAGCGGATCAATGACCAATGGAACTAGAGGGACATCAAAGCCTGAGAAAAACTCAGCAGCTGGATTGAGATAGGAAAATTGGAGTTAGAGGCCTGAATACCAGCGCAGACACCACAGCCTGAGGCGCTGGGCGGTGCCTGGGAGCTAAGACACAGGTTCCTAAGGTTAGTCCCTGCGAGAGGGCAGAGGTCAGTGGCCGCGGCGATTGCGGGAATAGGACAAGGAACAGCAATATTCTAGGATTTGTGGAGAGCAAAACCAGGACTGAGGGAACTGAGGAAGTCTGGTCCTGCAGGGGAGGCAAGCCTCCATTGTTAGGGAAGAGGAGAGGAGGAGGGGCTGGCTGCCAAGGAAGCAACTTGAACTAGCGCGCAGGGCGGGGCGACGGTGACCCGCCAAAGAGAGCGGAAGTGGGGAGGAGCCAGTGGAGGCTGCAGCTGCAGCCGTGCCTTGAAGCCTGTGGGCAGAGTGCAGTGCCAGATTGTGGACCCAGGTGCCTGCACCAGCCAGCATCGGTGGGGGTGGCGGGGCCCTGGGCCAGTCCACAGACCTAGGCGACTGCATCAGCCCACAGAGCTGGTAGCTCTGGTGGGCGGAGCAGTACGCGACCACATGGAGCTAGCTTTCGCAGAGGAGCGGGGCCGGCACCAGCCTCTGCCGCCCGCCCCAACACACAAGAAAGCATCAGTGGAAGGGCAGAACAAATGCCAGCCTGCTGAGCCAGCCTCTGACGGGTACCACTTGTGGTTCCAGTCACCTCAAAAGAGGACTTTGCAATCAAACACTAGTTTCCCATGGCTCTCACTCCCAGGGGAAATAATACTTCCTGCTGCTGCTATTGCCAAATGCTTAAGACACCTGGTAGGTCTGCCTAGAGCTCGCGACCATGTCCCAGGGCTGGGCAACTAGGAGTGGACAGCGCCACCTTCCTGCAATTGAGAGCGTAGAGACTAGGCTCCCACTGTCGACTTTAGCCATTCCTACACTCTCACAGAGAACAGAGTACCACTGAGATAACAGCCTGCTCATTCCAAAGAAATAGACAGCAAATAGTCAAACTCCTACACCAAAAATAAATAGTAACCCCACCAAAAAATACAAAGGGGAGCTCCTCCCTAGAAGTAGCCTTCCAAGTCTACAGCGTGGCCTCCCCAAACTCACAGAAAAAGAAAACCACAAACAAGATGAAGAAGCTCA
>PVHT021183630.1:11342640-11362458 GCA_004024745.2 Catagonus wagneri | reverse complement strand
AACAACAAATGCTGGAGGGGGTGTGGAGAAAAGGGAACCCTCCTGCACTGTTGGTGGGAATGTAAGCTGGTGCAGCCACTATGGAAGACAGTGTGGAAGTACCTTAGAAAACTCTACATAGAATTACCATATGACCCAGCAATCCCACTCTTGGGCATATATCCAGACAAAAATTTCCTGGAGAAAGACACTTGCACACACATGTTCACTGCAGCACTATTCACAATACCCAAGACATGGAAACAACCCAAATGTCCATCGACAGATGACTGGATTAGGAAGATGTGGTATATATACACAATGGAATACTACCCAGCCATAAAAAAGGATAAAATAATGTCATTTGCAGCAACATGGATGGAATTAGAAACCCTCATACTGAGTGAAGCAAGTCAGAAGGAGAAAGACAGATGTCATATGAAATCGCTTATAACTGGAGTCTAAAACACTGCACAAATGAACATCTCAACAGAAAAGAAAATCACGACCTTGGGGAACAGACTTGTGGTTGCCAAGGGGGCGGGGGAAGGGTGGGGGAAGGGTGGGAGGGAGTGGGGATAACTACTGCTTTAATGATGGAATAACAAGGAGCTCCAACTGTATTGCACGGGGAACTATATCTAATTACATGTGACAAATCCATATATGTACATGTAATCGGGTCACCACATGGTGCAGTTGGAAAATCTGACAGAAATCTGTAAACCAGCTATAATGCAAAAAAAAAAAAAGTATATACTGAATAGCCCAGAGAATTATAGGCATTACCATGTACTAACCTATCATGGAGAATAATCTGCAAAAATACTGCTGTATACCTGAAATATTGTAAATTAACTATACTTGAATAAAAAAAGTGAGGTACCATATTTCCTAGTCCCAGAAACCAAGGCCATAGATAGAAAGTAAGAATCAACATGACCATCTCCAGGATTATGCAGTTCAGCTAAAGTCTAAATCAATCATAAGAATCAATATTAAAATTAATATACGCTCATTACTCAGTGTAACTATATGCTACCATTAAATGCTTAATGAAACTGGACTTTTAAAAATGAAAAAAGTACAAAGAGAAAAAAGTTTCAGGAAAAAATGCTAGTATGGAAGATAGATATTAAAGATTTAATAAATAGATAATATTTCTGGAAAAATAAAAGATAAATAATTTTAAAAGATAAGATACAAGAAAATATTTTAACCATAGGGAGAATTGGACCTGTAGATCAAAACAGTCCAATAGGTACCAGGAATAATTAAAGTGAATCCAATAATTTCTTATTCTCGTGAAATTAATGAATTTCACGAGAAAAATGAGGATTTTTTTCATTGCTGGTCAGGATGATATAGACCTATTACAACCTATTTTTCACAATGATTACAATCGAGAACTCTTGACAAAATAGAAAAAGTATCTACCCAAGGACTCAAGAACTAAGTAAAAAACAGGTAAATTGGGTAGGAGAGCAAAAACTTGACAAAAAAAATTCATAAAGGGATTAGCCTCTCATTTTATTTTCCTCTTTTCTCATACAACTTTGACCAAAGAGTGGTCCTGGTCAGAGAGCTGCATGATGGCACAGTCAGCAAAACCTACGAATAAACATTTTCTTTTTCTGAGCAGATAATCAGGAAAAGGGACGCCTCAGATCCAAAAACAGCATGTGAGATTCCAAGTTTTTCCTTCCCTTTTTCTCTCCTGGCACTGCCTCAAAAGTAGGTCATAGTTGTCAAGAATGACAGCATGGGCAACTCATATACTGCAAAAAAAAAAATTTCTAGGCAGAGAAACCAGGAAAATGGGCTCAGTTGTCAAAGGAGTGTAGAGACAATCTCAACTTTGTTATTTTTATTCTCCCTTATCTCCCTTAATGGGGGCCTTAGTCTTGGAGCTGTATCTTTGACAGCAGAGGGCTCAGGTAAAATTTCAAGAGAAATCCCATCTCTGGACAAAGGACCAGTATAAGGAACACCTGTGAGTTTGGGAGTATGAGAAAAAAATTAAGTAGAGATGGAGAAGGGGATGTTCTGTATATGAACAAGTATAAATTTTGGATTTCACCCTTAGCTGTGTATGATATAACAGCCCCATAGCACCATAACAAAGCCTTTGAAAATGAAAATATAATATGAATTACCATCCATGAACAGAAGCCATGAGATGAAGCCAATGAAGCAAAGAATTGACCCTAAAATTGAATTGGAACCACGATTCACATAAAGCAAGATAGAACTGTGTCTAAACTCAACCAAGTTGTTTTCTAAATCAACAAAAATCAATATTCTCCAGAAAATTTTTGACAGTACCAGAATCTCAAAATTTTAAGGTGTCTAGAATAGAATCCAAAATTACTCTACTTATAAAGAATGTGGAAAATATGACCGATTCCCAAGGAAAAGGCAAATAGCAGATACTGTCCTTGAGCTTATTCAGAGGTTGGAATTATCAGGTAAAGATTTAAAGGACCTATTATTTCTGTGTACTATGAGGTAAAGGTAAATACTTTTGAAATGAATAAATAGATATATGTCCTCAACAGAAAAACATAAACCATTTTTAAAAGAGCCAAAAGAAAAACTTTAACTTAAAAATAGAATATCTGAAATAAAATTTTACTGATGGCTTAATAGCAGAATGGAAATGAAAGAGAAAAAAAAGTTGGACCTAGAGATAAAATAATAGAAATGAATCAATCAAAAAGAAAATGAACAAAAAACCAGGGGATGTGGCAAAGATGGAAAGGTAGAAAGACCTTCAACTCACCTCCTTTCACAGGCACACCAAACAACTATTCACAGAACAATAGTTGAGGACAAAAAAATGAAAGCTAGCAAAAAAGAACATCCACAACTAAAAACATAAGTGAGGAACATGGTAGAAACAAGGTTAGTTAAGACCCACACCCCTGAGTGGGCTACCAGTAAATGGGAGAATGATGACAACTGCAGTTTCTCCCAAAGGATCAAGTTGTCTGAACTCTCTTTGGGCTCCTGTACTGGAGAGATGACACCCAGAAAGTTTGACTTTGAAGACCAGTGGTGCTTGCTGTCAAGGGAGCCACAGGGCTGTGGGAAACAGATTGCACTACTACATGAAACAACAAAAATCTAACACACTCTAGGACCCAGGGCAGAAGCAGTAATTTGAAAGGTGTTTGAATCATACCTACTTGCTGATCTTGGAGAGCTTCCCTCAGAAGCAAGAAAAAACTGGAGCTCACCCTTGGGACATAGACAATGGCAGAAGTCATTTTGGGAGCTCATTTTATAACATGGACATTAGGGCTGGTAATAATGTCCTGAAATTCCTTCCTCAAAATTATTAGTGCTGGAATCCAGCCCCACACACCAGCCTGTTGGAACCAGTACTGGGACACATCAGGCCAAGCACCTAGCTAGGTTAAGACACAGCCCACCCACCAACAAGACTACTGCTTTAATACCTCTTGAACAACAGACACCTTGGGACCTAGCGCTGCCCAACAGAGGGCCCAGGACCTGGTATCACTCATTAATGTACTAGTATTATCCCTAGAACCCCCCATCATGGCCCTGTATCCAGAGACCCTGGGACCCAGCTCAACTCACCAGTGGTCCAGGATTAGCCCCAGCACCAGAAAATAGGAAAACAGAGACCATTTCTCAATGTATTTTATAAAGGCAGCATTACCCTGATATGAAAACCAGACAGCAAAAATATTACAAAAGAAAAAAAAAAACTTTAGACTAATATTCCTCAAGGACATAAACACAAGACTCCCCAACAAAATATTAGCAAAGCAAATCTAGCAATATATGAAAAGAATAGTACCTCACAATCCAATGTAGCTTATTCTCTGAATGCAGGATTGATGCAACATTTGAATATCAATGTAAGTTATAATATTAATAGATTAAAAAGGGAAAACTACATGATCATATCGATAGATTAAGTTAGAAAATGACATTTCAAAATTCACTTTTGATTTTAAAAAAGCTCAGAAAATGGTAATAGAAGGAACTTCTGTAACCTGATAAAGTACATCTACAGAATACCTGTAGCAAACGTCATACTTAATGGTGGAAGATATTATGCTTTCCCTCTAAGATCAGGAACAAAGAAAGTGTATTCACTATAAGCACTCCTATCCAACATTGTACTGGAATTCCTACACAGTGCAATAAAGCAATAAAAAGAAATTGAAGGAATAGAGATTGGAAAGAAACGTTTTATTCACAGATAACAAAATTGCCTGTTTAGAAAAACTTAAAAAAATCTATAGACAAGCTTCTAGAACTAAGATAACAATGTCTCTAGATTTGAGATCAAGAAACAAAAATCAATTATATTTCTATATGCTAGCAAATGAATAACTGGAAATTTTTTTAATTTAAAGCACTGCTTACACAAAAATGCATGAAATACTTATGTATAAATATAACAAAATATGTATAGGATCTACATTTGGAAAGCTACACAACACTGATAAAGAAATCAAATGAGATCTAAATAAATATGGATATATGTTTGTGGATTAAAGAAAGTTTCTCACAAAATTGATCATAGATTCAATGCAATCCCAATAAAAATTCAAGCAGGATTTTAAAACCAATATTTCAAAATGAATCTACTACCTATATGGAAATGCAAAAGACCTAGAATAGTCAAAAATTTTTGAAAAAGGAGGACAAGGTCAGAGGTCTTATACTACCTGGTTTTAAGACCATTTTAAAGCTGCAATAATCAAGAGAGTATAGTATTGTTGAATGGCAAGATGCATAGATCAAAGAAACAGAATAAAGGATGCAGAAACAGACCCTCAGAGATACAGTCCATTGATTTTTTTTTAAAGAAAGACTTAAAGCAATTCAATGGAGAAAGGATAATGTTTTCTAACCTTTATGGAACAAGTGGATGATCATAAGCAAAAAATCAAATTAAATTTAAAATCTCAAACTAAACTTCAAACCATTTTAATAATTGACCCAAAATGGATTGTAGACTTAAGTGTAAAATTTACACCTATAAAATTTCTAGACAAAAAAAAAAAAATGAGATAATCACTGCAATGTTATATCAAAGAGTTATTAGATGCAACCTCAAAGGTGTAATTCATTAAATAAAAACACAACAAATCCTACTTCTTCAACATTAAAAACTTCTGCTTTGCAAAACATACAGTTGAGAGACTGATAATGCAAACCACAATCTGGGAGAAAATATTTGCATGTCACATATCTTAGAAGAACCTGTATCCGGAATAAATACCAAAATTTCAAAACAAAATAACAAGCAAATAACCCCCCAAAAAATAGACAAAAGACTTCAGACTCTTCAACAAAGAAAATACAGATGTGAAATAAACATCCAAAAAAGTACTCAATATCATTAGTCATTAGGGAAATGCAAATTAAAGATACCATGAGATACTGCTATATACTTTTTGGAATGTCTAAAATATATTTTTTTTAAAAAAATGAAAGTATCAATCACCAGCGAGGATGTAAAACAATGGGAACTTTCATACACTACTGTTTGGAATGCAAAAATGGTAGTCACACTTGAAAACTAAAAATTGTGGGAGTTCCCTTCGGGGTACAGTGGAAACGAACCCATCTGGGAAACATGAGGTTGTGGGTTCAATCCCTGGTCTCGCTCAGTGGGTTAAGGATCGGGCGTTGCCGTGAGCTGTGGTGTAGGTCGCAGACGCGGCTCAGATCTGGCATTGCTGTAACTCTGGCGTAAGCCTCCAGCAGCAGCTCTGATTAGACCCCTAGCCTGGGAACCTCCATATACCGCGGGTACGGTCCTAAGAAGCCAAAAAACAAAACAAAACAAAAAAAACTAAAAATTGTGGGAAAATAGAAAGAAGAAAATATATTATTAAGTACTTGATAAAAAAAAACAAAGTGCAAATGGCACATAAACTATCAGGAAAAAGTTCAGGCCCCATATTAAGCAAATAAAGAAAAAGTAAACTATCAGAGAAATACTGTTCTTCACAATTCACCACTGACAAGGATTCTTAAAATAATAGTACCAAATATTTGTGACGATTTGGTAAGGTATATATTCTCATAAACTATTGGTGGTAATGTAATTTGTTAAAGCCCTTCAGAACATGATTTGTAAATATATATCATAAGGTGTAAAAAAAATTTCATCCTCTTTAAATCAATAATTTTACTTCTCTGAGTGGATCCTAAGGAAGTAATCAAAAGTGAAGACAAAGATTTATATACAAAAAAGTTCATCATGACATTATTTTTAATACTAGAGCACTGGAAGCAACTTTAATAAACAATTCAGCCTTTAAAAATATTCATGAAGCATTTTTTGATGATATGGGAAACACTTCTGAGGCAATAAGTAAAACGACTGTACACAGTATTACACTGATAACATATACATAAATATGTATATATGTATAATTTTAAGAAGGTTAGAATTATTTGTATATGGGTATATAGTGTATGTGACTATAAAGAAATACAACCATTAAAACTGCCAGACTAGACTTTGTTATTCTATTTTTCAAATATCATTTAAATTTTTTTCTTTAATATTCTGGAATTTTTACATTAAAATTATACATTATTTTAAAATAATGTTTTCCTTTACAGTGCATAATAAGACTGGGTTTTATATCTATGAGAGGGATATGAAGGGAGTAACATGGTTCATGGATTAGTGCTCTAGTTTCTCTGCATTTGGAGGTATTTTTGAGCCCTCAGGAAAAGCAAGAAAATATAGGAAGGACCCTCTCATTACATCTACTGGACAACTACTAGAGCCGATCACTCTCCCTGGAAATGCGATGGGCAACAACCCCATTTATCACCTCCAGTGTTGCCAACTGGACAGTCATATGCCACTTCAGAAACAGGAGGGGTTTTCTAGAAGTGAAAGAAGGATTTGCTGCTATCTCAGCCATGGAGGCAGTCTGAAACCAATTAACATATGGCACATTGTTCAGAGGACTGAAGCGACCCCTCCCGGGAAGAAGGTATAGGTTACGTGAGAGTTATCACACTCTAGGTGTGCTGTCATCAGCATGCAGGGAGTCCTTGCAAGGAGGATGATGTTCCTTTGCATGAAGAAGTGATGACATTAGTTTTATTGAATAAAGTTACATGATAACTGATAGGGTAGAGTAACGCAACTCCTGGCTCAGGAATTAATTGTATGAAATTATTAATAACATTTGGGAAAGCTATTGCTGTCCAATTCCTGATCAAGAAAATTGTGGTTTTGGGAATACCAAATCCTTATTGGGAAATATCCCTGAGATTATAGATATAAACTGGGTTACCTCATTCAGGCAGTTGCCATTTTGTGATAGTTGTTGTGTTAACATGGTTTCATGAGAACTGGGCATCAAGTGTAGGTACCTGACAATACAACCTTATACAAAAATGCAAAGTTAATTTAATATGGGCCTGTCCTTCCCAAATGGACAGTGTCTTTGCATTTGCTCTTTACTTTGAGGAAAACTGATATACCCTGGCTTGAAAGAGAAAATAACGAAAAGGGGTCCCAGAATGTAACTCAAGCTTCTACCCAGTATGGAAAAAATAGGGAAATCAAGAAAGAAAAACAGGGGGCTCTGTTCCAGTTACTGGGGCTATGTAACAAATGATTAAAACAATGAAAACAATTGTTTGCTCATAAATTCACAGTTTCACCTCTAAACTAAAGAGACAAGTTTTATGTCCCAACTCACCCAGCATAATAGTGGGAGAGCCATTGGACAGCCACTTTTCCACCAAAGGTGGGAAGGGTGAGGTACACAGGAGTCTCTGGTCCAGAGCTAAGCACATGTTCCCAGTTCCTCCACTAGCTTTCAGTCCTGCTGCCTTGGAATGATTTGGAATGACTCATCTTGGCTCTTGGCCCTTCTCTATGTGCGACTGCCATCTTTCCTATTAGTTATTGTTGAATAACAAAATATCCCTAAACTTAGTAGCTTAAGACAATAGTTGCCATTATCTCTATTTCTAAGGGTCAGGAATTCAGAAGCATCTGGACTTTTATGGCTCAAGGTCTGTTTTAATACTGCAGTCAAATATTGTCTATGGATGTAGTCATCTGCAGGCTTAACCAGTCTGGAGAATCCACTTGTAGCTCACTCACATGGCCAGCAAGTTGGTATTGGACAATGGTCAGATGGCTCAGTCCTTTACGTGGTCCTCTTTAGAGAAATACTTGAATACTCTGTCTTCCCCCCCGAGTAAGCAACCTAAGGCAGGGTCAGGTGGAAGCCACAATCACTTTATGACCTAGCATTGAAGTCACATACTATCCTTCCATTGAATTTTGTTTAAAAAGAGGCAAAGGGTTAAATGTAAGAGAGACTACACAAAGGTGTAAAATCAGAAGGTATTAGTGGCCATCCACAAAGTTATATTACTATGACTCATGACTAGAAGACTGGAAAAAAAAACAAACAAACTGGACAGGTGCCAAGTTGCAAATAACGGAAGATATTTAAGCAGACTGGCAGACCTGTGAAAGTTAAAGGTATATACTGAAGCAAAAGGGGAAAAAAATGGGGTGTGACTATATAGACAGAAATCGCTGAAAACTCTTATATATTAACTGTCCTAGACAGTAAATTACAGTGAAAACTTATTTTGGTGCTGAATTTGTCATCCCCAATCTGATTGAGTTTTGGATAACTTTATGGGCATTCTATTCCCAGAGAATGTTGAGGAAATCAGTCATGGCTGATGGAATCCAAAAATCCCTGTTAGCTCTACTACTTTCCTGATGGGGAAGCATATATTTAATGAGTCCTAAAGATCTCAAAATGCTCTCATTTTGCCATTTGACTTCTCAGTCATCTCGAAAATGACCCCTAGTGGCCTTCTTGTGCTCTTCTCCACCCCACCACTGAAACTAGGTCTAGTCCACATATCACTATGCCCTAAAAGCCCACAAGTCATCTTCCCCCATGGACAATTATTGCCAACTGGATATGGAATGTTACACTTAATCTGTCTATGGTATACTTTGGGTATGCAATCTCAGGACTTGTTTTTCTATGTGGATAGCTAGCTGTCCACTGCCTTCTTCCTAGGTAGATCAACTATTTTACTCTATATTCTTCATAGTGACTTAGAACCCTTTCAGATACCTGTCATTAAGGTCTCTGGGACCAGTACTGAAGTCTCCTTCATGAAGTCAAGGAAACAGATTTTGATCAGTTTATAAGAAAATTCTGGACTTGAATCTGCACTTCTAAGGCCAAGATCTGATCTGGAATCTACTGGTCACCCTAAGTCACATTGCTCAAAGCTAACCAGAATCTCAGTCCTGAACAGATAAGCCTCGACTTATTTTTCCAAGATCATGTGAATAACCATGTAGGCCTGAGATAATTACATGTGATGGACAACATCTCTTGCCCTCAACCTCAGGCTCAGTGAGTAATCCAAGCACCATCTCAGAGGCAGGCTGTGCAGCTCCACGATCATTTTATGTCTGCACCTTGGAGTTTTGTCCTCTTGACTTAGCCCAAGCTCCATGCTGGGTTGGCTCAGAAGAGCTCTTCAGATCCCTGTGATGTGCTTTATGGTATAATGTGAGGCCTTTCTTATCATACAGTGACTTGTGACATTGTCAGAAATCTTGGAAGCCTTACTACTTTCCTGATGGGGAAGCATATATTTAATGAGTCCCAAAGATCACGAGACACCAGGAAAAGACAAACCTCTAGTTTATGATGGCCATTGGGTGTGATGGTCCTTTCTAATGGATAGGGAGTGAATTTGTTCAGCTGGTCTGTGTCAGTTCATAAAATGACAGCAAATTATATCAGCAACATTGACAATGCAAAGTCCCTCACTGAGGACCTGAGTAACAAGGCTCCTTCCTGGGCCAGGAATCACCTTTGTATCATAGAATGCTAGGTATTTTCTCTGCTCCATCTTAATTTGGCCTGCAAATATGTAAAGTGGTAGCAGAGAGACATTTTTTTTTTCAATTGGAGGCATCTCTGCTACCTAGGCACACCCCACAAAGAAATAATTTTGAGACAGAGGGGATATTGCGTGCTCTGTACTTTCCTGCTCTTAAGTTCTTCTCAATAAAACCTGTAATTTTACACCGTGGATCACTACTGTAGGGATCACCATACAACTTGATAATTTGGTGTCATGTAAACCCTATCCTGAACAATACCCTGGCACCTAATGAATTCTGTGGGCCTTCTGGTTCTCCAAAGTGGTAGGCTCAAGGATGATAATTTAGAAATGGAATGCGGCTTCTTAGTATGGCCTGAATATGGACAGAGAGGACTAAATGGCCCTCTTCCATATGAGAGTCCATTTGGGATGCTTTAACTTGCAGGTGCTATTATGTCCTAACAGAATGTACAAATTGAAGTAACCCAGATGGGTCCTATCATAAAATAGGGTTATCTAATCATATTGCCATTGCCCTTTTTCATCATGTTATATGGGCATTTACCTAGTTAATCTGGCTCCAGACTGGGGTAAAACTTTACCAGTGTATTCAGTTAGCAATAATGCCAAGATGCAAACCAATTCACTCCAGCAGATATGTGTCAACTAGACATTCCCTTATGTTGGATTCCACCAAGGATACTGCTCAAACAGAATAGATAGGGAAGATATAGAAGACTAATTTTTGAAATTTCAGAGGAGGATTAAGATTATCTTTATAGAAACCAGAAAAAAGGTTTCTCCTAGGGGCCTTCCTCAGGGTTACAGATGCATTCAGTCATTCACCTAATCCTACTCATGGTCACATTACCCAATGTTCCTTCTCTTTTCCTATGCAATCAATTCCCAGCAGGGCCAAGTATGGACATTGAGAGAGTTTACTTCAGGGTAATTTTTTAAAAATTTCTTTTAGATATGATTTAGAACTGTGAGAGATTTTTTTTCCTTAAAAAAAACATTTTAAGCTAATGACTGCTCCAGCTCTGTTCATCAAATGTCATTTACAGGGTCATTGAGTGGAATAAAATGGAAAATGACAGTCTTTGAGGAAACATATGGCTGGCATTTAACTACCAAAAAGCACAGAAATTGAGGTATTTTTTAAGATGCCCAGAGTACAGACTGTGAGGAAAGAGAACAGAGAGAAAATGTGTCATGATTTAGGAGGAAAGGATGAGGGGGTTGGAGGGAGTAGTGGTGACACGAAAAAGGAAAGGAAACTTATAGGGAGAAAGAGAAAAGAAAAATTTTTCCTTGCTTTGTAAACTTTGGTAGACTTCAGGTTTTCAAAATAGAGAAGTGAACTCATATATTTATCTCCCATCCATCCTAGAAACCCATTAGAATGAACAAGGAAATATAAATGTAAGAAACACATCTATAACAGCATTAAAAAATAAGAAAGGAAAAATATTAGAGAACAAGAAACTTGGAAGGACTTCTGGACACGAGTATGAAGTATGTATCAGTTAGGGTTCTTCAGAGAAAAAGAACCAACTAGAGGTAGCTAGCTAGGTAGATAAAGAGAGCGGGGGTGAGGAGGAAGAGAGAAAAGGAGGGAGAGGGGAGGAGAGAGGATAAGGAAAAGGGGAAAAATGGGAGATTATGAGAAAATGACTCAATTATGGAAACTGATAAGTTCTAAGATCTGCAGGTGAGTCAAATTGGAAACCCAGGAGAGAGATTGGTGTAGTTCCAGTTGGAAAACTAGAGGCTCAAGATGAAATAGCCGAAGTTTCAATTCCAGTCTTAAGTTAGGAGAAGTTCAAATCTGAAGGCAATCAACCAGGAGAAATTCTCTCTTATTTGGGAGAGGGTCAGCCCTTTTGTTCTATCTAGGTCTTCAATGAGACCCACCCATGTTGGGAAGGGCAATCCCGCTTACTAAATCTGCAATTTATATGTTAAGATCAGCCAGAAATACCTTTCCAGAAATTCCCAGAAATATCTACAGTAATATTGGAATAAATATCTGGGCCAGTCAAGTCGTCACATAAAATTAATCACAAAGCAGATGAAACATTTTAAAAAAAGATACACAGATCTATGATGCCCAGAACACAATTCCACAATGAAACTAAGTTGCAGGGGCTGGGGGGTGGGGTGGTGCCACTGAACTTTATGTGGCTCTGGTCACAACATCTGCTTTCAATATTTGCTTGACATAGACTAAATGAACATCCTCCCACTTCACTCATTTCTCTTACTTCTTACTAAAGCTCTGGCCAGACACTGATATGCCTAAATATTACCAGCAGAGACTGGATGAAAGGGCCAACTGAGGTACTTGGAGAACTCTGAGAACTTCATGGAGACTTGCACATAAGGAAACTGCTTGCCTCAGTGCCTACCCTTGCCACCCACTACCTCTGCTTAGGGCTGCAAATAAGGGAGGGATGAGAATGTCCAGACAAAGATGTGACTCACTGTCCAAGCTAACTTGATGGCATAAGATGAGTGTGTTGCTTCCCTTATTCCACCTTTCCCCTTCTCCCTTCTAAGTCTTATTTGGAAATAATTTTAGCATAATAATGTATCTAAAGATAAACAGTGGGTACTAATGCTCACCAGGGCTCAAGGAGATGAGGGGAAGAAAGTACTCAGCAAAGCTAGAACACATCTAGCAGTTTCATCTTGCTCCTGACAACTCCTGGTGTAGAAAAAAAACAAACAAAAACCTAAAGGAAATGAAAATTTTCCCTGTTCTTCTTCACCAGAGATTTAAATTTAAACTGAGTCCATATATCTTAGGACTTAATCTTAAATTATAACACTGAGGCATTTCCCCTCTTGGCTCAATGGTTAAAAAACCCAACTAGTATCCATGAGGATATGGCTTCGATACCTGGCCTTGCTCAGTGGGTTAAGGATCCGGTGTTGCCGTGAGCTGTGGTATAAGTTGTAGACACGGCTCCGATCCCATGTTTCTGTGGCTGCGTGTAGGCCAGGAGCTGCAGCTCCAATGTGACCCCTAACCTGGAAACTTACATATGCCACAGGTGCAGCCATAAAACAAGATTAAAAAAAATTATAACACTGAAAAGAAAAAGATCTTCCTCTTAAAGAATGAGGAAAGAAAAATCATCAGACCCCAAAAGACTCAGTGTTCCAGAAGGGTCTCCTGAGAAATCAGACAGATAATACACTCTTAAAATGTCCCTCTAGGAAATATATTAAAACTTGTATAAATTTCTAGATCACTCTTCCAAAATAGCTCAAGAAGACATTACATCTGTGGAGAGAGAAAAATCTGAAATCAAGATGTTAGGTTGTGCTGCATGAAATTGCTATTTGATTACTTTTGAGCCACAAAACTGACAGTTTCATGTGTTCAACCAAATAAGTTGCCTTCCAATGAAAATCTGAAGAGTCAAGGGACTTGGGATAGGGACAGAGATAGATGTCATGCATATAAAAAGAAATAAGAATTAAGTAGACATTACAAAAAAACTCAAATGATTTGTCAGTTCAGTTTGAAAACCTATTGCAAGACTTAGAGGTAAAAAATAAATTAAGATAACTAGTAAGCAGATAAGATGCAATCCAAAAAGAAAAGAACAGAGCAAATGGAAGAGAAGTTATCATAAAAGACATAATTTAAAAAATTTCCAGGAGTGACATCATTAAAATGGTGACATAGATCAATCCTGATTTCAGTTCCTTCCTCACAAGAATATCAACCAGGCACTATCCATAGTCAATATACCACTATGAAAATCTTGGAACCTGGAGAGTTTGAATCACCCCTCTTGGCCAACAGATTGAGAAGAATCACATTAGCATGGTTAAAGGAGCAGTTTAACTTTGACTGCATTGCCTCTCCCTAAAAAGAGTACAGAGTTGCACAGAGAGAGCCCTTTGGGCCTACAATTTTTCCAGTGGGAGAAAGTGAACCCACAGTGACATCAGCTTCCCAAGCATTAAGGGACACTTTCTTGGAGTTTTACTCAAGTCTCATCTCATGAAGATTTCCAGGGGAACCTACAGAGTACAACAACTGTGGCAATCAGTGAGAGATGAAGGGGAGTCAGGCTGACAGCAACTAAGGCTTAGATCTTGGCAGATCATTTTCCTGCTTGAAATGGTAGCTGGGAAGAGATTTCATCCAGTAGTTCTGCCCATCTGCAGCATGAAGCTGGTGGCCATGCTGCTCTATTGGTGGCCAGGTAGCTCTACTGGAAATTCTGCCTGGTTTGTATCCCAAGCCAATGGTGTGTCCTAGCCATGGAGCCCATTTTATGGTCCTGACTGGACAGGGAAGCAAATTCTCAGTCCTGCCCAACTATTTCCATCCAGTCCCATCCCTCTAGGAAACATGGTCATAGATGTATGGCAGCTGTGGAGCTTATCAAACAACTGGTCCAGGCATGCAATGAAGCCGGCAGTTCTGCCCAACTGGCGAGCACACCTTTGGCCCCACATAACCAGGCAGAACAAGTAGTGGCCCTGAGGAACCTCAGAGCACATCCTATGGCACTGCCTAGGGATGGATTATAGCATATGACCCTGCCAAATTACTGAACATAGTGTATGACTGGGCCAAGTCAGAGATCCCAGTATGTGAACTTACCCAATTGTGATGTATAGCCTAGGTCCCCACCTGACCAGAAAGAATAGATAACAATTTCACATGACCACAGAGAACAATAACCAGCCCCGTCCAACTGTGTGGTATAGCCAAAGACCTGACCAGATAAGACAGCCCAGCTAGCAGCCCTGTCCTATAGTGGAGTAGACCCAATGTTCAACCTGATTGCAAAGCCCAGCCTGCAGCACCACCTCAATGAAGGGTGGCACCATCAAGTCAGGAAGAATAGACCAAAGCCCCACTCAAACAAGAGCAGTAGCAGAGCATGTCCTGCAGCTTTGACAAGTTGTGGAATCCAACCTATGGAACTGCCCTGCCAGGGAAACTGAGACTCACCTGAATAAAGATGAGGCCCAACCAGTGGCCTGATCTGACTACAGAACACATCCAGCAACATGGTCAAACCCAGGGGCTCACCCAACTGTCCCACTTAAATGAAGAGCCTAGCCAACAGTAACATCTAACTATGGATATTAGCAACACACCATGACCCAAGAGCATGGGTAGTGGTCTCAACCAACAAGAGATCCCAATAACAAGCCCCAACTATCTATGAACATCACCAGCTGATCCACATAGTACCCACCAAAAATTGAGCTCTTTCCTGAAGTTTTCCCATGCTGGAAGAGGTGACCACTTGCAAATATCAATGCAAGGCATCAAAACCACAAAGAGCTGGATAAACATGATACCATCAAAGGAAACTAATAAAACTCCAATAGCTGGTGAAATAGAAATGGAGATTTATGAACTGTCTGACAAAATATTCTGAATTCTCTTAAAGGAGTTTATGAACTATAAGAACACACAGCTAAATGAAATTAGGAAAATAATGCAAGAACAAAATGAGAAGTTCAAAAAAGAAATAGAAACCAATCTGAACTGAGAAATTACTAGTAAAAAGATTGAGTCAGTAATCAAAAACTTCCCACCAAAAAATAGGTCCAGGACCAGAAGTCTTCACTATGACATTCTACGAAACACTCAAATAATAAATACCAATCCTCTTCAAATGATTCCAAAAAATAGAAGAGGAAAGATAACTTCAAAATGTATTTTAGGAGTTCCCATCATGGCGCAGCGGAAACGAATCCGACTAGGAACTATGAGGTTGTGGGTTCAATACCTGGCCTTGCTCGGCAAATCAAGGATCTGGTGTTGCCATGAGCTGTGGGTGTAGGTTACAGACATGGCTCAGATCTGGCATTGCTGTGGCTGTGGTGTAGGCCAGTAGCTACAGCTCTGATTAGACCCCTAAACTGGGAATCTCCATATGCTGTGGGTGCTGCCCTAAAAAAAAGACAAAAAGACAAAAATATGTACTTTAAAAGGCCAGCATTACTCTGATAACAAAACCAGACAATAACACCACAAAAAAATGAAATTACAGGCCAATATCCTTGATAAATATAGATGCAAAATTTTGAACACAATTTTAAGCAAACTGAATTTAACAATGCATTAAAAGGATCATATACTATGATCAAGTGGGATTCTCCCAGGGATGCAAGAATCATTCAACATCGACAAATCAACATGATGCATCACATTAATGAAATGAATGATACAAATCACATAATCATCTCAATAGATGCAGATAAAGCATTTGACAAAATCCAACATTCATTTATGACAAAAACTGTCAAATCAGGTATAGAAGAAATGTACCTCAACATAATAAAGACCATAACTGAGAAGTTCACAGCTAACATCATACTTAATGGTTAAAAAACTAAAAGCTTTTCCTCTAAGATAAGGAACAAGACAAGGATGCCTACTTTATTTTTATTCAATATAGTATTGGAAGTCCTAGCCAGAGAAACAGGAAGAAAAAGAACAAAACTCATCAAATTGAAAAGGAAGAAATAAAACTGTCACTATTTGCAAATGATATATAGAGGAAACTCTAAAGTCTTCACCCAAAAACTGCTAGAATAAACAAATTCAGCAAAATTACATGATACAAAAATAGAAATTTGTCGTATTTCTATACACTAATAATAAAGTAACAGAAAAAGAAATTAAGAAAACAATTTTATTTACAATTGAAATACAGGAGTTCCCACTGTGGCTCAGAGGAAATGAATCCAACTAGGAACCATGAGGTTGCAGGTTTGACCCCTGGCCTCACTCAGTGGGTTAAGGACCTGGCGTTGGTGAGCTGTGGTATAGGTTGCAGACATGGCTTGGATCCTGCGTTGCTGTGGTTGTGGCATAGACCGGCAGCTGTGGCTCTGATTGGACCCCTAGCCTGGGAATGTCCACATGCTGCAGGTGTGGCCCTCAAACGACAAAAGACAAAAAAAAAAATACATAGGAATAAATTTAACTAAGGACATGAAAGTCTTATAAATGAAAATGCTAAGATATTGAGAATGAAGTTGAAAAATACTATTGCAGGTGGTGATCAAGAGGCTGTGACAAGTAGTGGACCTGTGAGCTGGACACAGGCAAGTACAGGTTTCTATATACACCCATTTTTAAAATGTACGTTCCATTCACTACTCCCATACTAGGAGCTGTTTCAAGGACATATCCTTGAAAGGGTGGGGTACTTTTGACTATCTGGACTGAATAAGTGACTGAACACAGCTAAGGCCTCCATATAAACTTTTTAGATACTGGAAGGCAGGTATGGAGACCTCTTCATCTTGCGGCCACCCAAGAAAAACCTTCATGTAAATTCCTTGAGTATTAATACTGCCACCTAGAAATCTGGAGTAGTCTATCTCTTTATTCAGTCTTTGTTTGCCCTGCATATATAGGAGATAGTTTCAGATTTTACCCAGGGAACTGCCACCGTTTTGAACTAACATAGACATAACTGAATGGGAAAATATTCTGCGCTCATAAATTGGAAGAATATTTTTAAATGTTCACACTACTCAGAGCAATCTGTATCAAAATTCCATGGCATTTTTCACAGCTAGAGCAAATAATCCTAAAATTTTTGTAGAACCACAAAAAAAATCCTTAATAGCCAAAACAATCTTGAAAAGAATAACAAAGCTAGAGGCAATACTTTCCCTGATTTCAAACAATATTATAAAATTACAGTAATCAAAAATATGCTATTGGCCTAAAAATATACACATCAGTGGAACACAAATTAGAGAGCTCAGAAATTAACCAACATGTATGTATATGGTCAATTAATTTATGACAAATAAGCCAAGAATATTGAATAGGGAAAAGACATTCTTTCAAAAATGGTCTGGACAGCCAGACGCAAAAGAATGAAACAGAACCACTACTTTGTACTATACTCAAAAAATAAGTGCAAAGCAGGTTAGACTTGAACATAAGACCTGTAACCATAAAACTCCTCGAAAAAAACAGGTTGGTAAGCACCTACATATTGGTTTTGACTGTTATTTTTTTGGATTTGACACCAAAAGCAAAAATAGAAAGTGAGACTACGTCAAATGAAAGCTGTGCACCAAATGAAATCATCAACAAAATTAAAAGGCAACCTAACAAATAGAAGAAAATAATTGCCAATAAGATATGTGGTAAGAGGTTTATATACATAAAGAACTTAAAATTATACAATAATAAAACCATAAACAACCCAATATTAAAAACAGGCAGAGAATCTGAATAGACATTTTTCCAAAGAAGACATACAAATGACCGACAGGTATATTAAAAAGTCCTCAACATCACTAATTATCAGAGAAATTAAAATCAAAACCACAAGGAGATAGCATCTCACTCAGAATTATCATCACCTAAAAGACAAGACATAACACGTGTTGTTAATGATGAGGCGAAAAGAGGAGCCTTGTATACTGTTAATGGGAATGTAAATTAGTGCCAACACTATGGAAAACAGTATGGAGATTCCTCAAAAATTAAAAAGAACTATCCTGATATCTAGTGATTTCACTTCTAGGAATATATCTGGAAACGAAAACACTATGTCAAAGAGATATCTGTCCTCCAATCTTCATAGCAGCAGTATTTACAATAGCCAAAACATGGAAACAATCTAAGCATCCATTGACAGATGAATAAAGGAGTTGTAGTACATAGAAGGATCAAGATGGCAGCGTAGGAAGATCCTGAACTCATCTCCTTCCAGAAATACAACAAATCTACAAAAACGTGAAATAACTGTCTTGGAAAGGGACCTGAAATATGGATGAGCAGAGCCTCCACAACAAAGGGTAAAAGGACAACATCAAGATAGGGAGGGAAAACAGACATATGGTCTTGCCAAGGGGGGAAAAACATACCTAGTCATGGTGATCCACAATGGGCAGTAATCACAACGGTATAGTTATTTCCCTTCCGAGCAAAGGATTCAAGATCCACATCCCCCAGACCCTGCACAGGATAAAAGAGACTTCAAAATACCCAGCTTTGAAAACCAATGAAGACTATGTCTAGGAAAACTATAGAACTGCAGGGACTAGAAAACCTGATCTTAAACCTCCCCCTTTAAAAACTTGCACAAACCAAAATCCAGTGCAAAATCACAGATTGAAAAGCACACCTGCCATAGGTGAAGGGGACCCACTCTCTAATCCTGAAGCATCTTCTAGAGAGGCAAGAACCAGCCAATACTTTCCCTAGGAACTGAACATTAATGGGAGCTATTTTTGTGATTTCTGGTTACCATGCTAATACCAGATTTAGTTGGCACAACTTTGAAATTCTCCCTTTAATCTCTTAGTACCAGTGGGTACATGATGCTAAAAAGCCCCACCTACACCTTTGTCTAGGCCAGGCCTCACAGCTAGCCATACAATATCCCTGCCTACCAGTATGTTGCAGCAGTCATAGCTGGGCCCCACAAAAATAGGATGCATGCATCTCCCATAGGGGACATCACTTGAGCACCTGCCTCTGGTGGCCAGGTAGGATTGCACCTCTGAATCCCATAGGACATCTCCTAAATAAGGTCAGTCCTTTACAAATGGGAGAGATATGAGTTCCCTGGTGGCCTAATGGTTAAGTATCTGGTGTTATCAGTGCTATGGCTTAGATTCAAATCCCTGGCCCAGGAACTCCTGCATGTCATATGGGAGAGATAACTGCCTTAAGGGACCTTAGGGTCAAATATAATGGCATTCACATTATTGAGGTCCCAGGAGGAGGAGAGAGAAAACACTAGGAAAAATTATTTGAAGCAACGAGGTCCTATATATAGCACAGAGAACCATATCCAACCGCTTGGGACAGCACATGATGGAAGATGACATGAGAAGAACATATATACATGTATGACTGGGTCACGTGGCTGTACAGCAGAAATTGGCATAACACTGTAAGTCAACTATAGT
>PVHT021183630.1:11330536-11341640 GCA_004024745.2 Catagonus wagneri | reverse complement strand
AAGGGGAAGGGGAGAAGGAGAAGAAGAAGGAGAAGGAGGAGAAATAATACTGAATGAAAACTTCCTTTTACCTGAAACTTTCCTTGGGTAGGAAGCAGAAACGCAGGTCTAGGAAGCCCAGAAAGTTCCAAATAAGATGAACCCAAAGAGAAAAACACCAAGACACATTATCATTAAAATTGTGAAAGTTAAGGGTAAAGCGTGAATCCTAAAATGAGCAAGAGAAAAACAAATTACTTAACAAAGGAACCCGATAAAGCTATCAGCACACTGCTGTTGGAATGTCTATTACCAAAAAGATAGGAAATAACAAATGTTGGAGAGGATGTGGAGGAAAGGGAACACTTTTTCACCATTTATACAAATGTAAATTGGCGCAGCCACTGTAAAATAATACAGTGATTTTTCAAAAAGTTAACAGTACTACCATATAACCCAACTATTCCACTTCTGGGTATTTATCCAAAAAACATAAAAACACTAATTCAAAAAGATACATGCACCCCTATGTTCATTGAGGTTGTACTTTAAATAGCCAAGATAGAGGGACAACCAAAGTACCCACTGATGGATGACTGGATAAGAATATGATACTGACGCAAATACAGACATAGAAATATAGAAAAAGATATTGATATAAATGTAAATAATACCATTCAGCCATGAAAAAGAATGAGGTTCTACCATTTGCAATAACATGGATGGATTTTGGAGATATTATGATAAAAGAAATGTCAGGTGGAGAAAGATAAATACCATATGATTTTGCCCATATGTGGAGTCTGAAAACAAATGAAACAAAAACAAAGTCAGAGATACAGAGATCAGATTAGTAATTGTTACCAGAGGGGAAGGTAGCTTGAAGTGAGCAAAGTGGGTGAATCAACTGTACGGTGATGAATGAAAACTAGACTTACGGTGGTGATCATCTTGTAGTATACACAGATATCAAATTATAATGCTGAACACCTGAAACTTGTATAATAAAAAAATATGCAAAGATATAAAAGAAACAAAGTTATGGTGTAGCTATATAATGTAATTTTATTTAGCCATAAAAAAGAAGGAAATCTTGCCATTTGTGACAGCCTGGGTGGACCTCAGGGCACTACGCTAAGTGAAGTAAGTCAGACAGCTGAAGACAAGTACCACATGATCTCATTTATATGTAGAATCTAAATAATAAAAAAATCAAACTCATAGAAACAGAGAACAGATTGACAGATTGGTAGTCCATATGCCGCAGGGTTGGCAGTAGGGGGGGTGAAAAGGTTAAGAAGGTCAAAAGGTACAAACTTCCACTTGTAAAATAAATGAGTCATGAGAACATAAAGCACAGTATGGCAACTATAATTAATAATACTGTATTGCACATTTAAAAGTTGTTAAGATAGAGCTTAAAAGCCTTCCTTACCAGAAAAAAAAACTTAAAACTGTGTATGGTGATGGATATTAACTAGATTTATTGTGGTTATCATTTCTTAATTTATGCAAATAGTGAATCATTATGTTGTACACCTGAAATGAATGTAATTCTACATGTCAGTCAATTATATCTCAATAACAAAAAGACAAAGTATGAAATCAGGCATAGTTGGGTCTTGTTAGATGACACAAGACTCCCATACTTCCAGGTTTAGGACCTCTTCAGCAGGGGAAAGACAGCATGATTCTGTCGTTAAAACAGGTAGTTGGTAATGCAAAACCACTCATTCCTCCATTCAGTAAGTGTGTTTGGGGGAGTTCCCATTACGGTGCATCAGAAACGAATCCGACTAGCATCCGTGAGATGAGGCTTCAATCCCTGGCCTTGCTCAGTGAGTTAAGGACCCAGCATTGCTGTGAGTTGTGGTGTAGGTCACAGACATGGCTCAAACCCCACGTTGCTGTGGCTGTGGCATGGACTGGCAGCTGTAGCTCCGATTCAACCCCTAGAGTGGGAACTTCCATATGCCGCAGGAGCAGCCCTAAAAAGCAAGGCAAAACAAAACAAAAAAAGTGCACAGTAATGCCTAATCCTTAACCTACTGAGCAAGGTCAGGGATCGAAACTGCGTCCTCATAGATGCTACTTGGATTCATTAACCACTGATCCACAATTAGAATTCCAAAAAAAAAAAAAAGTATGTTTTGAACTTCTACTTTATGCCTGACACAGGGCTTAGCTCTGGAACAAGGAACACACCCAGTTGCACTGCCTTTCTGTCTTATCAGTGTATTTTTTAATCTACCTTCCAACCTTTCAATGGTTAGAGCTGTTTCTTTTCTATTTTCTTCAATAGAAATACCTAAAACTCTAATATTAAGTGGCTCCAGGAAGAATCCCATAATGCTTCACCTATTAACAATAGGTCCTGAAGAATGTGATGCCATCACAGTCCACAAGGGAATGCTCCACATCCACTGTTCTCTATCCTTGGTCCAGGCACAGGTCGCTATTTCAGAGAGTGGCAGGAATCTAGCTTCCACAAACTCCATAATCCTGAACAAAGACTAGACTCCACAATAGCATAACTTATCAGAATTAGTAGGAAAATATTATTGCTTCTATGATATGCTCCCTAATTTCAATGGTTTATTTAAAATTATCAGTAAAATTATAATTTATGCATTACAGTACATTCAGATGAGATCAGCCAACAGGTTTTGTTCAGGTCAAGAACTGCAAGACAGCTCTCAAGACTCACTGTTTAACCTCAAACTCTACTTTGATAATTCATGATAAGGATTTATCTTCTGATGGCCATTCAAAACATTTTTTACAGGAGTTCCTATTGTGGAAATGAATCTAACTAGCATCCATGAGGACGGAGGTTTGATCTGGCCTTGCTCAGCATTGCCATGAGCTGTGGTGTAGATTGCAGCTCAGATGTGGCATTGCTGTGGCTGTAGTGTAGGCCAGAAGCTGCAGCTCTGATTCCACTCCTAGCCTTGGAACCTCCATATGCCCTGGGTGTGGCCCTAAAAAGACAAAATTCTTTACATCCTTACTTATAGTTTTCCATCAACTTCATATGTCAAATATGGAATCTGGAGCTATAAGTAGTCAACTCTTATTAGTCATTTCACTGTTTCCTTGATTCCTCTTATTCTTCTGTCCTAACTCTCCGTTAATTTCCCCATGGCTCCCAATCCTGAGCTGGTAGCTATTGCTGGGGTCATCAAGACAAATGATCCCATCACTAGCCATGTTTTAATCAATTTTTTAATTCAATAGTTTACTCATTCCACTGAAATGTATCAAGTGCTGCAATATGCTTTATTATGCTAAGTGGGGAAAGAAAAAAATGAATGAAACCATTCACTGAGGTATGTGTTGTTTTTGTGCTATACTGATTTGATTATTGTAGCTTTGCAGTATAGTTTGAAACCAGGGATTATGATACCTCTGGCTTTGTTCTTCTCAATATTGCTTTGGCTACTTTGGAGTCTTTTGTATTTCCATAAAATTTTAAAATTGTTTGTTCTAGTTCAATGAAAAATGTCATTGGCACTTACAGGCATTGTATTAAGTCTCTGGATTGCCTTGAGTAGTATGGTCATTTTAACAATGTTAGTAATTCCAATCTAAGAACATGGTATATCTTTCTGTATGTTTGTGTCATCATCAATCTTTTCCATCAGTGTCATATTATGGGTACAGGTATTTTTTCTCTTTAGTTGGATTTGTTCCTAGGCATTTTATTTTTTTCAATGTAATTATAAATGGGATAATTTTCTTAATTTCTCCTTTGATAGTTTTTTGTTAGTGTATAAAAATGCCACATATTTCTGTATATTAACTTTGTATCCTGAAATTTTACTGAATTCATTGATGAGTTCTAGTAGTTTTTTGGTGGCATCTAGGATTTTCTATGTATCTTATTATATCATCCACAGTGACAGTTTTCCTTCTTTCTTTCCAATTTGGTTTCTGTCATTTTTTTTTCTGATTGCTACAGCAAAGAATTCCAATATTATGTTGAATAAAAGTGCTGAGAGTGAGCATCCTTGTCTTGCTCTTGATCTTAGAGAAAATGCCTTTAGCTTTTTGCCCTTGAGTATTATGTTAGATGTGGGCTTGTTATACATAGCCTTTGTTATGTTGAATTACGTTCCCTCTACACCTACTTTGTGGAGAGTTATTATCTTGAATGGATGTTAAATTGTGTCAAAAGCTTTTTCTGCACCTGTTGAGATGATCACATGATTTTTATTCTTCAATTGGTTAATGAAGTTTATATTGATTGATTTGCAGATATTAAACCATCCTTGCATTGATTTATAGATATTGAATCATTCTTGCATGATCTTTTTGATCATGTTGCATGATCCTTTTAATGTATATTTGGATTTGTTTACTTAATATTTTGTTGAGTATTTTTAATTTATATTCATCAATGATATTGACCTGTAATTTTCTTGTGTGTGGTAACTGTCTGGTTTTGGTAGTAGTGATAATTGCTTGCAGAATGAGTTTGAAAGCATTACTTCTCTGCAATTTTCTGAAATAGTTTGAGAAGAATAGGTGTTAATTCTTCTCTAAATGTCTGGTCCTGGAACTTTGTTGGGAGTTTTTTTTTTTTCTGATTCAATTTCATCAAGTAATTGATCTCTTAATATTTTCTATTTTGTCCTGATTCAGTTCTGGGAGCTTGTACATTTCTAGGAATTTGTTCATTCCTTCTAGGTTGTCAGTTTTATTAGAATATACTTGTAACTTTTATAATTCTTTGTATTTCTGTGGTGTCAGTTGTAACTTGTTTTCATTTCTGATTATATTGAATTGGGTCCTCTTTTTCCCCTGATGAGTCTGGCTAAAGGCCTGTCAATTTTGTTTACCTTTTCAAAGAAACACCCTTTAATTTCATTTATCTTTTCCATTGTTTTTTAGTTTCTGATTTATTTCTCCTTTGAATTTTATTATTTCTTTCCTTCTGCTAACATTGGGTTTTCTTTGTTCTTTTCTTTCTAGTTTCTTTAGATGTATGATTAGGTTGTTTGAGATTTTTCTTGTTTACTGAAGTAGTCTTGTTTCACAATAAAATTCTCTTAGAACTGCTTTTGCTATGTCCCATAGATTTTGGATTGTGTTTTTTTTTTTTTTTTCGTTTGGTCTCTAGGCATTTATTTATTCCTCCTTGATTTCATATATTGGTTGTTTAGTAGCATACTGTTTAGCCTCCATTTATTTGTGGTCTTTTTAAGCTTTTATCTTGGAATTAATTTCTAGTCTAATAGCATTGTGGTTGGAAAAGAAGACTGATAAGATTTCAGTCTTTTTAAAACTTACTGATACTTGTTTTGTGGCCTAGTATGTGATCTATGCTATAGAATATTCCATGCGCTCTTGAAAAAAAAGTATATTCTGCTGCTTTTGGATGGAATATTATATACACACACACATATATGTATATTTATACACATAGATATAGATATCTGTATTTATATCTCATCTATCAATCTAATTTGCCATTTAAGGTTGATGTTTCTTTACTGATTTTCTGTCTGAATGCTCTGTCCATTGATGTAAGGAGGGTGTTTTAGTCTTCTACTATTGTTGTGTTACTGTCATTTTCTACCTTTATATATGTTAATATTTTTTATGTATTTAGGTATTTTTTTGCATATATATTCACAAGTTTTACATCTTCTCCTTGAATTGACCCTTTTACCATTACATAATGTTCTTCTCTTATTACATTCTTTGTTTTAAAGTCTATTTTAAAGTATTCTGTTTGATGTAAGTACTGCTAAACTGGCTTTATTTTCATTTGCATTTTAATGGAATACTTTTTCCCATACCCTCAGCCTGTGTGTTTCTTTAGAGCTAATGTGAGTCACTTGTAGGCAGAATGTATATCGGTTTTGTTTTTGTATCCATTCTTCCACTCTACTTTTTTTTTTTGTCTTTTTGGCTTTTAGGGCCACACCTGTGGCATATGGATTTTCCCAGGCTAGGCGTTCAATCAGAGCTGTAGCCGCTGGCCTACACCAGAGCCATGTAGGATCTGAGCCACGTCTGCAACCTACACCACAGCTCACGGCAATGCCAGATCCCCAACCCATTGATCAAGACCAGGGATTAAATCCATGTCCTCATGAATGCTAGTCAGGATCATTAACCTCTGAGCCATGCTGGGAACTCCCACTCTATATCTTTTGATTGGAGAGTTTAGTCCATTTATATTTAATTATTCATATGTATATACTTACCAACATTTGTTTGTTTATTCTTTTGCTCTTCTCCCTTGTGACTTGATAAATATCTTTAATATTTGGATTCCTTTCTGTTTCCTATTTATTATATCTAACATAGATCTCAGTTTGTGGCTATCATGAAGTTTATATATAGCTATGCATATATAATTTATATATGTATATAATAAATATGATTAAGGTGATCTAAGTTTGAACTCATTTTAACAACCCTGGATTTTGACTCAATTCCCTATGTCTAATGTTGATATTATATTTTTAAATCTTTTAGTTTTGTGCATTCCTTAACCATTTACTGTGGATACAGATGATTTTGCTTCTGCCTTTTAACTTTCCTACTAGCTTTACAAGTGAATGATCTTCTATATTTACTGTATATTTGCTTTTACTAATGAGATTTTCCCTTTTATAATTTTCATACTTCTAGTTGTGGCTTTTTCTTTTCTACTTAGGTAAGTACCTTTAACATTTCTTGTAAGGCCAGTTTCTTGGTGCTGAACTTTTCACTGTCTGTAAAACATTACATCTCTTCTTCAAATCTGAAAGATAGCCTTGCCAGGGAGACCATTCTTTGTTGTAGATTTTTTGCCTTTCATCACCTGAAATATAACAAGTTGCTCCTTCTGATCTGCAGAATTTCTACTGACTCAGCTGATTGCATTATGATAGTTCCTTTGTAGTTCCTTTGTAGTTGCTTTTCCCTCACTGATTTTAATATTCTCTATTTTTTGCATCTAATTACAATGTATCTTGATGTGGACCTCTTTGAGTTGGTCTTGTTTTGGACTCTGTGCTTTCTGGCCTGGATGTCTGCTTCCCTTCCCAGGTTAGGGAAATTTTTAGCTGTTATGTCTTCAAACATGTTCTCTGCCTCTCTCCCTCTTTCTTCTTCTGAAACCTATATAATGCAAATATCAGTGTGCCCTGATGTTCTCTTAGTGGTCTCTTAAGCTTTACTCATTTTTTTTTCTGCTCATCTTAAGTGATTTCACTACTCTGTCTTCTAGTTCACTGATCTATTTCTTTGTGCCATTTTATGTACTCTTGATTCCTTCTAGTGTTATTTTTTATTTCATTTCACTTCAGCTCTCTTTGGTTCTCTTTATATTTTCTATCTCCATGTTAAACTTCTGTGTATATTCATTCTTCTCCCAAGTCCTTTAAGCAGTGTTATGATCACTACACTGAACTCTTTTCCAGGTAGATCACTTAGTTGTTCGTCTAAGGTTCCTCTGCTGCCTTATTTTGCCTAATGCTCTTTTTTTTTCCTATATACTATTTGGGTTAGTTTCATTTCTCACTCTTGGATAGATGGATCTATATGGAAGACTTCCTATGGGGCCCAGTAGCACACTCCCCTCTAGCATCAGAACTATTCTCTAAGGGGTTCCCTTGGTGTTCCTCCCTTCTGTTGTGGTGGAGTCAAGTACTATGGGGATGCTGGTCCCCATCCAGTTGATTACCATATCTTGACTAGCAAGAAGGCCACCGGTCACTGGTGGGCATGGCATGGCCAGGTTCTGGCAGGGCTGGAAGGCCTGGTCCTGGTGCCTGTCTGTTGGTGTGTGCATGGCCACAGCAGTTTGGAATTTGTATTGCCTCCTAGTAGGAATTGCTTGGGCCTGAGGCTATTGTTTGTCCATTCATGGGTAGGGCCTTATCCTGGGGCAGCTGGTGGAGGGGCTCAAAGTGTCCCATAACTGATGTTACCTGCTAGTGGGTGGATCCAGAGCCTAGAGGATCCTGGTGCTGGTGCCCACAAATTTAAGGGTGATACCAGGTCTGAGGCTAGTGCTAACCCACTGTTAAGTGGGGCCAGGTCCCAGGGTTCCAGGGCTGGTGCCAATGCTGTGATTGTCAGAGCCTGGTTTGGGCACTAACAAGCTAGAGGGAGGACTCTAAATTTTCCTTACCAGCACTGGTGTTCTGGTGGTAGGATGAAGTCCCAAACATGACTGCCACCAGTGTTTATGTCCCTAAGGGGAATCCCAATTTTCTCCTGCCTCTCTGAAAAGCTCTCCAAGACTAGCAAGTGGGTTTGATAAAGGTTCTTTTCAAATTATAACTTCTTCCTTGGGTCTCAGGACATGTGAAATTGTGTGTGACTTTTAAGAGCAGAGCCTTTGTTTCCTACTGCTCCCTGGCTTTCCCAAAAGCAAGTCCTGCTGATATTCAAAATCAAATACTCTAGGGGATCTTTTTTTCTGGTGCGGGATCCCTGGGCTTGAAGTCTAGTATGTGGCATGGATCCCTTCATTCTTAGGGAGAACCTATGCAATTGTACTTATCCTACCATTTATGGGTTGCCTACTTGGGGATGTTGGTATTGACTTTGCTGCATTTCTGCCCCTCCTGCCCAACTCATTGTAGTTCCTTCTTTATATCTTTGGCTGTAAAATATTTTTTCTGCTATTTTTCAGGTCCTTCTCATCAATAGTTACTTCATAAACAGTTTCAATTTTGGTGTGCTTATGGTATGAGGTGAGCCCAGGGTCTTTTCATATCACCGTCTTGACCATTTCCCTCCCATCCAAACTATGTGAAGTTTAAAAGTATTTAACCTCAAAGGGAAATTATTTTAGCTATTTTCCTTAAAAATTAGTCTTATATGAAAATTCTACAGTGGAATTTCTTTTCAGAATTCTTGGTCCCTTTGAAAGTAAAACCTAAATTAACTAGAAAAGGAAGAGAAATAGAGGCTTTCATACTTGAATTCTTTCCTTTTTCAAGAGGAAGCTATATATCTTCCACAGCTATATATCTTCATGCACATAATTCTATAAATTGTTATAGCATTTACAGTCCTCAGGTATACATGCAAATTCAGTAAAATGCAAAGAGTTGCTATGGTTTTTAGATGTTTCCTCTATTCCTAAAACTGTTCCCAACTTGGCATGGATACATTATGCACAGCTTTTGAGGATCAATTCAAATGTTATTTCTTTCATGAAGTCTGTTTTTATCACTAAAGCTGGAAGCAGTTCTGCCTTCTCTAAACATGCATGCTTTTAAGGATTTACTAGATAACCTTATTCAACAGTAAATTTAACTAGACCAATTAAAACATTTAGGGATACTGTGCATATTGTGCCATAAAACTAACAGTCTCACTTTGTGAGAAATTCACTCTGACCTGGGGTTTTTCATTTTCACAAAATAGAATATTTTCTTTTGGCATTGCATCTAACTCTTCAATTTTTTTTTTAGCCTATAGAGACACTAACCACATTGAAACTGACTTATGACAAACTTTTCTTTCCACATCATATTGAGCTATCATTCCCATTCCAGTCATTTTATCTTGTAGACTTAGGAGATATTAAAGTAAGGCATTAAAAAACAAAGAAAATTAGTCATCTCATTGCCTGACCTTGAAAAATAGAATGACAGGAGGTACAAAGAGACAATTTTATTTGAGTGTCCACTTTGAAAACTATGAACAAATGAGAGGAATTGCTTACTATTCTTAGTGCTGCACAAAGTACTGAGGAGGTATTTTATACTTGGGTATTGGTTGAGCATCCTCTGTGTTTTATGCCATGTGCAGATCTGTAGCAGTGGTATGCTGGAACCAACTCTGTCAGCTGGCAAGAGCTGATACTTAAAAGTTCAGGAATTTTGTGATAAATTAGTTAGAAAACTGATGTCTTGAAATTGGCTGTGGTTGTAGTATTTACCCTGCATAAACTGGCAAACAATACAAATCAGGGTCTTTTACTTTCAAGGAGCCAGTTTATCAGCACACCACTGGAAACATATTAGTAAGTAAGATGCATTCTGAATTCCCAGGAGCTTGCTTTATTGTTGAAGGATAAGACAAATACAGCAATCATCAAAACACAAGATACCATTACTGGGCTACAATCCATACGTTAAATTCTGATACTTAAGTCTCAGTTCAGAGCAGCATTTCAGTAAAAGAGTCACAAAAGAACTTTAATTGTGTGCACTATATGTAATATGAATCCAAGGACACAGCATATCACATCTCTTAGTAGAGCGCTATTGTTTCTGACAACATGATAGACTAGAATTCTGAAATTGTCTGATCACAAGGTGGGTAATAATTTTTCATCACTCACACATGCACATACATACATAATTTTTAATGAATGGATTATTAATTTTCAAAGAAAGAGAAATCACGTGAGGCAGTAATTAAGAAGAGTTAAAAAGAAAGCAGAGGCAAAGAAGAGAATAGAGTACAGTAATTATCATTGAGGCTTCTGTGGATACTTACATTGCTAACTATAGATTCTAGGTAGAGAGTAAAAAAAATTTTTTTGAATTTAAAAATAGCCTTTCCCCAACTTCTAAATCCACAAAAGGAGAAGTTAAAAATAATATTGGAGGACTTGACACCCCACTTACATAAATGGAGAGATCACACAGACAGAACATCAATAAGAAACACAGGCTTTAAATGACACATTAGACTAGATGAACTTAATTGATATTTATAGAATATTTCATCCAAAAGCAGCAGAATACACATTCTTCTCAAGCTCATATGGAACATTTTCCAAGATAGATCACATCTTGGGCCACAAATCAAGCCACAGTAAATTTAAAATTGAAATCATATCAAGCATCATTTCCAACCACAATGCTCTAAGATTAGAAATAAACTAAAATGAAAAAAACTGCAAAAACACAAATACATGGAGAGTAAATAATATACTACTAAACAAACAATGGATCACTGAAGAAATCAAAGAGGAAATAAAAATACCTGGGAATAAACTTGACCAAGGAGGTGAAAGACTTACATGCAGAAAACTACAAAGCATTAATCAAGGAGATCAAAGAAGATACAAAGAAATGGAAAGATATCCCATGCTCATGGGCCAGAAAAATAAATATTGTAAAAATGGCTATACTACCCAAAGCAACCTACAGATTCAGTG
>PVHT021183630.1:11312932-11329536 GCA_004024745.2 Catagonus wagneri | reverse complement strand
GGTTGCCAAAAGGGTGGGGGAGGGAATGGGATGGTAGGGGGGTCTGGGGTTAGTGGTTGTGGACTGTTGCCTCTGGGCTGGAGAAGCGGGGAGATCCTGCTGTATAGCACTGGGAACTATGTCTAACCACTTGTGATGAATCCATATATGTATGTGTAACCCTGTCACCATGCTGTACAGCTGGGTATAATGTAAAAATTAAAAAACAAAAACAAAATCAAAAACAAAAACAAACCTATGGGATGAAGAAAAAGTACTTCTAAGAGGGAAGGTCATAGCAATAAAATCTTGCCTCAGGAAACAATAAAAGTCTCAAAGAAACAATGTAATCTTACACCTAAAGCAATTAGAGAAAGAAGAGGAAGAAGAAGAAGGAGGAGAAGGAGAAGGGGAAGGGGAAGGAGAAGGGGAAGGGGAAGAGGAAGAGGAAGAGGAAGAGGAAGAAGAAGAAGAAGAAGAAGAAGAAGAAGAACAACAACAACAACAACAACAACAACAACAACAACAACAACAACAAAAACCCCAAGTTAGTAGAAGGAAAGAAATCATAGACCAGAGGAGAAGTAATGAGATAGAAACAAAGAAAACAATAGAAAAAAATCATGAAGCTAAAAGCTAGTTTTGGAATTCCCATTGTGGCTCAGTGGGTTAAGAACCCAACATAGTGTCCATGAGGATGTGGGTTTGATCTCTGGCCTTACTCGGTGGGTTAAGGATCCAGGATTCCTGCAAGCTGCAGCATAGGTAGCAATGTTCCTTGGATCCAGCATTGCTGTGGCTGTGGCATATGCTGCAAGCTGCAACTCTGATTCAACCCCTGGATTATGAACTTCCAAATGCCACAGTTGCAGCCATAAAAAGAAAAAAAAAGAGCTAGTTTTTTGAAGAAAATCAACAAATTTGATAAACCTTTACCCAGACTCATCAAGAAAAGAAGAGGGCTCAAATCAAGAAAATTAAAAATGAGAAAAGGAGAAGTTAAAAATGATACCATGGAAGTACAAATGATCATAGGAGATTAATACAAGCATCAGCATGCCAATAAAGTGGACAAGTGAGAAAAATGGAAAAATTCTTAAAAAATGGTACCATATTCCAAGACTAAGGAGAAATAGAAAATATAAACAGACCAATCACAAATACTAAAACTGAAACTGTGATTTAAAATTCTTGAAAAAAACAAAAGTCCCAGATCACATGGCCTCACAAGAGAATTCTATCACATACTTAGGTAATAGTTAACACCTCTCTTTCTGAAACTCTTTCAAAAAATTTCAGAGAAGGGAACACACCCAAACTCATTCTATGAGGCCATTATCACCCTGGTACCAAAACCAAAGACAGCAACAACAAAAAGAAAGAAAGAAAGAAAGAAAGAAAGAAAGAAAGAAAGAAAGAAAGAAAGAAAGAAAGAAAGAAAGAAAGAAAGAAAGAAAGAAAGAAAGAAAGAAAGAAAAAGGAAAAGAAAAGAAAGAAAGAAAAGAAAAGTAAAGAAAAGAAAACTACAGGCCAATATTGCTGATGAACATAGATGAAAAAAACCTTCAACAAAACATTAGGAAACTGAATCCAACAATACACGAAAAGAATCATACACAATGATCAAGTGGGATTTATCCTAGGGATGCAAGTATTCAATATCCACTAATCAGTGTGATTTACTGCATTAACAAATTGAATAACAGAAACCGTTCAGTCATTTCAATAGATGTAAAAAAAAGTTTTTGACAAAATTTAACACCCATTTCTGACAAAAAAAAAAAAACCTCCAGCAAGTGGGCATGGAGGGAACCTACCTCAACATAATAAAGGCCATATGTGACAAACCCACAGCTAACATTATATTCAATGGTAAAAAGCTGAAAGCATTTTTGCTAAGATCGGGAACAAGACAAGGATGTCCACTCTCGCCACCTTTATTCAACATAATTTTGGAATACCTAGCCCCAGAAATCAGAGAATAAACAGAAATAAAAGGAATCCAAATTGGAAAAGAAGTGAAACTGTTGCTGCTTACAGATGACAAGACAATATACACAGAAAATCCTAAAATCTTAAATGTCCTATCAGAAAACTACTAGTCCTCATCAATGCATTTGGTAAAGTTGTAAGATACAACATTAATACGTAGACATGTCTCATATTTCTATACACCAACAATGAAATATCAGAAAGAGAACTTAAGTAAACAACACCTTTTCCATTGAATCACAAGGACTAGTATACCTAGGAATAAAACTACCTAAGGAGGGAAAAGAGCTGTACTCTAAAAATTATAAAACAATGATGAAAGAAATTGAAGATGACACAGAGAGATGTAAAGATATACATTTTCTTGGATTGGAAGAATCAATATTATAAAAATGAATACAGTACCCAAGGCAATCTACTGATTTAATGCAATGCCTGTCAAATTGTCAATGGCATTTTTCACAGTTTTTTTTCACATATTCAAAAAAACTTGCATAGAAACACAAAATAAACCAATACCCAAAGCAAAGCAATCCTGATAAAAACAGAGCTGGAGGAATAGGCCCTCTGACTTCAGACTATACTATAAAGTTACATTCATTAATATGGTATGGTACTGACACAAAAATAGCAATATAGATCAATGGAACAGGATAGAAAGCCCGGGGGGGGGGGGGGGACTCGCACACCTATGGTAAATCAATCTATGACAAAAGAGGCAAGAATATACAGTAGAGAAAGACAGTCTCTTCCATAAGTGGTTCTGGGAAAACAATATGTAAAAGAAAATGCAGAACATTCTCTTACATCATACACAAAAATAAACTCAAAATGGATTAGAGACTTAAATGTAATACCTGATACTGTAAAACTCTTGGAGGAAAACATATGCTGAAAACCATTTGACATAAATCACAACAATATCTTTTTGGATCCACTTCCTAGAGTAATGAAAATAAAAACAAAAATAAAAGTGGGAACTAATTAAACTTAAAGGCTATTTTACAGCAAAGAAAACAATTAAAAAATGAAAAGACAACCCACAGAATGGTAGAAAATATTTCCAAATGAAGTGACTGCCAGGGAATTAATCTCAAAGCTATACAAACAATTCATGCAGCTCAATATAATAAAAAACCCAAAGGACCAATAAAAAATGACCTAAATAGACATTTCTCCAAAGAAGACATGCATGTCCAGAAAACACATAAAAAGATGTTCATCATCGCTAAGTATTTGAGAAATGCAAATCTAAACTACAGTGTGGTATCACTTCACACCAGTCAGAATGGCCATCATCAGAAAGTCTATAACAAATTCTGGAGAAGTAAGAGATGCTACAACTCTGTTGTCTGCAAAAGGATGGCACAACAAAAACCTATAAAAATGAAAAGACAGAGAACTGTAACTCAGATAAGGGAGACAGAAAAGACCCCAGAAAAACAGCTAAGTGATCTGAAGATTATCAGTCTCCAGGAAAAAGACTTTTGACTGATGATGCTGAAGATGATTCAAGACATTGGAAATAACCTGGAGGCAAAGACTGATAATTTACAGCAAACACTGAGCAAAGAAATACAAGATTTAAAACTAAAGGAAGAATAGATGCAAAATACAATAACTGAAATAAAAATTTCATTAGAAGCAACCAACAGCAGAATACAGGAGGCAGAAAAACAAATAAGTGAGGGGGAGGACAGACTAGTGGAAATCACCAATGCAGAACAGAAAAGAGAAAAAAAAGATTGAAAAGAAATGAAGTGAGTCTCAGAGAACTCTGGGACAATGTCAAACACACTAACATCTGTATTAAAGGGTTGCAAGAAGGAGAAGAGAGAAAGGGACAGAAAAAATCTTCAAGAGATAATAGCCCAAAACTTCCCTAACATGGGAAAGGAACCATTCACTCAAATCCAGGAAGTGCAACAAGTACCATATAAAATAAACCCAAGGAGGAACACCCTGAGATACATATTAATCAAACCAACCAAAGTTAAAGACAAAGAGAACATATTAAAAGATGCTAGGGAAAAGAAACAAATAACATCCAAGGGAACAACAATAAGATTAACAGCAGAATATTCAGCAGAAACTCTGCAGGCCAAAAGGGCATGGCATGATATACTTAACCTGATGAAAGGAAAATATCTCCAACAAAGATTACTTTACCCAGCAAGGCTCTCATTCAGATTTGAAGGAGAAATCAAAAGCTTTACAGATAAGCAAAAGCTAAGAGAATTCAGCAACACTAAACCAGCCTCACAACAAATACTGAAGGAACTTCTCTTGGCATAAAAGAAAAGGCCACAACTAGAAACAAAAATACCACAAATAACAAGGCTCACCCAGTAAAGGCATATATAAGGATAGGAAATCATCCACACACAATTATGCTACCAAAATCAGAAATCATGAGAAGAGGAGGGTACAAATGCAGAACACTGTAGGTGCACTTGCAATTAAGAGACCAACAATTTAAAACAAGCTCGTATAAATATAGACGCCTATACCAAAACTTCAGGGCAACTGCTGACCAAAAATATACAATTGATACACATAATAAGATAAGAAAGATCAACTCAAATACAGCATTAAAGATAGTCATCAAACCACAAGAGGCAAGAACAAGAGAAGGGAAGAAGAAAGAACAACAAAACCAAATCCAAAAGAGTTAATAAAATGGCAATAAGTACATACATATCAGTAATGACCTTAAATGCAAATGGACTAAATTCCCCAACCAAAAGACATAGGCTGACTGAATGGATATGAAAACAAGATCCATATATATGCTGTCTTTAAGAGACCCACTTCACTTCTAGGGACACATACACATTGAAAGTGAGAGGATGGAAGAAAATATTCCATACAAATGGAAATCAAAAGAAACCTGGAGTAGCAATACTCATATCAGACAAAATAGACCTTAAAATGAAGAATATTTTTAGACACAATTAAGGACATTACATAATGATCAAAGGATTAATCCAAGAGGAAGATATAACAATTTGAAATATATATGCACCCAACACAGGGTCACCACAATATATAAGGCAACTTATAACAACCTTAAAAGGAGAAATTGACAATAATACAATAATAGTGGGGGTATTTAACACCCCACTTAGAGCAATGGACAGATCATCCAGACAGAAAATCAATAAGGAAACTTGGGCCCTGAATTAAGCATTAGACCGGATGCACTCAATAGATATTTGTAGGACATTCCATCCAAATGCAGCAGAAGGACATTCTTCTCAAGTGTATACAGAACATTCTCTAATATTGATCACATTCTAGGCTGCAAATAAAGCCTAGGTAACTCTAAGAACTTTGAAATGATATCAATCATCATTTCAGACTACAGTGTATGACTGGAAATAAACAAGAAAAAAAACCGCAAAAAACACAAACGTGAAATAACATGCTACTAAACAACCAATGGATCACTGAAGAAATCAAAGAAGAAATTTAAAAATGCCTAGAGGCAAATGACAACAAAGATACAACACTCCAAAACATATGGGATACAGCAAAAGCAGTCCTAAGAAAGAAGAGTATAGCAATAAAAGCCTACTTCAAGAAACAAGAAAAAGCTCAAACAATCTAACTTTACATCTAAAGCAGCTAGAGAGGGAAGAATAGACAAGACCTAAAGTTAGCAGAAGGAGAGAAATCATATAAGATCAGAGCAGAAATCAATGAAATAGAAATGAAGAAATCCATAGGAAAAAAATCAATGAAACTAAAAGCTGGCTCTTTGAAAAGATCAACAAAATTGATAAACCCTTAACCAGACTTACCATGAAAAAAGAGATAGGACTCAAATCAATAAAATTAGAAATGAAAAAGAAGTTACAAAGGACATCACAGAAATAAAAAAGATCACGAGACTACTACATGCAACTGTATGCCAACAAAATGGAAAACCTAGAAGAAATGTACAAATTGTTAGAAAAGTACATTCTTCCAAGACTAAACCGAGATGAAATATAAAAGAAAGGACAAATCACAATTTCTGAAACTGAAACTCTAATTTAAAAATTTCCAACAAACAAAAGTCCAGGACCAGATGGCTTAACAGGAGAATTCTATCAAATATTTAGAGAAGAGCTAACACCTATCCTCTGAAACTGCAGAGGAACACTCCCAAACTCATTCTATCAGGCCACCATCACCCTGATACCAAAACCAGATAGAGACATCACAAAAAAAGAAAATTACAGGCCAACTTCACTGAATATAGATGCAAGAATCCTCTACAAAATACTACCATATCGAATCCAGCAATACATTAATAGGATTGTACATTGTGATCAAGTGGTCTTTATTTCAGGGATGAAATGATTCAATATCCACAAATCAGTGTGATATACCACATTAACAAGCTGAAGAATAAAAACCATACAATCCTTTCAATAGATGCAGAAAAAGCCTTTGACAAAAATCCAACACCAATTTCTGGTAAAAAAAAAAACCTTCAGAGGTGGGCATAGAGGGAACCTCCTTCAACATAATAAAGGCCCATGTGTGACAAACCCAGAGCTAACATAATTCTCGATGATGAAAAGCTGAAAGAATTCCCACTGAGATCAGGAACAAGAAAGGATGTCTGCTCTTGCCGCTACTAGTCAATATAGTTTTGTAAGTCTTAGCCACGACAATCAGAGAAGAACAAGAAATAAAAGGAATCCAAATTGTAAAGGAAGAAGTAAAACTATCACTATTTGCACCTGACATGATACTAAGAGAATTCTAAAGACTCTACCAGATAACCACTGGAGTTCATAAATGAATTTGACAAAGTCACAGGATACAAAATTAATACACAGAAATCTAGTGCATTTCTATATAGTAACAATGGCATATCAGAAAGAGAAATTAGTGAAGCACTCCCATTTACCATCACATCAAAAATAATAAAATACTTAGGAATAAATGTACCTAAAGAGACAAAAGACCTGTACTCTGAAAACTCTAAGACACTGATGAAAGAAATCAAAGATGGCACAAACAGATGGAAAGGCATACCATGCTCTTGGATTGGAAGAGTCAATATTATCAAAGTGACTATACTACCCAAGGCAATCTACAGATTCAATGCAATCCCTATCAAATTACCAAGGACATTTTTCACAGAACTAACACAAAATATTTTAAAGTTTGTTTGGAAACACAAAAGACCCAGAATAGCCAAAGCCATCCTGAGAAAGAAAAATGGAGCTAGACTAATCAGGTTCCCTGACTTCAGAATATACCACAAAGCTGCAGTCATCAAAACCATATGGTACTGGCACAAAGACAGATATATAGATCAGTGGAACAGGATAGAAAGCCCACAATTAAACCCATGCACCTACAGTCAATTAATCTATGACAAAGGAAGCAAGAATATACAATGGAAAAAACACAGTTCCTTCAATAAGTGGTGCTGGGAAAACTGGACTCCTATGTGTAAAAGAATGAAATTAGAACACTTCTTAACACCATACACAAAAATAAGCTCAAAATGGATTAAAGACCTAAATAGAAGACCAGATGCTATAAAACTCTTAGAGGAAAACATAGGCCAAACACTCTCTGACATAAACCACAGCAACATCTTCTCAGATCCACTTTCTAGGGTAATGACAATGAAAACAAAAATAAACAAATCAGACTTAAAAGTTTCTGCACAGCCAAGGAAACCCTAAACAAAACAAAAAGACATCCCACAGAATGGTAGAAAATATTTGCAAATTAAGTGACTGACAAGGGATTAATCACCAAAATTTATAAACACCTGCAGCTCAATACCAAAAAAACAAACAACCGTATCAAAAAAAATGGGCAGATTTAAACAGACAATTTTCCAAAGAAGACACACAGATGGCCCCAAAACACATGAAAAGATGTACATCAAAACTAATTATGACAGAAATGTAACTCAAAACCACTGTGAGGTACCACCTTACACTGGCCTGAATGGCCATCATCAAAAAGTCTACAAACGGAGTTCCCGTCATGGTGCAGTGGTTAACGAATCCGACTAGGAACCATGAGGTTGCGGGTTCGATCCCTGGCCTTGCTCAGTGGGTTAACGATCCGGCGTTGCCGTGAGCTGTGGTGTAGGTCGCAGACGCGGCTCGGATCCTGCGTTGCTGTGGCTCTGGCAAAGGCCGGCGGCTACAGCTCTGATTAGACCCCTAGCCTGGGAACCTCCACATGCCGCAGGTGCGGCCCTAAAACGACAAAACGCAAAAAAAAAAAAAGTCTACAAACAATAAACGCTGAAGAGGGTGTGGAGAAAAGGGAACACTATTATTATACTGTTGGTGGGAATGTAAATTGGTGGAACCACTGTGGAAAACAGTATGGAGGTTCCTCAAAAAACTAAAAATAGAATTACCATTTGATCCAGCAACCCCACCCCTGGACATCTATCCAGAGCAAACCATGACTCAAAAAGACACATGTAGTCCAATGTTCACTACAGCACTATATACAATAGTGAAGACATGGAAACCTAAATGTCCATCGACAGAGGAGTGGATAAAGAAGATATGGTACATATACACAATGGAATATTACTGAGACGTTAAAAGAAAAGAAATAACGGCATTTGCAGCAACATGAATGGATCCAGAAATTATCATGCTAAGGGAAGTCAATCAGAGAATGAGACACCAACATCAAATGCTATCACTTATATGTGGAATCTCAAAAAGGACACAATAATAAATCCTGGAGAGGGTGTGGAAAAAAGACAACTCTTCTGTGGGGTTGGTGGGAATATAAATTGTTGCTGCCACTATGGAGAACTGTATGGAAGTTCTTCAAAAAGCTAAAAATAGACCTATCATATGATTCAGCACTTGCACTCCTGGGCATACATCCAGAGAAAACCATAATTTGAAAAGGGATGTGCACCCCAAAGTTCACTGCAGCACTATACAACAGCCAAGTCACGGAAGCAACTTAAATGTCCATCAGCAGAGAGATGGATAAAGAAGATGTGGTACATGCATACAATTGAATATTACTCAGCCATAAAAACAATGAAATGATGCTATTTGCAGCAACATGGATGGACATAGAGATTATCATACTAAGTTTAAGTCAGAATGACAAAGACAAACGTACAGCATCACTGATATGTGGAACCCAAAAAATGATACAAATGAACTTATTTACAAAACATACTTACAGACTTCAAAAACAAAGTTATGATTACCAAAAGGGACAGGTTGAGGGGAGGGATGGATTGGGGGTCTGGGATTAGGATATGCACCTTATTGTATATGAAATGGATGGTCAACTGGTACCTGCTGCATAGCACAGGGAACTCTACACAATATTCTGTGATAACCTCTATGGGAAAAGATCTGCAAAAGAGTGGGTATGTATGTACGTATAACTGTATCACTTCGTTGTATAGCAGAAATTATCACAACACAGTAAAATCAACTGTACTTCCATAAAACATTAAAAATGGGAAAAAAATTTTAAAAATCATTTTCTGAACTTCTATATTAAATAAGTAGCCCTAGACAGAACCCATTTAGGACCCATAATCTCATAAGAAAATTCTAGTTAACATGGACCTGCATCTGAGTGACTCTGGGTCTTTGGGGAGAAAGAAAATTTCCCTGGAGAAACACATCTTTCATAGAAATTACAGAAAGTGTCCCCCAGAAGAATGGAGTTCCAAAACAAAAAAAATCACCAAATATATGAAAAAAAATCATCCTGAGTAAAAGAAAACAAAGAAAAAGCTACAATGACAAACTGTATCTATAAAAACTTCAGACACCAGAATTATCAGATATAGTATAAGCATATACTTAATTGATGTAGTATAATTAGGTATATAAAATATATTTGAAGAAGTAAAAGGGCGAATTTAGAAATGAATAAAAATAAGCAGACTTGAAAAAGATAGAATTTCTTGGAACAAAGTATGTAATAATTTAGTTGTTAAAGCCCTGTAGAAAAGTTCATGAGCATAACAAAGTCAAATGAAGAAATTATTTGTGAACTGACAGGAGGGTGTGTACAGTTTGGGACTACTTTTAGACATCAGGCATAATATTTTACACATTTCTTTAGTGAGAAATCATATAATAAAATTTTTAAGAACTTGAAAACACCCTCATTTCATTATCATTCTTTATATTTCCAACTTCTTATTATGAAAAGATTTTAAATATAGAATGGTTGAAAGAACAGTACAAAGCCAAAACTAGTATGTGTAAATGTAAATTTATATACCTGTGTTTTTCCTGAAGCACCTCAAGGTAAACTGCAAAGGTCATGACGTTTCACCCTTAAACATTTCAGTATGTATCTAATTAAGGGTAGGTGGGAAAATATGAGATTTCAAGCCAGGAAAGATTGAATTGAAAGGTCCAATAACCAACCACTAGAATTCCAATGAAACTAAGATAAAGAGTGAAGGAGAGGAAATATTTCAAGGAATAACATTTTAGACTTCCTAAAATGGGGATAAATGATAACATTGAAAGAGTAAAGAAACCCAATGAATACCAAACAAGATAAATTTAAAAACTTCACACCTAGATACAATATGCCAAAGAAAAAGAGAAGATCTTAAAGTCAGCTGGAAGTTCTTAAAAGCAGAATCCTTAAAAGGAAAAAAAGAGACAACTAAAAATCTCAACAGCTACAAAACAAACAAGCAAACATTTGAATAGTGTTTTCAAAATGCTAGGGGGGAATTATATCTTCCTATTGTTTAACTGTAAAGAAAAGAAAAGAAAAAAAGAAATTTTTCAAGAATGAGGTTGAACCTTAATCATGTGATTATATTTAGCATCTCTAACACCATGAAAAGGACACCAGACAAATCCAGGAAATGAAGAATTAATTATGTGGATGTGAGATTTTAATCATAATTCATAACATAAATTTAGAACTGGATTTCCAAACTAGTACAAGGTGAAAAAACGGAATGAGCCAAGAATCTAATGAGTTAAAAATAAGGCAAAGAAATAAAAAGTAAACAGGGAAAACCTGACGAATAGAAAACACAGAGTACACATATAAATAAAATGAAAAATTTCATCACAATTAATGGGAATGAAATGAAATTTCCTGTTCAAAGTCAATGATTTCCTGACTTGATTAAAAAAAATCCAGCTGTGGAGTTCCCATTGTGGCACAGTGGAAACTAATCTGACTAGTATCCAGGAGAATGAGGGTTCGATCCCTGGCCTCGCTCAGTGGATTCAGATTTTAAAGTGTCAATGCATTAAAAAAAGACAGTTTTAAATTAAAGAAGCTAAAGAGATTTAACAACCAAAATAATGTGAACCTGATTTTAAGGCAGCAAATTTGGGGTATATATAAGCTATTAATGTATTTTGAGAGCAACTGAGAAATTTTGAATATGGACAAAACATCAGATATTATGGAAATATCATTACTGTTTTCTTCGGTGTACTATGATATGATTAGGCAGAAAAGAGTCTGTCATAATATATGTGACTTACCTTCAGATAGTTCAGCAAAAATTTTTATCATGAGCAGCATTATTGTGAGCTGCAGTGTAGGTCACAGACTTGGCTCAGACCCCCTGTTGCTGTGGTGTAGGCAGGCAACTGTAGCTCCAATTTGAACCCTAGCCTGAGAACTTTCATATGCTGTGGGTGTAGCCCTAAAAAAAGAAAAAAAAATCCAGCTGCATGTAAAAGATTCCTAATATAAAGTTGAAAAATTATAGGAAAATGTTCATGAATACATAAAATAATAAACTCTGGTGTTACTGTATTAATATAAATGGATTTTAAGATGAAAATCATTAGCAAAAATTAGAGGTATAAATATTTTAATTCATAGGAATATGTATTGAATCTAAATTTGTAATTGCCTAAAAAATAGCTTAAGAAAACAGAATAAAGATTAATGATGTTGAATATCCTTTCATGTATTTATTGTAATCAATCCATAGTCTTTGGCAAAATGTCTATTCAAATCATTTACTGAGTTAGATTGTCTCATTATTGGATTTACATTTTTATCAATTCTAGATACTATTTCTTTTTAATTACACTTTTTCTTTTTACAACTGCGCCTGTGGCACACGCTTCTAGGACCAGGGGTTGAATCAAAGCTGCATTTGTGGACTATACCACAGCATGGGGCAACACCAGATCTGAGCCTTTTAGGTCTAAACTATTTGCTTTAGGCAATTTGAATGTTATTATACACATACACATTGAAGATTTTTATGTCATCTTGATGAATTTATTCCTTCATGATTATGAAATTACCCCTGGCAATATTTCTTGCCCTGAAATCTACTTTGTTTGATATCCATATAGTTGCTCTTTCTTTGGACTAGTGTTAACATAGTATTTCCTAGTTCTTTTGTTTTAAACCTGTATTGTTTTGTAATTAAATATATTGCACATAGCGTACAGTTCAGTTGCATTTTTTTTAATTCAACTGGACTATACCTGCTTTTAATACAGATGTTTAGATTTTTTATATTTAATATGGTTATTAATATTATTTTCTGTATTTTTTAAAATCTTCAAAAATTTTTTAAAAAGTTGTTTTATTGAGGTTAGTTGATCTACAAGGTTGTGATAACTTCATGCTACACAACATGTACATGCACCATTCTTTTTCAGATTCTTTCCCACATAGATTATCACAGAACATTGGGTAGAGTTCTCTGTGCTGTACAGCAGGTCTTCATTGGCCAGTCAATCCATATCCCTCAGTGTGAATATGCCAGTCCCAAACCCCCAGTCTACGCTTCCCTACACCCTACATGTCCACTTTTGTAACCATAAGCTTTTCAGTTTCTGTTTCACAAATAAGTTTTTTATATCCTATTTTTAGATTCCACATATATAATTGACAGCATAAGATGCTCGTCTCTAACTTCACTTAATTTCTAGGTCCATCTTTAAAATGTCCACATTGCTGCAAATGCCATTATTTCATTCTTTTTATGGATAATTTATCAGTGTATATATTTATATCTTTTTTAAATCTATCGTCTTCATAGTTGTTTTCTATTTGCCCCACATGCTCTTCCTTTCTCCCTCTTTACCTGACTACTTTGTATTAAGTGAGGTTTTTAATATTTCTTTTATTCTATAATAGACTTATTCACTATAATTTTTAGTGATTGCATAGGCATTTAATATACCTTTTAATTCATGTGCTTTCTTACAAATGATATCACTTCACATATACTGTGAACATTACAAAAATATTATTCCATTTTCTCTCTTGACTTCTGTGCTATTGCTCCCATGTACATAATTTTATGTTATAGTGCCTACAGATTAATATATATATAAGTATACATATATAATGCATGAATACAATTCTTGCTTTAAAGAGTCAATCATCATCCAAAAAATTTTAAGATTAAAGTATATTCTTCTAAATATATTTACCATTTCCAGTGCTCTTCATTTATTTGTATAGATTCAAATATTCATCTGGTATCATTTTCTTTCTCCCTGAAAAATTTCATTTAACGTTTTTTGTGGTGCTACTCTACTGGCAATCAATTTGATTTTTTTATGTAAGGAAAAGATTTTTTTCTTTTTTGAAATTTTTTTTCAGACTATAGAATTCTAAGTGGAGTTTATTCTTCTTTCAAGAATTTAAAAAATCACTCTGCCTTATTGTGGATTTCATTGTTTCTGATGTCTGCCATTATTCTTATTTATGTGTAGTATCTTTTTTCCTTAGCTACTTTTAAGATTTTTTCTCATTATGATTAACATTTGACCATCTGACTATGATATGCTGTAGTGTTTTCCTCATATTTGCTCTCTTTGCCTTTCTTGGAATTTCTTTGGTCTGTTTCTAGCCTTCATTAATTTTGAGAAAAAAAATCTGACATTGTTTCAAATACTTTTCTCTCTCCTCTCTTTTCTGGCATTCAAATTACATGCATTTAGCCCACTTGAAATTGTCCCATAGCTCACTGAAGCTTCATTAGGTTTTTTTTCTTTCTTTCATTTCTTCATTAGGTTTTTTTTTTTCATTTCTTTCAAGTAGTAGCAGATAGTTGCTACTACTTTGCAAATTAATCTTTTCTCCATTATATAATCTGCTGTCATCCCAACCAGGATAACCAGTTAATATTTTTATTATCTTTAGAAGTTTATTTGGGGTATTTTAAAATATCTTATATTTTTTTTGCATAGATTATTTCCTCTATTTTCTTGAGTCATGATGTTTATTGCTATTAGCCATTGCAATGTATTCGTCTGTTAATGCTATTATTTGTGTCATTGCTGGGTCTATTTCTTTTGATTGAATTTTTATCCTGGTTTTGAGTCATATTTTACTGTTTCTTTGCATGCCTTATATTCTTTTAAAATTAAATCATAGTTGATTTACAATATTGTATTAGTTTCAGGTCTGCAGCAGAGTGATTTTTCTGCTTATAAGCCATTATAGGTTATTACAAGATATTGAATACAATTCCCTGTGCTTAGCAGTAATTCTTTGTTGCTTATCTCTATTATGTACGCTAGTTTATACCTGTTAATCTCATATTCCTAATTTGTTCCTCCCCTCTACCCTCCCCATCCTTGGGTAACCATAAGTTTGTTTTCTATGTCTGTGAGTACGTTTCTGTCATGTACATACAGATTCACTTCTTTAGATTCCACATAAAAGTAACAGTAGTTGTCTTTCTCTAACTTCACTTACTATGATATTCTCTAGGTTCATCCACGTTGCAGCAAATGGAAATGTCATTCCTTTTTATGAGTAATGTTTATGTGTAATAATGTAATGTTTATGTGATGTAATGTAATGTTATGTGAGTAATGTTTATGTGTATAAACAATGCACATATGTGTATAATAGAATACTATATTCCATGAAATAGAATATATAATATACATGGATGGAATGGGATACATTCCATGTAATGGAATATATAATATTCCATATATTCTTTATCCACTCATATGTTGATGAACACTTAGATTGTTTCCATGTCTTAGCCACTGTAAATAGTGCTGCTATAAACACTGGGTTCATGTACATTTTCAAATTAGAGTTTTCATCTTATCTTTACGTATGCCCAGGAGTGGGATTGCTGTATCATATGGTTGCTCTACTTCTAGGTATTTTGAGGAAACTTCATACTGTTTTCCACAGTAGCTGCACCAATTTACATTTCTACCAACAGTGTAGGAAGGTCTCCTTTCCTCCACACTCTCTCCAGCATTTATTATTTGTAGACTTTGATGACAGTCATTCTGACTGATGTGAGGTGATACCTTATTGTGGTTTTGTGTTTCTCCAGTAATTAGCAATGCTGAGCATCATTTCATCTGTCTGTTGGCCATCTGCACATCTTCTTTGCAGAAACATCTATTTTCAGGTCTTCTGTCCATTTTTTGATTCAGTTGTTTCTTTGAACTTTTTGTATGTTTTGAATATTAACCCTTGGTCAGTCACATTGTTTGCAAATATGTCTCCCATTCTGTAGGTTGTCCCTTCATTTTGTTGATGGTTGCCTTCACTGTGCAAAAACTTTTTAGTTTGATTAGGTCTTATTTATTTTTGCTTTTATTTCTTTTGCCTTGGGAGATCTAAGAAAATATTGCTCTGGTTTATATCTAAGAATGCTTTGTCTACATTCTTTTCTAGGAATCCCTGGTAAATTTTGGTGGGATGCTAGGCATATGTCTTGTTTTTAAACTTTTGGGAGCATATTTTGTGGCAGTCTGTTACATATTATTGGGCTTTGTTTGAGAGGCAGTAGTGTTAATTGCAATCAACTTAATCCATTTAATTTTTGTTTTAAAGTTAGGTTATTGCAGATCCAGAATAGCCTATAGGCTTGGGCTATTTTGATTTCACCACTGAGGCACTATATTTTTTGTGGTGCTACCATGTCACGTCTACTAGGAAATCTTCCCGCTCTGGCTTATGGGAATGGAAGCTATATGGGACCCTGTGTGATGTTAGAAATTGTTTTTCATATTGCTTTCTGGAGGTTCTTCCCCCAGTCTCAGTAGTTCCCTCCTACTTATTTGCATGTCAATATTTGGCCAAAGACCCATGAATACCTATCAGAGGATCTTCGGAACTCTTTTTTCAACTGACTCCTCTCCAGGATTTTGTTCCAAAATTCTAGTTCCCTTGGTTTTTCTGAACTAAGAATTGAGACAAACTCCTAGATTTTAAGGGTTTTCCCCTCTTTGTGCTATGGCGTGAAAACATCAAGCAATGAACTATGGTGCTTAAAGTGCTCTCCTTGCTTTTCCCCTTGCTCTCAGAGATCACTGTGTCAGGCTTTCTGTTGACCAACAATTTAAAAAATCATTTCATTTTCAATATATGGTATTTTCTTATATTAAGGTAAAAAGGTAAGTTCAGTCCCTTTTCTTCTATCATTCCTCTCACATACGAAATTTTAAGTGAATATGGAAAAGTAAAAGAACAGGAGCAAGCAAGTTACTCTTGAAGAATGACCAAAATAAGTGAATTTTCTTAATAGCTATCAAGACATTATAAGTAATTAAGACAGTCTAGTTGTGATAAATGGATGGAAAATTAAAATAAAAACAACTCATGTCTACATTCTCATAAAAGAATGTAGACAAAGCATTCTTAGATATAAACCAGAGCAATATTTTCTT
>PVHT021183630.1:11288889-11305578 GCA_004024745.2 Catagonus wagneri | reverse complement strand
TTTCAACCAAGATTGCTTTACCCTGCAAGGCTGTCTTTCAGATTTGAAGGAGAGATCAAAACCTTTACAGATAAGCAAAAGCTAAGAGCAGCTCTAAACCAGCTTTACAACAAATCTTAAAGGAACTTCTCTAGGCAGAAAAGAAAAGGCCACAACCAGTAACAGAAACACCACAAATGACAAGGCTCACCAGGAAAGGCATATATACAGTAAAGATACTAAATCATCCATGCACAATTATGCTACCAAAATCAGAAATCATGAGAAGAGAGCACAAATGCAGGTCACTGGAGACTCATGTGCAATTAAGAAACCAACAACTTAAAACAATCTCATTTATATATAGACTCCTATATCAAAACTTCCGGGTAAAAAAAAGAGCAACAAAAACCCCAAAGAGTTAATACAATGGCAATAAGAACATATATATCAACAATTACCTTAAATGTTAATGGACTGAATGTCCCAAGCAAAAGACATAGACTAGCCGCATGGATACAAAAACAAGACCTATATATATGCTGTCTTCAAGAGACCCATTTCACTTCTAGAGACACATAAAAATTGAAAGTGAGAGGATGGAAGAAAATATTCCATGCAAACGGGTATCAAAAGAAAGTCGGAGTAGCAATACTCCTATCAGACAAAATAGACTTTAAAATGAAGAACATTTTAAGAGACCAGGAAGGGCACTACGTAATGATCAAAGGATCAATCCAAGAAGATGATGTAATAATTTTAAATATCTATGCACCCAACATAGGATCACCACAATATATAAGGCAACTGCTAACAACCTTAAAAGGAGAAATCAACAATAACACAATCATAGTGGGGGACTTTAACACCCCACTTACAGCAATGGACATGTCATCCAGACAGAAAATCAATAAGGGAACACAGGCCCTGAATGAAGCATAAGATCAGATGGACTTAATAGATATATATAGGATATTCCATCCAAAAGCAATAGAATACACATTCTTCTCAAGTGTGTATGGAACATTCTCTAAGATTGATCACATCCTGGGCTAAAAAGCCTCAGTACTCTAAGAAAACTGAAATCATATCAAGCATCTTCTCTGACCACAATGCTATGCGACTGGAAATCAACAACAAGAAAAAAAATGGCCAAAAATACAAACACGTGGAGACTAAACAACACGCTACTAACCAACCAATGGATCACTGAAGAAATCAAAGAGGAAATTAAAAAGACCTAGAAGCAAATGACAACAACAAAATGACACTCCAAAACCTCTGGGATGCAGCAAAAGCAGTTCTAAGAGGAAAGTATATAGCAACACAAGCCTACCTCAGGACACAAGAAAAAGCTCACATAAACAACCTAACCTTACATCTAAAGCAGCTAGAGAGGGAAGAAGCCAGGTCATGGAAACAACCTAAATGCCCATCGACAGAGGAGTGGATAGGGAAGATATGGTACATACACACAATGGAATAATACTCAGCCATTAAAAGGAACAAACTAACAACATTTATAGCAACATGGATGGACCTAGAAATTATCATGCGAAGTGAAACCAGTCAGACAATTAGACAGCAACACCCAATGCTACCACTTACATGTGGCAACTAAAGTGACACAATGAACTTTTTTGAAGAACAGACAATGACTCACAGATTTTGGAAAACCTTGGTTTTTCAAATAAGACAATTTGGGGGGTGGGGGGATGCACTGTGGGTTTGGGACACAAAATATATCACATCGATTTGTGATAATCTTTGTACACCTGTAATTGAAATAAAACTCACTGTTATGAAAGAAAAAATCTAATAATGACTTATTTTGTGTCAAACTTTGACAGATACTGAGATGATGTTGAACTTTTGTAAAGGCTTTTCAGTAAGGAGTTAATGTAATATACATTTGCTGCTTTTTGATTAAATAATTTAAAAGAAAGTTTAATTTAAAAAAAGAGATAAGTAGGAGGAGGCGTAGCAAGATGGCAGAGGAGTATGGGATCGCACTCACCTTCTCCCACAAACATCAAGAAAAAAACACATCTACATGTAAAATGACTCACACAGAACATTAACTGCATGCTGGCAGAATTAAACCTTCAAAACAAGCAAAAAACTCTTGACATAACTGGGTAGAAAAAAAAAGAGAGAGAAGAGAGAGAGAGAAAAGAAATCGGGATGGGACTAGCATTCCTGAGAGGGAGCTGTGAAGGAGAAAAGGAACTCACACCCTGGGAAGCCACCTAACTGACGGAAAGAGCAGCTGAGAAGGAGGGACCTCAAAGTCGCCAAGAAAAGTGCAGCCACTAGACAAAAGAGCAAAGCAGAGTGAGAACCTCACAGATCATCTGAACCACCGGCCCAGACACCACAGCCTGAGATGCTCAGGGCAGGGGCTGGGCACTGAGACTTAGGCTCTGGAGGTCAGTCCTGGGGAAATCACTGTGGCTGGCTGGGTGGGGACAGCCTAAGGGGTTAAGGAGTGGTGCGCCATGGGTGCGGGATCAGTGTGCTACAGGTTGGGGAGTGGAATGCCATGGCAGCGGGAACCTGGGAGAAGATCCAGGCCTGCAGGAGAGGCAAGGTGCCATTGTTGGGGAGGGCAAGAGGAGGAGGGGCAGACTGCCATAGGAAACTCCCTGCACCCGAGCATGAGCACGCACCTGAGGGCTCTCAGAGGGAGGGGTGGCTCTGGTGCAGGCTACAGGGCAGTGAGAAGCCTTTTGCTTGTTTACGCGAGACTGGGCATTTCTTGTGCAGGCTACTGGTGGCCAGGCACCTCTTGTGTGGGCTAAGGGTATCAGGGGGCTAAGTGCAACATGATGCCTCTTGCAAGATCTACAGGCAGCAGGGACAGACTGTTGTGGTTGCCTCAGAGGCCAGAGGGAGGCATGCCTTGCCACCATTGGAGGCCTGTGAATGGGCTCCATCTGTGGCCTCAGTCACCTCAGAGGTTGGCCAAAGGGGGGGGCAGTGCAACCTAGCACTATATGCCATTGCTCTCACTCCCCTGAGAACACACCTGCCCTGCAGCTGCCACTGCCAAATGCTTTGAACAGCACCCGGACACTTGGCACAATCCCCTTCCAAGACCCTACAACTAGGAGCAGCTGGTACAGCACCTCCTGCATGGGCTAAGCGGGACAGGATGCTTCTTGCTTGGTCTGCAGGTGGCAAGGGCAAACCACCACAATTATTACTGACTCCAGAGGTGGTTGTGGCATGCTACCACCAGGGGGTCCCTGAACAGTCACCATCTGTGGTTCCAAGCACCTCAGAAGAGGGCATTGCAATCAAACACTAGCTGTTGCTACTCTCACTCCTCTGGGAACTCATGCACCCTGCTGCTTATTCTGCCAAATGCTCTGGACACCATGTAGATCTGCCTAGAGTTCATTACCACTTTCCAGGGCCCTGCAACTAGGAGTAGCCTGTGCCACCTTCCTGCAGGTGCTCCCTGCTGTTGAGAGCCCAGCAACCAGGCACCGATTGCCGGCCCCACACATTGCCTCCTTCTCCCTGAAAACACACTGAACATCCTGGGTATAAGAGCCTTGTTACACCAAAGAAAGAGACAGCAAATATTCAAACTCCCACACCAAAAACAAACAGTAACCCCGTCCAAAAAAAATACAAAGGGTTACTCTTGTGTAGAAGTAGCCTTACAAGACTACAGTTTGGCTTCCCTAAACTCACAGAAAAAGAAAAGCATAAGCAAGATGAAGATGCTCAGAAACCATTCCCAGTTAAAGGAACAGGAGACTTCACCTGAATCAGTCAAAAATGAAACAGATCCCTGTAATCTGACAGACACTGAGTTCAAAAGAGAGATAGTGAAAATACTGAAGGAATTAAGGCTGAAATATCAAGGAATTAAGAGAGGATATGAACAGTAATGTAGGTTCCTTTAGAAAGGAACTAGAAAATATAAGGAGCAGCCAAGAAAAATTAGAAAATTCATTTGCAGAGATGCAAATTGAGATAAAGGCACTAAAGAGCAGAATGAATAATGCAGAGGAACAAATTAGTGATGTGGGAGATAGAATAATAGAAATCACCCAATCAGGACAGCAGAGAGAAAACCAAATGAAAAAACATGAAAGCAATATAAGAGATCTATGGTATAATGTAAAGCAGGCCAATCTATGAAAAATAAGAATTACATAAGGAGAAGAAAAGAGGGTTAAAACTATATTTGAAGAAACTATGTCTGAAAACTTTCCAAATCTAAAGGAAGCTGATATTAAGATCCAGGAAGTGCAGAGGGCCCCAAACAAGTTGAACCCAAATAGGACCACACCAAGACATATTATAATAAAATGGCAAAAGTTAAAAATAAAGAGAGGATTCTAAAGGCAGTAAGAGAAAAGCAAAGCATTAATTATAAAGGAACCCCTCTAAGGCTGTCAGCTGACTTCTCTACAGAAATGCTACAGGCCAGAAGGAATGGCAAGATATATTTAAAGTACTGAAAGGAAAACCTTTGCAACCTAGAATACTCTACCCAGTAAGAATATTATTTAAAATAGAAGAGAAAATAAAGAATTTCTCTAACAGGAGTTCCCTTCGTGACTCAGTGGTTAACGAATCCGACTAGGAACCATGAGGTTGCGGGTTCAATCCCTGGCCTTGCTCAGTGGGTTAAGGACCCAGTGTTGCCATGAGCTGTGGTGTAGGTTGCAGACGCAGCTCGGATCCCTCGTTGCTGTGGCTGTGGCGAAGGCCGGCAGCTACAGCTCCCATTAGACCCCTAGCCTGGGAACATCCATATGCCACAGGTGCGGCTCTACATAAAATGCAAAAAGACATAAAAAAAATTCTCTAACAAGCAAAAGCTCAAAGAGTACAGCAATACTAAATCTATTCTAAAAGAAATACTGAAATGTTTCTCTAAAAAAAAAAAAAGAAGAAGAAATAGGATGGACTTGCCTTTTAATAAGATTCCTCTGTGCTCTGCAGACTGCCCGCTGCAGGGGACAGAGGCCAGGATCCCCTGCTTTGGCACAGCACCAGCATCCCCCGATGGCTCTCTGGAATCTAACTGCCTTTGGTTCTTTCTAGATTGGATTAATATGGCAAAATAGAACGATTGGAGCTCAACTTCTCCCCCCCTCCCAAAAAAAAAAAAAACCTGCAACCAAATGCCGAGCAATCTTCAACCAAATGGACTGGAAACTTTCCAAAAAGTTATTCTACTCCAGAAGACAAAGAGGAGACCACATCAAGAGGTAGGAGGGGCAACTATGCAATAGAAGCAACCCCATACCTCCAGGGTGGGAAGTCCCACAGACTGGAAAGTAACTGTATCACAGGGACTCAGCTACAGGACAGAGAGTTCTGAACCCCACATCAAATCCCCACGCCTGGGGATCTGACACAGGGAGAAAGAGCCCCCAGAGCATCTGGCATTGAAGGCCAGCAGGGTTTGTGTGCAGGAGCTTCACAGGGCTGGGGGAAAGAGAAGACCCCATTCTTGAAAGGTGCACACACTTCCGCATGCACTGGGTCCCAGGACAAAGCAAAGTCTCCATAGGAATCTGGGTGGATCCTGACTGCAATTCTTGGAAGATTTCCTGGGAAAACAGGGGCGATGGTGGTGGCTTGTTGTGGGGGAAGGACACTGAAGACAAAGCTCTCAGGAATATTCATCAGCATGCGTTTCTCTGGAGGTGGCCATTTTGGGAAAATCTGGCCCTTCCCATCAGTGCTGAGAAGCCCCAGGCCAAAAAATAATCCAGGTGGGATCTCAGCCCCACCCATCAGTAAACAGGCTGCTTAAAGACCCCCTAGGCACACAGCTGCCTCTAACCTCAACCAGAGACAAAGCCCCACTCACCAGAGGGATGGGAATCAGCCCCACCTACCAGTGTGCAGGCACAGCCCACCTCATCAGGAAGCGTACAGCAAGCCCCCTTACCAACTGCAGCCACAAGGTGGCAGACATCAGAAGTAAGAGAGGCTACAACTCTATTGTCTGCATAAAGGACAGCACAACGAAAACCTATAGAAATGAAAAGACAGAACTATAACTCAGATAAGGGAGAAAGAAGAAAACCCAGAAAAACAGCTAAGTGATCTGGAAATTATCAGCTTCCAGGAAAAAGACTTTAGACCATTGATGCTAAAGATGATGCAAGACACTGGAAATAAACTGGAGGCAAAGACTGATAATTTACAGCAAACACCAAGCAAAGAAATACAAGACTTAAAATTAAAGAAAGCAGTGATGCAAAATACAATAACCAAAATAAAAAATTCATTAGAATTAAACAACAGCAGAATACAAGAGAGGAAGAACAAATAAGCGAAGTGGAGGACAGACTAATGGAAACCACCAATGTGGAACAGAAAAGAGATAAAAGATTGAAAGAAGTGAGAGACTTAGAGAACTCTGGGATAATGTTAAACACACCAACATCCATATTACAGGGGTGCCAGAGGGATAAGAGAGAGAGAAGGGGACAGAAAAAATTATTCAAAGAGATGAAAGCCAAAAACTTCCCTAATATGGGAAAGGAACCACTCACTCAAATCCAGGAAGTGCAACGAGTACCATATAAAATAAACCCAAGGAGGAACACCCCCAGACACACATTAATCAAAATGACCAAAATTAAAGAAAAAGAGAAAATATTGCAAGCAGTTAGGGAAAAGAAACAAATGACATACAAGGGAACCCCCGATAAGTTTATCAGCAGATTTTTCAGCTGAAACTCTGCAGGCCAGAATGGAGTGGCATGATATACTTAATGTGATGAAAGGGAAAAACTTTCAACCAAGATTACTTTACCCAGCAAGGCTCTCATTCAGATTTAGGAGAGATCAAAACCTTTACAGATAAGCAAAAGGTAAGAGATTTCTGGAACAGAAAACCAGCTTTACAACAAATCCTAAAGGAACTCCTCTAGGCAGAAAAGAAAAGGCCACAGCCAGAAACAAAAATACCACAAATGACAAGGCTCACCAGTAAAGGCATATATCCAGTAAAGATACTAAATTATCCATGCACAATTATGCTACCAAAATCAGAAATCATGAGAAGAGAGCACAAATGCAGGTCACTGGAGACTCATGCGCAATTAAGAAACCAACAACTTAAAACAATCTCATTTATATATAGACTCCTATATCAAAACTTCAGGGTAACTGCAAACCAAAAATCTACAACTGACACACAAACAAATAAGAAAAATCAACTCAAATACAACATTAAAGACAGTCATCTTGTGAGAGGAGACAACAAGAGAATAAGGGAAGAAAAAAGAGGAACAAAAACCCAAAACAGTTAATAAAATGGCAATAAGAACAAACACATCAATAATTACCTTAAATGTTAATGGACTGAATGCCCCAACCAAAAGACATAGACTAGCCGAATGTATACAAACACAGGACCCACATATTTGCCCTCTTCAAGAGACCTACTTCACTTCTAGAGACACATACAAATTGAAAATGAGAAGATGGAATAAAATATTCCATGCAAACGGGAATCAAAAGAAAGTCGGAGTAGCAATACTCCTATCAAAATAGACTTTAAGATGAAGAACATTTTAAGAGACCAGGAAGGGCACTACGTAATGATCAAAGGATCAATCCAAGAAGAAGATATAACAATTTTAAATATCTATGCACCCAAATAGGATCACCACAATATATAAGGCAACTGCTAACAACCTTAAAAGGAGAAATCAACAATAACACAATCCTAGTGGGGGACATTAACACCCCACTTACAGCAATGGATAGATCATCCAGAGAGAAAATCAATAAGGAAACACAGGTCCTGAGTGAAGCTTAAGATCGGATGGACTTAATAGATATTCATAGGACATTCCATCCAAAAGCAACAGAATACACATTCTTCTCAAGTGCGCATGGAACATTCTCTAAGATTGATCACATCCTGGGCTACAAATCAAGCCTTGATAACTTTAAGAAAACTGAAATCACTTCAAGCATCTTTTCTGACCACAATGCTTTACGACTGGAAATCAACAAGAAAAAAATGGCAAAAAATACAAACACGTGGAGACTAAACAACATGCTACTACACAACCAATGGATCACTGAAGAAATCAAAGAGGAAATTAAAAATACCTAGAAGCAAATGACAACAACAAAATGACACTCCAAAACCTCTGGGATGCAGCAAAAGCAGTTCTAAGAGGAAAGTTTATAGCAATACAAGCCTATCTCAGGAAACAAGAAAAAGCTCAAACAAACAACCTAACTTTACATCTAAAGCAGCTAGAGAGGGAAGAACAGACAAGACCTAAAGTTAGTAGAAGAAAGAAACCACAAAGATCAGAGCAGAAATCAATGAAATAGAAATGAAGCAAACCATAGAAAAGATCAATGAAACTAAAAGCTGGTTCTTTGAAGCATCAACAAAATTGATAAACGCTTAGCCAGACTTACCAAGAAAAAAAGAGGACACAAATCAATAAAATTAGAAATGAAAAAGGAGAAGTAACAACAGACATCACAGAAACACAAAGGATCATAAGAGACTACTATATGCAACTATATGGCAATAAAATGGAAAACCTAGAAGAAATGGACAAATTCCTAGAAAAGTACAATCTCCCAAGACTGAACCAAGATGAAATAGAAAATATGAATAGACCAATCACAAGTTCTGAAACTGAAACTGTGATTAAAACACTTCCAACAAACAAAAGTCCAGGACCAGATGGCTTCACAGGTGAATTCTATCAAATATTTAGAGAAGAGCTAACACCTATCCTTCTGAAGTTCTTCCAAAAAATTGCAGAGGTAGGTTCACTCCCAAACTCATTCTATGAAGCAACCATCACCCTGATACCAAAACCAGACAAAGATACCACAAAAAAGAAAATTACAGGCCAATCTCACTGATGAACACAGATGCAAAAATCCTCAACAAAATACTAGCCAACCAAATCCAACACTACTTTAAAAGGATTGTACATCATGATCAAGTGGGATTTATCCCAGAGATGCAAGGATTCTTCAATATCCACAAATCAATCAGTGTGATACATCACATTAACAAACAGAAGAAAAAAAAACCATATGATCCTCTCCATAGATACAGAAAAAACCTTTGACAAAATCCAACACCCATTTCTGATAAAAACCCTTCAGAAAGTGGGCATGGGGGAACCTACCTCAACATAATAAAGGCCATCTATGACAAACCCAGAGCTCACATCATTCTCAATAGTGAAAAGCTGAAAGAATTCCCACTGAGATCAGGAACAAGACAGGGATGTCCACTCTCGCCACTACTATTCAACATAGTTCTGGAAGTCCTAGCAACAGCAATCGAAGAAGAAAAAGAAATAACAGGAATCCAAATTGGGAAGGAAGAAGTAAAACTATCACTTTTTGCAGACGACATGATACTATACCTACAGAATCCTAAAGACTCTACCAGAAAACTGTTAGAGCTCATCAATGAATTTGGCAAAGTTGCAAGATACAAAATTAATACACAGAAATCAACTGTATTTCTATATACTAACAATGAAAGATCAGAAAGAGAAATTAGGGAACCAATCCCGTTTACCATCACATCAAAAAGAATCAAATACTTAGGAATAAACCTGCCTAAAAAGACAAAAGACCTGTACTCTGAAAATTATAAGGCACTGATGAAAGAAATCAAGGATGACATGAACAGGTGGAAAGATACACCATGCTCTTGGACTGGTAGAGTCAATATTATCAAAATGACTATACTACCCAAGGCAATCTACAGATTCAAATGCAATCCCTATCAAATTACTATGGACATTTTTCACAGAACTAGAACAAAATATTTTAAAGTTTGTTTGGAAGCACGAAAAACCCAGAATAGCCAAAGACATGCTGAAAAAGAAAAATGGAGCTGGAGGAATCCGGCTCCCTGACTTCAGACTATGCTACAAAGGTACAGTCATCAAAACCATATGGTACTGGCACAAAGACAGAAATATAGATCAGTGGAACAGGATAGAAAGCCCAGAATTAAATCCACACATCTATAGTCAACTCATCTATGACAAAGGAGCCAAGAATATATATTGGACAAAAGACAGCCTCTTCAATAAGTGAGGACAGCTACATGTAAAAAAATGAAACTAGAACACTTCCTAACACTGTGCACAAAAATAAACTCAAAATGGATTAAAGATCTAGATATAAGACCAGATACCATAAAACTCTTAGAGGAAAACATAGGCCAAACACTCTCTGACATAAATGACAGCAACATCGTCTCAGATCCATGTGTCAGAGTAAGGACAATAAAAAGAGAAATAAACAAATGGGACTTAAACTTCAAAGTTTCTACACAGCAAAGGAAACCCTAAACAAAATGAAAAGACAACCCACAGAATGGGAGAAAATATTTGCAAATGAATCGACTGACAAGGGATTAATCTCCAAAATTCACAAACACCTCCTAGACCTCAATATCAAAAAAACAACCCCATCGAAAAACGGGCAGACAATTCTCCCAGAATTGTCTGTCTTGATCGGCAGACAATTCTCCAAAGACGACATACAGATGGCCAAAAAACACTTGAAAAGATGTTCAACATCACTAGTTATTAGAGAAATGCAAACCAAAACCACTATGAGGTATCACCTTACACCAGCCAGAATGGCCATCATCAAAAGTCTACAAACAATAAGTGCTGGAGAGGGTGTGGAGAAAAAGGATCCCTATTACACTGTTGGTGGGAATGCAAATTGGTGCAACCACTGTGGAAAACAGTATGGAGATTCCTTAGAAAACTATAAATAGAATTACCATTTGATCCAGCAATCCCACTCCTGGGCATCTATCCAGAGGAAACCATGACTCAAAAAGACACACGTACTCCAGTGTTCATTGCAGCACTCTATACAACAGTCAAGTCATGGAAACAACATAAATGTCCATCGACAGAGGAGTGGATAGAGAAGATGTGGTACATACAATGGAATATTACTCAGCCTTTAAAAGGAAGAAAATAACAACATTTATAGCAACATGGATGGACCTAGAAATTATCATGTGAAGTGAAACCAGTCAACAATTAGACAGCAACATCCAGTGCTACCGCTTACATTTGGAAACTACAAAAAGGACTTCTTTGCAGAACAGATAATGACTCACAGACTTTGGAAAACCTATGGTTTCCAAATAAGACAATCTAGGGGGTAGGGGGATGAATTGAGGGTTTGGGATGGAAATGCTATCAAATTGAGTTGTGATGATTTTTGTACACCTATAATTGCAATAAAATTCATTAAGTAATGAAAAAAAAGAAATAGAATGGAGAAAACCACAATTGGAAAGCAATCACTTAAATAAGTCAACATACAGATCTAAATGTGAAGATGTTAAAAAAAAGACTTCAAAATCATACAATGTGGGGAAGAAAAGTAAGAAAATATAGATTCTTTTATTTTAATGATGTGTTTGCACCTATATGACTATCATGCTAAAGCGTGCAGATATAGGAAGGGTTTAACATACTTAAAAAACAGGGCAACCACAAATCAAAATCGAACATTACATTCATAAAAACTGAAAAGTACTCAAGCACAAAATAAATGGAAATCATTCAACCAAAAAAAGAAAGGAAGAAAAGAGAAACAGAATTAACTGGGTAACAAGATCTAAAATGGCAATAAATACACATCTATCAATAATCACCTTAAATGTCAATGGACTGACTTCTCCAATCAAAAGACAGAGTGGCAGATTGGATAAAAAAGCAAAACCTTCAATCTGCAGTCTATGAGAGATTCACATTAGGGCAAAGAACACAGATAGACTGAAAGTGAGGGGATGTGAAAAGATATTTCTCACCAATGAACAAGACAGGAAAGCAGGAGTCGTAATACTCATATAAGACAAAATAGACTTTAAAATGAAGGCCATAAAGACAGACAAAGAAGGACACTATTTAATGGTAAAAGCATCCATTCAAGAAGAGGATATTACAATCATCAATATATATGCCCCTAATATAGGAGCACCCAGATACCTACAACAAATATTAACAGACATAAAAGGAGAAACTGATAGTAATGCAATAATAGTAGGAGAATTTAACACCCCACTCACATCAATGGATGGATCCTCTAAAAATAAATTAGGCAACAGAGATCCTAAATGACACAATATAAAAGTTAGACTTAATTGACATTTTTCAGGACATTACATCCAAAAAAAATCAGAATATGTATTCTTCTCAAGTGCACATGGAACATGCTCAAGGGTTAATAACATACTGGCCACAAAGCTAACCTCAACAAATTTAAGAGAGTGGAAATTATTTCAGCATCTTCTCTGACCACAATGGCATGAAACTAGAAATTAACCACAGGAAAAGAAATGAGAAAAATTAAAACACTAAATGGAGACTAAACAACACGTTACTAAAAAACCAATAGGTCAATGAGGAAATCAAGAAAGAAATTAAAAAATACCTCGAGACAAATGATAATGAAGACACAACCACTCAAAATCTATGGGATGCTACAAAAGCAGTGCTCAGAGGGGAGTTCATAGCAATACAGGCCTTCCTCAAAAAAGAAGAAAAATACCAAATTGACAACTTAACCCACCAGCTAAATGAATTAGAAAAAGAACAAAACCTAAAATCAGCAGAAGGAAGGAAATCATAAAGATCAGAGAGGAAATCAATAAAATAGAGATTCAAAAAACAACAGAAAAAAATCAATAAAACCAAGAGCTGTTCTTTGAAAAGGTAAACAAAATAGACAAACCTCTGGCTAGACTCACCAAGAAGAGGAGAGAAAAACCCAAATAAACAAAATAAGAAATGAAAAAGGAGAAATCACAATGGATATTACAGAAATACAAAAAACCATGAGAGAATACTGTGAACAATTGTATGCCAATAAATTTGACAACCTAGAAAAAATGGACAACTTTCTAGAGACTTACAGCCTGCCAAAACTGAATCAAGAAGATATAGATCAACTGAACAGACACATCACTAGAAATGAAATTGAATGTCATAGAAACACTCCTACAAATAAAAGTCCAGGACCAGATGGTAGAGTCGAATTCTACAAAACATACAAAGAGGAATTTATACCCATCCTCATCAAACTTTTTCAAAAACTTGAAGAAGGAACACTCCCGAAGACATTCTGTGAAGCCACCATCACTCTAATTCCAAACCCAAAGGTACCACCAAAAAAAAAAAAAAAAAAAAAAACCAAACCTATAGGCCAATACCTTTGATGAATATAGATGCAAAAATTCTCAGCAAAATTTTAGCCAACCGAATCCAGTAACATATAAAAAAGATCATACACCACAACCAGGTGAGATTCATCCCAGGTTCACAAGGATGGTTCAACAAATCAGTCAATGCCACAAACCACATTAACGAAAGAAAAGTCAAAAACCACATGATCATCTCAATACATGCAGAAAAAGCATTTGACAAGGTCCAACATTCACTCATGATAAAAAACTCAGACTCAAGTGGGTATAGAGGGAACACACCTTAACACAATAAAAGCCATGTATGGCAAACACACAGCAAATATAATACTCCATGGAGAAAAGCTGAAAGCCTTCTCACCAAAATCTGGAACAAGACAAGGATGCCCACTCTCACCACTATTATTCAGCATAGTACTGGAAGTTCTAGCCACAGCAATCAGACTAACAAAAGAAATAAAAGGCATCCAAATTGGAAGAGAAGAGGTAAAACTGTCACTCTATGCAGATGATATGATACTATATACAGAAAACCCTCAGGACTCAACCTAAAAGCTACTTGAACTGATCAAAAAATTCAGCAAAGTAGCAGGATATAAGATTAACATTCAGAAATAAGTCGCGTTTCTGTATACTAACAATGAAATATTAGAAAAGGAATACAAAAATACAATACCATTTAAAACTGCACCCCAAAAAATCAAATACCTGAGAATACACCTGACAAAGGAGGTGAAAGACTTATATGCTGAGAACTATAAAATACTGATCAAAGAAATTAAAAAAGATGTAAAGACATTAAAAGATATTCTGCTCCTGTTTTGGAAAAATTAATATTGTAAAAATGGCCATACTACCCAAAGCAATCTACATATTCAAAGCAATCCCTACCAAATTACCCATGACATTTTTCACAGAACTAGAACAAAGAATCCAAAAATTTATATGGAACCACAGAAGACCCAGAATTGCCAAAGCAATCCTGAGGAACAAAAACCAAGCAGGAGGTATAACTCTTCCAGACTTCAGGCAGTATTACAAAGCCACAGTAATCAAGACAGTGTGGTACTGGTACCAAGAGAGACATAAGGACCAATGGAACAGAATAGAGAACCCAGAAATAAATCCAGACACCTGCAGTCAATTAATCTTTGACAAAGGAGGCAAAAATATGAAACGGGAAAAAGTCTTTTCAGCAAGTATTGCTGGGAAACCTGCATGCAAATCAATGAAACTAGAACAAACACTCACATCATGCACAAAAATAAACTCAAAATGGCTTAAAGACATAAATGTAAGACAAGACACAAATAAATTCCTGGAAGAGAACACAGACAAAACATTCTCTGACATCAACATTACAAATGTTTTCTCAGATCGGTCTCCCAAAGCAACAGAAATAAAAGCAAAAATAAACTAATGGGACCTAACCAAACTGACAAGCTTTTGCACAGCAAAGGAAACCAAAAAGAAAACAAAAAGATAACTTACGGAATTGGAGAAGATAATTTCAAATGCTGCACCTGACAATGGCTTAATCTCTAAAATATACAAACAGCTTATCCAACTCAACAGCAAAAAGCCAAAAACCCAACTGAAAAATGGGCAAAAGACCTGAACAGACATTTTTCCAAAGGAGATATACAGATAGTCAACAAGCACATGAAAAAATGCTCAACATCACTGATTATTAGAGAAATGCAAATCAAAACTATCATGAGATACTACCTCACACCAGCCAGAATGGCCATCACTAATAAGTCCAGAAATAAATGCTGGAGGCAGTGTGGAGAAAAGGAAACCCTCCTGCACTGTTGGTGGGAATGTAAGCTGGTACAACCACTATGGAAAACAGTATGGAGGTACCTTAGAAAACTACATAAAACTACCATATGACCCTGCAATCTCACTCTTGGGCATATACATGGACAAAACTTTCCTTGAAAAGGACACCTGCACCCGCATGTTTACTGCAGCACTATTCACAATAGCCAAGGCATGTAAACAACCCAAATGTCTATTGACAGATGATTGGATTAGGAAGATGTGGTATATATACATAATGGAATACTACTCATCCATAGAAAACAACACAATAATGCCATTTGCAGCAACATGGGTGGAACTAGAGACTCTCATACTAAGGGAAGTGAGTCAGAAAGAGAAAGCAAATACCATATGATATTATTTATACCTGTAATCTAATATACAGCACAAGTGAAACTTCCCACAGAAAAGAAAATCATGGGAGTTCCTGTTGTGGCACAGCAATTAACAAATCAACTAGGAACCATGAGGTTGCAGGTTCAATCCCTGGCCTTGCTCAGTGGGTAAATGATCCAGCGTTTCTGTGAGCTGTGGTGCAGGTCACAGACACAGCTCAGATCTGGCATTGCTGTGGCTGTGGCACAGGTCAGCAGCTACAGCTCTGATTCGATTCCTACCCTGGGAATCTCCATATGCCGTGGTGCAGCCCTAAAAAAGCAGACAAAAAAAGGAAAGAAAAGAAAATTGTGGACTTGGAGAATAGACTCGTGGTTGCTAGGGGGCAGGGGGAGAGGGAGGGAGCATGATGGATTGAGAACTTGGGGTTAATAGATGCAGACTATTGCCTTTGGAATGGCTAAGCAGTGAGATCCTGCTGTGTAGCATTGGGAACTATATCTAATCACTTATGATGGAGCATGACATTGTGAGAAAAAAGAATCTATATGTGTATGTATAACTGGGTCACCATGCTGTACAGTAGAAAGCTGACAGAACACTGTAAAACAGTTATAATGAAAAAATAAAAATTACATAAAAAAATTAAAAGAGATAAGTACAGGTCAATATGTCCTTCTCAAATATCACTTATGATAACAGAATCCTAGATTGAAGCAGAAAAATTGTTCTCTTCATGCCTTCTACTCAGGTTTCCACCCTGAGTTCCTGGTTAAGTAGGGCATTATTCTAAATCTGATTTTGGTTAGGCTTATATTCTGAAAATGATTCACCAAATATACCATTACATGTAGGGTAAACTGATCTGTTATACGGAGTTTCCTTCTTATTGTCTATGTGGATTTGAAAATGAAAAGTATTTTAGTAGAGTTTATGCATAGTTGAATCTTTTTTAAAAAAAAATATTTGATTTACAATGTTGTGTTTTTTTTTAACTGAGAAGTGGACCAATTTAATGAAATGTACAGGAAAAAAGAAAATAATGTTTGAGATAAACAATTATGTGTCTTTGTTTTTACTTAGGATGCCTTAGCCTCATGCTTATTTTTTTATACTTATTTTTATTTTTACATTATACCCAGCTGTACAGCATGGTGACAGGGTTACACATACATATATGGATTCATCACAAGTGGTTAGACATAGTTCCCAGTGCTATACAGCAGGATCTCCCCGCTTCTCCAGCCCAGAGGCAACAGTCCACAACCACTAACCCCAGACCCCCCTACCATCCCATTCCCTCCCCCACCCTTTTGGCAACC
>PVHT021183630.1:11275879-11287889 GCA_004024745.2 Catagonus wagneri | reverse complement strand
GTAATTTGATAGGGATTGCACTGAATCTGTAGGTTGCTTTGGGTAGTATAGCCATTTTTACAATATTTATTTTTCTGGCCCATGAGCATGGGATATCTTTCCATTTCTTTGTATCTTCTTTGATCTCCTTGATTAATGCTTTGTAGTTTTCTGCATGTAAGTCTTTCACCTCCTTGGTCAAGTTTATTCCCAGGTATTTGATTTTTTGGGGTGCTATTTTAAAAGCTAAAGTATTTTGGTATTCTTTTTCTAATATTTCATTGTTACAATGTTGTGTTAATTTCTGCTGTGTGGAAAAATGGTTTATATATATGTATATATGTATCTATATGAATATGTATGTACCTGTATATATACATTCTTTTACATATTCTTTTCCATTATGATTTATCACAGGATATTGAATATAATTCTCTGTGCTATAAGCAGGATCCTCTTGTTTATCTATTCTATGTGTAATAGTTTGCATCTGCTAATCGATCATAGGCGTTTCCTAAAGGTATAAAAAAATGCCCAACAAAGCCTTTTTAGTGTTGTCCACAAACCAACAGCATCCACACCACCTAAAACTCCCTAGCAATGCAGACTCTTGCATCACTCCAAACCTACCTCAAGAGGATCTGAATTTTAACAAAAGTCTGATGTTGCAATCACTCTTAAAATGCTAATTCCCACATGGTAGGTATGGAGTGGAGCCTAAGGTTCTGCCTTCCTAGCAAGCACCCCCATGATGCTGATGCCACTGCCTGAAGGGCCACAATTTGGGTAGCAAGGGTTTAAAGAATGTCTGCCACATTGGAGGTGCTTAATACAATAGCCTACAGCACTGGTTCTCAAACTGGGAGCATCATGATCACCTGGAGGGCTTGTTAAAGCACAGATGGATAGATACCCCCAGAGCTTCCTAGTCAGTGGATCTCAGTGGGACCTACAATTTGCATTTCTTCCAAGTTCACAGATGATACCGATGCTGCTGGTCCAGGATGACATTTTGAGAATTTCATTGTTCTATGGAGTTAAATGGAAAATTTAAAAAGATTAATTGGAGGTGGGATCAGCATGGTGGAGGAGTAAGATGTGGTGCTTACTTTCTCCCGCAAACATATAAAAAAAATCTACATGTAAAATAGTTCATGCAGAACACCTACTGATGCTACCTCCACAGACCTCCAAAAAGGGCAAGTAATCCTCCACATAACTGGGTAGAACAAAAGGAATGGGGCAGGGGAGAGAGGGAGAGAGAAGGAGAGAGAGGGAGAGAGGGAGAGAGAGAGGGAGAGGGAGAGGGAGAGGGAGAGAGAGAGAGAGAGAGAGAGAGAGAGAGAGAGAGAGGGAGGGAGAGAGGATGGGGAAAAAAGGAATCAGGAGGGGAAAAAAGGAATCAGGATGGGACCAGCACTCCTGAGAGAGAGCCATGAAAAAGGAAAGGAATCCACATCCTGGGAAGCCACCTATCTGATGGCGAGATCAGCTGAGCAGAGGGGGACCCTCAAAGCTTCAGAGAAAAGTGCAGCAGCCCGTCAGAAGAGGGCAAAGCCTTTTACAGCGTCAAGCACTCAGGCAGGAGCTGAGTGCTGAGACTTGGGCTATGGAGGTCAGTTCTGGGAAAAGCACTAAGGTTGGTTACGTGGCAGCCTGAGGGAGCTAGACAGCAGTGCATCATAGCTAAGAGAGCGCAGGAGGAGGACTAAACCCACCAGAGAAGCAAGGCAACATTGTTAGAGAGGGTGAAAGGACGAGGGATGGGACCACCATAGGAACATTTTTCTCTGAGTCGGTGGGCTCCAAGGTCGCAGGGAACCTCTTGCTTAGGCTGCGGGGGTGGATACAACTGCTGAAGCCATCTTGGATTCTTGAGGTGGGCATGGCCCACCACCTCAAGGGTTCCACGAAGGGGCACCACCCGCTGCCCTAGTCACCTCAGGATTTGCCACCATGGAGGGCTGTGCAGCTGAATGCCACGTGTTGCCCTCATCCCCTGGGAATGCACATATGCTGCCATTGCTGCTGCCAAAGGCTCTGGTTGCTGGCCCCACCTCCCTGAGGGACACTACCACTGCCCAGAGTCCTGAAATGAGGATTAGCATGCCACCCCCACCTCCTTGTGGGTAGTCACCACTGCCAAGGCCCAGCAACTAAGTGCTGTTTGCTAGCACTGCCCATTACCCCTCATGCCCCTGGAAGCATACACAGGCAGTATACCTGCACATCCCTTATCAAGAGGATAACACCCTGCACACACTGAGGAAAGAGACAGCAAGCATCCAAACCCCTCATGCCAAGAAAAAAAAAAAAAAACACCTTACAAGCTACCCAGGGATGTGCCTGCATATAAATGGCCCTCCAAGATTGCAGTAGCTATTTGTTTTTCATAAATTCAAAGATAAGAATAATGTAAGCAAAACGAAGAATCACAAGAACCATTCATATTTAAAAGAACAGGAGAATTCCCATGAAGGAGCAAACAAAGAAATAGACATCTTCAGTCTAACAGACACTGAGTTCAAAAAAGAGGTAATGAAAATATTGAAAGAATTAAGAATTGATATCAACAGTAACACAAATTACTTTAAAAGGAACTAGAAACAATGAGGAGCCAATGCAATTAAAAATTCATTTGCAGAGGGAAAAGCTGAGCTAAAGTCATTGAACAGCAGAAAGAATAATGGAAAGAAACAAATAAATGACTTGGAAGATAGACTAATGGAAATAACCCAATCAGGACAGCAGACAGAAAACCAAATGGAAAAAAAAATGAAAACAGTATAAGAGATATATGGGATAATATAAAATGTCCCAATCTATGCATAATAGGGATCCCAGAAGGAGAAGAAAAAGGAAAGGGGATTGAAATTTATTTGAAGAAATTACAGCTGAAAAAATTTTCCAAACCTAAAGGAAACATAACCAGATACAGGAAGCACAGAGTGTCCCAAACAAGTTGAACCCAAACAGATCTGTACTAAGACATACTGGAGTAAAAATGGCAAAAGTTTATGATAAGGAGGGGATTCTAAAGACATCAAGACAAAAACAGAGTCAGTTATAAGGGAACATGCATAAGGCTATCAGCTGATTTCTCTACAGAAATGCTATGGGCAAGAAAAGAGTGGCAAGAAATATTCAAAGTTCTAATAGGGAAAAATGTGCAGCCTAGAAAACTTTACCAGCTAGGAGAAATGAAGAATGTCTACAACAAAAATTAAAAGAATACAGCAATACTAAACTCATTCTAAAAGAAATATTGAAAGGTCTCTTCTAAATAGGAAAGAAGATATAGGAAAGCACAACTGGAAATAATCATTTAAATAAGCCAGTAAGCCAGTATACTGATCAAAAAGAAAAAAAAAACTATTTGTGAAAGCAATGATAATAACAAACAGCAAAAGGATAAATATGAAGCTGTAAGAAAGGACATCAAAAATCATAAAATGTGGGGAAGGAAAGTAAGAAAATCTAGACTTTTTTTAAGAATATGTTTGACCTTATATGACTATTGGCCTAAAACAAGCAGATATAGAAAAGGGTTAACATACTTGAAACAATATGGAACCACAAATCAAAAATGAACAATACATTTATAAAAACCAAAAAAAGACAAAAGCATAAATAAAAGGAAATCATACAACCACAAAAAGGAAAAGAAAGGAACAAAGGAGAACCATAGAATCAATTGGAAAACAGAGTTTCAAATGGCAATAAATATATGTTTATCAATAATTACCCTAAATGGGAGTTCCCATCATGGCTCAGCAGAAACAAATCCGACTAGGAACCATGAGGCTGCAGGTTTGATCCCCGGCCTCTCTCAGTGAATTACGGATCTGGCGTTGCCATGAGCTGTGGTGTAGCTTACAGATGTGGCTCAGATCCCACATTGCTGTGGCTGTGGCATAGGCTGGCAGCTGTACCCCTAGCCTGGGAACCTCCACATGCCATGGGTGCAGCCCTAAAACAACAAAAGACAAATAATAATAATTACCTTAAATGTTAATGAACTGAATGCTCCAGTCAAAACACAGAGTGGCAGGCTGAATTAAAAAAAAAAAAAAAAAAAAGAGCCTACAACATGCTGCCTACAAGAGACTCCACTTAGGGCAAAATACACGTATAAATTGAAAGTGAGGGGATGGAAAAGGTATTTTATGTGAATGGAACTGACAGGAAAGTGAGAGCTGCAATACGCATATCAGACAAAATAGACTTTAAAACAAAGGCTATAAAGAAAGATAAAGAAGGAAACTATTTAATGATAAAAAAAATTAATTCAACAAGAGGTTATTATACTTGTCAACATATCTGCACATAATATAGGAGTATCCAAATACATACAACAAATACTACAAGATCTAAAAGGAGACATGGATGGGAAAACAATAATAGTAGGAGACTTTAACATGCCTCTCACATCAATGGACAGATATTCCAGACGGAAAATAAATAAGGCAACAGAGATCCTAAATTACACAATAGAACAGACAGACTTAATTGATATTTTCAGAACATTACATCAAAAAAAAAACTAGAATACACATTCTCTTCAAGTGCACATGGAACATTCTCTAGGACTGATGATATACTGGGGAACAAAATTAACCTCAACAAATTTAAGAAAATGGAAATTATTTCAAGCATCTTCTCCGACCACAATGGAACGAAACTAGAAATCAACCACAAGGAAAGAAATGAGAAATAAGAAAAAAACTGACTACATGGTGACTAAGCAACATGTTACTAAGAAATGAAGCTGACTGGTACCCATGAAGATGCAGGTTAAATTCCTGGTCTCACTCAGTGCGTTGGGGATCCGGCATTGCTGTGAGCTGTGGTGTAGGTCGCAGACACAGCTTGGATCCTGTGTTGTTGTGGCTGTGGTGTAGGTTGGCAGCTGTAGCTCCAATTCAACCCCTAGCCTGGGAACCTCCATATGCTTTTGGTGCAGCCCTAAAAACAAAAAACAGCCTCAAGACTAATGGCAATGAAAATACAACCATACAAAACCTATGAGATGCTGCAAAATCAGTTCTTAGAAGGAATTTCATAGTGATACAGGGCTTCCTCAAAAAGAAGTAAATTCTCAAATCTACAACCTAACCTACCACCTAAAGGAACTGGAAAAATAAAGGACAAATAAAACCTAGTTAGGAGAAGAGAGGAAATCAGAAAGATCAGAGATAAAGAATCAACAAAATAAAGATTTAAAAAACAATAGAAAAAAATCAGTAAAACCAAGAGCTGGTTCTTTGAAAGGGTAAACAAAATTGACAAACCTCTGGCCAGACTCACCAGGAAGGAGAGAGATAGAACCCAAGTAAAATAAGAAATGAAAAAGGAGAAATCTTAATGGATACTACAGAAATATAAAAACATCAGAGAATATTTTGAACAATTATACGCCAACAAATGTGACAACCTAGAAGAAATGGACAACTTTCTAGAAACACAGAGCCCACCAAAATTTAATAATTTGTATAGACCTACTACTAGAAATGAAAAAGAATGTATAATTAAAAAAAAAAAACTCCCTGCAAACAAAAGCCCAAGACCAGATGGCTTCACAGGCAAATTCTACTAAGTAAAGAAGAACTTATATCCACCCTTCTTAATTTTTTCCAAAATACTGAAGAAGGAACTATCCTGAAGACATTTTATGAAGCCACCATTGCCCTAATACCAAAACCAAAGATAATACTAAAAAAGAAAATTATAGGCCAATATTGTTGAGGAATTCTGATGCAAAAATCCCAACAAAATTTTAGCCAACTGAATCCAGCAACACATAAAAATGATCATATACACCATGACCAAGTGGGATTCATCCCAAGTTCACAGGACAGTTCAACATACACAAATCAATCAATGTAATACACTTAACAAAAAAAGTAAAAAACCACACAATTATCTCGAGATGCAGAAAAAGCATTTGACAAAATTCAAGTTCCACTTATGAAAATGCTTACCCAAGTGAGTATAGAGGGAACATATCAACATAATAAAAGCCATTTATGACAAACCCACAGCCAATACTATACTCAATAGAGAAAAGCTAAAGCCTTCCCACTAAAATCTGGAACAAAACAAGGATGCCCACTCTCACCACTTTTATTCAATATAGTACTGGAAGTTCTAGACACAGCAATCAGACAAATAAATGGCATTCAAATTGGAAGAGGTAAAATTGCCACTATATGCAGATGGCATGATACTACATATAGAAGACCCTAAGGACTCCACACAAAAACTACTCAATCTGATCAACAAATTCAGTAAAGTAGCAGGATACAAGATTAACATTCAGAAATAAGTTCCATTTCTTTACACTAATAATGGAATATTAGAAATGGGATAGAAACAATACCTTTTAAAATCACACCCCCAAAAATAAAATACCTAGGAATAAACCTGAAAGACTTGTACACTGGTGAAAGATTTATACACTGGTGAAAGACTTATACATGAGAACTAGAAAACATTAATCAAGGAAACTAAAGAGGATAAGAAATGGAAAGATATTCTACACTCCTGGATTTGAAAAATTAATATTGTCAGAATGGCTACACTATCCAAAGCAATCTACAGATTTAATGTAATCACTATCAAATGACATTTTTTCACAGAACTAGAACAAATAATCCAAAAATTTATATGGAGACATAAAAGACTCAGAATTGCCAAAGCAAACCTGAGGGGGAAAAAACAAAGCTGGAGGCATAACTCTCCCATACCTCAGAGAAAATTATAAAGCTACGGTAATGAAGACAGCGTGGTATTGTTTAAAAATAGATATATAGATCAATGGAACAGAATAGAGAGCTGAGAAATACACCCAGACACCTACTGTCAATTAATCTTTAACAAAGGAGGCAAGAATATAAAGTGGGAAAAGACAGTCTCTGAGGCGCATGGTACTGGGAAAACTGAACAGCTGCATTTAAATCACTGAAACTAGAACACATCCTCATGCAATACACAAAAATAAATTCAAAATGGTTAAAAGACTTAAATACAAGACATGACACTCTAAGATTCCTAGAAGAGATCTTAGGAAAAACATTCTCTGACATAAACTGTACAAATGTTTTCTTAGGTCAGTCTCCCAAGGCAATAGAAACGAAAACAAGAATACCCAATGCTACTGCTTACATGTGGAAACTAAAAAAAACACAATGAACTTCTTTGCAGAACAAACAATGACTCACAGACTTTGTCTTCTTTGAAAAACCAAGGTTTTCCAATCTGGGGGGTGGGGGGATGCACTGTGGGTCTGGGACACAAAATCTATCAAATTGACTTGTGATGATTTATGTATACCTATAATTGAAATAAAATTCATTAAGTTAAAAAAAATGGGACTTAATCAAATTTAACAAGCTTTTGCACAGCAAAGGAAACTGTAAAGCTGTAAACAAAAACAAAACTATGGAATGGGAGAAAATTGTTGGAAATCATGCAACTGACAAGGGCTTTATCTCCAAAATAAACAAATAACTCATGCCACTTACCAGCAAAAGCAAAAAAAAAAAAAAAACCCAATTGAGAAATGAGCAAAAGACCTAAATAGATATTTCTCCAAAGGAGACATAACAGATGGCCAATAGGCACATGAAAAAATGCTCAACATCATTAATTATTACAGAAATGCAAATCAAAACTACAATGAGCTACCACCTCACACAAGTCAGAATGGTCATAATTATAAGTCTAAAAATAACAAATGCTGGAGAGGGTGTGAGAAAAAAGGAACCCTCCTACCCTATTGGTGGGAATATAAATTGGTACAGCTACTATGGAAAACAGTATGGAAGTTCCTCAGAAAACTAAACATAGAACTACCCCCATGATCCAGTAATTCCACTTCTGGGCATATATCTGGACAAAACCACAGTTCAAAAATATACATGCACCTGTACGTTCTTAGCAGCATTATTCACAATAGCCAAGAAATTAAAACAAGCTAAATGTCCAATAACAGATGAATGGGTAAAGAAGAAGTGGTACATATACAAAATGGAATACCACTCAGCCATAAAAAGGAATGCAATAATGCCATTTGCAGCAACATGGATGTTTCTCATACTAAGTAAAGTCATAAAGAGACAAATAACTTATGATATCACTTACATATGGAATCTAAAATATGGCACAAATGAACTTATCTACAAAACAGAAACAGACTCACAGATGTAGAGAACAGATTTGTGGGTGCCAAGGAGGAGGAGGGAGGAAGCAGGATGGACTGGGAATTTGGGATTAGTAAATACATACTATTACATTTAGAATGGGTAAGAAATGAGGTCCTACTGTACAGCACAGGGAACTATATCCAGTCTCTTGGGATAGATCATGATGGAAGATAATACAAGAAAGGGAATATATATATATGTATGACTGGGTCATTTTGCCGTACAGCAGAAATTAGCACAATACTGTAAATCAACTCTACTTTTTAAAAATGGGGGGGCAACTATTATAGGATCAGGAAAAGCAGAATAATAAATTAGCATAGCATGATTTTTAGTTATAAATAATATACATGTTAAAATCTACAAAGAAATGTACAATAGAGATTGTAAAGTGAGCTTGGAAATGTCCAGCCTATGGTCACATTCTCTCGGGCTTGACTGTTTACATTCCTTTCACTGGCCTCTTCTTTGGAATCTACTCTCTCTTGGATACTTTTCTTCTCAGAGAATATGGTACCTATGGGATGGCTGGAGCTCTACCCTGTGGAGGCCATGTGGGAACTGGAGTGGGATTCAAGGGAAGAGAAGCAACCTCCAGACCCTTAAACCTGCCTGCTCTCTGCTACTATATAAAACTGAATGCATAAAAGGCTGCTAAGATTGTTAATGTACAAAAGAATAGGTTCTGTAGAATTTGAATATACAAAAGTGGAAGAATCTCTTAGACCTTTCTTGGAAAGTGACTGAGACAATGAGGTTGTACTGGAGTCTAGCTTAATGAAGGTGTTTAGTATACACCTTCTTCTCATCTCCTTCACCACTCTCTCAGGCATAGAGCTCACAAAATCCTGGCCAGTTAAAGTCATCTGTGGAAGTCAACTAACATCCACAAAAGGGCCTTGGAGAGAACAAGCATGAAATGTTTTGGGGGGGGGGGGAAACAGATCATTATACCCTGAACACAGAGTTAGGCATTGTACAAGGGGTAGCAAACCACTTTGCCCTCGTCAGTACACTGGTGAGAGAAATCCACCTAAATGACACAATCAGTGCCTTAAAATACGTGCACACAAAGAGCCAAGAGATGTAGCCACCAGAAGAGGTGCCCTCCTTCCCAGGTGGGAAAGCTATAGAAGGCTCTGTGGAGGAGGGGGCATTTGAAGAAGAGGTAAGATTTAGATTCCAGGGTAAAGGGAATAGAAAGACAAAGGTAGGGAGGAAAATGAGAAAGAAGTTCAGCTGGATTGCACATGAAATGCATCAAATGTTAGAAATAAAGGAAGGCAGGTTGGAAGGTTCCATTGGGATCAGGTATTGGCCAATCTAGAGGGCCAGCTTTCTGCTGACTCCAGGATTTCCAGCCTGCCTGGCTGGGGCAGCTCAAGGACACAGGGGCAGGACTGGGAGTGGTGAATGAGCATAGCTGACAAGAAATACCTGTGCCCAGCGATGGCAAATATTTACACTTTTGGTACCCATGATGCTGGAGTGTCCCACCAGGCTCACACCAATTGCACTTAAGGAGCAATGGCTCTATTTCCACCCCTGGTAGCTATGTATCCATCCCCCACTCCACTCGTCACATTTCAGAAAAACACCACCGCTCCTCCCAGAGCTGATCCAACCCAGGCAGTGTGGTCAAAAGACACAATCAAGATCCAAGACAAAGACCTGCAGCAGAGTGGGCCTGGATGACTTACTCCAAAAGACGGTCATACCCTCAGCCTCTGCTTGGCAAATTCAGGGTAATAACTGTGGAAAAGCAGCACGTGCTTCATTTCTGCATTTTCCACGTGCCTCCCAAGCCCCCTACTGCTGAGAAGAATTCAAAGTATTCCATGTGTGCCTCTCATGAACCATTGTTTTTCTTGAAAGCCCTTTCATTCCAGCATGTTTCCACATCTCAGTGTTTACTGCTCTTACATCCTAACTAGCCTGTGACCAACAGCTGTCGTATTCATCCATTTAGACAAACTCAGAATACCTCCCCTCCTCCCCCAGTCCCAAACAGTCCTGTCAAGCCTCTTTATGTCTGTATTCCACGGTAGAAGGAACACCTTCCACCACGAGGAGTGATCAACAATTAAAATTATGAGATATATTTCCAACTGAATGCCTTGTTAAACACATATAATCAACCCTAAATAAAATGACAGTTAGGAACCAATGGCCCAAGGGGGATAATCCCAGGAAGAGACATACATTCCATGACCAAATCTCTGACATAAGCAATAAGAAAATACCCAACTTTAAAAATGAGCCAATAAAATCTAACAGTAAACGGGATGTTGAAGAAAATCAGTATTGTTATTATTGGCAGATTTAAACTGTGATCACAAAAGATTCAACAATTTGTTAAGCCCTGATTTCTGGACAGATTTTTACTTGAAAGTACATTGTATAAAAAGATTAGAACATTTCCTTCTGATAGAAATGACAATGGTTAAGGTCGAAAGCTAGTCAATACAGTCCTATTAACCCATAATTATACCAAAGAGCAGTACTGCCAAATTGCTCTTGAATACAGTCTGCTTCCCCATCTCTATCTCATCTGGATGCCCTTCGCTTCTGCCCACCTGTCAAATCATACCTCGTTATCGAGTTACGGAATGGGTACCTCTTCCTGCGTGAAGACTCTCTTACAACTTCAGACAAAAGAGCAACTGTGGGATGTAATACATGTGTCCACTTCACCCTGCTCATCTGGGAGTCCCTTGTTGGGAGAGTATATCAATCATTTTGTATACTCTACAGTAACTGTCTTTATGTCTTTCAAAGACTAGTCCTTTCATAAAAGTGTTCTAATTGAAAAACATATGCCTGATGTTAAACCAAGCAGAATAATGAAGAATAAATGAAACTTTGAAAAAATGATTGATAGCTCCTTATCTACAGTTGGATTCACAAGAAAGGCTAATCGAATTTAAACCTGAAAAGCAACAGAAAGAAGAATATTTTTCTTTGGACAGCATTCCATTATATGCCTAGGCCATATTTTATTTAATCAACCTCTAATTATTGAACACTTCCAGTGATTTTTTTTCTTATTAATAAAGAATCCTACAAGGAGCAAAAATGAACCATCAATTTTGTGGATGTAATTATTACTTTAGAATAAACAGTTGAAAGAAATTTCACCCATAAATGGGCATATGTGTCTTTATGAGTATATGAAAATTGATATTTCTAAGTGGGAATTCTAATGTTTCACAAATAGGTGAAATCTTTGCTTTTGCTTTCTGCTAGATATACTTGACTAGAGTTAGGGAATTTTGTTTTATTTATAGGTATAGTTTTTTCTCTTAAGTGTGTGCTGGATTTTATCAAGTGTGTTTTTACCTGCTTTTTAAAAAGAGTGTTATAATTTACAATGTTCTGTCAATTTCTGCTGTAAAGTGACACAGTTATACATTATATACAGTCATTTTCTCACATTATCCTCCATCATGGTCCATCCCAAGTGATTAGCTATAGTTCTCTATGCTATACAGCAGAATCTCGTTGATTATCCACTCCAAATGCTATAGTTTGCATCTACTAACCCCAAACTCTCAGTCCATCTCACTGCCTCCCCCTCGGCAACCACAAGTCTATTCCCCAAGTTCATGAGTTTGTTTCTTTTCTCTTTGTAGTTTCATTTGTGCCATACTATTAGATTCCAGATATAAGTGACATCATGTGGTTATTCATCTTTGACTTATTTAGTGTGAGAGTCTCTAGTTCCATCCATGTTGCTGCAAATGGCATTATTTTGTCATTTTTATGGCTCAATAGTACTCCATTGTGTATGTGTACCACATCTTTTTTTTTTTTTTTTTTTTTTTTTT
>PVHT021183630.1:11170351-11268492 GCA_004024745.2 Catagonus wagneri | reverse complement strand
CATCAAGAAAATTTATGGACAAGCCATAGAAAGGGAAACAATATTTGTAAAACAAATATCTAACAAATGCAATAACTCAATACAAATAAAGTCAAACTACCAAATAAACTGGGAAAAAGATTTGAACAGATACTTCACAAAGGAAAATACATGAATAGCCAATAAAGACATAAAAAGATGTTCATGCTCATTAGTTATCCAGGAAGTACAAATTAAACCACAATAGAACACCACACACACTTATTATAGTAGCTAAAATTTTAAAAGACAGACAACACCAAATCTTAGTAAAGATGTGGAGAAACTGCAACCTGTGCACATGATTGGTAGGAATGTGAATTAGTGCAACATTCTAAAAATAGTGTCTTATAAAACTAAGCATATACCTATTCTGTGATACAACAATTCCATGTAAGAAAATGAAGGAGAAAGATCAAGATGGCAGAGTGGTAATATGTGGAGCTCAACTTCTCCCACAAACACATAAAAAAAAAAATCTACATGGAGAATGAGTCACACAGAACATCTACTGAATGCTGGCAGAAGATGTCAGACTTACAAAAAGGGCAAGAAAACCTCCTCATAACTAAGTAGAACAAAAGGGAGAAAAAGGAGAGAGAAGAGAGAAAAAAAGAAAACAGGATAGGACCAGCACTTCTGTGAGGAGCTGTTAAAGAGGAAAGTAATCCACACACTGGGAGGCCATTTGACTGGCAGGGAGATCAACTTGGGATGGAGGGGTGTCGCGTCCAGCGCTGCAGGGCAACAGGGAATCCTGGAAGAGGGACGGCGCACTATAACAAAACACACAAGACTCTTTTAGATTTAGAAAGTGGGGGACCAGGAGGCACTCTGTTCTGCCGAATGGAGTGAAAAAAGGACCTGGGCTTTGGCCCACACGTCTTTTATTGAGGAAGGTGCTGTGTGCAGATGAGTGGGCTGGAGCAGGCATAGGCAATGACAAGCCCACCTCTTAGTGAATAAGAAAGTAAACTATTAGCGGTGCCTGCCTCTAGGTGCATAATGTCCTGACTCAGCAGATGTGCCTTCTGCAGAGTTCAGCTGTTCAGTGGTCTCCAACAGAGGGGGAAACTCAAAGCCCCAGAAAAAAGTGCAGCAGATGGTCTGAGGAGGGCAAAGCAGAGAAACAGCCACATAGAGGACTGGTACCATCACCTAGTATACCCACAGCCTGAGACACCTGGGCAGGGTCTGGATGCTGTGGCTTAGGCTTCAGAGCTCAGTCCTGGGGAGAAGACTAGAGCTGCCTGAATGGAAACAGTATGAGGGACTGGGGAGTGGTGAGCCACAGCTGAGCATGTGCATGAGGAGGCCGGAACTGTACCAAACTCCACGTCAGGTTCCCCAGCCTGGGCGTCTGGTACTGGGAGGAGGAGCTCTTGGAGAATTTGGCATTGAAGGCCAGTGGGGCTTATGTGTAGGACATCCACAGGACCGGGGGAAAAAGAAACTGCACTGTTGGAGGGCACACACAGAGTTTCATGTGCACTGGGTCCTAGGGCAAAGTAGGGATGCTATAAAAATCTGGGTCAGGAGTTATCATTGGGGTGCAGTGGAAACAAATCCAACTAGTATCCTTGAGGATGCAGGTTTGATTCCTGGCCTCATTCAGTGGGTCAGGGATCCAGTGTTGCCGTGAACAGATGCAGATTGGACCTGGCACTGCTGTGGCATAGGCTGGAAGCTGCAGCTCCAATTTGACCCCTAGCCTGGGAACTTTCATATGCTGCAGTTGTGGCCCTAAAAAGCAGAAAAAAAAAAAAATCTGGGTCAGACCTACCTGCAGTTCTTGGAGGTTCTATTGGGAAAGTATGGCATGGCTGTGGCTCCCTGTGGGGGAAGGACATTGTAGATGGAGGTCCTGGGAATAATTATCAGTGTCAACTCCCCTGGAGGCTTCCATTTTGGAAAAATCTGGCCACACCCCCAGGGCTGATAGGCCCCAGGCCAAACAACAAACAGGGTGGGAACATAGCTTGGCCCATCAGCAAACAGCTTGCCTAAGGTACACTTAGGCATGCAGCTGCCTCTAGTCACACCCAGAGATAAAGCCCACCCCTCCCCCAGAGACAGAAGACCCGGCTCCATCTCTCAGTGGATATGTACAAGTTCTTCCCATTGGGAACCTAACACAAGAACACAGATTCCAGAAACAAGAGAGGATACAAACTCATAAACTGCAAAAAGGGGACCACAGGAGCTATGAAAAAATGAAAAGGCAGAAAAATGTGAGCCAGATGAAGGAACAAGACAAAACCCAGAAAAACAGCTGTTAGCTAGAGACAAGCAACCTCCATGAAAAAGGCTTTTGAGTAATGATAATAAAGATGGTCCAAGATCTCAGAAAAAAAAAAAAAAACTGGAGGCAAAGCTCAAAAAATTACAAGGAACATTTAATAAATAAAAGATTTAGAGATTAAACAAGCAGATATGCAAAATACAATAACCAAAATAAAAAAAATTCACTATAAGGAGCCATTAGCAGAATACAGAAGGCAGACAAATTAAGTGAGGTGGAAGACAGATTCCACTGAGGTGGAATCAATGACACAGAACAGAATAAAGAAAAAAGAATGAAAAGAAATGAGGACAGCTTAAGAGAACTCTGGGACAACTATAAACACATCAACATTTTCATTATAGGGATGCCAGAAGTAGAAGAGAGAGAGAAAGGCTGGAGAAAATATTTGAAGAGATAATAGCTACAAACTTTCCTAACATGGGAAAGTGATCACTCACTCAAATACAGGGAAGACAAGGAATATAATATAGAATAAACTCAAGGAGAAACACCTCAAGGCATATATTACTTGAGGTAACCAAAATTAAAGACAAAGAGAAAATATTGACAACAGCTAGGGAAATGCAGCAAATAACATACAAGGGAACCCTGGTAAGGTTATCACCTGATTTTTCAGCAGAAACTATGCAGGCCAGAGGGAGTGCTATGATATACTTAAAGTGATGAAAGGAAAAAACCTGAAACCAAGAATACTCCATCACATTAATACAATATAACCTAAATGTCCATCAACAACTGAATGAATTAAGATGTGGTACGTATATACAATGGAATACTACTCAGCCATTAAAAGGACAAAATAATGCCATTTGCAGCAACATGATGGAACTAGAGATTTTCATAATAAGTGAAGTCAGAAAGAAAAGGCAAATGCCATATGATGTCATTTATATATGGAATCTAAAATATGGCACAAATGAACCTATCTACAGAACAGAAACAAACTCATGGACATAGAGAACAGACTTGTGGTTGCCAAGGGAGAGTGAGGAGGGAGTGAGATGGATGGGGTTTGGGGGTTGGTAGGTGCAAACTATTACATTTAGAATGGATAAACAATGAGATCCTACTATATGGCACAGGGAACTATATACAATGTCTTGGGTCAGAACATGAAGAAAGATAGTATGAGAAAAAGGATGTATATATGTATGACTGGATCACTTTGCTGTACAGTAGAAATTGGTACAACAATGTAAATCAACTATACTTTAAAAGGAAAGCTGCAATAGCAGTCCTCATATCCTCTAAATGGTCTTTAAAGATTGTTACAAGAACCAAATTAGGACCTTACATAATAATGATCAAAAGATCAATCCAAGAAAAAGATATAACAATTATAAATACATATGCACTCAATACATGGGCACCTTAATACATAATGAAATTGCTAACAGCCAAAAAGGATAAATTGACAATAACACAATAATTGTGGGGATTTGAAACTCCAGTTACAGTAATGGACAGATAATCCACCCAGAAAATGAAAATGGAAACACAGGGCTTAAATGATGCATTAGACCAGGTGGACTTAATACATATTTATAGAAAATTCCACTCAAAATCTGTAGAATACACTTCCTTCTCAAGCACATATGGAACATACTCTAGAATAGATCACATCTGGGCCATAAATCAAGCCTTGGTAAATTTAAGAAAACTGAAATCGTATCAAGCATCTTTTCCAACCACAATGCTCTAAGACTATAAATTAATGACAAGAAAAAAAAATACAGACACATGGGAGACTAAACAATATGCTACTAAACAACTAAAGAGTCACCGAAGAAGTCATAAAATACCTAGAGACAAATAGTAACAAAGACACAATGGAAAAAAAAAATGATGCGATGCAGCAAGAGCAGTTCTAAGAGGAAAGTTTATTGCAATACAAGCCTACCTCAAGAAACAAGAAAAATCTCCAACAACTTAATTTTACACCTAAGGTAACTAGAGAAAGAACAACAAAACACAAAGTAAGCAGAAGGAAAGAAATCATAAAGATCGGAGCAGAAATTAATGAAATAGAAATGAATAGTAGAAAAGATCAATGAAACTAAAAGCTGGTTATTTGAAAAGATCAACAAAACTGATAAACCTATATCCAGACTCATCAAGACAAAAAAGGAAGAGGGCTCAAATCAATTAAATTAGAAATGAAAAAGAAGGAGTTCCCATTGTGGCTCAGGGGAAACTAACTAGGATCCATGAGTACACAGGTTCAATCCCTAGTCTAGCTCAATGAGTTAAGGATCTGGCATTGCCATGAGCTGTGGTGTAGGCTGCAGATGTGGCTCAGATCTGGCATTGTCATGGCTGTGGTGTAGGACAGCAGCTACAGCTCCGATTCAACCCCTAGCCTGGGAACCTCCATATGCCATAGGTGTGGCCCTAAAAAGACCAAAAAAAAAAAAAACAGAAATGAAAAAGTTACAATAGATATCACAGAAATACATTAACAAATTGAAAAATAAAAACCATATGATCATCTCAATACTACAGAAAAAACTTTTAATAAAATCCAATACCATTTCTGATAAAACCCTCCAGTAGGTGGGCCTAAAAGGAACATACCTTAACATAATAACAGCTAATATCATTCTCAGTGGAAAAAGTTGAAAGAATTCCTGTTAAGATCAGAAACAAGACAAGGATGTCCACTCTTGCCACTCTTACTCAACATAGTTTTAGAAGTTCTAGCCATGGCAATCAGAGAAGTAAAAGAAATAAAAGAAATCCAAACTGGGAAGAAGTAAAACTATCATTGTTTGCAGATGACATGATACTATACGTAGAAAATCCTAAAGATGGTATCAGAAAAGTACTAGAACTCAGAAATGACTTTGGTGTAATTGTAGGATTCAAAAACATATAGAAATCTTTGCATTTCTATATACCAACAACAAAAGACCAGAAAGAGAAATTAACAATCCCACTCACCAGGTTATCAAAAAGAATAAAATACCTAGGAATAAACCTACCTAAAGAGATAAAAGGGGAGTTCCCATTGTGGTGCAGTAGAAATGAATCTGACTAGTATCCACGAGGATGTGGGTTCCATCCCTGGCTTTGCTTAGTGGGTTGGGGAATCCAGCATTGCCATGAGCTGTGATGTGGGTCACAGATGCGGCTTGGATCCCATATTGCTATGGAGTAGGCTGGCAGCTATAACTCCAATTCGATCCCTAGACTGGGAACTTCCATTTTCCATGGGTATGGCCCTAAAAAGAAAAAAAAAGAGAGAGATACAAAAAGACCAGTACTCTGATTACTATAAGATGCTAATGAAAGAAATCAAAGATGACACAAAAAGATAGGAAGATATTCCATGCTCTTGAGTTGAAGAATCAATCTTATAAAAATGACTATACCAGGCAAGGCAACATATAGATTCAACACAATCCCCATCAAAGTACCAACAAATTTTTTTCAAAAATTTAAAAAGATATATATAAACACAAGAGACCCCAAATAGCCAAAGCAATTCTCAGAAAAAGAAGTGGAGCTGGAGGTATGAGGCTACCTGACTTCAGACTATACTATAAAGATATTATCATGAAAATAGTATGGTTCTGGCACAAAAACAGAAATATAGACCAATGGAATGGTAGAGAAAGCCCAGAAATAAACCCACGTACCTATGGTCAACTAATATATGACAAAGGAGGGAAGAATATACAGTGGAGAAAAGAGTCTCTTCAATAACTGGTGCTGGGAAAACTGGACAGTTACATGTAAAAGAGTGAAATTAGAACACTCTCTAACACCATAAAGAGAAATAAACTCAAAGTGGTTTAAAAACTTAAAATTTAAGACTGGCTACTTAAAACCCTCAAAGGAAAATTTAGGCTATACACTCTCTAACATAAACTGCAGCAGTATCTTCCCAGATCCACCTCCTAGAGTAATGAAAATAAAAATAAAAATAAACCAATGGGACCTAATTAAACTTAAAACTTTTTGCACAGCAGAAGAAACTATAAACAAAAAGCCTGTAGAATGGGAGACAATATTTGCAAATGAAGCAACTGACAAGGGGTTAATTTCCAAACTATACAAACAACTCATGTAGCTAGATATAAAAATAAAAAAGCCAATCAAAAAATGCGCAAAAAGTCTAAACAGATATTTCTCCAAAGAAGACATACAGATGGCCAAAAAACACAGGAAATGAGGTTCAAGCATCACTAATTAGAGAAATGCAATTCAAAAATACTATAAGGCACCATCTTACACCACCCAGAATGGCCATCATAAAAATTCTACAAACAATAAATGCCAGGAAGGGTGCAGAGAAATGGGAACTCTCTAACACTATTAGTAGGAATGTAAATTGGTGCAACAATTGTGGAAAACATATGGAGGTTCCTCAAAAAGCTAAAAATAGAACTACCGTATGATCTATTAATCCCACTCCTGGGCATCTATCCATAGAAAACCATAATTCAAAAAGATTCATGCCCCCCAATGTTCATTTCAGCATTATTTACAATAGCCAAGACATGGAAAGCAACCAAAATGTCCATCAACAGAAAAATGGATCAAGAACATGTGGTACATATAAACAATAGAATATTACTCAGCTATAAAAAAGAACGAAATTAATGGCATTTGCAGCAACATGGAGGGACCTAGAGATTATCATACTAAGTCAGACGGTAAAAGACAATCACTTACATACTCAATCTTAAGGATAAAAGTGAACTTATTTGCACAGCAGAAACAGACTCAAAGACTTTGAAAACAAACTTACGTTACCAAAGAGAACAGGCTAGAGGGAAGGGATGAACTGAGGTTTAGGGACTGGCATATGCACACTGAGGTATACCAAATAATTTGCAAACAGCAACCTGCTGTATGGCAGAGAACTCTACCAAATGTTCTGTGATAATCTTTGTGGAAAAAAATCTGAAAGTGAATGGATTGTGTAAAATGTATAACTGAATTACAGCAGAAATTATCACAAGATCGTACATCAACTATATTTCAATTAAAGTTTAACAAATGAAAAATAAAATAAAATGTAAGTCAAATGTTATCTTCTTTGCTCAGAACCCTGCATGGCTCCCCACCTTCCCCCAGAGTAGAATGTGAAGAAATTCAGTGGCCTGCGAGGCTCTGTGTGGTCTGATGCTCCTCATTGCTTCTAGACCTTGTGCACCGACTTCAGTTACACCAAGCTCTTGGTGGCCCCTGGAACTCAGTAGGCATGTTCTAGCCTTTAGGTTCTTCACTAGCTGTTTCTTCTGCCCAAAACACTCTTTTCCCAGACTTATCTCTGGATAATGCCCTTTCCTCCAAGTCTTTGCTCAAATGGATTCCAAGCACCTGCCACAGTGCTGGTATCAATACATGGTAAGTATGAAGCATACAGAACTGTGTGATCAAACCTCCAGAAACCCTCCAACCAGCCACGCTTTATACCTGTCATTTAACCTGGTACATTCCCTTCCTCAGTAAAAACAGTTGTCTTCTGAGCAACACAGCATTATCTGAAGAGTTTTTTCATTTCCCCAGCTAGCCTTAAGTTTACTCAGGACCCAAGTTGATGAGGAGAGCTGGACTTGCTTGGAAAAATGAAAAAGAAAACACCATTTAAGTCCACTGCTAAGTTAGAGAACTACAGTTGCTAGGCTCTGTACTCAGGAATATAAAACCAGGAAAGTGTGTTACTCAAACACTGGGTAATGATTCATTGAGTCATCTTTATTTAGAACAAAACCAAAACTGAAACAAAACAAAGACTAACAGCAATGAAAACAAAATAGGTCATCTCAATTTCTGCTCAGTTTCTAAGGAATTTGAGTTCAAATCTTTTTTTAATTTATAATGATTTTTATATTTTCCATTATAGCTGGTTTACAGTGTTCTATCAATTTTCTACTATATAGCAAGGTGACCCAGTTACATATACATGTACGCGTTCTTTTTTCTCACATTATCATGCTCCATCATAAGTGACTAAATGTAGTTCCCAGTGCTATACATCGCTTATCCACTCCAAAGGCAATAGTTTGCATCTATTAAGCCCAGACTCCCAATCCATACCCCCTCTCCTCCTTCCCCTTGGCAACCACAAGTCTGTTCCAATGTAAATTTGTACAACCACTATGGAAAATAGTATGGAGCTACCTTAGAAAATGATACATAGAACTACTGTATGACCCAGCAACCCCACTCTAGGGCATGTATCCGGACACAACTTTCCTTGAATAAGTTCAAATCTTAATAAATTTTAATATTCAGCTTTCTCCCCTCAAGACCTTGTGGGTTTATTTTTCTTCTTAAGGATTTGCCTAAAGCAAAAGTAACCATTACAACCATCTGTTGCATGCAAAGGATTAAATTTATTTACAAAGGCAAATTGCTATCCCTGAGATTTCCCACTTGTCACAAGTAGCTAAGATTCAAGGTACAACAGAACAGGTAGCATCTCTGGGTCTCCCAAACACCCCCATTTTCATGCTGTCCCTGCACTGTCATCAGTGGTGAGGGATCCAGCCCCAGAGCATACCCATGACTAGAAACTCAGAGGTGGTACCCTAATGGTTAACTTCTTGTAGTTCTGGAAGTTTTGTTGAATGCAGCCAATTCACAACTTTTACATAACTTGGAGGATAGGTGTGATTCTCAAATATGGCCCCTGGCACCTATTCATGGGTCAGCTTTCACATGCAACGATTGTTTTTCTACTTGCAATCACTTGCGGTCAAGGATTGAGACTGAGCCATAAGGTTGAGATTTAGCCATAGCATCAGTCTGATGTTGGCCACTGACTACATCATTTATACTGTCAGAGTGGGCATCGAAAAACGAGTTCTGATGGAAAACAGAATACAAAGTTCAGAAAGCTGGAGAAGCCATATGTGCCTTTATTATTATTGCTGCTGCTGTTAATTCATTGCTTTAATGGTTTGTGTCAAGTCATCCTTCCAGTATCACTTGAAGCTGAGTATTGGTCCATTTTCCTGGTTACAAGGGCAAGGTCAGGTCAAGTGCGTGGGTATGAATAATCTATATCATACCATGGAGAATACTCAGACAGTGGGTAGCCCCTTTTCTAAGGCCTCCAGCTCAAACAAGAGTAATTCCATCCCAGCACACTACTTCCTGCTATCAGTTTCAGTTCTCTTAAAACATTATGACAGAAAAACCAAAAGCTGGTTGAGTGCTTTCATATCCTATGGAGTCTTGGTCTGGGCAAAGCATTATTTCCAATTACAGATAATATAGCAGTTTAGTAAACTAATACGACAAACTCATTCTGGAGTAATCTCTATCCCACAGGGTCACCATGCTTGAGGCTAGCTGTGCCCTACCCACATCTATAGCTTCCTCCTGACTGTTCAAATTTTCCCTCTCCTTCAAGGCCCAGTTGAAGAACATCTATCCCATGAAACTCTGTAGATGACTCCAGTCACAAGGATCTGCTTATCTCTGAAGATACATGCCACTGATTTCCCACTTGATTACACATCATTTGACATTACTTGATATTACTTGTAGTGTTTCCCAATAAAAGAATACTCAAAGTCAGAAACTTAAACCTTTACTTTGTTGTTTGCTCCCAGTATACCTGGCATGGGTGTGAACACATGATAGACAATGAAAGAACAGTTCAATTGGTCAGAAGTTGAAATTCAGCACATAGATTTTTTTTAAAAGGCTAAACCAGATAACCCCCATCAAAGATGTCTAAATTACATGTCGATCCAAAATTATATTCTTGAAAAAAGGCAAACAACAGAGCTATCCAGCCATTTGGAAGCCAGCAGAGGATTAAAAAAAATATTTCAGCAACAACCTCAAGTTGCACAGACAACACAATTATAGGAAAGGGGGAGGGAGTGAAGGATGAAGGGCAAAATTTTATTCCAAATTGACCTTTATAAAGCTTTCTAAGAATGCTGAGGGAAAGCCGAGGATGACAGCAGACAATGAGCTTAGAAAAACAAGCACTAATTGTTAGGGAAGAGGTATATGAAAGGGCATTACATGAAGGACAGGGAGATAAAGAGCTCTGTGCCCAGGGCCAGGAGAACTACATTCCATTTTGAAAGCTTTCTTAGCCGAAAGATGTAGATAATTAGAAGATATACAGATGTGAACAGAACTATCTGAATGGCTGGGAAATTCACAAAGCATATAAGAAGTCATGGAAAAGTCCAGTTATAAAATCTCTCATGATTCACACTCGTCACTCTCTGAATCAAATCATGGTCCTCTCTCTTCTAGAGCCACCCGTAGAATCTTAAACACATATGATGTGCCTGGCATTTTACACACACCACCTCTAAGCTGCACACCAACTTTGTTAGCAGTGTTACTCTTATTTTACAGATGAAGGCACAAAAGCTCAGATGATTATAGTTATTTACCAATTCACCCATTTAGCAAGTATTTATTGTTGCCTTACTTTGTACTGGGAACAGAGTATTAAGCACCCTCATGGGCTTAGATTCCAAAATTCATGGTCACAGAGCTGGAGAGCCTGGATAAGATTTGGACTCTGATTCTAAATCCCATGCATAGTCTCTTTTCCTCTTCTACCCTAACCACCACCAAAAAAAAAAAAAAGCACTACAAATGGTTTTCTTTGTAGAATTGTCAATACAACCTAATAATGTGGTTGTAAAAACTTCTGTCTCAACAGCACTTATTTAAAAGACTGTTTAAACAGAAGGAATATGAAGTGTGTTGAAATATTGGAAGAAACACTTTTCTTACCTTTTATTTAGATTCTAAAAACAATATACAGAAGGCTTCTATGCCAGATTGGGAAAACACAGGATCTTCCTTTTCCACGACAAACAGAAATTGTGGGAAAGGATTACCAAAAAAAAAAAAAAACTATAAAAGTGAGCTTGCAAAGCAAACAAGAAAAGGAAAACCTCAGATTGCAGAAATAAAGAGCTTTAAAGGTAAATGACTGTGGTAAGGGGAGATCATGGATAATGGCTCCTGCGGATACTGAGCCCAATATAAATTTTAGGGGTTAAGGTTAGGGTTTTGACAGTCATGTGAGATGTGAAACCTAGGAACTGACAAACTAGGTATAAGTACAAGCCCTTGCACCCGAAGCCATAAGAGCTACTCCACCCTCCAAATGAAAACAACAAAACTTCACCCGTGAGCTTGGGGAAGGAGCAAGGAAAGTTATCCTCATGGGTCTAGGGATAAAGAAAAATGAGTTAACTCTAAAAAAGAGAAACACAGAAACTATGAATGCATAGTCTAAAATTAAACCACATATTGAAGAAACCTCAAACTGAGAAGGGAATACAAAGCTAGTACTGAACTAGTGAAATGCCTAGAACACTTGCTAAAGCAAGTCGCAAATCCCATTACATGGACACTTCCACAAACCGTTATAGATGCAAAAACCCCTATGAGAGGTGAATTCACAATAAAAATTATAAGTCCAATGAAAAAATCAAATATAATGAGGGAAGGTCTGCAAACACATCAATGGAGCATTGGAGCTAGTAGAACAATTTGAAAGGGGCTATAAAATAAGCAAAAGAATTAAGGAGATGGAAGAAGTATAGGAATTATAATGAAAGAATAGGTCAGAATTTTTGAAGAGACATATTTCAAGAAGAATTAAGTGGGGCTTTTAGAAATTAAAATTTAGTCATTGAAATTGAAAACCCAACACATGTACAGTAAGCAGATTAGATAGATGAGAAAAATATGTCAACCAGAAGGAAGCATTAAATACTGTTGAGGAAAAAAAGAGATGATTATTAAAGAGCTATCAAAATATATGAATAGAATGAGAGGATTAAACTTCTATGTGATGCCAGTTCTAGAAGAAGATATTGAAAAAAAGGAGAGAAACATTATTCAACAAAAACAGTTGAAAACTGTTCCCAAGTTTAATAAGACATGGGTTCTTACTTTGAATAGCACAGAAAATCATCGATGGAATCTAGAAATATTAATTCCAGCAATATAAATACAAAATACTGAAGGAAAAAAATCTTAAAAGCAACAACAAAAGGAAAAGATAAAAATCACCTTCAAAAGAATAGCTATCAAACTGATACCATATTTCACATTAGCACCAATGTCAAAATTCTATCCCCAGAGGTCTGGGGAATCTATAAACCTAGAATTTTATACCCAGAAAATCTGTCATCATATTGTTCAATATGGAATACCATAGCCACTAGTCGAATGTGGCTATTAAGCCCTTGAAATTTAGCTAGTCCAAATTGAGGTACAGTGTAAGTATAAAATATTGTAATATTTTATATTGATTGCATATTCAAATGCTTGTATTTTGGATATACTGGTTAAATAAAATATATTAGCATTAAGTACGTCATTTTTTTTTTACTTTTAAAATTAGTACTACTAATCACCCTCCAATAAATGAAGTTTACCACCCTCCTCCAAACTCTGGCTATTTGCAGTTAAGACAATCTTGTAATTATTTCCTTGGCTACCTTGTACTTCAGAAATTTGTTTCAAATAACATTTATTTGTACATTTTATCCATAAAACTGTCTCCTCACTAAAATGAACATAAATCCATAAGGACAGAGATGATATCTGCCATGTTCACCCATAAGCATAGTGTGGATCAGGGCCATCTGTCTCAGTGGTAGATAAGAATGTGTACTTCAGCGTGCAGTGGTATGTTTTTAATCTGACAACTTGGTGCTGCCTATTTGACCTTGGCACAATTCATTTAACTTTTCCGAGCTTTGATTTCTTTGGTTTTAAAGAATTCTCAGTTCAAAATTTAATGAAAAAAATAAAATACCTCATAGGTTATTTATTCAAAAACATTTAAAAACTGTTCCCAAGTTTAAAAATTATTAAAATTATTAATAAAATAAAATACCTCCAATGCTTTTAAATTTGTGCCTGGGTCTTAATTCTTAAAGGTGACAACATAGAGACATAGAGAGGTCAATGCCATTGAAAGAAAAGGTTGTTACTCACAGTTCCCTTAGAAATAGAGGCATGGGACTCAGGGCCACATAGGGAAGCACCAGTGCCCTGTAGGAGAAAAGAATCAGGAGTGAGGGTAAAGTAGAGACCACAACTATTATTAGAATTTCCATGGGAACAGCAAAGCAGGGAAGAGAGTGCAAACACTTTTAAGACTGATTTGTTTGAATAAATCCAGTGAGCTCTGGAGCATAGGGGATGTTCCTCGTTGTCTGATACCCTGTCTGATACCCGGCCCTGGGTGACTCAGGGCTGGGGAATATTGACTTGTTTTGTGATTTAGATAGAGGTGGCTGGAGATAGGGAGACTGTTTTATTTGCATGAAGATGTGTTCAAGGGCAAGTTATATACTATCTCTAGAATTAGCTAGCCCTAGGAGGGGATGGCTTCTTCCCAGGCAGCAAACCCCAATCTGCCAAGATGTCAAAACATCACATCGTTAAAAAATGGTTAACACCGTGTTGTCCCTCAGAAGACTAACATCTTGCATGTCAAATGGCCACTCCCTTGTGTCTAATTCTGCTTATTTAGACTTTTGTAATTCTTGCCTTGTACCAAAACCACCCTACTTATCAATATGCCAACCAGCCAAAAGCTAAAGTTCTGCAACAATCCCAGTCTTAATACTAGAGTACTCCCTGGCTAAGTCTATCACAGAAACCATTTTCAGTGGCTTAAGCAGAAAAGGAGAACCTGTTATAAGGATACAGATGTATCCCAGGAACCCTCAGCCAGCTGGGCCTAAGGAATGAGCTGGATCAAGGATTCCAAGCAGATTCTCTTCTGTTTCTCTTTGCTTATCTGTTTCTCTTGGTTCCTCTACAGACTGATGTCCTTTGCTGCTTCAGTGCACGCGGCAGTTTAAAGGTATACCACTGTAGCTGATTGGCCCAGTTTGGGTGAGGTGCTCACCTCTAGTCTAATTGAGTGTTGCTAGGCAATGAGTCACATTATCCAAAACGGGAAACAAATTCCCTCTGCTCTGGGAGATGAGAGAGTTTAGTGAGGCCAAGGAAATTGTGACCCAAGCAATGTGATCACCTTGGTTGAATAGTTTGAAAGATGCTGGTTAAAATGCTGGGTAAATGAAGTTAAATAGGACATTTCAAGCCACAAAGCTAGAGTGCATTGTACATTTTTAAGAGGGTGATATGATGTGTAGTGTTAGCCAAACATTTTCAACTCTAAATACATTTTCCTCCCAGAGATTTACTAAATATTCTGGAATCAGCAGAGCTTGTGGCCTGTTTTTTTAATTTCCAAAGTGCTTTTTTGCCCACGTGACAGAGGTTCAAAAAAATTTGCTCCTCTGATTTTCTGTATATCTTCTGTAATAGTTGGAGAGATGGGAGCACTGAAAGTTGAAATTATTTGATGAGAACAGACACAAGAAGAAAGTGGAAACTCTGAAATCCTTACCTAATATATAATCAAAGTTTGAGCTAGACCATTCTTCTGATCCAGTTGTCTCCTGCTAGAAGGTCCAGAAAAGCTGAGTAACTAGCCTAACACCACACAGCAAAAGGTAATAGCAAAGATAAAACTAGAACCAAAGTATGACAAGTAATAAACAGTAGACCAACCCTGGAAGTGTTCATGGTAGAGATTTGATTTTTCAAATATTTGCCAAGCCTCTTTGAGCTAATTGGTACAGAGATACTACAGAAGCACCTGGGTTTTATGAGAAGAATGGCAAGGATTTTACATTACCAAGCTCAGGAGCAAAAATCCTTATTTGCCAGCCCAAGCTGAGCCTAAAGAGGCTCCAAGATCTCACTCTTCACCTCTGTGCTGGCAGCCACAGAGGCTGCCTGTACTCAAGAGTGTGCTCACACTGAGGCTTCTCAGAGTGTTTAATCCTTAATTTAAATCCTAATGATTATTCAGCCTGTTTGAGAGTTAACTCAGTCATCAAAGTTTAAACTGCCTCTAGGTTCTGCATGCAACAAGAAATTAGCTGCTTCAACCCTCAATTCAAGTGGGAATCAAGGGGCCAGTGAGAAACTGACTCTACCTTTGTTCAAACGACCCACCTGAAGTTCTACCAAGAGGAAGGCAGAATGATGCACACCTCCAATGGTCCCAAAACAAACAAAAAAAATGCGTCCCTCCATGCCAGAGAAAAACAAGTCTTTCAAAGGGGGGCACGTATGTTGCTGAATGGATGGCAGAGACATCCTGCCCCCTGCCCTTCCCACACCCCAGTACCTATCTTTACATTCAACGCAGAAAACAGAGTGCAGCAAGGAGACTCCCATTTTTTGAGCCATCACATAGCAAGCACCTTAGTGCATGAAGATTTTGCTTGGCCTAAAGCCTGTTCCAGGAACTGTTTCATTAAAGTAAATTCACCCTTGATGCCTTGTACCACTCAGTGGGAAAAGATCGTTTAATGGCACATGCCTTTCAAAATGATGAAATTGAGAATGCTTTTTAGCAAGTGCCAGCCTCCCAGACAGTTAAGTAGTTTATATAAAACATGCATTTGGGGATGGAAACATTGAAAGAAATGGAAAACGCTGGGAGGATAAAAGCCACAGCAGCAAAACCCCCATAGAATACTAAGTTAATGTTTTTTCCTCAAAAATCCATCTTCTTGAATAAGTCCCTTCCTAAATAGGGATTGGACTCCCAACCACCTCTTTTCCCCATTCATCCCTGCACTATGCCCAGCAGGGCCATCAGAGGCCATTTTCCGAGGTGTTGATTTAGGACAAATTGTACAAGACACAGAGTTAACACTCAATGAATTTTTGCCAATTGATTGAGATAAAAGTACAGCAGGCACCCCTGGGATTGATGGAAAAGTTTATCTGTCTAAGCAGATCCCTACTTTGCTCCAGATCCTTCTCCTAAAGGGAGAGGCAACCCATGGAGTTCTACCACTCCAATCCGTCCATAAAATGTGTTTTAGATCATTCTTCGTTGAGAATTTTGTCTATTCACATGTATTCCCTCTTTTCATTTTTTGCTTTATTGAGGTATATAATTAACAAAGTTAAAATATATTTAAAGTGTACAACATGATTTGATATACATATATGTTGTGAAATGATTCCCACAAGCGAGTTAACGCATCAGTAACCTCATATATATACCTTTACAGTGTGTGAGAATGTGTCTTCTCTTAGCAAATTTCAATTAGACTGTACAGTGTTATCAACTACAGTCACTTCCTCTTCACTTGATTTTCTAAGCATTGGCTGTGGCATCTCATCCAATGGCTGGATCAGCTGAATGTGCAAAAACATCACAAGAGTCCCCATTTCCTCTTTGTGTTGATGTAGTGGGGAAATCTAAACATAGAATGACCTTTACTTTTGTTTATTTAATTTTATCTCCTCATATTTAAAGGAAGAGTTGTTCATTATGATTTGGAAAATACAGAAAAGCAGAAAGAAAGTCTCCAGCAAATCCATCATAACCCCACCAAGATTAAAATTATTGACTAACCCTTCCTTGAGTCTTTACACATTTTACATGTAGTTTACACGTAAAACTAAGAGCTAACATCCATTGAGCAGGTTGGTAAGGATTCAGACACATCATTTCATTTAATTCTCACTGTAATTCTAGACAGTAAATGCAACTTATTACTTTATGTGATTATACTGCACATGTAATTTTGTTGTTTTGCTTTTAATGTTGAAAATAAGCATTTTCTACTTTACTAAGTGTTTTATGGTAATCACTTTTAATGATTTTATATTTTTACTTAAAACACTTTTAAATGATTTTATTAAAGATAGTTGTTTTCAATTTGTTATTTTATAAATGATAGTGTCACGAATATGTCTTCATGCCTGTTTCTTATATTTAACATTATTTCCTTAGTATAGTTTCTCAGAAATGGAACAACTAGGTCAAATTTATGTAAATATTTTAAAGGGTTTATTCGTTATTTGCAGAACTGAACCCTGTGATTTAAAGCAATTCCGTGTAATTTAAAGAATGTGCTATCCATTGTTTTCAGAAGTTACTAACTATATTATCCTGCTAAGAGTAAAATAGCATTTGAGGTCATTTTAAAACTGTAATATCCCACCCTAACAGACAAAACTAAAAATGCTACTTAATGTAAATGAGTAAAAGCTGTTTAAAAGTGTGCTAATGTAATACCAGGTGTTTGTGGGTTGTTTGGTAAATAAAAGCATAAAGCAGCTATAAAATTTAGCCATAGTCACACTAGCACCAGAGACTGTCAAATTTAAGATTTCAGTGGGTTTCTTTCCATTCTTAATAGAGAGATCAGATAAATAAATAACATATAATCCGTGTTTATACCTTTTTACTGAATATTATGCACTATAAATCTCCTAAAGGATCTTGGCGCTTCTAATCATATGATTCCCAGACCCGTTATGCAAATGAGCACGTGTTACAGCTTTGGGCCAGCATCCTTCCAGGCTGCCCAACAGCTACAAAACGCATGTTCTCCACAGGTCTAATGAGAAGCCAACACGGAGAGCAGACCCCTCTCCACTAAGGCCCAGATCCCAATTAGACCAGACAGCTCAGCATTCTGTCTTGTGTTAACCAAAATGCCTGTCAGCTCTCTGCTGACCTGGGAAAGGTGACAGATTTTAAGGAAATGAAACTTTGACCAGGGACAGACTCCTCTTCCCTGAGCAGTGGGAACCAACTTTGGTGACTCTAAATTGTCAAGCCTGTCAGAGAATGCTGCTGGTGGAGGCATTTTTAGAAGCCTAACCCAAATGGGAGAGGGCAAGGGGGGATCTAGTTATATCCTTAGGTTCAGTGACAAGCAGTTTAACCTATCGAAAGCACCTTCTGACCTCAGCTCTGGGGAGAGGACCCCTCATTGATTGCTGGGTGTTCCCTCACCACCAGGACTGTCTGTCACGGCTTGCAAAAATCATGCTGCTCCTATTTATCCCGAGCCTGCGCTCACTGTTCACAGCTGTCGTCCCTGTTTCAGGGTGGGGGAATGCTGAGACTCAGAGGAGATTCAGCTGTGCCTGGTCCCCTCGGTTCAGAGCACTTAAGAGCAAGCAGGCTGTAGTAGCCAGCGCTGACAAGGACCTAGACAAAAATAAGCGTCTCAACCTTAAAAGAACACTAACTCCCCAAGTGGGCTCTCTAGGATTTGTCATGGTTAGTGCGGCTCTCATACAGAGCCAGCCCTGTCAAGAATTCTCAGAGATTTTGGAAATAATGTGGGCGAGAAATTACAAACCGCTGCCCTTCACAGCCTGAGTGCCAGGAACTGATACCGCCCCCCTAAGTGGATTTAAAACATTTGAATGTGTTGCCAAAATGTAAAGTTCAGGCAATTTCACATAAAAGTCTGGGTTTCTGGCTTACCTTGAAAAAAAATGGTACGTCTTCCAGCAGCAGGCTTCTTTCTTGCTTGACAACATGAGCTATCTATTCCACTAAGGGGTTGCAGTTTCCAGTTAGCCACGTTGCCCCCTTTCCCTGTTATATCATGTCCTTGTTGCTTAGAAAGACCCAGATTTCCTAAGATCTCTTTTGCAGATGAGCACATGAAACTCTGAAGACCCTTACAACTTGCTCAACATCAAACAACTCGTTTATTCCCTTACTCTACGCCCTGGGCCACAGGCGTGCTTCCACCATGACTGACTACTCCTTACAAGATCTCTGGAAAGTCTTCAGAGTGGCTTTTATATGCTCCTAGGAACTCCACCCCTTCCTTTGAAAGCCCAGCTGATTTCTGTCTTCATTTCAGAATTAAAGTCCTTCTTCCATCAGCAAAGTGCATGGGGTGGGGATGGGGAGACTAGAGTTCGTCAACAGAAGACTCCTGTTTAGTGATTCTTAATGATGGAAAGCATTTGTGATCTTTTGAGCCTCAGCTGAACATTAGAATCAGATGCCCTTGCCAAGGGGCAGCCAAAAAAGAATAAGATTCCCTGGCCCCACCTCAGACCAACTAAGGCAGAGGCTCCAGATCCAGGTGTCGGTATTTTTCCATCACCACAGTGGATTCCAATGTGCCTTCATGGTCTCTGATCTCTCTCCCAGGTCATGGTCTCGAGCCCGCCTAGGTAATTTATGTCAATTTGAAGGGTTCTGGCAAATTTTCTCAACGGGAAAATGAGGAAGAGAGATTAGATTTATGATTTCCAGTTGGGATGCTTTGCCCCTTGGCATCCACCAAGGAAATTACGAGATGGTTGAGCTACTACAGTGGTGCAAAATGTCTAGTAGAGGTCGCACACTTCTCTGTGTTAACGCACATTTGCACATATTAATAAAGATATTAAGTCTCTTTGTTACTGCTTAGAATTGCATTTACTTGGTGTGGTAGTTCTAGTTGCAAAATATGGGGTTTGGGGTGGGGAAGGGAAAATGTAATTGGAGATTAAAAATTGAGAGCAGAAGGAAGGAAAGAAGGGAGGAAGGGAGGAAGAGAGGGAGAGAATGAAAGAAGAAAAGTTGGGCTCTGTCACAGTGATTTCATCAGTTCTTTCCAGTTCTGGCATTCTGTGGTTTGATGATAACACCTGGGAGAAAGAAAAATGACTTCTGAGGAAGTATATAGTCTTTGAACACCCCCTACCTTAAAAGAATTATATTCTAACACAATCCTTCTTAAACAGGACTTCCTTCCTAGCCCCCTTCTTTGTAGAATGTTCTAATTCCTGGAGGTCAAAGTCCTTGAAAAGAATTGTCCTTAATTCGGGGACCTCAACCCAGGAGGCTCTGGTTTACCTCAATGAGTCCAGCAGTTTGACAGCCAGAACCAGGCAAGGTAAAAAGGACAAGGACAATGTTGTTAGGATATTTGTCAGTGGGCAGTGACAATAAATAAAACATTTTGCTACACGACAGATAAGTGCTTCCTGACAATCTGTCTGCTTTTATTTCTTTGAAGTCTTCCTCCTGCTTTACTCTCACTCAGCTGTTAAATTATTCTAGCCAACCTGACCAGTTCTTCAATAAATATTTTCTTTGCCTAAACCTAGAAGGAATTTCATCAAGGAAGCAGAGACTGTATTCATTAGGCTGGTTTTTCTCTTTGCTACATCTCCTGAGGAAATGCCCCCTTGAGTTTCACTCTTGCATATGCAAGCAGATCTGGTGACCATTGCTAGGCAACATGTCGTCATAAATATTTCATCGGCGAAAGAACGTCTGTCTCACAGAAGCCATCCTTCGTCTGTTCTGGTACTTCAGCTCTCCTTTATAAAAACAATAGGGAAAAAAAAATAGAAATCCATGACCTGTTCATTCCCTGACATCTATCATGAGGAAATGATGATAAAGGAGTCAGGTAGAAAATTCTTAAAATCCAGGCATGGCAGTAATTAGAAGATATAACAGGGAAAAAAATCCAATTCACAATATTGTCTTATTCAGCTTAGGCTGCTATAAAAAATGCAATAGACTGAGTAGCTTAAACAACAGATTATTTTCACAGTTCTGGAGGCTGGGAAGTCCAAGATCAAAGTGCTGGAAGATTCTGCTCCTGGTGAGGGCCGTCTTCCTGGCTTTAAGATGATTGCCTTCTTCCTGAATCCTCACTTGGCAGAGAGAGGAAGCTCTGAGGTTTCTTCTCAAAAAGGCACTAATCCCTTGGGGGGCTCCACCCTCATGACCTCTCCTAAACCCAATTACCCCAAAGGTCTCACATCTTAATACCCTCACATTTGGGGTTAGGGCTCCAGTAGTTTTAGGGGGAAACAAACATTCAGTCCATAACAAATGTCAACCAAATTTTCTTAAATGATGTTCATATAAACTTTGGAGTGATACACTGGCACATTATTATGACGAAAATAAAGGATCTGATGGTGACTGAACACTGTAATGACAATTTCTTTAAAAAGAAATACCAACACACAAGAGTGACAACAATGAAGCACATACCCAAAATACCAAGAGCAGTTTTCTTAGGAGATTAGAACTCTGGGTGTAGTAAACAGAATTCTAAAGTAGCCTCCAAGATTTCCACCTTCCGGTATGTATGACATACAATCCCTTACTTAAGTGTGGGCAGGACCTATAAATAAAATGGGATATGACTCCTAGAGTTATATGGCAAAAAGAGATTCTTCAAATACAATTAAGATGCCTAGTCAATTGAATTGAAAGGAGGATTATTCTGAGTTGACCTAACCCAACTGGGTAAAAGAAAAGCTAGGAATTGCCTATGGGGAACACATAGCAAGGAATGCTGGGTGGCCTCAATAAGAATAACCCCCAGCTGACAATTAGCAAGAAAATAGGGACTTCAGTTCTACAAGGAACTGAATTAAGCAGCAACCTTGAATGAGCTTGGAAGAGGACCCCAACCTCCAAAGGAAAACCAGAGCACAGTCACCACCTGGATAGTGGCCTCATAGGACCCCAAGCCAAGACCCAGATAAGCTCTGTCCAGACTCTTAACTCACAGAAATTATAAGATAACAAATTTGTGTTGTTTTGAGCTAAGTTTATCATGTTTTATGATGTAGCAAGATAAAACTATTACAGTGGGTGATTGTCCTTTTCTTGCCTCTGTTAGCATTTTTTTAAATTCTCATGTGTTTCTTGTATAATGAACAAATGGAGGACAAAGTTGAAGGTTCCATTTGGAACACAGATTTTTAAAAGTACATCATCATTGGCATCTTGGGGGGAGAAAGTTTCCCCCCAATTTTCTAGCCCTTGGGCCACTTTCACCAGCATCCTTCCTGACTCTCACTAAGGGAGAGAATTTCATCACAATATTAACTCAGAATCTATCTTTTAGATATATGCCTGTAATGGACCTTACTCTGGGCATAAGCTGGGAGATCACACTTCAGTGCTCTAAGGAAATAATTAGAAAAGATCATATGAATGGATTTAAGTAGATATCATCACTGTCTTGCTTATAAAGATGAAATTGAGAACATGTATAAGAGCCTAGTAATAGGAGACTGATTAAAGTATGCTCTGCTCATTCGGTGGAATACTATGCATCCATTTTATTTTATTTTAATTTTTTTACATTTTATAAACTATCATATTTTATTTTATTTTTTAATTTTTTAAATTTCACTTTATTGTGGTAAGAACACAATGTGAGCACTACCCTCTTAACAAATGTTTAAGTGTACAATACAATGTTGTTAACTATAGGTACAAGGTTGTGCAGCAAATCTCTAGAACTTATGCCCCTTCATTAGTAATTTTCCATTTGACTCTCGACATGTCCCTTTACAACCATTATTTCACACTTTAATGCTATGAATTTGACTCTCTTAGATATGCATCCATTTTAAAGATTATATATCCTCTGTATCATTCTTTTTTCTTTTTATGGCCACACCTGTGGCATATGGAAGTTCTCAGGCTAGGTTCAAATCAGAGCTGTGGCTGCAGGCTGCACCACAGCCATGGCAACACTGGATCTGAGCTGCATCTGCAAACTACACCACAGCTTACCACAATGCTGGATCCTTAACCTACCGTATGGCTCTATATTATTAATATAGAAAGATGTTTATGATATAGTGTCATGTATAAAAATAGGTACAAGACCTTATGCTTAAATAAGAGAATCTCAATTTGTTTAAAAAATGTAAACAGGTATATAGATACAGATACATATCTGGAGATGGAGATAGATTAAAATGTATTTGCAAAGATGTACATCAAGGTGATAAGAGTAAATATCTTTAGTGGTTGTTGTATTTTCATTTTGTTCATTTGGACCATCTAATTTTTCTTCAATGAAAATTTATTGTGCAATTTTTCAAATACAAAGAAAAATGAACTATTCAGTAAAGACATAGAAGATGCATGAGGCAGCTCATTATAAGAAGATTTCCATTTCTATTTAACAGTCAATAGCTTTGACTTTCCCTGAGTTTTGTTATTATTCCCATTTGTCCTCATGTTTACAGTAATGGTTGTTTCTATTGATTGATTCTAAGAGAGACCAGAGACCTGGTCTCTGGAATAATCAGATAAATTTGTTTTCTTAGCGTTAATGGTGTATTTTCCAGATGCAAATCTTGGGAGCCAGTACTCAATTATGTTTGTTGTGGTGATTTCAAAACACACAAAAAGCACTGAGAATGCCATATCCACAATACTTATTGATATTTCTATTATGAAACTCCCAGTAGAAGACATTCTTACTGAGAAAATAGACCCTTTCAATCATCTTCCCTTCACCTTAAATTGAAGTGTAAATAATAAACTCATTCTTTAGGTTCAGAGTTCTTATGTTCTCTACCAAAGCCATCAGACAAAAGCCATTTAAAGTCATGGGACAATCACTGGATATGTTGGCCAACAAAATATCTTCCCAGTGAGGTAAACCCTTGGTTGGAATAGCACATCTCTATGCATGATTTGGGGAATAGAAAACCCTCTACTACAAGAAGGCTATGAATGAGGAGTTTGCTACCAGCTGGGGAACCTAGGCCATGGTATCAACTAGGCATGCTTTTGGCCCCAAGAGGACATTTAGCAATGTGTGGAGACATTGCTATCATCAAATCTGGAGTGGGGAATGTGCTATTGGCATCTAGTGGATAAAGGCTAAGGATGTTGCTAAATATGCTACAATGCACAGGACAACCCCCCACAACAAAGAATTTTCCATCCCCCAAACATCAATGGTGTTAAGCTTAGAAACCCCAGCTAGAGTGTCAGAAACATAAAAAACAGGTGATGTGAAGGCCCTGAAAGAAGTGAGAACAGAACACTCTTACAAGCAAAAATACCCACGCACAGAGCAACAGCCCAATTCCAGTCAATATGGGATAACAAGGATCAGTTTTACCCTCCTGTCTTACACAACTAAGAAGCCAAACAACGATATCTAAGACAACGTTTATTAGACATTAGACCATTTGTGGCAAGGAAGGATGAAGCTATACCAAGGGGGGTCTTGGGTCTTTGGATGAGTACTGAAAGGAAGTGTTTGAGACATGTTTGAGTCTACCAAAGACTGAGGAAAGAACTACTAGAAAAGACTGCACAAGAACAACCTCCAGGGCCCACACAGGGATGGGTATAGTTTATGTTTCCACAAGCCACAGTGGAAAAACCTCTTAATATATGTGCAATAGGAAAAATTTCCAGAAGCACATTGACTTAGTCGTGGGGCCATATTAGCCCTAGACTAAAGGCCTCTGTGACCAGCCCTAAGAAAACTTTTTTCTTTTCTTTTTTATTTCAGGGCTGCACTTGTGACACATAGACATTCGCAGACTAGGGGCTGAATCAGAGCTACACCTGCCAGCCTACACCAGAGTCGCAGCAATGGCAGATCCAAGCCATGTCTGCGACTTATACCACAGCTCAGAGCAATGCCAGATCCTTAACCCACTGAGCAAAGCCTGGGATCGAATCCACATCCTCATGGATACTAGTGGATTTGTTTCCGCTGAGCCACAACAGGAACTCCAAAACTTAAAGGCAAACCTCAAAAAGATCAATTTGATTCCAAGTAATTTAACTGCATGCCAAAACAAAATTCAATAATTTATTAAGAAATACAGCAAAATCCAGCAACTAACAACATAGAAATATATAGTATACAGCATTTAATTAAAAATTACCAGACAAGAAGTTCCCATTGTGGCACAGCAGAAATGAATTCAACTAGTATCCGTGAGGAAACAGGTTCGATGCTGGGCTGGGGATCCAGCTCTGCCATGAGCTGTGGTATAGGCCAATTTGATCCCTAACCTGGGAACTTCCATATGCCATGGGTGAGGCCCTAAAAAGCAAAAAAATAAATAAAAATTACCAGACAAGCAAAGAAGCTGGAAAATATATTACCACAAGAAAAATCAATTAACAGAAAGACCCAGAAATTACAGAAATCATAGAAACAAGAGATAAAGACATTTTAAAATATTATAAATATGTCCTATATGTTCAAGAAGGTAGAAGAAAACATGACACAGATGAGGAAAGAAAAGAACATAAAATACTGAGAGGGCTGATTTATTTCCTTATTCTGGCACTTATGAACATGGGGTTATGCTAGGCACTGGGACAAGAGAGATGATTAAGGCACAGACTCTGATCTCCTATAGTTCATTTAGCAGAAAACGTAGATGCAGAAACAATTAGATATTGTAGACTGAAGAATCCCAGCAGAGATTTGGACAAAGTGCTAGAGGAACACAGAAAGGCTGGGGGATAGTGACTACCTATGATAGGGATGAGGGATAGGGTTAGGGTTCTTTATCATGGGGACAAAGAATAATAATAGCCAACTTCATGCGATAACAAAAAAATTATTGAATAATTATATACAAAAACATATTGGAAGCTTAGGAACAAAATGAAGGCATAAAAAAACAGAAATGAACCCTCCTTTCTTGAAGGTACCATTACTGAACCCTGAAAACTTATATCTTTTTGTCCTTGTAATAAGAAAGGCAAGATACTATTACCACCCACTTTAGTAGGTCACATTAAGGTTCTTTCATCCTCTGTCTCCCTCTATGTGTTTCCTTTGACTTGTGACCTTGAAGTTCTTCCACTAAAGAGGCAGAGCACATTTCCCTGCCCCTTTACTTTGTTTGGTGAAATGACTTATTTTGGCTGATGAAATATTAGCAGATGGGATGTGACCAAAAACTTGAAAAATGCCAGTACATTTGGGTTTATTTTCTTGACTATGTGCCATTACATGAGAAGAATATGCCTGTAGTTAGGAAGAGGATGAGACAAGTGGAATAGAGCCAACCCAGTGAACCCACAGACCTGGAGTGAGAAGGAATGTCATTGAACTGAGCCCAGTATAGATCAGCTAAACCCCAGCCAACCCACAGATGTGTAATCCAATAAATGCTTATTATTGTGTCCCACTGGCATTTTGGACTCGTTCGTTACACAGCAATACCTGATTGATATGCACTGTCAAAGGAAGGGAGGGAGGTTAGGGCAACACAGATTGACAAACACATCTAATAAATAGTAGAATCAGAATTTGAATTTACATCTGCATGACTCTGGGGCTACTGTCTTAACAGATTTACTGTTTCCCAAGAGCCTCACTCCTAGGGATTTGCTCTAATGTAATAATTATATTCATAAATATGTTCACTAAAGTTTTGCTTAGGACTGAAAAAAATAAAAAGTGACCTAAAGTCCCCAAAGTGCAAAAAGTGCTTAAGCAAACTATGATATACCATCCCAAAGGAATGGCTTATGTATATAAAATGTCAATTAAAATGAATTTGCAACATAATTGGAGGTCTGTATTCTAATGATAATCTTTAAAATATATTTTGTAGGTCTACTAAAAGTAAAAATTCATGTGTGTAGATCTACAGATATATGTGTTTATATATATATATATATGCAAATAGAAAAGGGCAGAACAGCAGCTTATGAAGTGAAATCAATTTCATAGAGTTGTGGAATTAGAAGTGATGTATTTTAGTCTTCTAATTTTCCATTAGAGTTGTTATAATAAAAACAGTGATTAAACTGACACACACACAGCTCTGGTGTCGCACCCAATCCATTCAAAGTGCTTACATGGCCACCCACTGTCTTATCCACCTGTAACCTCCGGGGCCTTAGGGATGCCTGGGGGTCACAGAGACTGTGAGCGACGTGCTTCAGAGGGCCTCTTCCCATGACAAGCCCCCACTAGGGGTCCCATGGCTTACATTTGTCCTTAGCAAAAGAAAGCGGAAAGCCTTCAGTCCCCAAAGATCTTGCATTTGTTAGCCAAGACAGATTTCTCCATCAGCAAATTCTTTCACATCAAAGCTAGAGCCAATTCTTACCCTGGCTGTCAAATTGGTTGGAGAATGAGTGGGTCTGTATGTGACAGGGTGGCATTTGCCTCCTTCCTTCAATCTTTCCAGTGTTTAGAGCTCACTATATGGCACACTTAGAGGTGTCGTTGTTCTCTCCCGGGCACAATGCGTACATCACTCCACTTAACCTCCCAGCAATGTGATCACCCCATTTTCTAGAGGCAGACCCAGACTTTAAAGAAGTTGAGTAAACTGTACTAAGTTCGATGATAGTATTGGAGGAATCAATAAACAAGTTGGTACCAATGTTAATAAAAACCAATTCCCCCAGTGACTCCAACTGGAAGGTCTTCGGGTGCCTTGAAGATGGATTAGAGAAAATACTGTATTGGGGGCATATGAGAGGGACCTTCTGCTTTGGTCTATTACTAGCTCTTCTTTGAGCCACGTCCAGAGAGGAGTCACTGTCTACTTTGCCCATCCTCTTTCCCTCTAATCCCTCCTCCTCTCAATAGCTGGAGTGATTATTTTAAAGCATACCCAATCAGGAGTTCTCATTGTGGCTCAGCATGTTAAGAACCAGACCAGTGTCTGTGAGGATGTGGATTCAATCCCTGGCCTCACTCAGGGGGTTAAGGATCCAGTATTGCCACAAGCTGCAGCATAGGTCACAGATACAGCTCATATCCAATGTGGTTGTGGTGTAGGCCTGCAGCTGCAGCTTAGATTTGACCCCCAGCCATGGAACTTCCATTTGCCACAGGTGCAGCCCTAAAAAAAAAAAAAAAAAAAATGGAAAAAAGAAAGAACGAAAAAAGCATACCCAATTACAGCATTCTTGCTTCTAAGTCCTCAGTTACCTCGGCACTTTTCAATGGAACTTCAGCATGATGTACTGGAACTTCAAATGTTGGCTCTGCTATCTTTTTAGCACCATCTTCCCTGTTATGCAACTGAAAGTCTACCCTTCAGTCATCCAGGGCTACTTACAGATCCCACAATACCCCAGTTCAGGATCACAGAACTTTTCCCAGTGTCCTCTCCCCTTGGTCCGTCTGTGTTACGGACTGACTATGTCTCCCCAAAATTCAATATGCTGAAGCCCTGCCTCCCAATGTGATGGTATTTGGAGGTGGGTCCTTTGGGAGTTAACTAGGTTAGATGAGGTCATGAGAATGGGGTCCCCCGTGGTGGGACTAGTGCCCTTAACAGAAGACAAAGAGAGCCCAGACCTCTCTCTTGCCAATGTGAGGACAAAGTCAGAAGGTGGGCAGCCATCTACAAACTAGGAAGAGGGCCCTCACCAGGAACCAAATCTCCAAGCACCTTGATCTTAGACTTCCCAACCTCCAGAACAATGAGAAATAAGTGTTCTTTCTGTTTAACCCACACAATCTATGGTATTTTGCTATAGCAGTCTGAAAAGACTAAGTTTGCCTAAATAGACTAAAAGGAAGCTCCTTTTCTCTCTCAAATGGCACCATTTGATTATTCACCCCCAAATGGAGGGAGCGAGTTATCCTTGTAATTATCCAGCAAATTTGTTTACTGTAAACTTTGTCCCATGAAACAACTAGTGTGGATTTTCTCTAGTACCATAATTACTCTTACACGCCTATGTTCCCTCCTACACTGTGACCTTCCTGAGGACAAGGACTTTTTCACTGGATTCATCTTTGTATTCCCAGCAACAGCACATCCATAGCACATAATAGAAACTCAATTATAGCTTGTCAAGTGTAACTCCATTTGAAATAACCCCCACTCCAAGAGAAGAGGGACTGACCATTCACTGAGAGCCCACTGAATGCAGGCTCTGGGTTAGGCTCCTTACCATGTTGTTACCACTGGTGTCTCATTTAATCCTCAGAATAACATCTAAGGTGGCTGTGATAATCCTCATTTGCAGATGGTGACAAGGACGTTCAGAGAGGTTCAACTCCAAGACTTGCCCATGGTCATGGAGTCACTAAGTAGTGGAGACAGGGTTGATGCCTGTGTCTTTTGTGGCTCCAAAGCCTGCACTCCAGTCCTCCCCCTAAACCCACTGCCTTCCTCTCAAAAGAGGTGTGCACCTCTGTGTGTACCCACGGGGTGAGCCAAGTCTTTCTAGACAGTCTTCACCTAAGAAGCAGAATCCTCATCACAGTCACCCTAATCTCCATTCTGCCCCTGGCCAGCAATGTCAACTTCAGCAGCTGCCACTGGGACAGGACACCTCTGTACTTGGTTTTCTGGCAAGCATGGGGGGCAGGGGAATAGAAACCTTGTGAGGTTTTCATTATCATGAGGGCACTGGACACAAGGCATGGGGGCATAGGTTGGCTTTCCAGGATCCACCTGCTTGGGAAGCACCCTTACCTGCCAAGGGCACTAGTGGGGACCCCTTGAGGTTCTCAGCATCTCCCAAATGAAAACCCACAACAATACTTTTCTAAGCCATCTAGGGCTTTCTACCATGCTTCCCTCAACTCTTCTAACCTCTGCTCATTATCCAAAACCAAAGCCACTCCCATATCTGTAGATGTTTGTTACAGCAACACTTCATTTCCTGGAGGCAGAATCTGTATGAGTGTCCTAGGGCTGTCATAGTGAATTGCCACAAACTCAGTGGCTTAAAACAATAGAAATGTGTACCCTCACAGTTCTGGAGAGCAAAAGCCTAAAACCAAGGTGTTTGCAGGACTGTGTTTCCTTTCTGAAGGCTCTGGTGGGGGTGGGGGGATCACTTTTCGCCTCTTCCAGCTTCAGATAACACCAGATGTTACTTGACCTGGTGCAACATAATTCCCATCTCTGCCTCCGAGTTCACAGGGCTTCTTCCCCTGCATCTCTCTGTGCCTCAAATCATCCTCTCCTTTCTTTTACAAGGACACCAGCCACTGGATTTAGGGTACACCCTAAATTCAGGGTGATCTCATCCTAGGATCCTTAGCTTAATTATATCTTCCAAGACCATATTTCCAAATAAGGCCATATTCCCAGATAAGGCCACATCATGGAGGAGGAGTTGAACAGGTCTTTTTAGGGGATACCACTTAATCCACTACAATGCCCTTTAAAAAAATACAGAATCTAATTTAAATTTTTTAACCAAAAGACAGAAAATTCATAAGGAAATAACATTCTTCCCTCATCTTCAAATAATTTTTGGTCTTGTTAATGGCTTGCATTGCCCTGGTGGAATCAGGGCAACCAACTGCTGATGTGTGAAGTGAAAATCCCTTGCCCACTATGAGAAGAAGAAACAGTACTGGGGTTGACTCAGATATGGTTACAAATATCTGTCACCAAAGAATTGAGTACATTTTAAAATGGATATGAATATGGATGGAGATTCCTACTTCTCTTTGCTATTTCTTCATCACTGTCAGCTAATAGATGGGTTTGGAGTCATAGAGACTCAAGTTCAGATCTTGATTTTATCTGTCTTAGCTTTACGTCTTTCAGCAAGTTGCTTGACATTGCGAGATACATTTTCTCATTCATAAATGGACCTGAAAATAATAACAAAGCATGCCCTTCCAACCTTCCAGAGTTTTTCTGAAGATAAAATTGTGTAAGTGTAGGCACTATGCAAATATCTATGGTTATTTTGAAAGATTCTTGCAGAGCCTTGGTTACCAAATTGAGTCTCTTGGGGCATGATGACCATGCATATAGTGAAAGCTCAGTGCAGGAAGATCTTAAATCCCAGTGGAGGCCTTAAGCTTCCATGTTGATTGATGAGCGAAAAGAGTTTGAAAGAATCAGCTAGCTGCCTGCCGTCTTGTCTTTGCTAATCCCATTTCAAGGCACTGTAAGTATTAGGGCAAATACTGGCTCTCCCTTTAGAATTCCAACAGTATATGCAAAATGTGCTCAAAAAAATTCTTGATAACTCACAGCAAACATATACGTAGCATCTAAAAGATTATTCCCAATTTTGCTATATAAATTATGTGTCTGTTTTCTACAGAGCCTTTATCCTTCCCTTTCTTTATTATAGTTCTAGTACTCACTCGACAAGCATTTGCTGCACACACACACTGGGTCAAGCCTTAGGCTACTGCTAAAACTGTAGATCTTGGAAGGCAGGGCTTCTATCCCATGAACACCATGTTCTAGTAAAGAGAAAAGACCTAAATAACCAAGTACACCATGAGACGTGCCATCACAGAAAGAAGTAAAGATTCCATGGGTGGGAGAAGAGGGAACAGCAGGAGAACAGGGATGGGAAAATAAAGCCTTGATGAGAGAGTGGACCCTGTGTTGGAGCTTCCCAGGGTGTCAAACACGAGAGGAGAGTTTAATCATGAGGCAGGGCTTAGAAGACTGTTGCGCCCCAGCCTGGATAACATTTTATGTCATAGGGAAGGTTTTAGGTTTTACTCCTCAGCCAAAAGGAGTTCAGGGGATAGTAAGCAGGACCGTGACCATATCTGACATGTCCTAGCCCTATGAGATACAACTTTGGGGACACTTTCCATAGGAAATTATCCTCGCTGCGAAAGTCTGTTTTCCCTTGTGGGCTGAAGAAATTGTTTGTCAGCAAATGGCTTGGCACCTCTATATTCCCTACAGCAAAGCCCTAACACAGGTCAGAATAAAAAGAGCCATTGGCTTAGAGTCCCTCAAAGTCTCCTAATAGAAAATGCATCAAGGGAGTGAAGAACACATCCAGGAAGGGCAACCGGAAGGTGCCAGGAGTTGTAGGAGGGAGATGGAAAAGAGGGGTGAAAAACAAATGGAGAGAGGTATCAAAAATGGTAGGACTCTCCACGGGTACTGCAAGAACAAGGAGGTGGAGCAAAAATCAATAACCCATTTCTTGATGAGGGCATAACTTACAAAATTATCAGAAAGCTGGGACAAGAAACAAGCATGCTCCAGAACCATACCGGAACTTCTGCCAGCAAACATACTTAACAGATGGTTTTAGATCCACAATGAGGTAAATTAAAATGAGGTGGTTTACATCTTCTACTTATCTCTGTGGCTTAGGTGGCCTTAGAACCCTCAGAGTAGTGCTGATGGACCCTGAGAGCAGGAATGATAATAGAGTAGATTGGCTTATTTGGCAATCTAAAATGCAATATGCCTACATATCAAAAACCTACAGATACAAAATGAAAAGGCAAATCCAGAGAACTTTTATGCACAAAGCTGTCTTTAATAATTTGATTTATTCTCATCAAAAATTGGAGACAACCTAATAACCCAACAATCAACTTTTAAAAGGAAGTTTTGAATACCAGTAAATGTTGGAAAAGTACTCAAAAATGCATCTAGCTAATAAAAATAGATCATGATATTTTGAACACAGATAATTTTATCTACATAGTAATAAAAATGCTATGCATAAAATACAAAAGAAAAAAATTTAAATCTTTGTTATTCCTTCTTCTCTTTCATAAATGATATCAACTGGAAGCCACTGGGAATGTATCCGGGCATGAGGGTTCAGTGTTAACTGTCAAATCCTTCTTTTGGGACTTCATCTTGCACTTGTAGTTTAATTCCTCAGCTCAGTTTGGGAAAAGCCATCTACGGAAATAATGTGTCCTTAGATGGAATGACATGAACATTTTTTTTTTTTTTTTGCCATTTGGTGAACAATAATAGATGTAGCAACTTGTGCTCCTGACTGCAAATCCCCAAATGACACAGACCTTGGTGGTGGTGTTTCACTCTCCTTTCTGGTACCTGCCACAGCCCTCATATTCTGTTCTGGGAAGGCAGAGGTGAGGAACCGAGTATATAGAGAAGGCACAGTGTGTGCATTCAAGCAAAAGACCCCTATGAGTATCTATGGTTAAGTGCTAGTTAAAATGTATCAGAAGCATAAACAAATTACATATTGAACCAAGCTCCTGGTATAAGATAAATATACCATGCCATGTGAAAAGCCAGAATTTGTTCCAAAAGCCAAGAAAGATAAAAGACTCTGTTGGACTCTTTGGTGTCTTTCTGGGAGGAAAAAGTTGTCACTTTTGTAAATGATGTGAACCCTTGCCTAACTCCTGCACCATCTGCTCCAACTGGCTTGTAGAATCAAAAAAGAGCATTTCCCTTTCTGGGTCACCAGCAACCTCACATGCAAGGATGAAGGATAGGAGGGTAGGTGTAGATAAATGTTCAGAATAGCAGCAGCCCCTGGAGACTCCCAACATACATGGCAGACATGTCCTAACACAAGATGCCCCCATGTGGAGTGGGGACGAACTGCTTACCAAAGGGAAAGAATAAGAACAGAAGGATCAAAGTTCCCCTTGGAGGTAGGAAGAAATACAAATGGACACAAACTTCTGTAATTTTCTGCCAAAGCTCTACTGCAAGAGCCTGCTTGCCACCTGCTTCTGGGAAAGACCCCTCGGGGTACATCAATGCTATTTACAAGTAGGCTGCTTCTACTTACGCTGCCATTGACTTGGGCAAGGGGTGTGTGGGGAGTTATAAAAGGAGAACTGTAGAACGACCTTGCTCTATAAAGGCAGTCTCAGGCCTCTTGAGCATGCAGAGACCTGAATTCCAGTCCAAGCCTGGCCCCTGGCCAACCCTATGACCTTGGACAAGTCCCAGTTCCTACTACATACAAAGTGGAAATGATGCACTTGAGGCTTCCTACTCCTCTGGGGCTGCTTCTGGCATCAATTAGCAGAGTGTTTTGACCTGAAAACTTCCTCAGGGACACTAAGAATCAGGAGGACAAGCACATGCAGAGTCTCCACTGCAGCACTCAGGGAAAGAAAAGCCCTGGGTACCAAGGGTTCTGGGAACCACAGAATGACTGTCCCCATGCCAACCATACCCAGAAGGTCACAGTTTGTGATTCATCTATCCTCCTGATATTCCCAGAGTAGCTCTCTATTTGCTTATATAGTGGTATGAATCCAATTTATCAAACTGAGGTTTGCAAGAAATTTTGACTTTATTTTACAACAACTTGAATTCAGTTTCAAGCTCTCTTTCATTTAAAGGCAGGAAATGTAATCTTAGTCAATTCGAGGAAAACTTAGTATTTCAGGTTTAAAAACTCAGACTTTCCCTATCCCCCTTCATTTCCCCAGGAGTAACATCGCAGCTTAGGGAGCCTCACACAGAGCCTCACAGCACTGGACCTGAACCGGAGGAAGGGAAGAGTCCGTATTCCCCAGTCCTCCTGTCCAGGTGGGGAGACGTTTGCCCCTATCTTCAAAAAGAAAAAAAAAAAAAAAATAGACACCGGTGAGTCATACAAACCTCAATGACAGTTACGGCCACATTTTTCACTATTTCCAAATTGCATTCCCTCTTTTGACAAAAGTAAAAGTCGCATGACCTTCTTTAGTTATTTGGAATTTCAAAATAAATAGAACATTATGGTGAAAAGTAGGGCAAAGCATTAACTGTTTTGATTACAAATTTCTTCAATCTACACGTCACCCTGAAGAATCTAATCCCTCCACTAGGGGGCGTAGTGCCCCTCTCCCTGCTCCGTGATTATCTCCACTTTGGGGACTTTAAAATTCTGACGATCCCTTTAGATTTAGAGAACAAGGTCTTGGAAGAATGGGTCCTAGACTGATAGGTTTGGGGGCTTAGTGATGGATTGGGGGACGGGAATAGTGGAAGGCACGGGAGGAGTTCTTAACAGGGAAGAGCAGACCTTGTGACACACCCCTACAGAGAGACAGGTAGTAAAAACCCACCTCCTCTAGAAAAGGCATTGGGAAAGTTGGAGTGGGGTCCCTAGGAGAGATTGGAGAAAACACTGCGCAAGGAGTCAGGAGAGCATGGTTCGAACCCCAGTTCTGCTGCTTAAAAATCACATGACTGTCTCTCAAGACAACAGAAATAAAAACAAAAACAAATCAATGGGACCTAATCAAACTAAGAAGCTTTTGTACAGCGAAGGAAACCATAAAAAAAAAAAAAAAAGACAGTCTATGGAATGGGAGAAAATACTTTCAAATGATGCAACAGACAAAGGCTTAATCTGTAAAATATACAAACAACTTATTCAACTCAACAACAAAAAAACCAACAACCCAATTGAAAAATGGGCAGAAGACCTGAACAGATATTTCTCCAGAGAAGATATACAGATGGCCAACGGGTACATGAAAAAAATGCTCAACATTACTAATTATTAGAAAAATACAAATCAAAATTATAATGAGGTACCACCTCACACCGGTCGGAACGGCTATCATTAACAAGTCAACAAACAACAAATGCTGGAGAGGATGTGGAGAAAAGGGAACCTTGCTACATTGTTGGGAATATAAATTGGTACAACCACAGCAGAAAACAGTATGCAGGTACCTCAGAAAACTAAATACAGAACTACTACATGACACAGCAATCCCACTCCTGGGCATATATCCAGACAAAATTTTCCTTGAAAAGGATACATTCACCCTTAAGCTCATTGCAGCACTATGCACAGTAGCCAAGACATGGAAACAACTTAAACGTCCATTGACAGATGAATGGATTAAGAAGATGTGGTATATATACACAACGGAACACTACTGAGTCATAAAAAAAAAAACGAAAAAACTAATGCCATCTGCAGCAACATGGATGGAACTAGAGACTCTCATACTCAGTGAAGTAAGTCAGAAAGAAAAAGACAAATGCCATATGATATCACTTATATATGGAATCTAATATACAGCACAAATGAACCTTTCTACAGAAAAGAAACAAATTCATGGACTTGGAGAACAGACTTGTGGTTGCCAAGGGGGAGGCAGAGGGATTGGGATGGACTGGGGGTTTGGGGTTAGTAGATGCAAATTATTGCATTTGGAGCGGATAAGCAATGAGATCCTGCTCTATGGAAACGGGAACTTGTGATAGAATATGATGGAGGATAATGTGAGAGAAAGAATGGGGGTGTGTGTGTGTGTGAGTATATATATATATATATATCTGATTGTCATTTTGCTGTACAGCAGAAATTGACAGAACAGTGTAAATCAACTATAACAGAAAAAATAAAAACCTAAAAATAAAAAACTTAAAAAAGAAATAAATCACATGACTGTGGTCCATTCCCTGATAAAACTGACAGACTCTGTGCAAGGTTGACCTTTCAGAATTAACCTGGGGATGGGGGAGGTAATTCTATGTTAAGGTGCTAACTTCCTGCCCACACTTTTCCTTATTCAGATTGCCTTTCAGTAGCAGTCACCTTCCTGGTGGGAGGTGGAAGGCTGAATCCAGTGTAGAAATAGTCTTGTTATTTTATCCCTGACCTCTTCTCCAGCCATGGTCCACCAATTCTGAGGGGGGTTTGTCCCAAAATCATTGCCACTGTCAAATGCTAGTGCCTTAGGAGTCTCCATTCAAGAACCTTTGGGTGATCCTGGAGTTAGTCATTCTCCGATGACAAGGGCTATCCTGAGTTGAAGTGGCAGGGTCTTCACCATCGAATGCCAGCCTGCATGCCTTTTAGATCCAGAGGTCCTGTCAATGCTGGATGGTGATTTAAGTTCTTCTAGGAAATGACAGATTGCTGCCTGCAGATCATCTCCCCGCCACTCCTGTCTCCCCCTCACCCTGACCCCACTGCGCCCGCATCCACAAAGTAGATGAAGTAGCTTCATTTAAAGGGAGAGGAGAGGATGCATATTCCCTTGGGATGCTCGTTGGAATACAGTTCTGAGGCAAAGGAAGGAGTTAAGTTGGCCATTAACCTTTAGAAGCAAGGGAAAAAATAGATGGGAAATAAGGCTGAGGTCTCCAGTTAGCGGTTTTTAAAAATATGTCAGATTTAATTAAATCATCACAAGTGACTTTTAAAGGGCTCATGTGGCTGTCCTGCATGGTTGGTGGAACCTGGTCCAAGAGGCAGCCGGGGCTTTGGTGGCTCGCCAACTTCTGTCCTTTCCCAGGCAAAAAACACAAGTCAGCCCAGTAGCACTCATCATTATGTGGACCCAGAAGGCCATCAAATGCAGAGCTGGCATTGGGTCCTGAGGCTCAGCACAGTGCGGGAACTTTGCCAGAAGGTCCAATGCCCACATCTTTCAGCCCTGAGCTGGTTGGACTTGCTCTGCAGGGCTGTCTCTGCATTGTATCCACAGAGAGCCTAAGCTAAAGGCTCCCCTTCCTCTTCACTGCCCTCAGGACCAGAGACACAATACTTGGGGCTTAACTTTCATTCTCTCATCCAAGAAATAGCTATTAAATGAGAAGGTTCTAAGATTATCATATATATATTATTATCATATATATTATTATGTATGAATAATACAGGTCAAAATGATAATAGGAAACACTTCTTTAGGAGACAGATATTATTCTCAATGCCCTACGTATTTTCAAAATACAAGACAAATCAATAACTGAGTGCAGAACTGCCTGTGGTAATCACTCATGATGTTCGCCAAACAATCCTGGTTCTCCACTGGTCTGCAACCTCAAGAACTGCCCAGGTGTAATCTGAAACCAGCCCCATCCACAGAGGGCAGGGATAAAATGAAGAGGCAGGTCATTCCAGGTTGGTAGATGGTGGGTTTAATTAGCAAGAGAACTTACATACAAGACTTGTCTTTTGCTGCAAGACCAAGAGATTTCAGCACCCATCTGCCAGAATCTTAAAGTATATATAGAGGCCTTGACAGGATTCAGGCATGTATTCCATCTAGATAGTCTCAGCAACACCTACTGTCTCAAGGTTGTGTCCTTAGGCAGCTTCTAGAGAGGGGAAGCAAGCAGAATGCACATTCCAAGGACAGGAGGGGGCATGAGGGGCTTCTGATGGCCTGCATCCAGCTCATATCCTCTTGTTAACCTCCTCCCACACGCCACACCTTATGACCAGTCTTACAATCTCATAAGAGCTGTGGAGTGCCCTGAGCGGTCAGCAAGGGGTTTTACTATCATAGAGGTGGCTTTTCTAGTGGCTATCTGGCTGTTCTGGAGGCAGATGTCACAACAATAGTATAGGCACATGTAAGAGAAAACACCAGTGCAAATAATGCTTCCCCAAATAAGTAAATTTTGTTTTTAATCAAGAGCCCCATGATCTGAACCACTAACGTATTGTCTCCTAAACTGAGGGTCTGATCACTCAGGATGTTCGCCTGTGGTTTTATGTGATTTAATAAAGATGAATATATGCAGACCCATCAGGTAGGAACACATGACATTTTGATTGGATAATGGTACAGGTGCCTCCTTGAGGGGCAATAATAACATCCAAGACCATTCTATTTTAGAGGACAGCTTTTATCATTAGAGACATTTCAGTGTTTAGTAAGGACAGGCTTTGCTAGCTATGGTTTAAGCCCTGCTGGGTGAATTTAGTAAGAACTTCTATATGAGCTGTAACGTTCTCCAGGCCAATGGATGGGACAAATATGGCAGCCAAATGATTAAACCAGTGGAAAACAGAATGGTCTCTAGGAGAGGGAGGCTGACAGCTTGGGGAACTTGACTTGGTTGTGTCTGCCATACATGTTGGCGGGGGGGAGTCAGTACTGTCAGGTGTAAGGAGATGGGCTGGAGCAGGGTATGTCAGACCAGAACCCCACCTTCTCCCCTCTTTCAAAGATGCATGTTCCATTCCAGGTATAGTGCACGTCAACAGGTCTGACTGCAGCAGGAAAAGGGGATCCCAGTGGAGGTTGAATAGTTCCCTCTCACCCAAGGCTGTGAGGTAATTCACTCATCCCCACAGGATGTCCCACTGCAAATTGCGGTAGATGTTTCCTTTCCCAGGTGTGAAGGGGCTTGATGTTCTCAGCAGAGTAGCACGTTGACCCACAGTGAGAGCCAGGACCATGTCTGTGTCCTGAGACCTTCATGCATTTAGAGTACTGGGTCACTGAGCAGGGGTCACCAGTCTGGCCTATGGGGCAATAGGCTGTATTGGTTGATCATTCAAATGCATTACAGCTTGAGACAGAACTTTAGTCCACCCAGTCAAGGGAGTTTTACCTGTTAGTAATTTAATCTGTTGCTTTAATATTTCATTTTTCTCTGTCAACGCTGTTGCTTATGGGTTCCAGGGGAGATGGAACTTCCATTCAATAGCATATTCATTGGCCCAGTCTTGTACATCATGACCTTTAAATGTGACCCCTGTCACTGTCTATTTGATGAGCATATCCATACATGGAATTTAGCATCTTTAATCACCTAACGGTGCCAGCCTGGTTTTCACGGTGACAGGGGAAATCTTGGGTTAAGCCAAGTGCAGAGTCTGCACAAACCAAGGGATATTTAGAACCCTCATTTGGAAAGGAGGTGGAGAGTGAGCGATATAATCAATTTACCATTCCCCTACCACCTGGGAACTCGGGTGGATGGCCTGAGACTCCTTTGGTAGTTGGTTTGGACACTGTCAAGATCACCCGGAGCCTGCAACTACTGCATTAACCACATCACTATATTTCAAGAGCAGTTTGGCATCTCCAGCGATAGGCCATCCCCCCCAGGCTCTCTTTCTATCCGTCCAATCTGCTGTATCCACCAAAGGGTCAGTTGCTAGGGCTTGTATCCAGGCTAGGGCATCACCTGCCTGATTGCTAAGGGCTGCCAGTGAGGACTGCCTCAGGTTCTTACAGGTAAACCCAAATGTCTCTTCACATATTCCCACTCCACAAGGGCTTATTTATGATCATCCACCCCTTGGCTTTCCATTGTCCACGCCATAGGGTTAATCCCTTTAGAACAGCTCAACTGTCAGTGCAAAGGGTTAACAGACAGGACTCAGGAGTGATTACCAGCTAAACCACTCTGAGTTCAGCCCACTGGCTGCTGTGGTTTGCTCCTGTTGTTAGGCAATTATAACCAGGTACCAGCATGAGGTTTTTTTGCCCCCGCTCTACAGGCTGCAGACGCCACCACAGGAATAGGAGTGAGGGCATTGGGAGAATTTACACATTCTACAGGACCTAGGAGCACCTACATTTTTAGAGAAGTGGGCTGGCGGACAGGGTACTCCTCTGCTGCAAGTAGGCAGGCTACTTAGTCAGTGTGGGAATCTGAGCCACAGCAGAGGTGGGTTGTTGGAACATATTTTTAACCCACCCCTTGATAGGAATGGGAAGTTCTATGACCATATACTATTCCTCCGTGCGAGGTTCCATCTGGAGAAGCATTGTGTGCGCTGCTGGGAGCTGCCGCTCTAGGGGTATGTGGGGCTTCTGCGCCTTCTGAGAACTGGCACCAAATTCCTAAGGCACACTCTCCTCTTACTGTCTCCACCACATCACCCAGTGCACATCTTCTGAGACACAGACACATTTAACTCAAAGGTCAGCCCAGCTTGGGAGATGCCTAGAGCTTTAATCTGCTTCATTAGTATCTCTGCCTTCTCAGTGGAGCTTCCTGCTCTGCTCCCCCATCTCACACATGCCCTTTCCTTACCAGGTGATACACAGGATGGAGGCACTGTGCCAGGTGGGGAATAAAAGTCCTCCCAAACCCCCAGTCCCTACAAAGGCTTGCACCCCCTTCAAGTTTTTAGGGGTTGGATAGATTTGCATTTTATCAATTACAGCTTGTGGGACTCACTCACCCAAACAACTCCCCAAATCTTTTTTTAAACAGTGCCTGGGTCTTAAATTTTCTATGGGTACATCTCCCATCCTCTCTCTCACAAATATTCCAACAACTTCTGCAGGGTGTCCTGCAGCAGAGGCAGGTCTTCACAGGCTAACATAACATTATCAATGTAATGGGCCCATTTTATTGATGGACCACTAGAAGGAGGACAGAGACCACTCTTGGGCTATGATCCTACAACATATTGTGGGCCTGGGCAGGTAGCCTTGGAGAAGCACTTGAAAGGTCCATTAACGTCCCTCCCACATAAAGGCAAGTGGATCTCGTTATCTGAAAAACGTGCTTGTCAGAGGTTTCCACAAATCTCCTTGAAGATGAAGCACTCTTTCATGTTAATAACATATATAAGATAACCTAAAAAACAGTTTAATATCACTTCTTGACAATGCTTCCCATGTAATTTAACCTATCGAATAAGTATAATTTTTTAAATATCTCTCTTTTCTGATACATCTCTTGAGTTGTTTCAGAGACCGTTTGGATAATCCCAAAGTTACAGGTCAAAAAGACTTCATTTAGAATTTGATTTTATGGATGTTTGTCCAAAAAAATCAAAAGGTTTAAAATAGTTGATTCCACAGGTCACGGTTAAAAAATACTTAGTCATCCATTTAAACAAAGTGATAATTAAAGACTTCAAGGGCAAATGCAGAAAGTTAGATGGTTGTAAAAAAATTTTGGCTCTTTTAATAAAGCAGACTCAATTGTATTAAGCAATCAAAAACCTAATAAAGTCAACATGAAACATGGGAAATTATTTTGATAAAACACAGAATCTTTGTTTTCAAAGTAGATTACTTAAAAGATAAAGTAAAACCTTTCACAATCCCATTAAGAACAGACTAATAGTCAAAAGAACTATTTTTAACAGATGAAAGAAAATTGTTTTTACATAAGTACACTGTTGATATTAAAGCTTATTTATTCTTTAATCCAATGAAATAAAACTCTTTTACAAATTAAGTTTGTTAATATCCTCTGAAGGTAGAAAAATATCACATATATATAACATATCCATAGACATACATAAACATACATACACAAACAGAACCCCATACCTTTCATCTCAGAACTTTAGCCATGAGTCAGGTACAACAATATAAAACTCACTCGTTTATAAAACAGTTAAATTCAAAGTGTGTCTGGGAGATGGAACAAGTTAAGCTTACCTATTCACGTGGCTAAATCTTTTTACTAATATTTGTTGAGAAGACTAATATTTGTATTTGTCCTTTACCAGCAATCTTATGGAGGCTGTGGATTGATTTTGGGCAAGAGAACCTTTACAGAAGTATATATTTTAAATAGCTTCTTATTCTTTACTTCAATCTCGGGCAATTGTGGGCAGTGTTTTTGCTATCTCCTGGGTATGTATATATCAGACATGATAAGATTTACAACTTCAAAATCAGAAATAATGCAAGTTATCTCCTAGGATTTGGTGTGGAGGGTATTTATTTTCAGAAATCTATGGTAGTTGCTATTTAAAATGTTCTCTTGTATTAGGGACTGAACAGCATGGAACAATCTATTTTATTGTCAAACACCATATCTCCCCCTTTTTTCTTCTCACTTTCTCGTGGATTTTACTTCTTAGCATCTTAATCATACTTTGTCACAGGTACTCAGACTTTAATCCATGGCAGCTTGTGCCCTCCTGGCTTTATAAAATGACACACTAAGGTCTCCAACTTGTTATTTTGCTCTCCCACCTTGTCTCTTAGTCCTCAAGCTAGCAGAACCATAGACAGCTATGCATCCTTCTTGAACTTCAGCTGTTCTCCGAACTTTCTAACTTGAGCTTCAGCCTCTAGCCAGGAATCAGTGGCCAGCTGAACTGCCCACAGTAAAGGCCAGCCAACCATAGTAGCCATTTGTTTCCCTTATTTGTCACAGTACACTATGCACACTTTCTCAAAAAAGCACATTAAAGCAGCCTGTGTTTTCAGGGCATCCCATACCCGTGCAGGGCTCTACAAGCATCTAACTCAGGATTTCCGCCTGGATCCCTCTTTCCCAAGGTCCACTTCTTCAGACTCCTGGATGACTCACCAATTGTTAGTTCACATTCTTTGGAGCTTCTTGGGGGTATGATCTTAAACTAGTCTGTTACATGGAGGGCAAGGAGAGACTGAAAAATGAGACTGACCAACCCATACTGATTGGTAGCAGATTTAATATGAAACAGAATATACATATAAGACTTCTCTTGGGCACCATAGGAGGAGTACATTTCCACATCTGCCTCTAGAATTGTAAGGTTTATATAGAGGCCTTGATGAGATTCAGTCATACATACCGTCCAGATGGTCTCAACAATACCATACTGTCTCAAGGTTGTGTTTTTGGGCAGCTTCTAGAGTGGGGAAAGCAAGCAGAATGCATGTTCCGAGGGCAGGGGAGAGGTTAAGAAGCCTCTGATTGCCCAGATACAGCTTGAAGGTCAGCTGATGGTACCATCCTCTTGATGACTTCCTCCAATATTCTCCCTTTCTGAGCATGTGGTTGGTTGAACACCTTAGCTCCACTGTAGTTGGGAGGGGCTACATGACTCATTCCAGCCAATGAGTTTTGTGTTTAAGTGATGCATATCCCTTGCAGACCAGAGCATTTAATTACCAGGGCAAGACCCTCCATTTCTCTCTTTCCCACTGGCCCAGTGACTGGCAACTTTCGGCATCAAAGCCCCCTATCAATCCAACCTGGATATGTGGCACGAGTGGGAAATAAACTTCTTTTGCTTTTAATTTTTGAGTCACTATTATTTGGGTTGTTGGCTAGCAAGACCTCTTCTAGTCTCTCTGATTAAACATAAAGTCATAGGTTATTTCTGAAAAGATAAAAAAAAAATCTGACAACAGAAAGAAGTCGAATCAGAAGCAGGAGGGATTTCATACTTTCATTTTTTTGTGCTATTTGTTTTGTTTAGCAATGTCCATGCCTTTACCCTACTCCACTCTGAAATTTAAACTAAAGAATGAATAAAATATTCTGAGTTTCACTGTGTGCTAAGCATCACAGTAGGTAATTGGGTGACAAAGTTTGAAGCTATTCTATTTTCCTAGCCAAGGTTGCGCAAGGTCAGTGTTCCTGAGTCTTTTCTGGTCCTCTACATCTTATTCAAATGGGCCCTCCTGACACCATACAGAGTTCCTCTTCCATTCACAGCCAGGAAGGCAGAGAGAATGGGGCCAGACTCTTTCTGATCATGTCAGAGAAGTCTAAGTGAACCTCTCCATTATCATCACTAATGCCTAGTTTGGAGTGAGCTCAGGAAAGTCTGTGATGATTCTTGAAGCCTCTCAGCTCACTGTGTGGACAAGCAGTGCTGCAGCTGGGTCACTTAAGGGGCCTCTTCTTGGCCATTGAATGTGAGCTTGAAGCAGGCTATGTCCTGAAAAATCTTCTGATACAGACAAACCATAAACAGCCCTCCTTGCCAGAGGCTGGGTCTAGTGTACTAGTTACAGTTCATCATCCACAACCGCAGTGGGTTAACCAAATAGAGAGTTATCCACCCCACCCCCCAAAAACAAGGAGCCAAGGGGAGGCTATCCAGAAGTGGTACAGAAGCCCATGATGTCATCATTGCCCCAGGCCTTATCATTCATAAAGCTTGTCACTTCAAGGCCATAAGATGATGACTCTACCTCACAACTCCCAACAGCATTCCTGGCCAGAAGAAACAAGAAGCCATGTCAGAAAAGCACAGACTTTCTCAGAAATCCAATTTATATTGGCTGCAACCAGCCAAGCATAATAGTTAAGAGCATCAATACTAAAAACTGTGTTTGAATCCTGGCTCCACCATTTAATAGTTGTATTCTAAAGCTGTTATCCTCTCTGTGTCTCGGCCTTCTCATGAGTAAAATAGGAATGGTAGTACCTACATCATAGAAATGTTATGAGAACTGAATGACAATGTGTTTACCATCATGCTTGGTCCAGAGTAAGTACAGGACAAGGCAGCCAAACCTTAGCTCTAACCCTAAGCTCTCAGGTTTTCATCAGCCACCTTGAGGACAAGGCCTATGCTCAGCACTCAACACTGAGCGGGTATCTGCAGAGACCTGAGACTATAGTGTATTACAGTGGATTTGTCCTCACTCGGAGGTACTTGGCTACTGGGACATGCTGTAATTCTAGGAAGGGCTTGTATGGGGAGGTCAGCTGGAAGACAAAAGTCCAGGATGCCTGGTGACAGAAGCTCTGAGGCAGTGGTAGCCAGTCCCCTGCCACACTTTAGATCTGTGGCAACACAGAATCAGTGTACATACGTAGTAGGTGCATCTGACAGTGATGCTTGGATACGGGTGTTCCACTAAACTCAAGGCAGGAGCCTAGTCAGCAGTGAGGGATGCAGGATCAGAGGTGGGGAATGGGACAGAGCACAGGTTCCAAGAAGAAAAGGCAGAGGAAGGCAGAACATGTATCAGAACCTAGCCTCAAAGACAGCTTCCATCCAGCTGGGAACTAGAGAGCAAAAACTAAACCATCAGGAGAGACAGCTGGACTCACACGTAGGGTGATATTCAAAAGAGCCCATGACCAGCAAGGCAGGGCACCTGAGCAAGTACCGTTCTAGACTAGGATCCTGGAGCCCCTCCTGTACCCTTTAGTTGCTACATCATGGAGAACTCCTGGCATACAAGGGGAACCCAGGGAGGCAGGTGGGACAGCCAGTCGGTGCAAGAGCATTTAGATAGCAGTGCAGTTTTCCAGTTCCTAAGAAAGCATTTCAGACTTTTAACAACTAGCTTATTTGTACAGGTGCCTTCTGGTTAAATGTCAGCCCCCCATTCACCAAGTAAACTCCAGACACTGTCCCCACCACTGTAGATGTACACTTTTGAAGGGCCCCCTGTCCTGCTCAGAATGCTGGGAAAAGAACAGAGTGTAATCTGCAGGCACAGGTTCTCTGTGCCTGCAGACCGAGGGCTAGGGCTGTCCCAATTCCCCTGTGTTCTTTCTATAAGTCCTCCAGTCCATAAAGGTTCTTGTTTTCCACTTTGAGATATTTCTGGGGATTGGGTAGTTGTTTGGGGGTGTCTGCTAGATGCTCAGGCCCAACAGGGACTGAGTGGAGGGCACAGGCATGTTCCCAAGCCCCTGTCTTCCAGGAACAGGTAACAGAAGAGACAGGGCTCATCCTCTGCTAATTGCTCCATTTCTTTAAGCAGCTGGACTTTTTTTTTTTTTTATAAAAACTCAATCCTGTTTCTAGCCTGTCTCCCTCATCTCAACTCCCACAAGCTGCGTTCTACCAGCCACAATCCCAAAATTGATCTTTGAAGTGATTCCTCATTTAAATCAGCCTCAGAGTTTTGAAGGGTAAGAAAATGTCTCTTACTCATTTAGACTAAACTAACATTCCCATTAACTGTGATGGAGACAAGCAAAGTCTACAGCCTGGAAGTTATCCATTAGCTTCATTGCAGGCTCTCCTACCTACCAGCCTTCCTCCCGTGCTGCCTCTGGGTTCTAAATCTCGAGCTTCATCTTGGTGTTCCCCCTCGAAAGACTAAAATTCCCTGGCTCTCCATTGCCTTAAGGGTAAAATCCCAAATCCTCAGACTGTGATCTAATTGAATCTCCTGTCTTTCACCATGTCACTCCCTCCTGTCTGACCTAGGAACTCCAAGCTCCAGCTCTATGAATTTAACCCACTTGTTCTATCTTTTCCACCTGGAGAGACTTCATACCATCTCTACCTGTCATATCCTAGCTCTCCTTCAAGGGAAGGAGTTAACGCTAACCTTCTCTAAGCCATCTTCCCAAATCCTCCTGGCTTAGAGGATTAACCTTCCTGCGCTCTCTCCCACTGCACCTTGTTCTCACCGATTACAGAAGCTCAGCCTGCCCCTCCTGTGCCCCCTAGCTCAACCTTCCTTCTCCAGCTGTGTCTACTCTTTGTTACTCCTTGAAGGCAACTTGCTGTATGGTGTCTTTTGTGCCTCTGTATATGTTTATTCCTGGATGATTTCTCTCCTCTTATCTGCCCAGCAAACTCAAACTTTTCCTGCTAAAACAGTGGGTCTAACTTGGCCATAAGTTAGAATAAAATGGAGAGCATTGCAAAAGCCTGATGCCCAGGCCTCTCCCCCAGCAACTAAATCAGAACATCTAGGGGTGGGATCCCCGCATCATCACTGCTTTTAAGGCTTCCCAAGTGATGCCAACATGCTGCAAACACCTCTTCTGGAATCACCTCAAGTTTTCACCTACTTAGTTCAGGTTAATTACTATTTGTATCCTGGGAGCTTAGCATTATGCTTGTAACTAAATACGTTTTTGTTGAATGACTAATTGAATGAATGGCTGGATGGTTGGATAAATGGAAGGAAGGAAGGAGAGAAGGAAGGAAGGAAGGAAGAAGAAGTAGGGGGAGAAGGGAGGGAGGGAAGGGGGAGGGGGAAGGACAAAGGGGAGGGGAGGGAGGAAAAATGGAAGGACTGACTGATGCTGTGTTTCTTAGGAATAATTATATGCTGCCTTCTACGTCTAGACTTACTCCTGGAAGGAAAGTATTAGTCCCATACCTCTACCAGTACAACTCCTGTTGGTTGTTAAACCAGCCCTGCACACAGAGGGTAAATAGAAGCCAAAGAAAGAGGCAGGCTCCAGATTTGTAGGTAGCATATTTAATAGGCAAGGTGTATGGTTAGGCTATTCAAGATGGATTTCTTTTTTCTCTCTGTATTTCCCCTGCTTAACCAGCCCCTGCTTCACTCATATGACTATCCAACCTTCTAAATTATGGAGATTTAATTAGTCCCTGGTAACTGATGACCCCACCTGATGTTAATTCCCCCTATAGATGGTAGCTTCCTTCTCCCCCAAGGAGCAAAGACTACTGCCATGTCCTGTCTACCATCCGCCACACACAGTGGGTGTGGGTTGTCACTCCAGGACCTTTTATATAAGATCCCCAAGTCCAATAAACTATTGATGTCTCTGGGCTCTTTCCTGGTTCTCAGGACTGGGCAACTACAAGGTTTTCAGGCCTTCAGGGTGCAGCCATAAACAAGAGAACTTACTTATGATGCTTGTCTTGGGCACCACAAGATGAGTAGATCCCCACATCCACCCCTAGAATCTTAGAGTTTACACAGAGGCATTAGTGGGGTTCAGCCATGCATACTCTCTAGATGCTCTCAACAGCTCCTTACTCTTTCAAGGCCACATCCTTGGAACTGCTCCCACTGTAGGAAAGTGGGCAGAATACACATGCCAAGGAGAAGGGAGAGGATGAGGACCTGTCCACTGACATGGTACAGCTTGCAGGTCAATAGGTGGTCACATCTTCTCACTGATGCTTCAACCATTCCCTCCCACTCAACCAGCACAAGTGATAAGTAAGTATTTGTGGACTTTAAGCCATGGCCTCACGCAGCTGTCAAGTTACCTCCTAGGGCAGCAGTTCTCTGAGTGCACACAAAACACTGTTTTGACCTGAAATGGAGCACCACTAAAAGCGAAATGATAAAACTCTATCTTCTCTGAATTTTCAGGGGAACTTGGAATTTTCTGTTTTAAATGTGTCCTTTCCAGGAATTCCAATCGTGACTCAGTGGGAAAGAATCTAACTAGTATCCATGAGAATGCAGGTTTGATCCCTGGTCTCACTCAGTGGGTTAAGGATCCCACATTGCCATGAGCTGTGCTGTAGGTCGAAGATGCGGCTCAGATCCTGTGTTGCTGTGCCTGTGATGAAGACCAGCAGTTACAGCTTCCGATTTGACCCCTAGCCTGGGAACCTCCATATGCCATGGGTGTGGCCCTAAAAAAAAAAATGGTGTCCTTTCCAAAACTTTTCTAAAAATGTTGCCTCCCTGCGACCAAGTATTTTTTGCTAGCAAGTACTAATAAACCAATATAATGATTAAACACAAGAGCAAACAAATAAAGGAAAATCTCTAAAATATGATCAGAAAATAACATCTGGGGAATATTTCTTCTGGTTAAATTGATTACCTGTCCTCTTCTTCCTCCTTCTTTTCTCTCTCCCCCTCTCTCTTTCTTCCTCCCTTCCCTCCCTCCTTCCCCACTTCCTTCTTTCTTTTGCTTCTCCTGTCCACCAACATCTATTTATCATGTACTAAGTGCCAGGCATCGCTATAGGTTTAATGGCACAGTACAGTACAATCTTTTCCCACTAGAAAATTAGTGTGAATATTTGAATATTCCATAATTCTCACAGGGAAGTCTCACAAGACTTCCAGAAACTCCACCTCCTTGACAAGGTCAAGATATATTAATGTTTCACAGCCAGGGCTCAATTAAAAGCAATTGGTACAATTAACTGTCAGATTAAGTGGCTCCTGGTGAGTGAGCAGAGCCAGGGAAGGCAGGATGAGCTGGGTGGGGCTTGGACATTCCCTCTAAGGCCCTACTTTCCCTTTGGGAACTTGCCGCAGTACCCACCCAGGCTCCTGACAGCATCCACAGTTAGGCCCTTTTGCTCTCAGGCCTCCAGATTCCCAGTTCTCCCTGGGTTCTATGCTGCTGGACCTTCCACAATCTTAGCAGTAGGATCCCTGTGACTTTCTGCTCCCTCTCTCTATGCCCATCTCACTGTGGAAAGAAACACAAACCCTAAGGGTTACATAGATAGGAGGGAAAAGAATGTAGAAAGCAAAATCACAGAAACCATGAATCAGTCAAGTGAGCTGGATAGATTCGTGGGCAGGGAACATCCTTCCTCAGCCCAGATTGCTCAGCTCTCCCAACATCCAACAGTGGTGCTCATTCAAATCTGGAGGGAAGCAGATCTCCCCCAAACCGGCTTTCTATCCTTATTTGGGCCTGGGGCTTTCACTTCTAGCCTCAGAAATCCTAACATTTCTGTGCACATGATCTCTTGTCCACAGTAGCTCTGCCCCTAAAGGCTACTCATGTTTGCCTCCAAAAAGCCCAGTCCTTGACTTCTGGTCTATCTGGCATCCCTCTGCAAGGCCACCAGTTTTCCTGAGACCTGTATGGTATGGTTTCCAGGCCTCAGGTCCACTTTGCCGCTTCAAGAAATAGTCAGTCAGTGTATTTGGCTTGTCTAAACCATTTACTAGTCTGCTGCTGAACTCTAGCCTGGAACAAAGCTAGACTCTAGACTTTTCAATCTATGGATTTCACCGAGCTCTCTGTGCCCACCCTCCAGTGTCTGAGAGAACACTGTGGTGGAAGCCACTTCACCTTAGGGCTTCAGACCCCAGGGAGAGTCACACATGATTTAACAGCCTAAATTTCACTGTGGTTCACTTAGCAAATATCTGTGTTGCAGGCAAGGGATGCTCCTAACTTCCAAATGTGGTACAAAGAAAAAGGGGAAAAAAGAGCCTCTCTTTTGCTCACACTATGGTTTAAGTCATTCTCAGAGATTCATCAATTCAAGCAGAGGAAGGAATGGAATTTTCCAGAGGCCACTTAATTGCACTCTTATAGATTATGGTATTTTAAACATTAATACTCTGTAATAAAAGAAACTAGAAGAAATTTGGATTAATCAAAGGCTGAAGCTGGAAGAGAGGACACATTATGGAGATTGATGACTTGGCTTAGATAATCACAGAGAGCTATGCATATGTTCAAGAAAGTAATTTTTAAACTCTGGCCTTAAAGAACTACGGCCCTGTGGAGATGCTTCAGGTCTGCAAGAATTCCATAAAAGTTTGATTCAGAAATTCTACATACTTAATTGTCTCTCAAAAAGTCTAACAAAAACTTGCATATCCTAGGGTTAAGTTTCCAAATTTTTACTGTTATTGGAGACCCCTGGTACTTCGTGTGCTGACTCACCAACTTTACAACAAGTGTCACAAATATGAACAGACAAAACAAATTTGCCTGGGTTACACACACATATACACAATGTAGGATATGAATAGTGGTGAAAACTATTTTTCATGTCCTTTACGGCTGGCTCCTGGATTCCTCCTAGACAGCAAGCTGTCTTTATTTGCTTTTTTTTTTTTTTGCAAGTCCCACTTTCCTTCATGTTTATGTTTGTTTTGTTGATGAGTTCCCTTTCTCCTCAGAGCCCATTAGTCATGTAGCTGCCATTTGGCTTTCCAGATCCACTCTTCCCACACACATCTTCACTCTTCTTTCTGTCCAAGAGGCAGATTTGAATGTATTACATCAATGGCCCCCCTTGCCCTTTGGCTGCCTGTTGAGTAGGGCAATGGGGAGCTCGAGGGAGAATACGCAGGGAGGAAGAGTGAAGTCAAGGGAATGCATCTCAGATTTCCTTCCTTAGAGTTATTTAGGCCTAGCTGTATCCTCAGCAGCTGAAGGCCACTGCTGATTTTTGACAACGCTCTCTTCACAAGTCTTTCACCTTTAAGTCCTACCATCCATTTCCTCCTCCCATCCCCTTAGCCTTGGTTAAAATAATAGCTTTGGGTTTCTGTGCTACCTCTTGTAGTTTTCCTACATCCTCCCATACATTTGTAAACAGACCTATCTCAAATTATCTTAATTTGAGTGCACCATCTGTTTCCTGCTGAAACCTCTACTGTACACCTGACTCCTGATCCTCTTCCCACAATATGCATGTATGTACTTCTGTTTATATGCGTTCTTACAAAACGATATTGTTTTATATGCATGTATTTGAACTTTCTCATAAATGTTATTGGGTTCTACATTTCATTCTGCTTCTTACCTTTCTCACTAATTACAATTTTTTTCAAGTACATCCATGTTGCTATGGCTACAATTAATCTGTTGTCTCTAAACTGCTGCTCCCTGCTCTGTCTGTGCACACTCCATGTTTATCTAATTGCTAGATGATAGGCACCCAGGTGGTCTCCAGATTTATGGAACAGCAACCAATGCTGCAATGAACAGTCTTGTATATGTCCTCTGGGGAGCTGTGTAAGAATTTCTTTGGACTACAGAGAGAAGGGTAAAATCGCTGAGTCATTCAGTGTACCCCTACTTAATTGGACTCAATTAAGGAAAGAGTATCAACTGCTCGCTACACCATCTGCCCTCCTGGCAGCAATGCCCAAGAGCTTTCATCACCAAATCCCCACCAACACTTGGCATTATCCAGCTTTCTAATTTTGCCAATCTATTAGCTAGAAAGTGGTATATTATTTTATAATTTCTCTTAGGTTATTAACGATTTTAAATACCTCCTCAGGAGCATTTTGTTTCCTCGTCCATAAACTTTATGTTCACATGCTTTGACTATTTTTCTACTGGGGTTGCTATTTTTCTTATCCACAAGAAATTCCTTATATGTTATTTTTAACATACGATTAGTTTCATTTTGCTAATATATCATGTAATATTTTTTACATGCACATTCAGAAACCAAAATGACACTATAAATTTCTTTTCTCCCACTGTCCCTATCTGGAGTAAATTTAATAATATAGGAATTAATTGTTCCTTACAAGACTCCGGTGGCTTCTCACCATTTACACACTGGTCCAAGTCACTGTGATCCCTCACCTGCATTACTAATGAAGGATAACTCAGTGCAAAGAAGAAGGGCATTGGGTTTTGGAATGAAGCAGGCTCTTCTCATGAGTCCCCACGTGTGGCATGGTAATTGTCTGCTTTTGTATCTGTCCTCCCCTCCACTGGACTATATGTCCAGCACCTGGCACAGGTGCGCATAAAATAAATGTTTCATTCATTGGTGAGTTGGAGCTCATTCTTCAGCTGCCTATATGATGTGGAAACAGTCAGGAAATCTCGGTTTTCTCATCTCTATCAGGACAGTAATTATAAAATCATGTCCCATAGTTGTGATGAGGGTTAGACAGAACAATGCATGTAGAGCACCATAGTCCCAGGGCCTGATGCTTGATGTATGGGACATGTATGGGTGGAGGTCAAGATACCAATTGGTCAGAAGCTGCGCTGCTGTTTCAGCCTGGAGGAAATCCTCCTGGCCTGGTGCATCTGCCTACATAGGAGCACAGATTCCCTGGGGAATGCTGTCTTGAACTTCCAAGGATCCCAGCACTGATTAGCATGTGAATGCCCTGATTTAGAGAAGAGCCTCTAAGAGAAAAGACAAGGGAGCCTCTTCTCTGGTTCTTGGATCTGCTCACCACACCTCTCACACCATTCACTCATTAATGCATGAATGGGGCATTGATTACCAAGCCCAGCTATTGTGCAGCTTTTCAGTGGAGTGGCTTCATGCGGGAATTTATTGGTAATTAAGCCTTGAATAAATGTTTTGCAAATGGGGCTTCTCCTGATGAATAAGAAGGGCTTTGGGAATTGAGAAACTCAATGCTGGGACCATCCAGGCCTGCAATGTGTGCTTTCACTTCCACATAATTGTATGTTTGTCCACTTCAAGGCTGCCCAGGCCCCAGTTGGCAGATGACAACCCATTACAAATGCAGGTCTACACTCTGGGTTGTGTTCTTTCCTGGAAGACGTGTGTATATTTTCCAGACTGTTTATCTTGGCTAGTGCCAGTCCAGAGTCTCCCTCACTGCATCTCACTGGAGAGACACAGGGCACTGGCAGGGCCTATGGGGGAGTTCTAGCCTCACGAGAAAGTGCCACTTCTCCAGGACACCATGGAGTTATATTCAAATTTCTCACAAGTTTGGTTTGGCCAGAAACTTTCGTAGGGTTATTATTATTAGCCCTTAGCAGGGTTCTCAGCCTTGACACTTTTGATGTTTGGGGCCAGGCAATGTCTTGTTGGGGGTGAGCTGTCCTTCGCATTGCAGAATGTTTAACAGCATTCATGATCTCCACTCACTAGGTGCCAACGGTGTGGCAGACAATGAAAAAGTAAGCAAACATCCCCAAATGTCTCTGGAGGACAAAGCAGCCCCACTTGAGAACTTTTGTTTACAAAAATCCATTTATTCATGCTTTTATCTATTTACCCAGGCTTTGTTGGGCTCCCCACCACCACCCCTTGCCAGGCACTGTCTGGGGTGCTGAGAGTCAGCAAAGAACAAGACATCCAAGGTCCCTGCTCCCAAGCAGCTCAGCTTTTAGAGGGAGTAAACAAGTCAACAAATAAATGGAATAAGCAGTATTATGCAATGGATATGATCAAGAGTACCCTAATGAGGGATGGAGTGGGTCATGATTTCAGAAAGAGGTCAGGAAAGGCTTGGACGAGGAGATGGAGCCAGCCACAGGACTCTTCTGACAGAGTTTTCCTGATAAATAGAACAAGGATGGCAAAAAGAATAGGAGGCAGGGGGTGGAGGGGCTTGATCACCTTCAACAAAAAGAAGAGGCTGGTGCGGCTGAGTTAAGGACTGAGGTGCAGTATGATATAAGTGGGAGTTTGGAGAGGAGGTAGGGAGACACCACCTCATAGTCTAGATTGTATTTTATGTGTAAGTACCCATCACCACCACTGTTGCTCCTTCTAATAGTTTAATTCCAACCATTCCTTCATTCCGCAAGGACCTCTAATCCCTTGAGCCTGCCACCTTCTTACTACCCACCTCTTCACCAAGTTCTTTTATTTATTTATTTTTTACACTTGCAGCATGCAAGGTTCCCAGGCCAGGGGTTGAACCCTCACCACAGCAGTGATCCAAGCCACAGCAGTGACAACACCAGATCCTTAATCTCTAGGCCACCAGGGAACTCCCTTCATCAAGTTCTTACTCTCCTTTCTCAGCTTACACCCATGGCCCATCACTAGTAACACTTTTTTTTGCCACTATATCCTCAACCCTCTTCCCTTATTTATACTGATGCACTTACCTAACACAATTTTAATACTAATTAAACACCCCATGTTTGCCTTGGAAGAGCTAGATGTAACTGGAGAGACACACAGGCAGATTTGCCTGACATTAAAGTTACACTCACAGTCTCAAGAGAGCCTTATGCACTGCTGGCAACCCTCCTCTGGTCCATGCTCTTAACCGCTCTAGGAAAACTGAGTTATGGAGACTTAAAATGACATCCTGGAAGGCCTATGGTGAACAATTTAGGAAGGCCCAACCTGAGAAAAATCGTTTTCTATAGAACACATTTCTGTTTCCTCACCTTTTCTTCAAACGTGGAAGCTGCTATCACTCCAAATCTCAGATTCATCTCCTCAAGCAACTGGCCTGCAGAATAGCTCTGCAGCCTGGTGATGTGGGATTTCCCCCTCCCCAACCCCCGCAGATTTGATGATAAATCAACTTTGTTCTATAGCAAGTCACTGTGATGAGACATGGACCTTCCTTCACTGGTAGGAGGTTAGACACCCAATAAATTATTCATAAGATTAGTCGCAAATACAGGGCTGATGGTTGACATTGGTGTTAGTTTCCTACTGCTATTGTAACAAGTTACCATAGATTTAGTGATTTAAATTTATTCTTTTACAGTTCTGGAGGTCAGAAGCCTGAAATCAATCCTAACGGTCTAAAACCCAGGTGTCTGTAGGGCTAATTGTTCATGGAGGGTCTGAGGGGAAATTATGTTTCCTTGCCCTTTTCAGCATCTAGGATTCCTTGGCTTGCGGCCCCTTCTCCATCTTCAAAGCACACGCCTCCAATCACTGCTTCCATCATTACACCACCTTCTCTTCTGACTCTGGCCTTTTCTGCATCCCTCTTATAAGAACGACTGTGATTGTCTCAGGTCTACCTAGATAATCCAGGATAATCTCCCCATCTCAAGATTTTGATCTTGATCACAAATGCAAAGTTCTTTTTGCCAGGTAACATTCACAGGCTTCAGGGATTAGGACATGGACATGTTTGAGGAGCTATTACTGAACCTACCAAAAACATCTGTTCAGAGGGCATATAAACCCAAGAATAATATTTTTCCCAATAATTTCTATGGCTTTTTCCAGTCCTGACACATTCAAAACACCGTGAAACCATATCTCAGCCATCAGAAGTCTATTAAGCATTTGTAACTTGTGTGGGTTACATCATTTATGGGGAAGAAACGGCTTCTGAGATTTCCTTTTTCCCCCACTTGATTTTTGAAACTGAAAACTGTAAATGTCATTTTGTTAACAGGGTCTCAATATAAATTAGAGAACATTTGCTCTAAACACAAGGCTTAAATGAGGCCTTGACTTTCTGGATACTCACTTTTATCGCCTCTTTTTCCAATCAGCTTTGGCCACCGTAGCGATGATGAGAACCAGAGCGAAGACCAGCACTGCATGTAACTGAACATTAGGCATGCCAGCTCAGCTCACGGGGCTTATTTCTGTCCCAGGGCCTGCAACGGATAAATCCCACAAGTCGGACAATATGGAACATGTCAGGACTGACAATTCTCTGAGGCTGAGACACCCCAAACCATGGGGGACAATAGCTATTACTGTACCTTCTGGATAAGCTACAGGATAGGGAAGAAATGAACCCTCAGGGAAGAGTGAGGTAGGTTATACCTGTTGGATCCAGAGACAGTGAATTTATTCAATCAATCAATCAATGAATCATCCCTTACTATTTAGAAGCCTGATAATACCCACCACAGTGCTGGTGTTGGAAAGATAAGAGGCAATATTGTAAACATGGATTTATGGTCTTGCTACATTTTCTTTAGAACTTGTTATGAACCAATCACACAGAGGAATTTTTTGGAATGTAGTTCCTATAGTCCTCCAACTAATGCACCTGGAGAATTTAAACCAATCTTCTGATTCAGGAGTAATGGCTGGGTGGAGTGAAAAGGAAGGGAAATAAAGTCAATAATAAGTCAAGTGAAACAGAGGCCCTGCACTGTGGGTTCTATCCGCCCCTGGACCATATCTGAGGGCTTGCGGAAATGTGAGTCACATCACACCCTCCAGAGTCAGGCATGTGCTGATTCAAATCACTTACTGAAAGGATTGAAAGAACCAAATTGAGTTTATCTGTAGAGCAGCCTCACATTCAGTGTTTTATACAGTTGGAGCTCTGGACCCAGCTGTCCAGGGATAGGTCATCATCTGAAGGTGACCATTATATGGATCAAAACTCATGTCTTAGAAAATGTGGTGCTATCTCTGGGAGGCAGGAGGTAATGTACATTTTGCTCTCTCCTCACAAAGACAGGTAAATTCCCTTTCAGAAAACATGGTGCCGGAAGCGGGTGTGCAAAGAGCACAGGGCAGACCCTTGTTGATGGTGGAGACAGGAATGAAGACAGGGCCAGCTATTTGGAGCAGCAAAGTGTAGTCATTTCCATGGATGACCACTGATCATGGTAAATTAGACAAAAGCAAAGTGTTTCATGATGTCTGGCAAAATTATACTTCTGATGTGATCAAATTTAATGTCGGCATCTAAAAGTCTAGAAAACCGGCTGCAACGCACACCCCACCTTCAGCTCTACTCAGCCATGGAGGACCTGGGTTGTATGGGAGACACAGTACTTTTTAGTCACCAACTGACCTCCCCTCTGAACCATGTCTCCGGTGTTGATTGATGCCAGTTCTTTTGAGAGAAGGAACCAAGCCAGGCCCACCTGCATCCCTGACCTTGAGATGGAGTCTCAGGGCTGGACTTGGGGGAACTAGTAAATTCAGAAAATTTACCTGAAATGGCCAAAAGCAAAATGATTTCGACTATGTGCAAGATACATATGATGAAAACCATGAGTAATGGGGATAGGAGAAAGCCTTTTTCATCGATTCATTCAACGTTTCATAAATATATATTGAGCCTTTATGCTGGGCCAGACTCTGCAACTAATGATGGGAATTCAGTGGTGAACATGGGTCGTGCCCACAAGCTCTTATGGGCATCAAGTTTATCAGGAAAAGCCCCCACAATAGGAAGAGCTGCTGGTTGCTGGTTCAGCACCCATTTCCATTGCATCCTTCTCGAGCCATACTCCACTTCACTCTGGAGGCCTGGGCTTGGAGTGGGTATAATGCTACTTCCAGCTTTGGAGAACTACAATAGATCACCATGTCCAGAACTGCAATAGACAATAGGGCCCCTGTCCTGGGCCCCACATTTCGACCTATTTGAACCTATTTCAAGCATGCATTTCACTATGATGTAAGAGTGTGAGGGACTGAGGAGACAAACCCACAGGGAGGTGGCTGCTCCCCTTAAAAAGCAGGCCCTTGGTATCTAGGCTCTACCTCCCAGGCCTGCACTGGCCTCTTGCCCAGTTCTGTCCCTGCAAAGGCAGACCATGCTGCCAGTGGGCACACACCTAGGCCAGATGTGGAGCTTGAACACAAGAGCTGGGGTATCCACATCCATGTGTAGGAAGCCCTTCACAGTGGTGGAGCATAGGGTGGATAAGCAAAGAGGTGGGCTACTGCCTAGAAGCCTCTATTTGTACACTTGCTTGGAAGCCATAAATATTGATATAAGGCTAGGATATCCCATCTTTTCAACCCCATGAATGGTTCAAGAGTAGGCAAGAAGCCCAGATTAATCCAATCAGAGTGAACGTCAGTAATTTTGTAAATTGTGTTGGAAAGAACAACTCTTGCCTAAAGCCAGCCCTACCTCTGAAGGTTTGGGGCTTTCTAAGTCGGTCAGTTCCCTTCATCATTTAAGCCAGTTTAAATTGGATTTTCTCCTTTTTACAACCCAAAACATTCCAATAGGATGGTGTCAACCCCACTTCCATCAGCTACCAGCTGTACTATCATGAGCTCACAAGTCATCGTTATGAGCTCAGTTTCCTCAAATGAACGTGGGGATGATAACTGTTGCGAGGTGGCTGGGAAGAAAAGTGAAATGGATGGGAAAAAATGCCTAGCATGGTACCTGGCATAGACTTGGTGCTTAGTGAATGTCACTTTTTTTTGATCAATGTGGATTAGAGAGCTAAGGTGGAGTTTCTAGGAGAGTCAATATCAGCCAGTTTTTTATGCCACAAACGTTTTCTAGGCCCCTCACAGGCATCAGTTTTCACATTATGGGTTAATAACCAAAGACAGTGAGTCAGAGGTTCTGCCCTTAATGGGCAGACAGGCTCATGGACGACAAGAGAGAGAGACAAGTCCTTAGTCACATCAGCATGGATGACGCTGTGCTCACCTGTCTTTGCATTTCCAGGACCTACCCAGGGGCTGGCTTGGGGGAGATATTCAACAGAGTTTGTTAAACAAATAAGGCATGAAAAAAAAAAAAAAAAAAAAAAAACAGGCCTTAAAGAATAGAGTGGGCGTGTATAAGTAAAGTTTGTAAAGCATTTTAGGCTAGAAATTACTCTTAATTGTTCCTAACAGAAACCTCATTTCCATGGCTTCTACACACAGGGAGTTCCTTTATCCTAGGAATTTCAGAGATTAGATTTCAGGGTGCCACGCTGATTCTGTGGAACCAGTGCTTTTTCTATCTTTCTGCTTAGCTGTGTGTAGCCTTCCTGGCAAGGTTTCCCCCAAAGGTTCTAGAAGGCTGCTATAGTTCCAGCCATATTATCTATATTCATGGTTGCAGTCAGGGGAAGAGAAAAAAGTGGAAAGACAAAAAGGGGCTCACCCCAGCTCTCTGTCCCTCCTTCTCAAGGGTCACTCCCTCTAAACTTCCACTTTAAATCATTAGCTAGAGTTTAATTCTGTGACCATATCTAGTTGCAAAGGAAATGTGGTCAGCTAGGCAAAAAAGTGTCTCCATAATACAGATCTATTGGTAATAAAGACAAGGAAGATGGTGGTTAGGAAGAAAAACCAGCTACTGCTGTCATCTGTAAGCACAATAAGAGCAGAGATGAAGATGATTAAATAGCCCATAACCAGGAGCAGGGAAAGGATAGATTTGGTGGAAATGAAAGCTAATCAAAGGTGGTAGGTCAGGATTTCAAGCTGCAAAATCAGAAATACCTAGAGGGCTGTTCCAACACAGATTGCTGGACCCCACCTCTGGGGTTCCTCATTCAGGAGATCTGGAGTGGAGCCCTAAAAATTTGCGTTTCTAACAAGTTCCCAGATGATATTGATGCTTCTGGCCTGGAGACCACATTTTAAAAACCACTTTGGAATGAAGTTAGCACTTTATCCTCTAAGAAATATGGACCCCGTTAAAGATTTTGATCAGGGAAGAAAAGCAATGAATTGATTTATGAAAGCCTGTCGGTCGGAGGTCTGTAGGATGGTTTGGAAAGGTTGAGGTGAAGGCAGAACCTAAGGCAGGAAGAAGGCACAAATTAAACCAGCATCAGAGATGTGTTTGACTACGCTTAACTGTATTATTTACAGCAATTCCATGAAGATGCTGGCCTCCAAACCCCAACTATATCAGCTTTGAGGAAACCTATCAAGCTACCTTCCTTATGCCAGACACAACTCTGGTACTGAAGGTGTATTAGTATTGAAAATTTATTAAAAAAAAAAAAAAAGAAAAGCAGGGAGTTCCCATTGTGGCACAGCAGAAACGAATCTGACTAGTATCCATAAGGATGCAGGTTCAATCCCTAGCCTTACTCAGTGGGTTGGGGATCCAGCGCTGCTATGAGCTATGGTCACAGACACAACTGGGATCTGGCATTGAAAAAAAATTTTTTTTTAATTTAAAAATGCAAAGATGATGTGTAATATGTGCCCCCGTCTCCCTACCCTACTCAAATACAACCCGTAGAAGTTTATATCGAGAAATGAGAACCAGATGTGTGGAACTCACAAATAAACCATCGGGTCACAAAAGAAGAAATGACAGCAGAGAGAAACCAGGTCAATGGATCCTTGGTCCTTGCATTACTGAGTCTCCCCCAGTTTCTGTTTGTTTTACCCTCACCTGAGTTTGGACCTCCTTGGGGTTTGCTATTAGGACCAAAATATACAGGGAGCCAGGAAAGCCAGTTAAGGATTTGGACCAACCTGAGTTTAGCCCTAATCCTAGCTATGAAGTGGGGTGGTGGTCAGTCTCTAAGAGACCTCTGGAAATTAGAAATAACACCCTCTGGGCACAGCTTGACATCCAGAATGTGGCTAGATTTCAGCCCCCATTCATCTGCTTGGCCAATGCTCTTGTGCAGGACAGAGCCTGTAGGAAGGTAAGAGGTGGTCCAGCGGTGAGAAGCAATGTGCCCTCAGGAACCCCGGGTTTATCCTCTATCAGATGAGATAGCAGGCAGAAGCCCCAGACTCGTCAGGCAGATTAAATGAGGTAAACCATATAAAGTACCTGGAACATGGTTTGTGACCAACAGCATCAGTTTCCTTCTAGATTTCCCTTTGAATCAGTGAGGGTAGCCAGATGGATTAAGCCTCTTGGGCTGCGAGGGAATCATCTGTTCCTCCAAATCTTGGCACAGCTGCCTCTGCTTGGCATTTGCAGTGGCGTGCCTGCTGCCTCTCTATCAGCATCTCATTGCCTGGCACAAGGAAACAGTGCCTGGCCCCTGCTGTGATGTGGGGTGCAGGACCGAAGACCAGCTGAGCTTCCACGATCAGCACATTAGCTCCCTAACACTCACTGCCAACTTCAGGGGTTGCACGACCCCTGACCATGAGTCTTAGATCCCAGTGCCTTCCCTCCCTTTTCATTAATTTCCTAAGCTCCCGTGCCCCAGTGATAATGTCCCACCTCAGGTGCGGGGACTTCTCAAAACCACTTTTCCCACCGATCCAACCCATAGCGGGGTCCATGGGCAGCTGGCGCAGGTGCTGGAGAGGCCAGGTGGGTAGGGGTATGGCCATCATTTCAGCAAGCTCTGTAGGCGGAGGCAAGGTGGAGAGCTTTCACTGCTGATGACTCTCTTTCTAAAGGGGCCAGTGAGAGGCTGAAGCACCAAGTCCCAATTAAATCACAAAAGAAGTGGGAGCAGGCAGAGGATGAGTGGGGAGGGAGGGAAGTCCCTGGTGCGGATTCTCAGAGGGCCACTTACCCTACTTGCTCAAGGCTGAGCGAGGCTTGCTGGAGAGGGACTTGTCTTGGTCCAGGCATCATTGTCACAGATGCTGACCATCAGTCACAGGCTGGGCATGTGCAATCCAGAGAGAATGAGACCTAGTGAGCAGACCCACCTTCAAGTGGGGGGACAGACCAGTAAACAGCCACTGGCTTGCAATATGGCACACGGGCTCTAACAGAGATCAGTAGGAGTGTTGTGAGTGAATGCAGGAAGGAGAGATTGTCTATCTCTGCCTGCAGCCATGAGAAAGCTTCAGAAAGGAAGAGGCATTGGAACTGATACCCAAAGGATGGACAGAAATTTGCAAGCAGAGAAGAAGGGAATGGCATTCCAGGAACAGCATTTAGCAATCAGAGCCCTGAAATATACTGTGGGCAGAGGAACAAGTAGAGCAATGAGGCCAGTAAAGTAGTGAAACTGAGAAGGGTCTCCTATGCTGACAGTTTTGTGGGGGGACCAAAGGAGGGAGATGTTTTGTAGATGAAAAAGCAAAGAGGAAAATCCTTAAACTGCTCTCTCACTCTCTCTCTCCCTCCCTCCCTCTCTCTCTCTCTCTCTCTCTCTCTCTCTCTCTCTCTCTCACACACACACACACACACACACACACACACACTTTCTCCATTCCTGTTTTGTAGGGCTAGGGAAAGGCAGGCTGATAGAATAATGAACTTCTAAGAGATGGGTGTTAAGATATCCAGGCTAGCAAAAGGGAGAGAGGAAATCATAAACTCTGAGATCAGTGCAAAAGGCAAAGAGCTGGGAACAGGAATTTAAGTTAAAAGATCTAGAAGAAGGCAGTGGAACATGGGTGAAAATGTTGGGCAAGAGGCAAGAATGTCTGCGTTTTTGCTGTGTCTACAGTTATTTATTTGCATTCTTGTCTTGGGCCATATCGGTAAGATGGCCTGACCACCTCCCTAATTATCTGGATTCATCATCAAAGACCATCTGACCCAAACCCCAGACCCAGGCCTGTATGTGGTCATTAGTGTCAAGAAAGGCAGCAGGCAGGAAGCCATTGGGGCATAAGGGCCAGGTCTTGTAGGTACAACATTGTTTGGGTTCATGGTTATGGGTTTTATAGGGTCTAGCCCAGCTCAAGCCCTTGGAATGATGAGTGTGGAAACTAGATTCAGGACTCTGAATAGATATGGGATCATCCTCCAGCCAATCGGAGAAAATAGACACCATGCCAATCTGATTTCTCCCAAGACCATGTGATAGAGAATACACAGGTGATGATGTGAAGAAGCATGCACCTGGGGCGTCTGTGAAAGGAACTGATTTTTCATTGTGTACCAGTGATGTCTAAATAGTCCAGATGGTGTCCCTGAGGCTGTAAAGGGCAATGGGATAAGGAAGGGCCATGACAATCCAACTCAACAAATATTGCTCAACGCCTGCTCTGAGACAGCGCTGTGCTCAGCACCAAGAAAGAGGAAAAAAATGCCAGCCCAGGGCTGGGCCTCCTGAAGCTTATAGTCTAGTTGGGAAACAGAAAATTAAACCTCAGTTACAAATGACCTGTGCCAGATCTATGATTGAAGAAGCATAGGGGCTATGCGGGTGTGAAGGATGTTCGGAGCAGAGAAAAGCATGAAGTAGGGCTCTGAGAGCCCAGATACTGGCACAGGTGAGCAGGGAGAAAAGTGCAGTATAGCTGGAGGGGGGCCATACTCTGGGCTGGGAGGAAGGAGCAGGTCAGTGTGGAGTCCCAAAGCCAGGATCAGGAGAAGGGGCTTTACGTGGAGATCATGGGAAGACCCTGGAGAAGGGAAAGCAGGGAACAGCATCACCCTTAGGGGTAAATAACTCTGCCTTGAAGAAAGGGGGCAGCCTTTCTAAATGCCTGCCCTCCCTTCCTAGTTATACTAATTAACTCAGCCTGAGTTGTGTCCAAGCCTTCCTAGTTCTTAAAACTTCCCAGGTAATATTAAATTGTAAGCAGAATCAAGAATCACTGATGTGGAGGAGAAAAAGGAGGAAACACCCAGGAGCAGGGGTTTTCAAAGTGTGGTCCCTGGACCAACAGCATCAGCATCACCTGGGAATTCAATACAGCCGTAAATTCCCAGGACCCAACCCAGACCTACTGAATTAGAATATTGGGGGGTGGGGGGCTGTCACAGTCCCAGGATCCTGTGTTTCAACAAGGCCTCCAGATGATTCAGATGCATGCTAACATTTTTAAAATCACTGGGTTAAAGGATGATCATCAGAGACAAAGAAGTCCTTCCTCTGAAAAAGAGATTGAGTACAAGTAGCTAGCAAGGAGTTGTGTAGAGATCCAGAAAATGTGTGAACTGTCATCCAAAAGAGGCAGTATTTTTGTAAAAGAAGTGATGCTCCTGAGAAGTCAAATAATATAAGGTCTACATCATTGGATGCAGGGACCATGGATGCTGGTCTTTGTTGACCTTGACTAGAGCACTTTCAGTGGGGAGGTGAGTTATGATGGATTGCAGAGACCCAGGAGTGGGTAAACATGAGGGAGTGGAAGCAAAGAGTAAAAACCATGACTTAGGAAAGAGCCATGAAAGATGGGACCAGTAGCTAGAGGGGAGGCATGGAGCCAAGGGATTTTGTATTCCATTTATTTTTACGTTATAGGGTGAGGACAACTTCAGAATCTTTGGATGTGGCAGGAAAAGAGACTGGGGAGAAGGAGAAGATGAAGATAATCGGGAAGAGGGGGAATAGAGCAAAGGTGTGGAGGAGGCAGGAGGGAATGAAGTTCAAAGCACAGAGGGCGGACTGGCCTCGGTTGCAGAGGGAAGGTAGGAAGGGTACAGGGAGGTACAAACCCACTGACAGGTTTGAGGAAGCCCGAGGACGTTTTTAGGATGCTGGTCTGTGGTGTTGCTTTTCCCTGGAGGTAAAGCCTAAGTAATATCCTCTGCTGAGACAGGGTGGCTGTAGGCATGATAAATTAAAATCACTGTGCAGAATGGGACAGAGAGCTGACAGGAGAAAAGAGAAGTCATCCTGGGCAGTGTCATAGCTCCACTTGGGGCTGACTACTGGGAATTTATCTTGGCCCCAATTTGCAGGCTCCTGTGATTTTTTTTTTTCTTTCTTTCACAATGCTCAGCAGAAAGGGCTACGTGGTGCACCGTTGGGGTTTTGCCAGAAGAGGGAGACAAAGGGGCTTGAGTTGAGAATGCTGGCAAGAGAGTGGCTGACCCTCTGGATAGGAGTTGCTGATGGACAAGAGGGAATAGACAGGTCAAGTGACCTGCTGTCAGGAGGAGGATGCATGTAACTAATGACAGAGGTGAGCAGAGACAGGGCTGTGATTGAGAATGGGATATCTGAAATGTCATGCTTCCAGAGGTGAATTCTAATAGAAGCAGACTAGAGATACGCTGGGAGGAAATACCCGGTCAGAATCAGGGAGAAGGGTATGAATTCAGGTCACCAATCCAAGTAGGTCCAGGCAAAGGGGTGGGGTGAAGCTGGGAAGCTGAAAGGAGGAGGAACTGGGCTGTGGTCACTGAGTTTCAGAGGATGGAGTGTAAGGAACAGAGGGCTGTGATGGGGTGCTTGAGAAACACCCTCTTGATGAGAAGTATAAAGGCCCCCTCGTTCCATGCTATTCTTGCCTTACATGTGACCATTGCCACGCTGCTTCACTGTTGTTGCTGTTAACAACAGCTAGTGTGACCTATCCAAATTTATATGCCAGAGTTAATGTCTGTAATGGGCCTCATCTGAGACCCCATTTTGGAAACAGCAAGGGTAGGAGTAAGGAAAATTATCATCTGTCTTTTCCTGTAGCATATGGAGGCTCCCAGGCTAGGGGTCCAAATGGAGCTGCAGCCGTCAGCCTACCCCACAGCCACAGCAATGCAGGATCTGAGTCAAGTCTGCAACCTACACCACAGCTCACGGCAGCGCTGGCTCCTTAACCCACTGAGCAAGGCCAGGGATCAAACCCACATCCTCATGAATACTAGTCAGGTTCGTTACCACTGAGCCACAGTGGGAACTCCCATCATCATCATTAAAAGCAGCAATTTCTCAGCTCTTCCTCAAATCCCATTTCCAGGGATTTCCCCTCCCCTCCTCCCTCCCAATCCGGCATTGAAGGCAGAGGACGCCGGCATAGCCTCATAGCAGTGAGGAGGAGGCCTCTGGGTTACTTGTGCAACCTGTAGGTAGTCCTTCCTTTCACCTCCTCACTGGATTTCCTATGCTAGTGTTCACTGAGGGACAACGGCTACTGCCTGATTTTTGCGAATCCTGCTGAGGTCCAAGGTGACATCTGGAATCCCTGCCATGACCCCTACTTAGGTTCCTCATGTTGCTAGAGCTACTTCCCAGGGATATTCTGGACACTGGGATCTCTCAGTGTTTTGCATCCCCCACTGGGGAAAACAAGCAGGATCTTCCAAAGCCCCAGGTGCCATGGGAACCAGGGGACAAGGGAGTCGGGCATCCCCAGCTGCCAGTCAGGCACCGTCTGTGCTGGTCCACACCAAGAGCCCGACTTCTCCTTGGGGTCCACAGTTCTCCTGGGCTACCCTCTGGGAAGCAGGGACTGTTCTGAGACTCACCCAAATCATCGAATATTTCTACAAATCCTCAGCCTCCCAGAAGAGTTGGAGGGAGAAGAGAGCAAGGACTCCATGTCTGACCCCTTCCTCCTCTCACCCTCCCCCTCTCTCAGTCCCCCACCTCCAACAATGGCGGGCATTCTACTTCCTCTTCCTGTCCAACAAATATTCCTTCCTCAGTATGTCTGGTCTTCCCTCCCTCAGGCAATGAGTGCAGAAGAGTCAAAGGAAGAACACTGGAAGTTCAGAAACCATGGATCTCCTTTGCATTCTCTGTCCCTGGAGCCCCAAGGATAGCACTTTCTGCATTTTCCCCTAACAGCAGCTGAAAGAGGTAAAGGAATATTTCACCACCTCTCCAGTGTCTGAACCGTTGGGAAGGAGGACCAGGTTGATATTAATCTAGGCTGTCTCAGATCAGTCATATCAATTGTGAAAATATTTCTATTCCAGCTGGTAAAGAGCAGCTGTCCTCAAGGCACTCCTGGAAACAAGTGACATCCTCTAATGCCTCATTCTGATTGGCTTGGCACCTAAGCCATACACATTGGTAAATATATTGAATATTACCCCTAAAATAGAAAAAGAGAGATTTTATCCTAATGGGATTGGACATATATGCATAAATGCTACCTCAAGCTATTGATACGTTCATAAAATTGTCATTTTCTGTAACATTAGTGAAATAACTTGTGTGAAAGCACAGAGCATAGTGCCTAGCACATAGCAGGTGTTCACTAAACATTAGTTGAACTATAATCTAAGTTATGTTGCTAAAAGTCTCCCTTGAGGGAGAGTTTGGAGCACAGCAATTCCCAGAGTTGATAGAACTGATACTCATAGCAATTTTCATTTAAGTCCCTGAAGCAGAGCTATGAATCAGATACAGCTAGAACTGGAGCATCTGGATAAGTTAGCAAAGGCAATTGCCTGGGCATCAGAATCGTTGGACCTGAATGGCACTAGCTGATAGACAAAAGCAAAGTGAAATAGAAATAAGACTCATGCCAACGGCACAAGCCAGTTGTACTCACACCAAGTCCATCCCATGGACAGATGTTGGGCCCTGTCATTTACTGAGTGCTTTATCGTCTTTGAATCCTCAATCCCACTGTGTCAGCATTCCCATTTTTGTGTTTGGAAACTAGAGTTTAAAGAAGGTTGGTAACTTGTCCAAGGTCACACGGGTATCAAGACATGAAGCGGGGAATCCCACTCCATTTGATTCTATGGTAGTTAGTTGGTCCCCTCCACCATGAGCCCAGGTGTTCCCCTTGTACACTGCTGTGGTTTAATAGACCCTTTACAAGGAAATTACAAAAGTAATGGTCCAAATATTCACATATAACCAATCAGATATGTTTTTCATAGAAACAACCCATAATCCAGAGAGCTCATCAAGGACTATGATGACAGGAAGAGCAACAGGATGCAAAAAAACTTAATACACACATCTACCTCCGACAAGAGAAACAAGAAAAGAAGGCATCATTTGACAAGACCAGTGACAACACTCACTGCCTTGAGTGTTTCCACATGGATGGAGAATTGGATGGTGCCAAGTATATACTTTGCCAATCGATGGCATCTCTGGATGAGCAGGCTTGGTGTTGATGTAGAAGGGAGCTGTGAATCATGAGACAGGTGACTGTCCACAGTGAGCCTGGTGGCTGGACTGATGCATTGGGAGCTTATGTTCCTGGACCATGTACATTTAAAATGGGGATCAACACAGAGGAGGAAATACATGCTGGAGTTTGTCTGCATGTTTACACAGCATCTCTAAGGTCTAGTCTTTGCTAATCTCTTGGTGTCTGCAGCTCTACATGGTTTTCAAAGTTGTTCTCTCTGACAGGATGGCTTTTTAATTGGATGAGGATTTTGAAGATCTTCGTAATCTAAGTCACTGGAACCCTGTCTTTGCATTAGCAGATGGATGAATGAGGTTACCTTTCCTTTTCTTTTTCCCTCAAGTAGAATTAGATATGTTCCAGCTGGTCTCCCACAGGCTTGATACCACTGTGTCCATCTTTTTTTTAAATCCTTTTTTTAAATTTTACTATTTATTTATTTTTAAATGATTTTAATTTTTCCATTTTATAAATTCTTTTTTTATATTGAAGTATAGTTAATTTACAATGTTGAACTAACTTCCAGTTACGCAGCAAAATAAGTCAGATATATAAACTCTTTTTCTGATTCTTTGCCATTACAGGTTATTATAAGACATTGAATAGGGCTTCTTGTGCTCAAGAGTAATGTACCAAGAACCAAACTTGTTGGTCCTTGTTGTTTTTCTATTTTATACATAGTAATGTGTATATGTTAATCCCTAACTTATCTCTCCCCACCCCTGCTATCCCCTCTGATAACCACAAGTGTGTTTTCCATGTCAATGAGTGTATTTCTATTTCATTAATAAGTTCATTTATATAAATTTTAAGATTCTACATATAAGTGAGATCATGATATTTGTTTTTGTCCAACTTACTTCGCTTAGTACGATAGTCTCTTTGTCCTTCCATGTTGCTGCAAATGGCATTATTTCACCCTTTTTATGGATAAATAATATTCTACTCTGTATACATACTACATCTTTTTTATCCATTCATCTGTTGATGGACCTGATGTGTCCATCCTTGAATCCACTGCCTTGGATGCCCTTATAAACACAGATCTAATTATGTTTATATTTACAAATTATCTGAGGCTCTCAACTGCTATAGTCTAACCATAGATGATATTCTGAGCATGGAAATATGGCCAAATAGATTTGGGGAAGATGCTGCAAATCAGATTCTCTTTTTGTATTTCACAATGTACAGCAGCATATTAAAGGGAATACACAGGAGTTCCCATTGTGGCTCAGCAGAAACGAATCTGACTAGTATCCATGAGGACACAGGTTCAATCCCTGGCCTCACTCAGTGGGTTAAGGACCCGGTGTTGCTGTGAACTGCGGTAGAAGTCGCAGATGGTTTCAGATCTGGTGTTGCTATGGCTGCTGTGGTATAGGCAGGCAGCTGCAGCTCCAATTTGACTCCTAGCCTGGGAACCTCCATATGCTGCTAGTGCAGCCCTAAAAAGTCAAAAAAAAAAAAAACCTTCCAGAATCTTGACTTAATATTCTTCAGTAGTGGTAAGAATTCAGGCTCAAAACTCAGATCCCAGTTCAAATTCCAATACTGACATTTATTCCCATGAAACCTTGGCCCTACTTACTCTCCCATTCAGTGTCACAGGTTCCTTATCTATAAATGACAATGACTGTGCCTTCCTTGAAGGGTTACTATAAAGGAAAAAAAGCTGACCAGGATGCTAAATACAAGTGAAGACTTTTAGAGGTTTGAAACATCAAAATAATAATAATAACTCGGCTACATAACCTACTATGAACATCATTGATTGTGAAAATGAGAACAAGGGTCTGCATTTTCTGGTCCTGGCTCTACCTATAACTTGGTGTAGGACCCTGGGTAAGAGCCTTGTCCTGTAAGGGACTCGGGTTCCCCTTCTGCAAATGAAGACACTGGGCAGGAAGATGACTAAGCTCTCTACCTACTCGAGGTCCATGGGGAAACTCTCCCTCTCTGTTGCTTCAAGTCTCAGACATGTCAGTTAGCTCTCACTGAGGCATTTGCTCTGTCACTCTAAGAGCATCACACTGAGACTGACACTCTCTGTATCATCTCCTTATATCAAGAGGACCACACTGGACCATCTCCTCCCCAGATCTGTCTGTGTGACTCAGGTCACAGAAGCAGAACCTTGCTCCAAACATGAGGTTAAGCCAAGAGGAAAGGAGAAAGAGAAGGTTTTGCCTCTCTACTGATTAGATAACTGTTTTGTCTCTGGCTCACTTGGCACCAAAAACTGAACCCCAGGGGTGGCAATAAAGACTGAGATTTGGGGGTTTTTTGTCTGACTATATGATAATCTCTGCAGAGAGATGATAAGGGTCTCTCTTGGGTGAGAGGTGACAGATTATCTGGTTTGTTTCTCTATTTGAATAATTTAAACTGACGAATTAAGAATTTAAGCCCACAGAGGAGACCAGTGAACTTTTTAGTATCTGTATTTACTTTTGATTTCTGGCCAATATTGTAGAACTAAAGTTACAAATTCTCTATATGATTGTCCATAAAAGAAAAACTAGCTATGTCTTTTCTCTGATTTTTACCAGTGTTAAGTATAATACAGTAGCACATTTTATTTTCCATGGGTCTGTTTTCTCAACAGAAAAAAAATTTGAGTCTCCTAAATTTATACAGGTTTACTAATCAAAAAGGCTAACATTATTCCCAATGATACTTAAGATTATGAAAAATATAAATTTGTATCCAACTAAATTGAGTCATTATCTGAACCAACTTTTCCTATCAACAGTAATTACGTTTTATATTAAACCAGTTTAGACATAATTTCCAGCATCTTTAGGTGAATTAAAACCTTGAATAAATATCAAAGTGAGCTAATTAATGGACAATTCTTAGATACCTAGATATTTTTTAAGTAATATATAATAATGAGACATTGATTGCAAATTATAATTTAAAGTGTATGTGCTTTTGGATATTTTTATAAGATATACAGCTAGATCTTTGGGTCATGTTAATAAACATGTTCCTTTTAAAGTGTAAAAGTGGTGTGTCTGTGGCTAAATAGATTGTATTATATGTATCATAAGCTTTGTTAGTCTGCTAAAATGCTTGTGTATGACTGTCCTTAATTATCTAGCCCCAATTTTCTCTGTGAATTAAAAGTTACTTTAGTGAAAAGTCATAATTTTTTTTTTGCTCTTTGTTGTTTTTAGAACCACACCTGCGGCATATGTAAGTTTCCAGGCTAAGGGTCAAATCAGAGCTACAGCCGCTGGCCTACACCACAGCCACAGTTATATGGGGATCTGAGCCGCATCTGCAACCTACACCACAGCTCACGGCAACGCCAGATCTTTAACCCACTGAGTGAGGCTGGGGATGGAACCCACATCCTCATGGATCCTAGTAAGGTTCATTAACCCCTGAGCCACGAAGGGGACTCCTGAAAAGTCATAATTAATATGGATGGATGAGACCATATTAGGAGCCACAGTGACAGAACTACAGGTGCCTGTGTGCTTTCACATTTTAAGCAAGTCAATTCCAAGATACGAAGGAGGGTAGGGGAAAGACAAAACTTGGAACGTGAAATCTGTTTACCTTGGTTTCACTCAACTCTGAAAAGAAGCCATGAAAATGTTAACTTTTTGCTAAAGTTCTCTCAGTTTTGAAGGACTAGCTTCCTTGATTTGCTGACCAATGTACTTATCTACACTACAAAAGAATATTCTTTACCTTCTGTGTAATCTGCCTAGATAACAAAGGTCCTTTGTCTTACCAGAATCATTTCCTATGCCTCTGTCTGAGCTGTATGTTTACTTCATTATGTCCTTGATTATGAAAAAGAAAAAAACAGTTTCATTACATACAGTTCAGATGCTCAATAAGCCTATTATTTTAAAATATTTAACAGTCACTTTGATAAATAGGTAGCCAACTTTTATTTTTCAAGCAGCCAATGATCCTGTCTTAATCAAGTATCTGAATCTTCTCTGACAACACTTTAGATTTTTGCCTTCCCTAGATTGGATCCTAATTAAGAAAAAAATTAATAAAATGTTCAGGATATTTTCTACACCTGTCTTTGAAAATTCCCAACCACTGGAAAGTTAACAAAGATTTGTACTTTCACCTCTTAAAAAGAGAGATACTAAATATAGCTAGGTTTGTTTGGTGTGATTCATTGATTCTTCGGTTGGATTCACTGTTGTAACAGATGCCTTTGAAGAGTTGTAAGATCAGGAGGGCTGGTCTGACTCCCCTGTCTGAGACATGGTCCTTCCCCCAGACTGAACAACAGTAAAAATGGTCTGGTTTCCCTCTTCTGTCATAGAGCTTCTAGAGGGTGAGAGGACTTAGAACTTCAAGGCACTTGGGGGAAGAAAGAGTTTAGTGATTAGAGCAAACATGGAGAAGAAATCTCTCATAAATTCCTTTTCCCTTCTCCAAGCTCACAGGCCCACCATTTTCCAGATGTTTTCTTCTGTATGTTTTATATAGAGGGGCCTATATAAATCACAGACAGGCAGAACCACTTGGATGAATGGGTGGGCAGATGGGTGGGGTGGATGGGTAGTTGGGTGAGTAGATGGGTGGGTAGGTGGATATTGGATACCTAGGCGGGTGGGTGGGTAGGTGGGTAGATGGGCGAGTGGATGGGCAGGTAGATGTGTGGGCAGATGGGGAAGTGGGTGGGTGGCTGGCTGGGTGGGTAGATAGGTGGGTAGGTAATTGGTTGGATGGCTTGGTGGGTAGTAGGTGGATAAGTGAATGGGTAGTTAGGTAGATGGGTGAGTGGATGGATAGGTTGTGGGTAGATGCGTGGGCAGGTGGGCGGTTGGATGGGTAGGTGGTTGTTGGATACCTGGGTAGGTTTGTAGGTGGATGGATGGGTGGGTGGGTGGGCAGATGGGTGAGCAGATGGATAAGCAGATGTGGAGGTGGGTAGATGGAGGGGTACAGGGGTGGGTAGGTGGCTAGGTGCGCTGCTACAGCAGGGATTTGACCTTACACAACTGTCACAACTATAGAAATGATCCCTGAAAGTATAGTCTTTAACCTTACACAACTGTCAAGAGTCCCTGTAAGCCTGTTGTCTGATGCTACACTTGAAGTCCTCAGGGCTGCAAGTCGGGCAGGGAAGATGGATGTAGTATGAGGGAGAGCAAGGACAAGCTGGCACTCTTGGGCTGGACTAAAACCTGTGTCAACCTTGATGCAGTGACCTGCAAAAACTGACCTTAGGCTAGTGGGAAAATGCAGGTGTCCCTGCACACCTTAAGAAAATATGTGGGTTTCTCAGGTTCTCTCTACCTTATTTTCCAGGACACCATTTTGCTCCCATTGTAGGTTATCCCTAAACTTATCTGAGGGTTCTACTGAGTAGGCTTCCCCCTCCTCAGTTTGAGGGGACAGTTCACAAGGGCCCACACCTCTTATTTCTTCTCTAATTGTTCTCTTCCACCCTTAGCCTGTGGAGTTGTTAGCTAGTCTGTGTTTGGAGAAGAAATAAGAGCTGTTTAGCAAACAGCCTTCCAAAATTTTTCTGCCACACTCCGGAGCAGTGGCTCTTTCTTCTTTAAAGCCAAGTATGTGATGTCTTTTCCTCTGGCTCTGCCATGGTCTTCACCTTGGGGAAAGTGGGCTCACATTTGACTGCTGGGGCTGAGGGGTGAGGAACAGATGAGGGAGATAGAGAGGAAACAAGCAGGACATTTGGGGCAAATGAAGAAATGTGGAGTGGAGGGGAACTCATCACTTAGTACTGCAGAATTCTCTCTATGACAAAATATTAAAAAATAGGGGACTTCCTGTGTCATAATTTCAACAAATACTTTATTCCTTTCCAGTAAAGAAACAAACCTCTTGCCAATATACCTACTCCACGCACTGCATTCAAATTCAAGGAGACCTTGCCCTTGACCGTGAAAGTAGTGCAGAGGTGTGGTTGTTGGGATTGGAACCACCATGAGCCCTGAGCCCCCTGCATGCTCTGCTAAGTGTGCCAGGAGTATAAGGCTCTGGCTGCTCTTGACCTGGGCCACTTCCCAGAGCTGTGTCTGCAATGAGTAGCCTTGATAGAGAAGGTAGCATCTCTCTCCCCAAACCAGCTTTCTTCCCCTCCCTGTGCAAGGGATGAAGCCTTCAAGCTCAGTCTCCTCCTATAACATAATTCACTGCTTGTGAGTCAGCCATCCAAGCCCACCTATGTCACTTCCCCTTACGTCCATGGGACAGCAGATCACGGAGAACTGGTTCAAACATGAGGCTCTGGCTACAGATCTTGCTGTAATAATAAAGCTCTTTGTCTCTGTCTCAGGAGTATCATAACTCTGCCAGCATCAATGAAATGATGATATGTTAGCTTGTAAGTAGGGTAAAATCCCTGACCATAGGCAGTTCTTTTCAATGGTGGCCTCTCAATGCCTTCTTCCAAAGGGTATGTGGATTGCCTTGTCCACCATCTCTGTATCTTAGCGTAACCCTCACTAAGACCCTGCAAACTGATAATAAAGAAAAGGTGAAGCTGCTGATGATAACAAAAACCAAAGCCACGGAAGAAATCAACCCATGCCTAGAAACCCAGTATCGCCACCACAAGAAAAAACTTTTTGATGGTGTCCTGGCCCAGCATAGCTGCCTGGGTTATTTGGGTGCATTCTTAGTGATTTTGGGAAGAAGGTATCTACCAAACCAATCTGGCTTCTTAGCCTGCTGGTAGCAAATATTCGCCATTCCCAGACTCCATGCAGCCTTTCTAGACAAGATTTCAAACCTAATTAAGCTTAGCATTATCATTGTTTTTATCACATTAAGTTCCCACTTGGCCCACAGCAGCAGAGACCAGAAAGTCAGCGCTGCATCTTTAAACAGAAACAACAGATTTTGGTTCAATTAAAAATTCATTAAAATGCAAATTAGTTTGTAAATTTTTTCCCTCCTTCCGATGGTTCCTTAACACGGCTTTTTAATCATAGTTGGCACTGAAGGAAAGGTGACTCCATGGGTAGAAAGGAGTAGAAGCAAGGATGAGCCGGAGCTCGGGACCCCTACTACTGTGGCAGGATGGTGATTCTCCGAGATCCTTACTGCTTCTCCCCTCTGTCTTCACCCCTCCATTGCTCTGTTTTCTCCCCAGAGGGGACGGCTTTCATTCTTATTGCTCCCAAGTGCTGACTGATAAACTCCATCATTTTCCTGCTCTCCAGCTTGCTAAATCTTAAGGGAACCACCAAGAGAAAATGAATAATTTGTCCACCTACATCCCTTGGCCATCCTGTAATATTTTGATAATGCCTTCAGGGAGCTTTCTCCACTAACAGGACTTTGAAATGTGACCAGGGCTCCCGCAATGACTTAAAATGACAATTAACCCCTCCGCCACCACCAAGTTCTTAGCCAGGTAAATTTTTTGCCCAAAGACAACAAAATCACAAAGCCTACAGAGATAGAGCTACAGACTAACAAAACCTCTACTACTATATACAGGACCTGTGAAGCTTTACCCTCACTCTCTGATCAGTCTACCCAGGAAGCCCAGTAAGCTCTCCATTGTTCTGCCTGCCACAGGAATGGGGAAATCGAAGCCCAGAGATTTGAGGTGATCCTTGCCCACAGTCACATTCCTAGAAAGTAGTGGTCAAGACCTGAACCATGACCCTTGGATTCTAAAGCCAGTGCTCTTTCCATTACATAAATTCCATGATTCTTTGTTTCCATTTTCACAGACCTAGGCCAGCTTATCGTTTCAAGGATTGACCAGCCGCTCCATCCAATGGATCCTAAGAGATATATACACTGACGCTAGCACTCAAGAAAACAATGCCATGCGCCTCAGAATCCAGGAGCCATGCTCTCCAGGTTTTGCTTGCCATGGGAAACAGGCAGCTATTGCAAGTTCATTATGATCCTCCTAATTGCTGAGAACACATTCAGGAAGCATGGTAGATGCAACTTAATTGAGAACTAATTAACTTGTTATAGTTATCTCGTTACATGCCAATTAAATGTCTAAATATTCTTTTCTTCTTAGATAAAGGAATAAAAAAGGAAAAGGTAGCGGGGCTAAAACAGGATCTCCAAATGAGAGAATTCAGGAGGTAGAGCCTGGGTAGATTTCAACTCTGCCGGGGCAGAAACAGGACCCCTTCATCCCGATGTAGTCAAGCTCATTAACACTATTTTAAAGGAAGATGTTCAAAGGCAGTAAGCAGATTTCAACTTTCAGAAGAATTCTCCATTAAATCTGGTGTGAAATGGGATTTGGCCTCAAAGGCCCCTGGAGACAGGACCTGGCAAGTGCTGTTTCTCTCACCTGGATTTTTAAGGTTTGGGCTATTTAAGGTTTGGGCTTTTTATCCCTTTGTTTGCAGTTAATCTGCCCTTTTCTGTGAAAATCCAAGGAGACCTTCCACGGAAGCGCATGCTGTTACCTGGAGCATATTGCCAGGCAGGGCTCAGTTTCAGTTCAGCTCTCATGTAATCATTCGCTCGTAATCTGTTTTCAGCCACAGTGTCGTTTAACCCTCTCCTCTGCCAAGTTTCCAGAAGCTCTTCCAAAGAGGATCACCAGCAGAGGGGAGGCTGAGAGGTGCCTTCCCAGAGGACAAGGAACAAAGGGAAAGCTGAAAGAATTAAGTCTTTACACAGCACTTTACTTTCAGCCCTGATGTTTCCTATTAAAATTATGTCTTTAAATCACCAAGAAAAGTGCATTCTATTTATTTCTGTCGGACACTCAAATCACATTGTAAATCAACTATACTTCAATAAGACTTTTTTAAAATGAAAAAAATACCACTTTTAAAACTGAAAAAAAGGGAGTTCCTGTTGTGGCTCAGTGGTAATGAACCCGACTAGTACCCATGAGGACATGGGTTCGATCCCCAGCCTTGCTCAGTGGGTTAAGGATTCGGCATTGTGTGGTGTAGGTTGCAGACACAGCTCGGACCCTTCGTTGCTGTGACTGTGGCGTAGGCTGGCAGCTGTAGCTCCAATTTGACCCCTGGCCTGGGAACTTCCATATGTCACAGGTGAGGCCCTAAAAAGATGAAAAAAAGAAAGACAGACAGAAAGTAGAAAGAAAGGAAGGGAGGGAGGGAGTGAGGGAGAGGGGGGAGGGAGGAAGGAAGGGAGAAATTCAAATCAATATCAGATTCTGGCAGATGAGGGGTTCAATCCCATTCTCACCGGCTCCTTGTAGTTGGAGTTGACAGGCCCCTGGCTGAGATGGGTTGGCCTTATAGGAGGAAAGGACCGTTACCTGTCTTTTCATCTTAATGCTTGGAAATGCTCCACTTGACTCTCTCAAACCCTCCAGTGTGACAACGAATGCCCTTTCCAGATCTTTCTGACTCCCTGTCTCCCTGAAGGAGATCCCAACCACATCCACTATTCCCAGGGCTTTTCCATTGCTCCTTTTCCACAGCCACTGATTACCCTCTGCTCTATGGGCTGGTGGTTCCAACATAAGTCACAGCATTCCTAGAGAGAAATTAGGATACTAAAGCCTCCTTCTCTAGGACAGCTACTTACCTAGTCTGCTCCCAGGCTCGATGTCTAAACCCCTAGGTCCAAGTATGTCTCTGTAAAAGAACCCACTGTGAATTCTGTAGGTTCCCAGGCTAGGGGGTAGAGTCGGAGCTACAACTGCTGGCCTACACCACAGCCACAGCAGCACCAGATCTGAGTCATGTCTGCATAGTACACCACAGCTCATGGCAGAGCCAGATTCTTACACACATCCTATCCTCATGAATATTCATCGAGTTCATTTCCACTGAGCAACAATGGGAAGTCCAGCCCATTTCCATTTGGAAAGAAAAGATGAATCGCTTACTATACAATCAGCTTAAACTGTGGTGCATCGTGTAATTAACATACAATGAGAGTCTGAGAGGAATTCCAATTTTTTCTCACTACAAAATTTGTGCAACCGCTCCTTAGAATCACAGGAAGCCTGCCTGCCATCTGATTCTCCTAGGTGTTTCCAAGTTTACTACCGAGGTTTGGCTACTTTATTTCTGCTGAATTTCCAACCCCATTCCTGTCACACTTCAGTCTGTGCTGGGATGTGGCTTCTTTGTATAAAGCCTTTACCCACTTCTATTTGCAGAAAACACTCAATCTCTGCTTATGCATTTGTTCAAAGTTCACTTTAAGTACAGAGTATTTATCAACTGTATTGCTTTGCAAAGCGCCTGCCGCTGGTTACTCATTACAGGGAATGGCTTCTCTTCCTATTTTGCATGGCCCTACAGCTTTCTGTCTGTGTCTCTCTCATTTGAGTACTCTGTTTTCCTTGGCCAGCTGCCTCTGTTCTCAGCCTGCAACCTGATTGGGGGCATATTTCAAACTCTACTCCTTGAGGGTAGAGAAGGCAATAGTTTGGGACTGACATTAAAAGAGCTCTTCTATTGAATGGAAACATAGTAGTTGTGTTAAAATCCTCCTGGCAGAAGCTGCATCCTGCTGGGGGAGGTTTAACCAAAGCTTTGGGGGTGGAGGTAGAGGTGGAGGCTACAGGGAGGTATGGTTTCTGCCAGAGGATAGCTCTCCCAACACCGGCCACCCTTTGGAATCCCCTGGTGAGCATCTGAAATTCTGACACCTCTGTCCCAGCCCAGACATTCTGATTCAGTTACTGGGAAGGAAGGAACATGAATCAAGGTTGTTTCAATTTCCCCAGGTAAGACTGAGAATCACTGGCTTAGAGATTGGAGCCCAATCAGAGCCAGCAAGAAAAATGAGCTTCCCATTCACGGCAGAGCAAGTCTCAACTTCAAGTCCAAAGAACCAGCAATTGGATTGGCATCCAGACTGCAAAGCCAAGAGTTCAAAGTGGGGCAAAAATGGAGCACAGTATAAAGAAAGCCAACTAGACAACAGCCACAGGGACAGAGTGGCCTCTGCAAGGGCCAGGCCAGTGGGGCCCATGGTTCCCCTTGAAGGCCAAGGTGTCTGGAGCCCCAGTGCTCAGCTTTGCTTAATGCCTGAGGCAGGACCCATAGGGACATATGACTTCCTGATTAAGGCTCTTAGACACCATTCTGGCTGCTCTAGCTAAATGTTGAACCATTGCATACAATTGCTACCCAGATTACATGACAAATGTAACAATGTAGAATCACAGAGTGTTAGAGTTGGAAGAAATAAAATAGTCCAACCTCCTCCATGACATCAAAATCAGATCAGGGCCTGTCTCTGCTCAGCCCCACTAAAAAGACTTAAAAGACTAAAGCCAAATGTTCATAGAGCCAGGCAGAAATGGTTTGAATTTTCGGTAAGAAAGTTTCTATTATCATCAACTCTTATTGCAGAGCAGTGGGAAATGGGAAAGAATCCCTAAACCAGCCGTTCCCACACTTTACTGTGCTTGAAATACGTCCAAGGGAGTATTGGTGGCATGTTAAAAATGCAAAGTCCTGGGCCCATTCCAGAGAGTCTCATTCAGTAGGTCTGGGACAGGGCTCAGGACTCTGCATTCTTAATATGTGAGATTCTCTATTACCCCAAGGATTCTGATGTCAGCGATACAAAAGCCAAGTCTTAAGAAATAACATTTTGGGCCATGATAGCATCACCTAAGTCTTGGGCAGAAAAGCAGTGTTCCAAATTGGCAGCTGTGAACCCTACCTGCACATAGAATCATCCAGGTAAATTTTGAAAAATACTAATGCTTAGACCTCAACTCAAATCAATTGAATTGAAATCTCTTAAGACTGAGGCTATGTATTAGTTAGACGTTGCTATAATATTGCTGTGTAACAAACATCTCAAAACTCGGTGGCTTATAGAAACAAGCCTTCATTTCTCACTTGCATGTTTGTAAGTGGACTAGAGCTTGGCTGAAATAAGCTGATGTCAGCTGGGCAAACGCCCTAGACTAAAGGTTGTATTCAGGTGAGCTTTATGTATGTTTTATACTCCTTAGATCAGTGGCTGGTTACTTGGGGTGCATTCTTCTCGTGACCTATCTCTGGGGTGTGAGGGACAAGCCAAACAAAGTACATTTAAGGCTTCTGCTCATGTCATGTCCAGTAACATAGACAGCTAAGCCTAATATCAACAACATGGGGAAAAATACTCTGCTCAATTGTTTGAACTATCACAGGGCTCCACCCCAGACCAATTAAACAAAAACTTCTGGAGTGGGGTCTGGGAACTGACAAAGCCCCTAAAATGTGCAGCTGGAGTTGGGACTCCTCCTTCCAAAGGATGACTCAAGTTCCAGGCTGTTAACCCTGTGTCAAGGAATTACAGCCCTACACACTTAGAATACAGCATGAGAAGCAAGTTCCATGGCAATAGGATTCCTAATTAATGATAGAGAAAATAATAAAAATCAAGCAAAGTACATTATTTGTCCATGTCACCCTTTCATGTACTTAGACTCAGTTACCATGTTCTGCACAGTTGACCCCTAGCTCCTCTGAGCTTTACACTATCGGTTCCACCAATCACTGTCCAAGTGCCAAGCTATCATTTCCCCTCACCCCATCTTACCCTTGGGGGTGTACTCTAGAAGTTTTTATGTGCACCTCTTTAATCATGGATCCTCCAGAATATCCCTCAGTGCTTCCTCTGGGGCCATGACTTGAGAGGAATCTAATCAGACCCCTTGTCCTTGACACCAAACTCCTGTTCACTCAGCCCAAGTGAAACCGCCAGGGAGGAAATGGCACTTGCTCACCCAGGTCAGTGGCAGTAGCCCTGGCTCAGTGTCAAGACCAGCTTCTTAGCCAGTTGCCTTCCCTTTTGGGTCTATTCCCAACTCTGCCTCCAACTCCCTCAGTTTCCTTGGACTAAGCCACTTCTTCTCTTGGTCCCAGTTTTCTCATCTCGAAAAAGGATTCTAGAGACAGCTATGCCCTTCTGCTCTGCCTTTGGTGAGTATGGGTTACGGAGGCCTGAGAATGGTCCTCAGAGGAATGCTGTTATAGTCAGGGGGCTTGAAGGAAGCCCGGACACTAACCTGGTGTTATTTCTCAGCAGTGCACTTGTGAAATGCTCAGGCGAAGGCTTGTGCAGCTCCTGAAGAAGTAATTGCTCTGTTGCTGCTACTGGCACAAGTCACCAACCACATCCTCTTACCTACGCAGTGACTGGGCTCCCAGTAACGAAGCTCACAGTAAGGAAGAGATTTTCACACAGCCAGGAGCAGAGCCATGTAGGATGCAGTTCCTGAGACAATGAGCCCACCTTCTACAGTATCAGGGGAGCTCATAGGCCTCACTCCTTTTCGCAGCAAAGTTCTGCCTTTATAGGTACCTCTCACTGCTCCCTGCCTTCCTCTTGCCCCTGCATCTGAATCCTTGCGACGGTGACGTGCAGATCATTTATCCAACTTCCCTTCACCAAGTCACTCTGTCGCCTGGCCTCGCCTCCGCCTCTGTGCTTGTCTGTCTCTCTGCCCCTACTTTACCATATACCTGTCACATCAGCCTCTTAGACTTTCCCAAAACAAACCAGCTTCTTTCCCTCTTACCAGCTGGACTCCAGGAGCCACAATCACCCCCTCAGGACAGGTGTCTGCTCCTACACCAGCATCTTAACCCAATGGCCTATGTTCTCTCTCCAATGTCAGCACAATGCCTTCCTCTCCAAGCATGAGCTGAGAACGATTCTCAGCCCCCTTGCAACAGAATCCATGTATCAGCCTCCCAATAAAAATAAAAAAAAAAAGAGGAGAGGAGAGGGAAGAGAAACCCAAAAGATTTATTTCTATTACTTTATGTTAAAAATTTGGAATAGCACAGTATGTGGATGCATGATGCATCTCAGTTTAGACAGACTTACTAGATTTAGGAGTTTTATTTTCTCTTAAGGAGATGTACAGAGGGTTAAAAAGTTTGATTCATAAGTTTTGCATTCATTATTATCATTTCTATGCTGCCAAATGCATGTCTGACTCACAGTTCCCACTGAACCTATAAGCAAGAGGATTTATTTTACTGTGTTATTTTATTCACTGCTTTTCCTTCCCTTTTCAGTGTTTCCCTAAGGCTGTGTCATGGGCAAAATTTTACCTGTGATTAGACGTGGGGTTAACAGTGATGGGAGCTGGGAATGTGGGTACCAGTCCCAGATTGGCTGGTACCTACACTTGGGTAGGATGAGGATGTTTTTAAGGAAGTTTGAGGTCCCAGCCAAAATGCTCTAGCCAGGACAGAGAAGCCATACTTTCCAGAAAAAGTCACAGCTCTGATGAAAATGTCTAAACCTTAACCCCAAGGTATTAAGAAACTCCTCTTTAATATTTCATATTTTTGGTAGCTTGGACAAAAGAATGTATTTTTCTTTTAATCTGACTTTCCCCAAATTCATAAATAGTCCCCATCATGAATAGGCTGTTCATAGAAGAAGTATACAAAAAGATATTCACTCTCATGTATAATGAAATAATTTGCATTTAAAACAACAAAATCGAATTTTTTTTTACCTAGCAGATAGCACAATGCTATTTTAGTAGGTGTGGAAAAATTTTGATGGTAGAATATGTTTGCATAGCTCTTTGGCAATGGCCACCAAAACATAAAGTGTATATGAAGCCTAATTTAGCAATTCCGCTCCTGGAAGTCTCCCATAACCACAGTGGCCCATGCAGAGGAACATTGCTGGAGAAAATACAGGAAAACTCTAATTTGAAAAGATACATGCACCCCAATGTTCATAGCAGCAATATTTATAATAGCCAAGACATAGAAGTATACCAAGAGTCCACTGACAGAGGATAAAGATGTGGTACATATATACAATGGAATATTACTCGACCACAAAAAAGAATGAAATAATGCCATTTGTAGCAACATAGATGTACCCAGAAATTATCATAATAAGTAAGGTCAGGGAAAGAAAAATACCATATGACATCACCTATATGTGGAATCTAAACTATGACATAAATGAACTTATCTGTGAAACAGAAACAGACTCACAGACATAGAAAACAAACTTATGGTTACCAAGGGGAAAGGAAGAGAGGAGGGATAAAATAGCAGTATGGGATTAAAAGATATACCCTACTATGTATAAAGAGATAACTAACAAGGACCTACTATATGGCACAGGGAAGTATATTCAGTATCTTTTAATAACCTATAATGGGAGTTTCTGTGGTAATGAACCTGACTAGTGTCCATGAGGATGAGGGTTTGATCCCTGGCCCCACTCAGTGGGTTAATGATCCAGTGTTGCCCTGTGCTGCGGTGTAGCATATATATATGCTATAATGGAAAAGAATTTTAAAAAATATATATGTATAATATGCATACACATCTATCTGAAAAGAACATACATACATATTAAACACTTTGCTGTACACCTGAAGATAACACAATATTATAAATCACCTATTATTCAATTTAAAAGTAAAAATAATAATAATAATTTTACCTCAAATCTTAAACATGCACCCCAGTCCTGCTTAAGAATTCTACCATGCTTTCTTAGTCAAGTGACTTTCTCCTCTTCTATATAACCACACTATACAGGCCCCTCACTCCTTAAATCTCTAACTTCTTTCAGCTGGAGACCCCACCTCAGTCTTCATGGAGAAAGAGATGCAGATACACACTCTCTTCCCCATTGAAAAATTGTGGTGGGTAGGTCTACCATAGAGAGGGAATACAGCATAAGATTTGGCAACAGTCAGCCTCAGAGGTGAACGGGTTTAAATAACACATGTCGGCTTAAGACTTTGGTCAAGTCATATAAACTCTCTGCAATTCACTTTCCTCATCTATATAACCAAGATCTTAGTCATGGCCATGAACAAAAGAGAAGAATCAAGAATGACTTCTAGGTTTTTGGTCTCAGCAGCTGTAGAGATGGTGGTACCATTCGCTCAGATGACAAAGGTTTAGGTCCATCGTTCTCAAAGTATGGCCCCCAGACCAGGAGAATGAGCATTGCCTCACTCCCATCCATGACCTACGGACTCAGAAACTCTGTGGTGGACCCACCACTCTGTTTTAACAAGACTTCTAGGTATTTCTGATACATGCTAATGTATGAGGGACAGTAATTTAGAGGATATATCAGGAAGTTAAAAAATTTGAGGTATTTTAATTAGGAAAGGATTTAAGGTAGTAGGTGCTTCAAAACCCTTGAAAGGGAAAAGGAACAAAAGTCAGGAAAGGGGGTAAACCTGGTGGCCTGGTTTACCTCCAGCTTACGAGAGCTAGGAAGTTGTGGGAGTTTAGGAAACATCTTACAATAATTTTAGCTTCAGAGATAGATGATTCATAGGAAAATGCTGGAGGCCACTGCAAAAATCTTTCATTTGCTAAAGTCCAGGAGAAGCAATCATTTGGTTTCTGCTTCTTTCTTCCCTCCAAATCTCATACAAAGGCTTCATGTTGGTAGAATCTAAAGTAGAAAATCATAGTTGGGAATTTAGAGAAATGGAATTGGCACCTGTGATGGGGGCAGAGTGAAAAAGGGAGAATAATGTTGAGTTCCTCATTGATGCCAGTTCCCCACTGGAAGGGTGGGAGAAAAACAAGAGTCTGTTTGACGTGCAGCTGAGCCATCAAAATGGAGATGTGAAGTAAGTAGCTAGATCTCTAGACTGAAATTCAGGGGCAAGTCAGGGCTGGAGATCCAAGTGTGGTTGTCCTCAGCATGTAGGTGGTATTGAAAGTCTTGAAACCCTAAGATGACATCATTAGAGAAAGTCTGTTGCTACAGAAGATATGAAGAGACTTAGAGCTTGGCCTATGTTGACCAGAGGAGGAGAAAATAGTCAAAAACAAGGGAGAAAGTTTCACCTAAGGGAGTGCTTTGTCTGGAAGCCTACAGGGGAAAGTCTTTGAAGAAGAAAACAGGGCTAACCAAGCCAGATGCTGCTGGGAGGTCTGGCAAGATGGAAATAGAAAATGAACCCCTTGGCTGTTGAGATGGAAGCCATTGGTGAGGTAGCTAGGAGCCACTTCAGAGGAATGGTGGGGCAAAGCACCACTGGGAATTTGTTGTGGAGAGAGTAAGCATAAAAGAAATGGACAGAAAATTAACAGCCCATTCAATAACATTTTGCTGTGAAAAGGGACAGATAGTGGGTCACTGCCAGGATCTTGGTTATTTATAGGAAGGAACTGAATCCCATAGTTTATATGTTTTGACCAAAGTCTGATACAAATAGATGGTATTTAAACCTTTACCCCTGAAGCTAACTGCCACCAAATCCTGTTCTATCTTCCCTCCCCCAGACAGACTGTCCACAAATTTTCAGTTTGTTGTTGTTTTTCCTCTGGGTTTGCTTTCCCATAGTTATTGGAAAGAAACTCAATTCCCTACTTATTCCTCAAAGCCTCTTGTCAGGAGGTGACTTTTCTTATTAGAAAAGAGATCTTATTAGACAGAAGCAGGGATGAGGCCCCAGGCAGGTCTTTGTAACTTCAAAAACAAAGACCTTCTACTAATTCACTCCCATAAGCATTTTCACAGAAAGAGAACATTCAAAGAGATAACGGGGATGAGAAAGATAGACCCTCCCTCCCTTCGATTGTTTCAGGTTAATAAATCAGTATTTGTGCAGATGGATTGACTCTAATGGCCACATGAATCTGAACCAGACCAAGAGTAAAGAACTCCAAAACTGAGTACAACATGGACCAGTCAGTGCCACACTGTGATGGAGTTACTATCTGCCTGTCATTCATTGTCTTCCTAAGCACATCAGATGGCATTACTTCCAGGTCCTGAGGCATTACTTCCCAGGTCCTGAGCCATCCAACTTGACGGGAAATCTGAATTCATCTTGTGTGGATGCCAAATGCACTTGATGAAGTCAACCCAAGGGAGGCTGGGAGCCAGCAGTGGGTTCCACAAAGGTGTTAAAGTTATCTGATCAACTGGTTGATAGAACTTACCCCTTTCCAAGTAGATGTTTGGAACTTTGATCATATTTGCTCCCTTACACCCTAGAAATTGTAACTAAATTAGTTGAAACAAATAATCAAATTAGAAGTTGTCCTGATTTGATTTTCAGTTTAAAATTAAAAATAAAGGTCTTACTTTGTTACTAATTTAGTTGGAAAAAAATACATGAACATTCTAGGAAAAAATAAGGAATTACATTTTATCAAGGTGGTGGACATGGGCATACCTCATCGAGATTCCCATTGAAGGAAAGATTTATATCCCCAGCTGCTGAGGATGCAGTCAGCAGACAGCTCCAGATGTCAGATCCCTCAAAATTAGCCTCAGTTCCTGAGCCCCACCCTGCCCAACAACATGCCATTCCCAGAGGAATCCATGCCCAGAGAGTCATCACTGGTGCCTGGGTATTTCAGTCCAATAGCGGGCAACTCTGATGGGCCATGCATGTTTCAGAGCTCTCTGGAGCACTGACCAGGACCTTACCAAGCCCACATGCTAATTTTGCTCCCTCCTTTGCCCAGTCATATTGCCTCTCACAGGTGTTGGGGCTCCATTAAAAACTCCTATCTCAGTATCTACTTTGAGAGAACCCAACCTGGGATAACTGGTACAGGGAGTGGCCCAAGAAAGCAGACAATAGGATGAAGTTTTGGAGGAAAATCACTGGCTGCTGGGTTGGCAATGAGGACCCCATGACTGGTGGTAGGTAAAATGCAGGGAGTTCAGTTGTTTAAATTCTCACCTTTGATGAACTGGTATGGTGAGTCTTTTGAAGGGACTGATTTAGCTAGTGCAACTTATCAGAAGAGTGTATTGAGGAGAGAGTAGGGGCATAGTAACTATAAAGACAATGAATTTGATGGCTATTGTTAGGCACCATTGATACCCTAGAAAAAGTTTGGGGATAGGTGACAAAAGTCAAGTATGAAAGCCAGATGTCTTCCCTGGTAGCCAACAAAGAGGCTTTCAGCTCTTGTAGGGAAAGGACAAAGAAAACTGAAGCCCAGGTGCAGGACTTCATAGAAGAGTGGAGAACATGCACCCTAGCAAGGCCACCAGGAGATGAGGCCAACTTGTCACTAGAATGGCACCTAGAAGCATGGAACATTGATGGTTCATGCTAAATGAAGTTGAAATGCCAGAATTCCCATGGCTGATGCTGGAGAAAGGGATTAAAAGGCTTAGAGAAATGGGTAGGCTGGAGTGGATACACAATGAAAAGCCAATAGTTTCAATGCACGTTCCAAGAAAGTCTTGAAAAATATACCATTTCCAAGGTCAATGGTTGGAAGACACCAGCATCACTAAAAAGTTCTGTAGTGGCTCTCCTCTGTAATCCAGGACTGTTGGTTAGAGAGGCAGTTACACAGGTAGGCACACTGAAAGCAATGGGGGTGATAGAACCCTTGAAAATTAAAAGCCAGGGGAACACTTATTGTAATGAGTACCAGGGTAGACATGGCATCCAATGGGACTTGACCCACAGAAAATTCATAATGTCATGGAGAAAATTAATACAACATAATGACACTGAAAGTAGGCTAGATGGGCATCCAATAATGGAACATTAAGCTTGTACCACTAGAAGAAAATAAGGATAGATGAGAAGAAGGCTGAAAGAAGTCACTCCAATAAATTATCACACCCTCTTAGTCATATTCTTGACTTGAGCCAGTTTTCAGACTCAGACCAATTGACTGAAGAGGTAGCTTATTCCTAGGAGGAAGGAGCCTACTACACCGTGGCAAGTAAGAACTCCCACAGTCCTTCCTCAGAAGGACCTACAGGGATTAAGATGGCGGAACAGAAGGACTGCAGCTCAACGTCTCTCCCAAAAAAACAACAAAACTACAACCAAATGCCAAGCAACCTTCAACCAAATGGACTGTAAACTTCCAAAAAAGATATTCTGCTGCAGAAGACAAAGAGGAGAACACATCAAGAGGTAGGAGGGGCGATTACATGATACCTCATACCCCATACCTCCCAGGTGGGAAGCCCCACAGACTGGAAAGTAACTGTATCACAGAAGTCAGCTACAGGACTGAGAGTTCTGAGCCCCACTCCTGGGGACCTGGCACAGGGAGAAAGAGCCCCCAGAGCATCTGGCATTGAAGGCCAACGGGGCTTGTGTGCAGGAGCTCCACAGGACTGGGGGAAACAGAGACCCCATTCTTGAAAGGCACACACACAGACTTTCATGTGCACTGGATCCCAGGGCAAAGCAAAGTCTCCATAGGACTCTGGGTGGACCTGACTGCAATTCTTGGAGGATCTCCTGGGAAAACAGGGGTGACTGTGGCTTGTGGTGGGGGAAGGGCATTGGAGGTGAAGCTCTCGGGAACATTCATCAGCCTGCATTTCTCTGGAGGTAGCCATTTCTGGGAAAATCTGGTCCCTCCCATCAGCACTGAGAAGCCCCAGGCCAAACAATAATCCAGGTGGGATCACAGCCCCACCCATCACTAAACAGGCTGCCCAAAGACCCCTCAGGCACACAGCCAGCCTCTAATCTCATCCAGAGACAAAGCCCTACCCATCAGAGGGAGAGGAATCAACCCCACCTACCAGTGGGCAGGCATCAGTCCCCCCCCATCGGGAAGACTACAGCGAGCCCCCTCCATACCAACTTGAGCCACAGGGGAGGCAAACATCAGAAATAAGAGAGGCTACAAATCTATTGTCGACACAAAGGTCACCACACCAAAAACCTATAAAAATGAAAAGACAGAAAACTGTAACTCAGATAAGGGAGAAAGAGAAAAGTCCAGAAAAACAGTTCAGTGATGAGGAGATTATCAGCCTCCCAGAAAGAGACTTTAGACTGTTGATGCTGAAGATGATGCAAGGCATTGGAAATAAACTGGAGGCAAAGATTGATAATTTACAGGAAACACGGAGCAAAGAAATACAAGATGTAAAAATTAAACAACAAGAGATGCAAAATACAATAACTGAAATAAATTCATTAGAAGCTGCCAACAGTAGAATACAGGAGGCAGAAGAACAAATCAGCGAGGTGGAGGATGGATTAGTGGAAATCACTAATGCTGAAGAGAAAAGAGATAAAAGATTGAAAGGAAATGAGCAGAGTCTCAGAGAACTCTGGGATAATGTTAAATGCACCAACATCTGTATTATAGGGGTGCCAGAGGGCGAAGAGAGAGAGAAGGGGACAGAAAAAATATTCGAGGAGATAATAGCCGAAAACTTTTCTAATATGGGAAAGGAACCACTCACTCAAATCCAGGAAGCACAACGAGTACCATATAAAATAAACCCAAGAAGGAACACCACGAGACACATATTAATCAAAATGACCAAAATTAAAGACAAAGAGAAAATATTGAAAGCAGCTAGGGAAAAGAAACAAATGACATACAAGGGAACCGCGATAAGGTTATCAGCAGATTTTTCAGCTGAAACTCTGCAGGCCAGAAGGGAGTGGCATGGCATACTTAATGTGATGAAAGGGAAAAACTTCCAACCAAGATTACTTTACCCTGCAAGGCTCTCATTCAGATTTGAAGGAGAGATCAAAACCTTTACAGATAAGCAAAAGCTAAGAGATTTCTGCAACATAAACCAGCTTTACAACAAATCCTAAAGGAACTTCTCTAGGCAGAAAAGAAAAGGCCACAACCAGAAACAAAAACACCACAAATGACAAGGCTCACCATAAGGGGACCATGCAGGGTACTGTTCAGCTTCAAAACATTGAGGGTCTTGGTTGGGAAGATGCATCATTAGAATGCTACATAGTGCTTAGAGGTTAAGGATGTCATTACCCAATGTTCTATTTTATTTTCTGAACATGACTTCCTACAAATAATAAAGATCTACTGAAAAGCCATGAAGTTTAAGACAGACTATATATTTTCTAGAAAAACATTTAAATTGTGAAGCACTTGTGTACCTATAGGATACGTGCAATGCATGTTTTTGAATGCAGTATCGTATTTGAGAAGATCTTTCTACCCTGGGATTGGGATGGCTTAAACTCTACACAAACACCTGGGAGAAAAGTAAGAGTGGAGTCCATCCTGTAGGACTTCTCTCTGCAAGAAGCCACCCAGCTATATGCTGGGTATCATCTAGATAACCAGATGCCAGAGCCCTTGAGAGAAATGTGTAAAGTTCTGGGTGGAAAGGTGTCATGCAGACAAGAGTTGGTTTAAATCTACATGTTTTAATGATCCCTCCCTTCTATTCTCATAAAGTAAAGCTCATTCTAAAGTTAGAAATGACATAGTTTCTGTGAAACCCACATGTCAATCATTTCAAGTCACTTAGCAGTAGCTGAGACTTCCTTAAGCTCCAAAGTCATGGTTGACACTATTGACAGTTAGGACCAGGTCCCTCTTTGTGGTGGGAAGCTGTCCTGTAAGATGTTGAGCAGCATCCCTGGCCTCTGCTCACGAGATCACCAGAAGCAGCTGGACCAATCCCCTCCAGTTACAACAAGCAAAACTCTTTCCAGACACTTCCAAACGTCCCTCCTGGTGAAAGTCACCCCCAAATGAGAAATTTAGTGATTGTGGGCACTCATCACAATAGAAAATTTTATGTCATGGATAAACCAAACGTTGGTTCCCAACAACTATCTTGAATGAAAAGCAGAGAATGGAGCAGTAGAAAGTAAATGGGATGAGGTTTGTAAACAGGGGTCTTGGGTTCACTGATGTATCACTAAGTCCCTTGTAGAGTGACTGGGATACAGAAGTGCTCAATAAATATTTGTTAAAGGAAAAAAAAAAAAAAAGGACCTACAGCCATTTACTTGGGTAGATGTACTCTGGGGAATACTCAAACATCTGGAGGACTATATGGCACAGGTCTGAGTTAACACTGATACTCAGAAGCCTAAAGCATCACTATCTTCCTCCCTCTGTTAGATGGGAGACTCGTGGGAGCCGGGTAATAAGTAGAGTCCTAGCTAAGTTCTGGCTTACAGTAAATCCACTGGGTCCATGCCCCACCCGTTTATCACTCCTGGGGGCTCCAAATTCATATTTGGGGTGTATTATTGAGTAGCTGATGTAACCCCCATATTGGGTTCTTGATCGGTGGTTTGGGAACTGTCACAGTGGGGAAGGCCAAGCAGAAGCATTGGAATTACATCCTTGTTTAGAGGTAATTCTTTATAATTATGGCATTTCTGCTCATCTTCTGAGCCAAGCATCTTGCAAGACTGTTTCTATAACAGACAATCTTTAGAATGCAGAAATAGTGTCTCCAAGATAGACACCCTCAGACACATTCCAGAATGATAAAATCTCCCACCTCCCAGAAGATTTTCTTATCTTCTAGAGTAATAAACCTAATCTTTCTCTGGAGAGGATGGGCATGTTTGCCAGCAGTCTGTATAGAGTTTAATGTTTCCTAGGCTCAATATTTGCTGGCTATGGCACAGACAAGTGTGTGTAGCATTCACTAAGCCCATTCCACATCAGCCCATAGAGCTGGGAGAGCAATGGGAATCCATGCAAACATCTTTTTGCCTTAACTAATAGATAGTCTAAATTCATCTTGCCTCATTGTTCTCTTAACAATAAAATTTATGGAAGTGCTGAAAGCAAACCATACAAACTGCTTGACCTCTTGACCTGGCACACCCTCCCCACTTCAAAACAAGATGGCAAATCAAAAACAGAGTCACATCCTGGAAGGGATGGCAGGAATTGCTGACATTCTTAAAGACTTAAAGCCAGGGTTGGCAAATTACAGCCCACAGGCCAAATCTGGCCCACTACTTGTTTCTCTAAATAAAGTTTTGTTTTGTTTTGTTCTGTTTTTGTTTTTTTTTTTGTCATTTTAGGGCCACACCTACAGCATGTGGAGGTTCCCAGGCTAGGGGTCTAACAGGAGCTATAGCTGCCAGCCTACGCCACAGCCATAGCAACACGGGATCTGAGCTGTGTCTGCAACCTACACCACAGCTCACAGCAATGCCGGATCCTTAACCCACTAAGCGAGGCCAGGGATCAAACCCACAACTTCATGGTTCCTAGTCGGATTCGTTTCTGTTGAGCCAAGATGGTAACTCCTCTAAAGTTTTATCACAACACTGCCACTCATTTGTTTACATATGGTCTATGGCGATTTTTGCGCTAAAGTAGCAGAGTTTAGTAGTAATAACAGAGACTATATGGCTACAAAGCCTAAAATATCTATTGTCTGGCCCTTTGCAGAAAATATTTATTGACTCCTGACCTAAAGAGGTCAGAGTATGCAATCTCCATCACACCTCAAATTAACTCATCACTGTGGCCCCTTGAAGAAACCAGATGGATCCTGAAAGATGATGATGAACTATGACAAACTTAACCAAGTAGTAGCCCCAATTGCAGCTGTCATGCCAGACGTATCAACTTTGTTAGCTCAGATTAACTGACCCCATGTACACATGACCACTGATTTGGCAAATGGATTCTATACCATTTCTCTGTACTCCTATTAGAAAAGAGGCTCTGAAACAATTTACACTCACGTGGAATGGGCAACAATGTGCATTCAGTTTTGTCCCAGAATAGATGAACTCCCCCTACATAAGAGATGTGGATGCTTTGAATATTCCACAGAACATCCCACCTAGTCTATCCCCTACATTGATGATATTGTGATAATTGGCCAGACAAGAAAGACTTGGCTAGCGTGCTGGATGCTTTGGTATGACACATAGGCTCCTGAGGATTGAAGGTAAACCAGGAATACTCAGGATCTGCCACATCGATACAAATTTTAGGGGCACCATGGTCAAGAACATGCCAAGACATCTCTTTCCAAGCAAAACGTAAAGTTTTGCATCTTATACTTCCCACCACAAAGAAGGAAGGAAACACAGTGCTTGACAAAACACTGGTAGATTTTGTCAAGCTCTAGAAGTATCATATCCCACACTTTGCTACTATGCCAGCCCATATCCTGGGTGAAATGAAATACCATGTACCTTGAGTGGCACCAGAGCCAGAAAGGACTTTGCGGCAAGTCTAGGCTGCAGCACAAGCAACCTTGCTACTTGACCCATATGGTTCTGCCATATGACCCAGCAGAACCTATGCTACTATATAATTGGTGGTGGGCAAAGATGGTGTGTGAAGCAAATAGCAAATTCCAGTGAAATAACCACAGTGCAGGCCCCTAGGGTTCTACAAGGCCATAGCCTCTGCAGTGTAGAATTATACACTTTTAGAAAACCATTCCTGGTAGATATGGAGCACCTGACCATGGAACAACAGGAGACCATGAGTCCAGAACTTGCCATCATGGTCTAAGTCTGTCATCATATCCTTAGGTTGGGTTGACCCAGCAGCAGCCTGATATAAAATGAGTGGGATGAGATTGAACAACAGTTGGCCCAGAGGGCACAAGCAAGCTGCATGAACACATAACTTAGATCCTAATGACTTCCCTTAACAGGAGCCTGTATGACCAGCAGAAGGAGGAAAAGGCCCAAGCTTGGTTTACAAATGGGTCAGTGTTATGGGCTGAATACTCATGTTCTCCCGAAATTCATGTGTGTTGGTATTAGGAGGAGGGGCCACTGGCAGGTGATTAGATTTAGAAGAGGTCATGGGGGTGGAGCCCCCAGGAGGGGATTAGTGCCCTTGAAAGAAGAAGAAGAGACTAAAACTCTTCTCTCTGCCATGTGAGGACACGGAGAGAAGGCGCCATCCACAAGCCAGGAAGGTGTTCACCAGGAAGTGAATCTGCCAGCACCTGGATCTTGGACTTCCAGCCTCCAAAACCATGAGAAGCAAATGGCTGTTGTTTAAGCCACCCAGTCTATGGCATTGTGTGACTGACACAGCCATCTTGGTAAGTGAATAAAAAACTGAAAATACATGGCCATGGCAGCTTCTCTGGAGCCTCCCTCAGGGGAGGCCTTGAAAGATAAGGGCGAGGAAAACACTTCCAAGGGTTTTCTCCTTAGCAGCTCAACTCCCACCTCAGCCCAGCCTCGCTTCCCTTCCCTCTTTCCCGTGGTGAGCCACATAGGAATGAGTTGCTCGGGAGCCCGTCCAAGGAGGACAGGCTATAGAGAGTGGGAGGTGGAGTCAGTTTATGGCCTCCAGCTCCTTCCAGTCACAGGAGTCAGAGGTCACTCCCTTCTCGGTGCAGCCTGCAGCCTGTGGCTGAGCAACAAGGCTACAGAGGCCCAGTCATTTTGGCCCCATTCAAAGCATATCTGAGGGACAATATTGTTTCCTTCTGCCCAGTCCCGCCCCTCCCTTCCCTTTCACAGGTGCTGACCCCTAACAAATGTCATGTAACCTAAACTCTGTTTTAGTGCCTGCCTCCAGAGAATACAAACTGCAATAAAGAGGAGGGAAAATATGTGAACTGAAGTCACCCCAAATCACAACCCCCACCGTAAATAGAGTGCGTGTCTCAGAGACATGATAGCTCTGTCATAAGAATATGAAATCAGCCAAATAAATCGTAAACTGTTAAGTCACCCTTCTGTTTATTCAATGACAGTGTCAAAATCTCAACTTTTTCATCAGCATAAAATATAAAAGCTTGCCAGTTCCATATCTAAGTGATTTGTAGCCCCCAAACATTTAAAGAAGGCTACATTTATGCCATTCAGACATACTGATATTCAATATTATCTGTATACCTCCAGACCTCTTACCCTAGGTATTAGTTATCTGTTAGAACCAAATTACCACAAACGTTGCAGCTTAAAAAAACACCCATTGATTATCCCCCAGTTTCTGTGGGTCAAGACTCTGGACATGGCATAGCTGGATCTTCTTTCTTAGAGTTTCCCACAGGCTGCAAACCAGATGTTGCCCAGGGCTGGGGTCTCATCTGAAGGCTCACTCAGTGGTTGTCAGTGAGATTCAGTTCCCCATGGGCTATTGGACTGAGGTCCTCCATTCTCTACTGGCTGTATGGCTGGAGGCCACCCTCAGTTCCTCCCCCAAGGGGCCTTTCCAACATGGTAATTGGCTTCATCAAAATGAGCAAGCCAAGAAGGCAATAGAGTCTGACAGCAAGACAAAACCACAAACTTTTGTAAACTAATTAGGGAACTGATATCCTCAATGTTTCTATAGTCTAACAGTAAGAAACGGGTTACTTGCTGGAAGAGGATTACACAAGGCCATGAATTCTAGGAGGCAGAACTCATAGGGCACCATCCTGGAGGATGTCCACCACACCATGCCTATATGAACATGTTTATATTTGCACAAGTGGGATCGTATCATTTTACAGACTTCAACTTACCGAAATGCAATGTAATTTCTTTCTCCATAAATGTCACCTATTTCTGATTGTTAAGGACCACATAACATTCCGCGGAACAGCTGTCACACGATTTATTCCCAAAACCCTGTTTTCAGACAATAGGTTGTTTTTGACTTTTTCATTTCTATAAACCATGTTGCTATGAACATCCTTGTGACTAAACATTTCCACACTTACTTACATTTTTACCTAGGGAAAAATTTCTGGACGTGAGTGGAATTGTTGGGTTGAAGACATACTCTGTTTAAATACTTTAATGGACGTTTTTAACTGAACTCTATTTACTGGACTTAGGTTCACAAAAGGCCTTCGTCGTCTCTTTAAGTCATACTGCTGCTCCCAGGGCCAACTGTGCAGGAGGAGTAAGCCTCCTTCTGACGGGTCTACACACTTCTATTCTCACCAGCCATCAATTTACCCTCTAGAACAGGTGTCCCATATGGCAGGGCTTCTGTTCTATCACTAAATTGCCCTCCAGAGAAGTTTCCCTAAGTTACCCTCCTGTGAACAGTATATAAGACGGTCCCCAGGAGTTCCTGTAGTGACTCAGCAGAAACGAATAGTACCATGAGGTTGTGGGGTCAAAACCTGGCCTCGCTCTGTGGGTTAAGGATCCAGCATTGCTATGGAGTAGGTCGCAGACACGGCTTGGATCCTGCATTGCTGTGGCTGTGGTGTAGGCCAGCAGCCGTAGCTCTGATTCCCAGCTGTAGCTCATATTTCCAGCCAGCCTGGGAACTTCCATATGCCACAGGTGTGGCCCTAAATAGAAAAAAAAAGCCAAAAAAGAATATGACTGTCCCCATTTACTTAAAATCTATTATATGAGAAGGTGCTCACCATCCTCAATAAAGAACACACATTCTGGGGTCCTTTTCTAACAATAGGATGAATTTCATGGGAATCCAGTTCTTAGATGCCCCTGGAGCCAGGCACAGATCACAAGTGAACCAGACTAGATGCAAAACAACAAGGAGTGGTGAACGCTAGTGAGAGCTGAAAAGTCTTGGGTTCACTCAAGGCTTTTAGAGTCAAAAACTTTTTAAAACTTTATTGGCCCAAGAAAATATTTTTGTGACTCAGATTAAACTTGGATTATGAGTGTATGTTCCATGATTTATATCTGAGAGACACTTGTTGAAAAGTAATTATTGCCTCCGGGTGAGTGGGGAGAAGCACTCCCTAAGAAAAGCCAACTGCCTCATACAGGTGACCCTAAAGTCTTCACTACAAAAAAAAAAAAAAAATCATATGAAATGGAATAGCAGGAACCCCAAGATGGACAAAGCGCACAAAAATTAATAAGCATTCTCTCCTCAGGAAGAAAAATTAGTTGTCACAAAAGGCATAAATGAACGAACAAATGATGACAGCTTCTCTAGGAACCATGTTCCTTTCCTCCTTACCTGCTACAGGAGCGGAGCGATCTCGCTTTCACAACCGGGAGTAATGGGAGATGCATTTCTAAATACACCCACACTTGCCGTGAATCTCAGTAGCTTCACTCCACATCCCTGCAGGACTGACTATAAGAATCCATTAAGTTAATGAGGGGTTGGGTGCAGCTGTATCTGTGCAACATGTGACAAGCCTCGCACCATAATTGAATCAGGGATCTTTCGAAAAGACTCTGAGGGAAAAGCTCTGACTTCGGTTTCTTAAAAAGTCAGAGCACTGGGCATAGGCTAGACACATAAGAGGAAGATGTTTTATAGAGCTTTGTGGCAGGTGGGTGAGCTGTGAGGACTGAAATGCAGTATTAATATCACTCTCTTCCTCCTCCTTCAAGGAAGTGGATTCGCTGTTTTATATCCCTTCCTTTGGGGGGAGGGGACATTAAGAGAAAGACTGATTTTTGGTCTAATGATATGTCAGGATTTCCGGGAAAAGTGAGGACATTTCATATTTTTAACTTTATGATGTAAACAGCTAGAAATGTTCATCTTACTGTGGCTGTGCCCAAATCGGGGATAATAGAAGATGTAGATTTATTACTGATTTTCATTGATGGTGCAAGGTGTCAATCTTTTACGGATTTTCATTATTTGGTTATTTGAAGAACTGCCCAAACGTAATTTCTTCACCAAAGCTAGAAGGGGCATTAAGAAAAGGATCCCTGTGCAGCGATAACTTGGATTTTCCAACCGGTTTTTGATGATCTGTGTCCATCTCTCTTTGATTTGTCTGCCCTGGATACTGCTTTCCAGAGGCAAGACTATGTCTACTTTTCATCGCAATTCCAATTACCCTGTGATTGAAACTGGCTTCTAACACAGATCAGTAGGCAAAATGCGAGGTTCTTGTCCCTTTAGGCAGCTATCAATTTCCCCCATTCTCTCAATTTCCCTTTTGAACCTCCCTGGTCCAGTATTTACCAGGCACTGCCCTTTCCCCCATTCTCTCAATTTCCCTTTTGAACCTCCCTGGTCCAGTATTTACCAGGCACTGGCTCAGCCCAGTAATACCACCTCATCTTGGGTGTCATCCCTCCACTATCCACCCATCTTGCACAGTGCCACCTGGTGGCTTCCCTCTGCTATTACAGAAGAACAACAAAAGCTGCCAGGAAAAGCTTATCTAATAAATGGTAATGAAAATATCCAAGACCGACTGCATAAAGGAAATGAAATCAAATGATTGATAGAGAGGGGAAAATGCCTCTGTTTTACGGAAGGGCCATAAATTCACAAGTTGTATGAATGCAGAGTAAGGACTGATTCTGCAGGGACCAGTTTACAAACATCAAAGAAGATGGACTATATTCCCACCCACCTCCTCTTTGAAAATACCTTACATGTTGTATTTTGTCGGTGGATGAGGATGACTTTTGAGTGGTTAACCACTCCCTATGAAAGCACTTGCTTTACTGGCTTCTGAAAGCAAAACCATCAAACGGTTTTCTATTATCTAGCAAATTATGATGAATCATCAATATTATTGATACTTGAGTTCATCCTTTCAAATGCCTGTGGTGACCTTGGAATGATAATTCCCGCTTCATACAAAGCATCTCCCTCCCACAGTGGTTAGCTGTGTTCTGTGGTCCTAGTCCCCGGCTGCTATTTTGCCACATGAAGGAAAACAGAACAAAGTGATAGTAACCTTTTTAGCATTTATCTTCTTTTCAGCTATGCTCTGGAAATAACAACAGAACTGTTTGTGGGTGTGATTTTTAAATTTCTCTGTTTTTTAAAATAGGTGCTGCCTAGTGATGTCTGCTTCAACGTTATTTGTGGTCAGTTCCACTCTAGAAACAGAGGAAAAGAAGTTTTCTTGCCAGCTTCATCTTTCCCATTGATTTCCTCTCCGAACACATGCCCCTAATGGAGCTTGAAATGAATGCAGCTTTCCTTTTGTTTTCTGGCTTTGTTGGCACACCTCTGCCAGCGGCCAGCTGTGGTCTAAGCCAAAGGCAGCCTGCAGGAAGGGCCTCTGCCCCTCCCAGCTGCTGGCACACAGCAGGTGAGGAAGCGCGGGGGAGGGGGGGCTGGAATGCTGTCCCCTTGGCTAGGCCTGGCACCACAAGAGAATAGTGCCCTTTGAAAAAAGCTGAACTAT
>PVHT021183630.1:11059460-11163486 GCA_004024745.2 Catagonus wagneri | reverse complement strand
TGCTTTGGTTCAAAACCAACTTTAGTACTGTCTAAAGAGTTAGGGAAAAAAAAAAAAATAGAACCATTCCCGACCCCCTCATCCATCCCCCCTCCCGCCCCCCCGCTGTCACCTCCAGTTCCCTGGGGAACTTATTCCCAAGTCCCTTCCAAGATCCCCAGTTGATAATCCCAGAAACACTTACAGGAGTTGCCTGGATAGATTTCCTTCCTTCCTTTGACTAATACACAATTTTTCTATTTACGAAAGCTACAAATGGAATGCAAATGTGCCAGTTTACTGTGTTGTTATTGCTTGGACTGTGATTCTGAAGAGGGAAAAGTCGCATTTCTGAGAACATTCGAATGTAGCGTAAATTTCGGGAAAGAAGACAGGTTTTCTCAGCTGCTGGAGGTGCAGAAACACAACAGCCTATGAGCCTGTTCCAACCACGATATTCTAGCTCTTTACATGCCCCGCTCCACTCTGCCCCACATCTAGGGGCCCCCAGCTCCTCCCTTAAAAGATAAGGGAAAAGTAAGCCCATTACCTCTTTACAGCTCATTTTTTTGTTTGTTTGTTTTGTTTCATTTTTTGCTTTTTAGGGCCACACCCATGGCATATGGAAGTTCCCAGGCTAGGGGCTGAACTGGCCAGCCTACACCAGAGCCACAGCAATACCAGATCGGAGCCACGTCTGCGACCTACACCATAGCTTACGGCAACGCCGGATTGTTAACCCACTGAGCGAAGCCAGGGATCGAACCCTCAACCTCATGGTTCCAAGTCGGATTCATTAACCACTGTGCCACAACAGGAACTCCCTGCAGTTCATTGTGTTTTGTTTTGTTTTGTTTTAACATTTGAAACTGCTTTCAGAGAGAAAACAAGGTGTTAGGTACTACTAGGTCAGAGTTTGGGGTAAGCAAATTATTATTTATTATTGAGTTAAAAAAAAATTGGATTGACTGAAAGGCCTAGGCTCTTCCACGTGGAAAGCCGAAAACTGAGATTTATGATTATGGTCTCTCCAGTGATGAAGGATGTGCAGCGAGTGAAGATAAATTTGTTCCCTGAATTCTGACGTCCCAGAATTAAGGGGATACAGTGAGAATCAAAGGCGGTGCCTCCTTCCAAATCCATTTAGAACTGTCTGAAGTGCTGGAAGGGGCCTTGGCCATCTGATTCCAGAAGTTGCTGAGGCCCAGGGGAGGCTGACTGAATTAAAATTTCCTCTCTACCAAGTGAGTGAAACTGCTGGGGCAACTTAGCCTCCTTTGAGCCTGTTTCCTCACATGCAAAATGAAGGTGGTGGTACCCGTGAGCAAGGACTGCCACAGGATTCTTCATTACCCACAAGTAGTTCAGGTGAAAAGCTGACATACCTGGGGGTGAGTGCTAGAGGAATTTAGCTGGAGGTGTAAACCAGCATACACGTGGTTCTGCGTTTCCATGACTTCCAGCTCTTGAGATTGGTCCCTGAAAGGAGAAGCACCCCCTTCCTTAGCCAGTGTCAAGGACAGGTGGGGGCTACCCCAGGACTAGGTGTGACTCCACTGGGCGCCTTTAGGGCTCTGCAAATCTTTCTGCTCCTCTTTCCCTCATTTATATGCACCTTCCAGGACCTGATTAGGTGCCTGAATAGCTAATATACTCTGTTAATTGAAACTAAAATGTTAATGGGTGGTAATGCTTTTTAATTTGCTGCCCCTCCCATAAACTCCCATATTTTAACCCAAATATTCAACGACATAGCTTAAAGAAATGATTACTGTGGAACCTTTCAAGTTTCTCGGACAAATCAAGGCAGGAAAAAAGTAACGCATTTAAAGAGAGCGGTCAGAAGGAAAGGAGGGGTCAGGATAGCCCATGTGCAGTTTACCCAGCATCAACAGACATGACATTTCCCAGCCAATCATTCCTTTTCTTTACAGATTCCAGGAGAAGACTTAGTTTTCAGAGACAGCTGCAAGGGGTAGCAAAGTGCATGGATGACTGTAAAAGTACCTGGCCGGCTCAGATTCAAGCCGAGGTGCTTAGGGACAGCATCCCACGGTCAGCTATCACAAGGGTCCCCTAGCACTCCCCAAGTAAAATCGCATCTCAGTGACTCTCGGTGCAAGGACAGCCTCTCCCTCCCAAAGCCTCCTCTTATTCCCCACAAATGTACTTGAGGGACATTGCTCTGTGGGTCTGGTTACAAGCATTTCTCTCTAAGGGGTGCAAATGCTCACCAAGTTTCTAGTCTTTCTGGCCACTCAGAATGACTCTTCTCAAGTGAATCCAACAAAGGAAGCCTCTGAGGCTAGGATGATAACACAGGTCACCTTATAGGAAATGGAAATAGACTCTGTGGTAGTAGTGCTTATTATAACACTAAGTTGTAACAGTGACTTTTACCCTGGGATGAATTTAGGATCATGGCAATGTTTACATGATGTTCAGCTTACTAAGAGTACAGTTGGTAGAGGAACAGAGAGCGGAGGAGAGAAAGGCCAGCCAGTCTCTTTTGGCTCTTTGGGGGTGATCTTATTAATCAATCATAAGCTATTCAGGAGACCATAGCTGTACTGTAGCGCACATTCTCTACCATGATTATGAACTTGCGAGTCTGTCTTCCTCCTGAACCGTAAACCACTAGAGGGCAGGACACATGTGTCTCTCTTTTCTTATGGTATCTCTAGCCCCTAGCACACAGCCTGGAACAGAGTAGCTGCCCAATAAATACTGCTGGGTGATGGAGTGAAGGAAGACTGGTTAAAATATTGAGCAGCGTCATAGCTGCATCCTGTACTTTCCTCTCCCTATTCCGAGAGCCATTCATTGCAGAAAAACAAGACAAAGATGATAAGACACACGACTCCTAAAGCATCCATCAAGCAAAACAGAGGGAAAGAAACAGGCCCTCAGAAAACTTGGAATCAGGATGGTTAGATCATATGGCCAACCCTTCGGATGCAAAATCCTTTTTTGAGGTCTCTTACTACCTCTAACAGAGAGAGTGACATGTGACAAAGTGCTTAACATCAGAAAGTCTCACTCAAAAAAAAAAAAAATAGTGGTATTCTGGGGGGTCTCAGTGTAAAAGGAGCAGAGGGGCACAGCTTTTGCAAAGGCTTGGGAAAGAACTGAAGTGCTCTCATGGGAATTAGCACACCCTTTCTCTAGCTGCTCCCCACACTTAGGGCTTTCCCCATTTCTCTGTGCAGCTTTCCTCGGCAGCTCTCCAGGCAGGGTGAGAACTGTTCCTGCAAAGGAGAGCTTATCCTGGCTTCCAAGGTCAACAACAGCTGTCCAGCATCCTAGTTTGGAAGCCTCCCACCTGCCCCTCCTTCCTACACACAAAGGGGCAAAAAGACTATGAAGTGCTTTGGAAGGGGAATCAAAAAGGCTCTCTTACCAACCCAGGGTTCCTCTGGAGGGGCTTAATCACTGCGAGCCCCTCTCAAAGCCCCCCTGGGGCCCGGCTCCATAAGGATGGCCCTGGGGCCACAGCCAACCGGCCACTCCCATTCATTCACCAGTGCCTTCCAGGGAGGACATTCCATATAGCTTCTCAAACAGGACACTTCCCCACACACACACACTCAGACCCCAAGGACACTCGCATAAACCAGCTGATCATTTCTGAGAAGTTACATTCCCTGATTTCAGGATTGTTACAATTAGTGCAAGAAAAAGAAAATTTAGGTAATTATCTAATTCCAGTAAAACTTAATGGGGCCCTTCCCACCTCAGGCTAACGGCTGGTGCAAAATGTAATTTGAGTTAAACTGACTATGGCTGGGGAAGGGTAACACACTAGGCACGGAGAGACGGGACCATTGCTCCTCATGGGAGCCACATTTTCTAGCAGATCTTTAGATCAAGATAAGGCTGGGCAGGTTGGGGTGGGGGGGGGTATTGATTTTGCCAGGAGAAGGCAAGAACTGGGAAGATGAAGCCCAGCTCAGAATCAGCACCATGAGGGCCCCCTGGCCCAGTGGGCTCTGAGTCTTTCATTGTGGGTGGAGCAGCCACTCCAGCAGGAGCCAGGGTTCTAGCCACCGCTGCAAGACGACCTCAGGCAACTCGGGGAGCCTCTCTGGACCCAGTCGAATTGGGTCTACCAGTGGAGACCAAGTAGACCTCCTGGAGGGGGTGGGTTTCTCCCAGACCAGCACCTGGCCCATAAATTGCAATCAGCATCTCCGCCGAAGTTGGCCAGTCTTGGATATTTCTTCTCCCCTCCCCTTCCCCCACTACTCCTCCTAATTCATCAACTGCTGAAACATCTGTCTGTCTGAAACCACCCCCCTTGCCGCGCGCTGGGGCCTGTCCCCAGGTGTTGGTCTTTGTGTCGGGAAAACTTTGCGAGAAAGCGAGGGCACTGGACAAAGAGCGGGCGAGGGAGGGCGTTTGCCAGCCGGCGGAGTACGCCGAGCTTTGCGCGCTCTTCCCCGGGCTCAGCTTGGTACACGGACGCACGCGGTGCCCGGAGCCCAGCCTCCCTTGGCGGGGAGTGGCAGGCTCCGGCCACATCCCAGCGCCCTCGGAGCTGAAGGAAGCCAGGCGGGAGAAGCAAAGGCTGGCGGCTGGACATAAGAGTTGACTGGGGTGGGAGGAGGCAAGCAGAGGCGCGGAGCGAAGCTGTCAAACTGCGAGCGGAGCCCTGCGCGGGGCGGGGGGAAGGGAGGGGAGGGGAGAGGAGAAGAGGGGCGGGCGGGAGCTGAGAGGGAGCGTTCGGGCTTGCAGCGCCTGAACAACCCTTGTCTTGCGGTTGTCGCCGCCGCGGCCGCTGGCCCGGACTCGCCCGGAGCGCAGGGTGTCTGCCCCGCTGCGCGCCGCGCGCCGCGCGCGGAGGCTCAGGCGCCTGCAGCTGCGCCCTCCAGCCCCAGCTCCTCGCGCCGGCCCGCGCGGGTCCCGGTGGGCGCGAACCCATCATGCAGCTGCAGTTCCGGAGCTGGATGCTGGCTGCGCTCACACTGCTTGTGGTCTTCCTCATCTTCGCAGACATCTCGGAGATCGAAGAAGAAATCGGGTAAATAGCTGAGCCCGGGCCGGTGCGGAACCCTGGCGGGATCTCTCCCCACCCTGGTACTCCGCACCTTCCCCGAACACCCGCTTTGTTTGTGCCGCACCCCCCTGTCGCTCTTCTGGAGGTGGGGGAATGATTTCGGCCGGGGGTGGCAGTGCCGGGGACCGGGGACTGTTTGCTGAGCGGAGCGGAGGGCGGGGGCGCGGCTGCCGCGAGGAGTCCCCGGGCGGGGAGCACTGGCAGCCTCCAGCTGGCCTGCACAGACGAGCAGACTCGCCCACCTCCCCTAACCCCTTCCCCAGTGTGTCCGCGCGTTTTGTCTCCGGGGTGGAGGGAGGGCGCCGGGGAGTGTCTGGGGAGGGTGGAGGGGCCGAGAGTGGAGGAGGCAGGAGTTTCTTTGTCTCCGGCTCGGCCGCTTTCTCGCCTTGGCAAAGTGGGCAGGGGGCGCGCGGGGATCTCTGCGCTGGGGGAGGGGATCCTTGGCCCAAGGCGGAGGGCGGGGGCTCTTTATGGGCTCCTGGGAAGGAGCGTGTCCCCAGTATACACAGATACGCACACGCGCCTCGCGATGCCCAGGAGCCCAGCGTTGGGGCGCCAACTGACACCGCTAAAGGCGGAGTGCTCAGGAGTGAGCTGGGCTCCCTTCCCCACCCTCGCCTGGCTTTGGACGCTGCGCTAACCTCCCGGTGTCCCCGGGTTCCTGTGCGCTCTGAGCGCACAGATCGAGACCTTTAGAGGAAAGTCTGTATCGCTGCCCGCTGTCCTGGGGGGCGGGGGCACCCAGGCACGCGGTATCGCTCTCCCTTTTCTCCCGATCTCGCCAGGGGCGGGACCGTGATCCCCTGCCCGGGTGTAGGACTTCCAGGAGCGTGCACTTACCTCTCGGGACGCACCGGCTGTGGGCCGCGCAGGCTGGGACTCGCGCCCCGCCCCACAGCTCCCCGCACACCAAGCTGGGGCTGGCCGCTCACTGATTCCCCGCTACCACCAGGCTCCAAGCTGCGGTGGGCAGGTGCGGAGGCTGCCAGGGTTCTGAGAGGTCCTTTGGAGAGCCTCCTGGCCCTGAGCAGAGAGAAAGTGAGATTGTGGAGTGGGCAGAAAAGTCCCTTCCTTCGTGGGGCTACTGCTGAGCCAGGCCCTCCGCTAGTCCCAAACCGCGTGCGCCCCTCCTTTGTCCCATTTGCTATTTCACTCACTTATCAGCCCGAGCTGAGGGCCCGCTGAGCTGACAGGTCTCTCATAAGGGAAATGCCAACCCTGGGCCAGAATGCCAAGGCCTTCAGGACTCAAACCTGGGACGGGGCCTCTTCCCCCTCTCCTTTTCTCCCTGCCCCTCCCCATCTTGGCAGCCCCAGAATTCTTTTTGTGAGCTCCACATCTCTTCAAGAACCCCTTCTCTGACTCTTCCTCCTCCACCTCGGTTTCCGCAAGAGCTCAGAAAACTTTCACAAACGCTGTTCAGTTAGTACACGACGTGCTCCCATGTGGAGATAGAGAAAGGTAACTTTCCTCAGCTCTTCCGCCTCAAAAAAGTGGATAGGAAAGGAAATCACCTGGCAAGAGGAGTCTTGGGGTGGGGGAGAACACGGTGGGAGAGAGAGACCCTTCTCTTGGCTCCCTGCTCTTCTCCCAGATGTGGGCTCTGCCTGGCCTAGACCGCTTTCGGGCCTTGACCTGTGAGGGAAAGTTCAGCAGCTGCCCATTGGTCTGCCATGAAAACATGAGGGAGACACCCATGCAGGCATCCCTCGCTTGTCCGTTCACTGAACTTTTACCGAATTTTTTCTACACACCAGGGACTTTTAATTTGTAAAATGCAATCAGGAAGTCACTTTACACACATAATGCTGCACTTTCCTGCCAAGTGCATTGTAAAGCCCCCACTCCCCACAATAAGCTCCAAGGCCTGAGCTAAGAAGGGCATTTACATTACATTTCAAACCAGGGCTCTTCTGCTTTGGATGTGTCCCCTGAGACCTATTTCATTGGGGTGGGGGGGTGTCCCTGTTTGGACTGATGCTGGGTGATTGTCAAACAAGTCCTGTGTGTCATCTTGTGGTCCTGTCCTCAGACTGACCCCTGGCTTGACCAGTCCTGACCCAGGCAGGAGACACCTTTCTTCCTCAGTCCCTCCTCCAGCCCCACCCCGGTCTGGCCCAGAGGACTCATTTAACTCATCTGGGACTTGCCCTGCCTGGGGGAGGAAGGACATGGGGCAGAGCGCAGGAATCCCAAGAGCTCCCTTTATCTGCTTACAAGCCAAGTGGCTTGTTCAGTCCTTGGAACCACCACAACTTTGAGCAGCCAGAGGGGGTTCAGTACAGTAGATGGCCTGGCACAGTGACCAGTGAGGGGAGCCAGGAGTAGGACTCTCGTCTCCCTCACCATATGCCTCCCCATTCTGGGAGACCTGGAATCAAACTCCAGATCATGGTGCCGTTGGACCAGCCCTGCCCACCCTTCCCTGAACTTGCTATAGACCTGTGCTGGTGAAGATTGCAAATTACCTGCCAGTGTCAGTCCCTGGGAGAAAACAAAGGTTCTGTGATAGGATGGCTGTGTTTGGAAGGCAATGGTGGGACCCTGATTTGGAAGGAAAGAAGGGGAGGCGAGGGGAGGGAGGGAGTGAGGAAGGAAGGAAGGGGTGAGGGGGGAGGGAGGAAGAGATCTCTTTTGGGAGTATATATTCCAAGAATTAACCAATGAGAACTGAAAGAGGAAAGACAATTTCATGTGTATTCTCTGAAGGAGCAAAACTAAAATATACTTTTAAGTGCTTTAAACTCTTGATTTCCTTTATTATAAGATGAGGCTTTTGATATGATGATCTCAGAGGTCGTGTCCTGCTGGAGGAACGATATAACAGGTTGCAAAGGGCAGGGCTTTCTTCCAGGGCCTATTTCCTAAGAGACACATCTCTTCCTAAGTGATGATTTTCAAAGTTCCATTTCTAACTTGCTGGCTTGGGGAAATGCCTCTCTGGGGCTGGATGAGAAAAGAAAAATGAAAAAGAAGTTTTCTGCAAAGTACTCTAAGAGTAATTCAAATTCTAAATCAGAGATTGAGTAGGGCTTTGGTAAAATAGCCCCTCATCAACATCCCAAATTTTAGAGTCAATTGGACCAAGCTGTAAGTTAAAATCTTTTTCTGATTGTCCACTGGGCTTTAGTCTTGCATGTGACCTCCAAGAGAGAGGTGTGGGCATGGCTGTCTTGCCCACTGTGGTGCCCCAGAACTTGACACACAGAAAGCATTCAATAAACATCTATTGGATAAATATCTTTCTGGGGTCTGGCCCATTAATGGGTACACCCAGTATCCTTGGGAAAGGCTGATACTCGCAGAGCCTTCGGATGGAAGGGAGTGTGGGGCTCCCGCTAGGAAACCTCCTCTCCAAGGTTGACGGTTAGGGTAAACTTGAACCTGAGAAGTTACATCGCTTATCCAAGATCACACTCTGGCTGGTAAGGGGCAGAGGCAAGCCCGCACCGGTCTCCTCACTTGTAACCTAGTTCCCTAGTCCCCAGATGAGCTCCTCTAATCATAAAAGAGTTACAGAATCTGGTTAAAGAGGGTGTAGCTAGGAATAGGAACAGGAATCACGGCAATGGTGAAGTTGAAGACGATTGCGGTCATTAACATTTATTGATTTATTGAGTACTTGCTCTGAGCCAAGAACTATTTCAAATGCTTTATAAACGCGAACATATGTTATCCTCGTGGCAACCCCAAAGTCACCTGCTAGTGGCTCCGAGAGCTACTATTCATTGAGCATAAATAGTTCCAGACATCATGCTTCCTGCTTTGAAACACTAGTTCACTCAGTCCTCACCAAACCTCACCAGTTAGGTACTGTGGCTATCTCTGGTTTATTGGTGAGGAAACTGAGGCTCAGAGAAGTTGTGTAACTTGTTCGTAATAAAGCAAGTGACCCTAAATCTTTGAGCAGCCAAAGGCCCTGTCCTGATCAGCATGCCGGACGGCCCTGTCATCTGAAGTCTTGTCCCCCTGCAGTAATACTGTGGAATACGTCTCAAAACTAGCCTTCCTAACTCATTCCCCAGAGTTCTTCAAAAGGCCCTGTTTTCCTAAGAGCCTGGTCTGACTTAGTAGTTTGGAAAAAGGAAAGGTGAGTGATAAAAACCGGAGAAGGCCTTGGGGCACGTGTCCCCCAAAATGCCCCTTTAGTCCAATCAAGTTCAATGTGATGGGCAGAAGGGCACTAACCCCTAGTTTGCCAGACAAGCTCATTTGCCAGCAGCCTAAGCATCCCAGACTCACAGGGGAAAGAGGGGTGGGGGTTAAAGTTTCTGAAGGAGGGAAAACTCATGCCATTGCAACCCTGATTCTGATGTCAGTTGAATGTGCCTTCCTCACCTCTACACGCCATGTGATCGGGCATCCAGGGGTCTGGACTAAGGGAGTAGTAAAGATGCTTAACAGCGGGCCCCTCTCAGGCACAGACCCGTTAGAATGGACAACTGACTGATCAGAACTGAGGCTGTCCGGTACATCATGGCCAGAGTCCTGGTGCACCCCAGTCAAACATCAGACACTGTTCAGGAAAGCAGTGGATAAGGAGAAGCTGGCTCTGATCATCAGATCTGTGAGGAGCAGGCTACTACTGCCATCAGCTGAGAACGGAGTGAGGTACACCTTTTAGTGGATGAGTCCAGGTGGATGTGGAAGGAAATGACCATGAACAGCTGCCGTCCAGGCACCCTTTAAGAAACACACATATTTGCATAAGAGGATACAACTTTTTTTGAAGCCCTTTCTTCTCCTCAGTCCTGGTATACTTCACTCAAGTATAAATATGATTGGAGGATAAAATAAGACAGAAAGACGGTCTGGTTTTTTAACTGACTCGCTCCAAGTCCTTGCTGCCAACTGTTCCTAGCATCAAATTTAAATTGTAAATAGATATCCATCTTAGAAACCAATTCACCACTCAGGGCCTCTTTCCCCTGGTAAAGCAGAGTTGCTAGGTTTTAAAAATGTTTAGGTTTTACAAATTGGGCATGTTTTAGATTGCAAATTATAAATACTTCTCAGAGAGAGTGGAATTCTAGGAAGGTTCCCGTTGCTTTTAGCACAGCATACACGTTGATTCCTAATCTGGTCTCTGCCTCCCTCTTCAGCCTCCCAGGGCTACAGCCGTTCTGGATTGCTCACAGTCCCTGGAATGTAGCATGACTTCACGCACCTGTGCCTTTGCACATGCCCTTACTGCTTTCTGGAACAATCTTGCACACATTATTCTTCCTGAACCCCCACCGCACCCCGGCCTTCCTTCCCCTGATTCCTCCTTCGCACTTAAGGGCTAGTATCACCTCCTTTGCAAAGTGTTCCAGGACCCCAGGCCTTCCTTGGACAGTCTAAAGTAGCTGCCCACCCTATGTGTACCCTTAACCTCCCGTCATGACAGTGACAACCTATGGAGATGGACTCAACGATTATGTTTTATTTTTTCCCTTATCCCTGGCCCCTGGAGATAAGTATGTGGCTTAGTAAATAGAACCCAAATAGTGTTTTTAGAATGAACAAACTCAGGCTTAGCACATGGCGAAAGATAAGCATGCAGCATTTCTGACCCCAAAGGTCTACACTGCTCTAAGAATAATTGAATACCCGCTGCTTGCTCAGAAAGCCCACTGCTTTTCCCAACATATGTATTCACCGTGGAGGCCAGAGGTCCGTCAAGGGCAGAGTTTTTATTGTCTCAGAATGTTGGGGACCAGGCCAGTGGCATGAAGGGAACTTTCTAGTTTGTAAAAGAGGAGGACCCAGTGGTGTGTTTCCCAAAGCCGGTTCAGATAAAAAGCAAAGATGCAGAACCCCATCTGCAAGAGCCTCTGTCCAGCTCTTTTTTCCCACAGAGAGCCCTGTCTAGCCTTGCCATTGCCCAGCATGCCAGCGCCCAAGTCACCCTCCTTCTCCCTGGCGAGAAAGTGCCCACTCTGTCTGTCTTTATCACCATAAGGGCTTCCACGCTGGCATTAAGAGCACACTTAACTTGAGGCCAGCTCTTTGAAAGGATCCTGGAAGTTGTCTTTTTGAAACGCTGAGAGAATAAGAAGTAGGAGGTCAGGTCGATGTATGTCACCTCAAAGATTTTCTTTCTTAAGCAGTTTTAAGTCGTGTTTTGACTTTCCAGCATTGATCAAACCAGCAAATCGTGATGGAACAGCCAAGACTTGTGGCAGCTGCAAGGACCCCGGATGGACTCAGGAGCCTTGCACCTCTCAGCTGCCTCAAGCCAAAGCAAGTTAGAGAGGCAGAAGGAAAGATACAGGGGAAAGACTGAGGGAGGGACAGGAACATGAATGCCACCAGGGGGTGGGTCAGGTGGCCCCCTCCGGCGGGGGGTGGGGGGTGGCGGGGGAGTGAGTCCATCTCTCCGGGAGAAGAAGTCCCAGAGTGAGACACTTGCGTGCTGTCTGCATGCAGGGAAACCGTCCCCTGTGTCTGAGTGACTACCGGTCTGGGGCTTGTCCTTAAGTGTTGAGATTAGTCACTCTCCTGGGTGGCAGCTGGGCTGGTTTTAAATTCTCCCCAGACTCCTGCAATTCGTCTTTCTCGCCCCGGAAGCCGCCTGGTGTCCTGACAGGACCTGTTTGTCCCAGCGTTCTCTTACCCTCAGCTGTCACGGACTTGCAATGTCAAAGGGGAAGTGCTCCAACTGGGGAGAAGCAGGGCCCGACGTGTGTCTCTATTACCCGTGATAAGGAGCAGCTCCTCCGGACACCTCTAGCCCCTGGAATCCTGATTCTCTGCTCTTGAAAACTCAGCCTCCTGCCTGGCTGTGGGGGGTGTGCTTGAGATTCGAAATCGCTTTGCGAAAAGGAAGCTCTTGGCTCCATCACAGAGTTTCCCCAGCACTTTGCTGTTATTATTGAAGGAACACAGAGGTACTCAGCTCTGCTTCCCAGTCCCTTTTTAAGGCTCAGGGCTGCGATTTCTCCTCTTCCTCTTAGTTGATGGCTCGAGGCTGCGATGACCTTAAGGTCAGGGGTCCCCAGTGCTGATCTGCAGAGGGGTGGTGATCTGGAAGGAAAAAGAAAAGAAAGGAAAATAAGAAACACAGTGTAGCCATGGAGGTTACATTAGTTCCAAGTTTGCCAACCCAGTGATTTCCTGAGATGATCTTTTTCTCTTTGGGGTATTGATGTCCTTTCTTTCCTGACAGAGGGTGATGGTAGATAGCAGTTGTGATACTTCTCCTAAACTGAGTCCCGAAGCCCAGTCTTTTTGGAAATGTTACTGACAGTAGAAACCTGTAGCCTGGGGTCTGATTTACCTTGAAGAGTAAGCAGAGGGTGTCACTCTTAGAAACAGAGGCTCAGAGTTCCCCTTGTGGTGCAGCTGAAAATTCGACTAGGAACCTTAAGGTTGTGGGTTTGATCCCTCACCTTGCTCACAGTGTTGTCGTGAGCTGTGGTGTAGGCCGCAGATGCGGCCCAGATCCTGTGTTGCTGTGGCTGTGATGTAGGCCGGCAGCTGTAGTCTGATCCGACTCCTAGCCTGGGAACCTCCATGGGAGGTGGGTAAGGCCCTAAAAAGCAAAAAAAAAAAAAAAAGAAACAAACAAACAAACAAACAGAGGCTCACTCTTCATACCGGCTATGCCAGCAGAGGATAATAACAGCTAGTGTGTGTGTGTGTGTGTGTGTGTGTGTGTGTGTGTGTGTGTGTGGCTTAAGCACCTTAGCTCTGTTCACCCCTGTGATCTTCGCAACAGTCCTGTGAGCTCCATGCTGTTACTATCTCCATTTTACAGATGAGGAAACTGAGGCACGGGACAGTTAAGTAACTCAGCCAAAGTCATACAGCTAGTCACTTGCAGGGCTGGGTTGTGAACCCAGGCTCCAGGGGATCAGGAGAACTATCCAGTGTGGGACATAGGCTCATCTTTCCAAAGGATGATGCTTGGAGACGCCGTGAGAAACCTCGGGTGGAGCGTCACTGAAAGAGAGCTCAGGAGACAGCAAGCAGAGGCGAGGCTGTAATGGAATATGGCAGCCCAGAAGATCAATGCAATTTGGGGTCGCCAGATCCGAGGCACCTTGTTTTGGAACGGTGCCACCCCCACGCTGCCTTCCACCCTTCCCCCTCCTCCAGCCCCCTCCTTGTCCCCACCAGGTCTCATCAGACTGGCTCTGAAGCGTGTTCGTTTGACCAACTCATTACAGAAGACACACACACTGAAAGAAGAGAAAAATAGCAGAAATGATTAAGGCCTGGAAGAATTTTCTTCTGAGGACAGGTAGAGGGCTAGGGCAGTCAGCTTCCTGGAACTTGATGAGGAAAGAAGGAAGCAGGCGGGGAGGGGAGGGCTTCTGCATGGAGGTTGTACAGGCCCGGGGAGCCCTTTCTAGGGGCTGATGTGCTGAGAGCTCCAAGGAGCACTCAAGCATCACTCCCACCCTGTTCCCTCATCTACAGATGAAGAAATGGGTGCCAGGCAGGTGCCAGGACTTGCTAAGGCTATTAGCTAGTAAAAGGAAATGAAGTGCTAGCCAGCTTTGCCTGACTCCACCACCCACGCTGTTCTTAGCGACCGACTTCTGTGTCCTGGAATTGCCAGGCTGCCTGCTCCTGTCCCCTCTGCCTCGCACCTCCCGTCCTGGGCCATTTTCTATACTACACAGATAGTTTGCTAAGGGGAACTGGAAATCTTGGGACTTCAGAAAAGACTCGTGGCTGGTCAGATGAGCCTCCCAAATATTATGCCAACCTTGCCCTTGGGCGCGACGTCTCAGGGGATGTTGAGGAAGGGTACACACCCTTGGACTCTGTCCAGTGAGGTGTGGGCACTGGTTGTTGGGTTTCCCATTTCCAGTTTCAAGAACAAGAATATTGACTACGCTCGGAGGAGCGATGATGCAGGATTAATTCACACCTTCTTTCTTGGCAAATGCCAGCACGGCTTAAATAGTGAAGTGGGGAGGCTGAAGATACCTGGAGAAAATGAGCTGGTAAATTGATAGGCAGGTGACTTTCGCTTGCTGTTCTCCTGTACTCAGCCGAACCCCTCCTACTGCGCCTCTGGGGTTCCCGATGTTGGGGAGTTGACTCTAAGTAGACTCTCCAAACTGTACCCCAGGACATTGGTTTAGTTCCCAGGAGAGGCAAAGAGAAGGGCAAGAGAGAAACAGTGCTTCCCAAGTCCCGACCTGGGTAGGGAGCCCCTTAAGCTGCAGCACGAAGGCAGCAAGACCATTCATTACCCCAAGACGGAAAACAGTATGGCAGTTCCTCAGAAAATTAAACCCAAGATCATTACCATCCTGCGTTGCGGAGCGGAGCCAGCCAAGGCTCTGTAGCCCCTTCCCTGGCCCGCGGGTACCACCACCAAAGTTCTCCCCTCCAGCAGCATCGGAAGGACTACCTTAGGTCTTCAGTGTAAATCCCTGCCGGATGCCAACCTGGGCCGTCCTTTTCTCCTGTCAGTAAGGACTGGCTGGTCGGCCCTGTGAGCCAGACTCACCGCTCATGGCTCTCGACACTGGGCTTCACCATTGGAGGCCCCAGGAGCTGCGATGGGAAGATTGAGGCTTTGGTCTCTGGTGAAACTCTTATTACTTGTGTGATCTCAGGCCGGTGGCTTCCCCTCTCTGAGCCTCAGTTTCCTAATCTGCATAACGCAGGTAATAGTATCCAACTCACAGTGTTCTGAGGAGCAAGTAAAATATAACTGGCAGGAGTGGAAAATGGTGCAGCCACTGCGGAAAACAGTATGGCGATTCCTCAGAAAATTAAAAATAGAATTATCATCTTACCTAGCAATTACATTTCTTGGTATATACCCCAAAGAATCAAATGCAGGGACTTGAACAGATATTTGGGAGTTCCCTTGGTGGCTCAGTGGAAACAAACCCAACTAGTATCCACGAAGACATGGGTTCAATTCCTGGCCCAGCTCAGTGGGTTAAGGATACAGCGTTGCCATGAGCTGCGATGTAGGTCGAAGACGTGGCTCAGATCTGGCATTGCCGTGGCTGTGGCGTAGGCCGGCAGCTGCAGTTCCTAGTAGACCCCTAGCCTGGGAACTTGTATATGCCTAAAGGGAAAAAAAAAAAAGAACAGATATTTGTACATTGTATTTATTTTTTTTTCCATTGCTTAATGATTTTATTACAATTATAGATATACAAATTCATCACAACTCAATTTGATAGCATTTGTGTCCCAAACACTCAGTGCATCCCCCCACCCCCCCAGATTGTCTTATTTGGAAACCAAAGGTTTTCCAAAGTCTGTGAGTCATTGTCTGTTATGCAAAGAAGTTCATTGTGTCTTTTTCGTTTCCACATGTAAGCGGTAGCATTGGATGTTGTACATTGTATTTATAGCAGTATTATTTGCAATAGCCAAGAAATATCCATCAATGGATGAATGGATAAGCAAAATGTGGTATATACATTTGACGGAATGTTAGCCTTAAAAAGGAAGGACATTCTGACACCTGCTACAACATGGATTAGCCTAAAGGACATGATGCTAAGTGAAATAAGTCATTCACAAAGAGCAAATATTGTATGATTCCACCTGTGTTTGGTAATTGGAGTTGGCCAGTTCAGAGACAGAAAGCAGAATGGTAGTGCCAAGAGCTGGGCGAATGGGCGGTTACTGTTCAGTTGACACAGAGTTCAGTTTTGCGTGGTAAGAATTCTGGAGATTGGTTGCACAAAACATGGACTGAACTGTACAGCTGACAATAAAGAAGATGGTAAATTTTTTGTTATGTGAATTTTACCACAATTAAACACCCATGCGCATGCACGAAAGCTGCCAGAACAGTGCCTGGCAGCTGCTCGAGACACTGATTTATTTGAAGAGCATAGCAGTGGTATTAACAAAGCAATGTGAATATTAGTTAATTAAAAAAATTCATGTAGTACCCAAAAGCGTGGTGAGGAGGGAGTAAAGGGAGAAAAAGAGGAAGGGACATAGACTAGAATTAGAGAAACACAAACTCCTTCTTTGATGTAGGTGTATTTGGAGACACTTGCTGGAGGGGGGCCCAGATTCCCACCACTTGGCATTATAGGGCTGTAGAACATGCAAACATACATTTTTTTTGTGGGCACTCTGTAAATACTCATTGGCCTCCTGGTCTAACTTCTAACTTCTCGTAAAAGCCTAAACTGCATGGAAGGCATAAAGTGTCTGGGAGGGAAGCATGGGGGAGAGAGGTGGGGGAGGGAAGAGTGGGGGAGGGAGGTGGGAGGCCAAAGGTGCAGAGAGCCCCCACCACCCCTCCCTCCCAGATCCGGGATCCTAACTGCCCCTCTCATTTCCACTTGCATCTGAGAAGCTTCCCGTAGTGCTTTTGGCTCCAGGGTGAACCTGAATGAAGAGAGTCCCAAAATGTTTATCCCCAGAGATCTGGCTCCTGCTGGGCTGGAACCTGCTGAGATGCAGCTGTCTCTCCCCTTTTAGGCTCATGCCAGACAGCTCCCATAAGACAACAGGAGTGAGCAAGTGCTGTGGTTTCCAGGGGCGGGAAGTGCCAAAGTTAGGGACTGTGACAAATAGTGCTGGCCCCACCCCAGAGTTCCCAATTCAGCCGGTCTCAGGTGGAGCCTGAGAGTTGGTATCACTAACAAGTTCAAGGTGCTGCTGATACCTCTGGTCCTTCCGACCACCCCACTTGGAGAAGCCCTGGGCTAAAGCCTTGTCAATCAACGTGTGCACCTGCAACATGAGCATCATTTGAAGTTTCAGTAGAAACACAAAATCTAAGACCTCAGCCAGACCCAGACCTAGTGATACTGAATCTGCACCATAATGAGACCCCAGATAATGTGTATACATGCTCCCTCCACTGGTAGGAATAATTGGTTTCCTGACCTTCTGTAGCACTCCAGCCCAAGGCAGCGACCTTAGCCCATCCAACCAGGGGAAACTTATCTCAGGATCCCTGTTGCCCATCAGAGATGGCCTAGAGTGACCCTCAGTTGGATGTCAGAAAAAAATTAGTAGGATTTATGTTCACAGACACTTGCTGGCTGCCTGTTCATGCACCAGTTTTTATATGTTATTTCACACGTTTATTATAAAACCCTGGAAAGCCCAGTGCATAGCTGAGTAAACTGAGATTCAAGATAAAGTAACTGCTTAATAAACACAGCATTTTATCAAGGTCTAGCCGCCACTTCCCTGGTTTAGCCCCATGGATTAGCCTGCTTCTCTCCCTATACCCCTCCCATGAATGAGGCATGAAGTAAGGCAAGGAGCAATCTTAACCAAGGGTTAAATTGATTTATTAAAAGCGCTTGAGGAGGCTGCACTGTCTGTATCAGAAATAACCTTGACCCCAGGGCTAGAGCATATGATAGAAATTTCCAGAGAAATCGGTCAGCCAAGTACTCCTTGGCTGTGCCATTAAGCCCCCTGATGAGCTTGGCAAGGATGCGATCATTCACACAGCCAATGGCCCCACTTCACAGTTGGCACACACAGTGACAGTTCCCTAGAGTTCTTGGGGTTCTTGAGTGGTTTTGGTGGCCTGCCCAGCTAGCAATCTAATTCCAAACTCCATTCTCAGTTATATAAAGCAGAGGAATTGATGAGGAGGCCTCTAGGGGCGGTCGAAGGCAACTATAGGGGAGCCTTTTAAAACCAATCTGCTATTTCAGATAAAGACAGCCTCTGGGCAGGCTGGAAGCCAAAAATTAATTGTACTTATTTTTGCCGTTACTTTCTATTTAGGGTAAGGGATATTTGTATTCCATTTATGGTAGTGATGTAAAGGTTCCTTTTATGATAAATTCAGTTAAGTCTTTAAGTAAGTCGATTTAAAGAAAACTATTAAATCAATAAAGTGGAATTAGCAAAACACATGAAGGTAGACCCTGAAAGTGATTGAAGTCGACGCAGTGACGATGCACTTGTTTTACGTCTCTTCATGACTATTATTTGCCCCTTTGGCAGCAAAGTCATGACAAGTCCTTGTAAAACTTCTATAGAGAGTAAGTGAGTTAATCTTCCAAAAAAGTACCTAGTTACAGATATGATTTCTCATTGTATCTGGGATGTTGCCCAGTGCACGGGACCCACCAATGAAATGATCCTGTGCACGACTCAAAAGGCAAGGATGATTAACCCCCCTCAACCCCCAGCAACACTGCTAGGTGAGACCCCTGTCTCACCATCTCCTGGCACCCTCTAGATTTCCTTTGATTGTTCCTCTCACTCCATATTTCTTGCATGATTCCTTTCTCGCTTGCTAGGTGGTAGCTTTAGGAGGGCTGGGACCATTTCAGATCTGTGCTACTCTGTGCTTCCAGATCCTCGCATGGTGCCTGGCAGAGAGTTGGTGTTGTTTGGAGAACAAAGGAAGGAAAGGAGCAACGGCAGGAAAGAGGCAGTTAGTTCCCGAGAGAAGCTCAGCAGGGCCCCTGCTACCTTCACTCTGCATTTATTTATATATTCGTTTCCATGGGCAAAGGAGAGAAAATAGGGTGGGTTCTAAGAGCTCCCCTGATAACTATCTGATCTGAAACCCATTGAGTTCCATCTTGTTTAGAGGTGAAACCCACTTTTCCTTCTCCCAATTCCATGGAGAAAGACCAGCCTGATCTTAAAGTACTCTTAGTAGGATAATTCACAGTGCTGTGCAAGCTCTGTGGCCTGGTATGCAAAAGCCAGAGGGCTGGAGGGATGTGGATGTGGCCAGAATTGGGAATCAGGCGAGCTGGCTCCTGCCAGACTGAGATCATGCTGATAACAAGGAGATTAATAAGGGTCTGCAACCTCCTCCATCCTGTAGTATCGAGGAGGGTTTTTAAATCAATGCCGGTCTGGCCAACTTAATGGTACCTAATCTTACCTTTTGAAGCTGGAACATGCGAGAGTCGAGATCAATTGAGATAAAATAAAGTAAAATGTGTTGACTTTTGGATTTGGGGTCTTCATCAGAGTCCCATTGTGTAGTCTTGTTTTTATTTTCTGTCTTGGAAATAGGCAGAGATCAGCCACTGGAGAGGGTTGTTCTGCCTGGACTAGGTAATGGTCTCTTTACTTTTCGCTCTTATTTTTTTCATCTTCCACAAAATGATTCTCCATGAGGGAAAGATCCGTTTCTGTCCTGTTCCTCTTCATTATACCAGGGCTCGTCACCTGGTAAATACTCTAACTGTATCTCAAAGGCAGTATTTCAGCGTAACCAGCACACTCTCTGTGCTGGGCCAGTCTCCTGGAAAAGGTGACCTGTTCCCAGTTAGGTGCAGAAACAGCAGCCTTCCAAGACATCACGGTGCCCCTGGAGAGACGCCTCAGGAAGGCTCCCTGGTACCTGGTTTCTGTGACAGTTACTGTGAGCCTCGTGTGGTCATCACAAAACTGTGTGAGTAAAATGCATCTGATTCATTACACCCGGGGGCTCACAAGCACCAGGCTAGATGCTGGTGACGTGCAGAGATGAAATCAGCACAGGAAAAAAAAAAAAAAAGCGCTCAAGGAGTTTGAGGTCTGATGGAGGAGACAGTTCTTGTGTGATGATGAGAAACGTGTCCGGAGTGAGTGAGAGTTTGGAGATCTGGGCTTTGGTTGTGGATCTGCCACTTCAGTTAAGGCCCCTAAGCTCTTGGGGCCTCAATTTCCCCATTTGTAAATGAGGTTCAGCAAACCCACAGATCTTCCCTAGCTCCAAAGCATCACCACTGGGTGCCTCCCTTGTTGAGTGAGGCAAGACACACTGGAAATAGCTAACCCTTCAGCTGTGCCCCTAAATTCCTTGCCCTGAAATCTTAGAGCCGAGCAATAAATAGGTGCTGGTCTATTTTCACTCACCACCTGCTCTACACTTAAAAAAAAAAAAAAAAAGCCACTCTAAGGGAGGAGGAAGGCAAACTCACAAACTTAGGGTCTGCCACATGCCAGGCATCAGAGTAGATGCTATCCCATCTCAATGGAGGCTCTTGATGAACTAGCAAGATAAGCTCAATAGCATTGTTATTCGCCACCTCAGTACCACTTGGAGAATCATTCCATTACATCAGGATAGGTGTTCCAGATACACTCTGCTCAATATACCATGTTTTAGAAAATCAAATATAAAATAGCTATCATCAGTCATAGCTCAGGTGGAGCATTTCGGAAGCCTTTCTTTGATTATCAGGAAGATTCATTATTACCAGCAAGCATCTCAGCCTAGTGACAGTCCCCATCCTCAGTAGTGAGCCCTGCCATGTCTTATAAACAAAAACTGACAATATTGTGCTGCCAAGGCTGATGACTCAGACCTAATGGAGCTCCAGAGAGGAAATCCCCACAAAGGGCTGGGGGCAAGGAAGAGAGACATTTTCTGGAGGAGGCAGGATTAGGATGGGACTGGAAGGAATGGTGCGAGACTTAGAGGGAAGGAGAATGAAGTTGGTAACCCAGGTGGGGAGAATGGGTTGAGCCAAAGAAGATGCAAGAGCACATCAAGGGGATCTTCCTACTTTTGGGGCTTGGCTGGAGTGGAAAATCCGGGCTGGAGGAAAGTAAGATAGGACAGAGGGCTCAGACCCAGGCTGTCAGGGGCTGGGGGACTCACACTTCATTCTTTGGGGGTTGCTTTAGTCCAACCAGGGGTCCAAAGAACACTAAAGAGTCTGTGACAGGTTTCAGGAGATCCATGAGCCTCTTGAAATTTTAGGCATTTTCTGGGCAAAGGATCCACACATTTGAAAGGATTCTCAAAGGGATTCGTGAAGCTGAAACTTATTTGGAAAGCGGGGTGTTTCTGTGAGAGAACCTGGAAGAGTTTCCAGGAGGGGTCACCATGTTGCACTTGGCATTTTGGAAATCTGGGTCCCACGGGGGAGAGATTGGCAGAGAATGACCCTCTGCATACAGGGAGCTAAAATGGAAGCCACTGATCCAGAGGGAAGAATGAAGCATGATGCTTCCTCAGGTGGAAGAGTCCAAAGGCTGAGTGATCTTGGAGGAGGACTGGTGAGGGAGGGTGTGGAGAGTACCCAGCACCCTGATTCTGCAGGACTGGGTGCCATGCCCTAAAAGGACACAGGGAGAGAGTGGGGTGGGGTGGTCTGAGGTCTGTAGGAGGATTTCCAGGCTGTTATATGATTCTAGAGCCAGGAGGGAGCGGTGCCTGAAGGTGCATCTGAAGTCATGGCCATGAAGTTGAACAATGGAAGCTGGAGGTTCGAAGGTTTAAGGATGCTCTGAGCAAGCCCAATATCCAGGGAAGCGCAGAGAAAATAGGCAGGTTGGGGAGGGAGCACCAGGGAAGCTTTTCAAAAAAAACCGAGAAGCACTGGCACTTGATGAAGGAGGGAATCTAGGACCTGAGGGATATTTTGGGCTCTCGCTCAGGACAACTGAAGCATTGTTAAACCACTCAGGGAGCAGGCCACTCTGTGTGGGTCCCATTGGGCTCCGTCTAGCACAGTCCTGTGGCCAGTGGACAGGCCACACCCAGCCCTTGGCATCAGGACTGTCAGATGTGCCTCTCTGTGCGTTGTTTAGCAGAGCACTTCTTTTTGGTAAGATTTTTATTTCTATTATAGTTGATTTACAACGTTCTGTCAATTTCCGCTGTATAGCCAAGTGACCCAGTTATGCATAGATATACATTCTTTTTCTCCCATTATCCTCCATCATGTTCCATCACAAGTGACTATAGTTCCCTGTGCTACACAGCAGGATCTCATTGCTTATCCATTCCAAATGCAATACTTTGCATCTGCTAACCCCAAAATCCCAGTCCATCCAACTCCCTCCCTTTCCCCCTCGGCAACCACAAGTCTGTTCTCCAAATCCATGAGTTTGTTTTTTTCTGCAGATAGGTTCATTTGTGCCATTTATTAGATTCCAGATATAAGTGATATCATATGGTATTTGTGTTTCTCTTTCTGACTTACTTCACTTAGTATGAGAGTCGCTAGTTGCATCCATGTTGCTACAAATGGCAGAAAATACACTGATTTAATCTCGGGCAGGCCTGCTCTCTGGATGGCCTCAGAGCCTGGTATCAGACAGCAGCTCAGTTGTGCCATGGTCAGCTCGCTCCATTTTTTTCCATCCACCAGTCCTTATCTCCCCCTAAGGGACAGCACCGGTGGAAGGCAACTTCCCTGAGGATAGCTGTTCCAAGGGGGCTCAGCAGAGTCCACGCACAGCAATGATTTCTTCTGATCCCAAAGGCAGAGCCGTCACTTAAATAACAGCACTGCAACTGACGTCCACGTCTGCCCGGTGCTTCTCACTGTAATCCTATGACGGGACCCGCTTTGCAGAGAAGGACACCAAGACCTGGAGAGGCTGAGGGCTGAAAATCCAGAGCCCATTTGACAGTCTCACCGCCCCCCTTCCAGACAATGGCGACATTCTCTGAGTGGTGACTGCTGTCGGGGGTGTGGGATTTATCCAGGACCAGCAGAGTGGGGAAGGGGACACATCAAACACCCAGAAGAAAAGTGACTTTCAAGTGCCCCCCCAACCCGGATGCCCTCCAGGGGTTTTCTCAGGGAAAGGCGGCAGCTGTGTTAATAGGGACACAGCCTCTGAATGTGGGTCTGTCAAGAAGTGAACAAAAGAGAGGGAAGAAAGGCCGGCTTAAGGCAGGGGCCTTTCAAGTCCCAGTGAGGCAGGTTCAAGAGCAGAGCGTGGCACGATGGACAGGCGTGCTGCTTCTCTTTAAAGAGCATGGATTTATCCATACCGTGTGACATGAATGAAATGAGAAGTTTTCAGGGCTGCCAACCCCACTGTTAAGGATATGCAGTAGTATATTTCTAATACGGTAAAAGCACAGACAATGGCAGCCAATGCTAACACTGTGTCTGCAGCAGGAGGCCCAGTGACTTCAACACTGGACACTAAAAGACTGGCCAGTGGAGGTGCTGTGACCTAAATGTTTATGTCTCCCCTCAGATTCATATGCTGGAATCCTGATGTGATGGTATTTAGAGGTGGGGCCTTGGGGTGATTAGGTCATGAGGGTGGCACCCTCATGAGTGGGATTAGCGCCCTTACAGAAGAGGCTCCAGAGAGGTCCCTCACCCATTCCCTCGTGTGAGGATACAACATGGTGCCTCCATCACGGAGCTTACACTCCAGTGGCACAGGCAGACCATGCACATAATACACGATATGGTGATAAGACAGTAGAAGATAAAAGGAGATGAGAGATGGGAGAGCCACAATGGGGGTGGGAGGACAGCAGATGCTTTTTAAAATGGGATGGTCAGGAAAGGTCCCTCTGAGAAGGGGGATTTGAAATAAAGCTTGAAAGGGGGGGCAGTGAGCCAAGACATACCTGTTGGAAAAATGCCCCAGGGAGAGGGACAACCAGTGCAAAGGCCCTGCCCCGGGAGTACTCCAGATGGGTGTGGGTAGGTGGGCAGTGGTGAGGAAGATGAGGCTGGGGTTTCCCTTTATGCTCCCTGAGACGTGCTGCCAGGAGGCTGAATCCATTCTCTACAGCGGAGGGAGGGCTTTCGCTGTTTTGACTAATCTATTCATTCAGCCATCCTCTCTAGAGCACAGAGGATGTGCAGGAGATTCGCCCCTCCCCCAACGGCAATACAGAGCTGAGCAGAACCTTATCTCAGAGTTGGCCCTGTCCAGGGGCTGGTGGTGAAATTGTGTGCTAGGTGAAGCTGCAGTTGTAGCTGAGTGTAGGGAACACCCTTCTGCAGGTGTGACCAGGATACCCAAGGCAGGACAGGGAATGCTGGCTCACTGTAAAGCAAGGCCTTCAGAATGGGGGTGAGAGGGACTCAGAAAAGTCTCCATAGCCATGAACCATTTCCTGAAGAAGTCTTCTTTAATGACCACTTTCACCAGCTCCAGCTCAACCAGCTGCATAGATATGTGTCACCTGAGTTTACATTGCTTTGGTTTCTGGGATTTTGAGTGGTCCAGCTTTGGAATGCAGCATTCTCTTAGAAGTATTTTTATTATAAAGTCTGTCTCCTTTATAAGATGAGTGTAGACAGGTGAAGGACAAGTCGAACATGAATTGGTAATCCAAGTCTATGTATCCTTTCTGGTTGGTGCTTCAGTTTACTCTGAAAGCATTCTGGTCTAGATAAAAAAATTATACAGTCCCTCTCCTGGTTATCAGTGATAGTTTCATGATGAGAAAGAGAAAAGATCAGGAATGAATGTGTTAGGAAATCCTTGGCATCCAAGTGGCTTGTTTACTTTTCTGATGTGCAGACGACTGTAAGTACTTTTATAAGGGACTGGGGAAATTGGCTGGAATCAAAGCCCTCAGTTCTCACGGATGTTCTCTGAAGTTAAGCAGAAAGAAGAGTCAAGAGTGAGCTGGTACCTTTTTGTACGCTGGTGGAAGCTGACTAATAAGGAAAAGTTTGCTAAAATCACAGCTAACATATATATCAAATCAAGCTAATATTTAACACGAAGGAAGAGGGGATGGCAGAAGAAGGAGCTGAACATCCGGTGAGGAGGCAATAAGAAAGCAGATGCCCATGAGCTCACTGATGTAACCCTTATATTGATACCTACAGCACCTGCAGAAGCCCAAGCTAGAGATCTCGATTGTCATGGGAACACCATTATCAAGGCTGAAACCTACAGTAGCCTCTTTAGAGCTCTGCGCCCAGTGGTGTTCCAATGTCTGTGAGGTTTAAGGGCTCCAGTGCAGTGATAAAACCTGCTGTATAGGAAAAAGTATCTCAAAGACTGTTGAGCACATCAGTGAAGCTGTTAGACCTGACCTGTACTCAATCATTATTATGATACTTTAATTCCCTCAATAAGAAATTTGTGGAAATTTGGGGGTTCCCATCATGGCTCAGTGGTAACAAACCCAACTAGTATCCATGAGGTCATAGGTTCAATCCCTGGCCTTGCTCAGTGGGTTAAGGATCTGGCACTGCCATGAGGTGTCGGTCACAGACACGGCTCAGATCTGGAGTTGCTGTGGCTGTGGTGTAGGCTAGCAGCTGCAGCTCTGATTCAAACCATAGTCTGGAAACTTCCATATGTCCAGAGTGTGGCCCTAAAATTAAAAAAAAATAATAAAAGAAATTTGTTTTCCTTCTCGTTAAGCACCTTCACCAGCATAAGATCTTCAGTTTTTCCTCTTTGCCCACAAAGCCTGTATTTGCTGTTGGACCCTTTAAAGGGAAGTTTACTGACTTTTATCCTATAGAATTTAAAGCCTTGGAGTTGCTGTGAAATGTGATTGGAAAGGCTAGTGAACAGCGTGCAGTATCTAACCCTTAGTGTTTAGGAAGTATGACCTTGAATTTTGATGACCTCAGCCATTACATCACTCCTGGCCAGTTGGTGAATGAATGCAAGTACTTTATCATGACTCCCCAGTGGTGTCTACTGAAGATGCCTTAGACTAGTATGACTGGGAAGCTTGGAAATTCTCCACTAGTCCAGGTGGTGGCGAGGTGGTAGATAGTCTTTGCATGATGACCAACCTGAAATTAATAACCAAACCTGTGGACAAGGACCCACGCAACTGCCTTCTTCTCAGAGCAATTGAGAGACCCTGTGATGGAGTATTTTCAGGAGTGCAAACTGGCCCAGTCCAAAGAATGGGGCATCATATTCCCCACTGTGCTGTGGCAACTGAAGGTACTTTCATTGCTAGCCTTGTAGCAAGCCTCTGCACTGTACCAGCCAAGGCAGGTACCCCATTTCCTACCAAGCACGTGGCCAAGCACAATGAGGTACTCATGGAGAAGGAAGTGGGCATATGCTCAATTTGCCAACAACAAATTCAGGAAGTTCCTAGCCAGCTAAGCTGTAAGCCAGAGGGCCCCTGAGCCATTCCAGCACAGGTCAGGTAGTGGGACGTTTGCTCCTGTTTCAATCACAGATGCTCAGTGGTCCAGTCACAAACACTTTGGAGGGGACTTTCCTTCCCCTGTCTCTGGGATGTTCTCACTCCTGAGAGCTGCCACATCCAAAGCCGGGCTTCTGACACACACCACTACATGGATGAATCTTAAAGACATTATACTAAGTCAAAGAAGCCAGACAAAAGGACCGTCATTGTACATATAACATATATTGAAAGTAGGCAAATTCATAGAGATAGAAAGAAGAACAGTGATTACTAGGGGCTGGAGGGAGGAGGGTTTGGGCGTTATTTTTTGATGGGCATAGAGTTTCTGTTGGGGGGGTGATGAAAAAATTCTAGAAATAAACAGTGGTGATGGAGGCTCCATAATGTGAATGTATTTGATGACAACGAATTGTTCACTTAAAAGGGATAAAATGGAAATTTTATGTTATGTATATTTTAATGCAAAAAAGAAAAAGTCTTAAAAAAAAGACCCTTGAACCCTGTTGGAAATTCTAGCTTTGTTCATGTGACTGACCCCAAATCACCCCTTTCCTTGCTTTTCTCCCCACCATGGGTCTGTGAGGCCACATACTTATAACGTGTCCTTGGAGGATCAACAAGCAGGAACCCCAGTGGTTTTTATGCACGAATTGAAAGCAAGCATTCAGTATCCTCCAAGAACTGTGAAGGAAGAATTATTTGCAAATTCATGAATTGTGCTTTAGTTTAATCTTCTATTCTCAGGACTAATCAACTGTTTTAGTTGGGTTTAGACTCTTAATTAAAGCTGTCAGCTCTTGAAAGTTCATTTACTGAGCCTGACTCTCCAGTGAGGAACCAAAATGTGGGAGATTCCAACACAGCTATGAGAACCCAACACACTTACCTCTAAACAACTGGGCTTGGATGTAAGAAGCTAAACAGAAAGGCAGTTTTCACCTTTGCTAACTGCTTTTCACTAAAAACAAATCCAACCCTACATGTTAATATTTTTTAACATGCTGTTTTTATTTATTGTCTTAGTTTATTACTTGGAAAGAATATCGTGTTCATGGTGGAAAGAAGACTGACATCTTAAAACATAGAGCTTTAAGTTAATCAACCTCTGTCCTTACTATTGCTTAAGAATATTTGGCAGGGCCAAATGGGCAGTGGTTATTACTAACATTACACCCGGTTTTATGGAGTTCTTTATAGTGCAAAGTGCTTTCCCATATATTTTTTCATTTGGATGATCTAAGCATCTTTGTATCTGTAAATTATCTTGGACAAATTTTTCTCACCTGATCACCTTTTTCTGTCATTCAACCAAGTAGGTACCAGCATTCCCCCATCACAAGGGATGTTAAGCTTATTTTAATAACAATGGAGGCAAAACCTAATTAGGAAAAAAAAAATCCCTGGCCAATTCATGTAATTCATTTTAAGCCAAACATCTGCAGTCTGAGTTTCTTTGAATGATAGTCTGTCCCATTCTACGCGTATCTGAGAGGTGACACTCTCTTGTACAGGTAAAAATAATATGTGGGAACGCGGCATGCAAACTGCAGGGAAGACGAAGCAAAGTCCCACTTAACTATGAAGTTAGATTTGATTCACTGAGCCCCAACTGGGCAAGGCACTGTGCAAGGCTGAAAAGATGAACAACATAGGGTCCCTGGCTTTAATACAGGTTTTACTATTATTTAGCCACGGTCAGGCTAACAGATCAGGAGATGACTGCCACTGAAAATGTAGTTTGTTACACTCCCAGATACCAAGAGGGGTGGCACAGCACAGCACACAGAGCCACATGGAGTAGCACCAGGTCGCCCAGGAGGCAGAGAGGGAAGGAGAACTGCCACCAAGGGCACAATAAACTGTGATTTCCACGGGAAGGAAAGTGAGGCAGGGTAAGCAGGCTTAGGACTGGCTAATAAATTCAGCAGACTGCAGGGCACAGGAGCTGTCCCTGTTTGCCTGGGACAACTGTAGCCTCTGGTTGTATTAAACCAGATGGGGCTTCCCAGCATGGCTCAGTGGAAACAAATCTGACTAGTATCCATGAGGACGCAAGTTCCATCCCCGCCCTTGCTGAGTGGGTTAAGGATCCAGCGTTGCTGAGTGTAGGCCACAATCATGGTTCAGATCTGACATTGCTGTGGCTGTGGCATAGACCAGCAGCTGCAGCTCTGATTTGACCCCAACCTAGGAACCTCCATCTGCCGCAGGTACACCCCTAAAAAGACAATAAATCAATCAATAAATAAATAATAAATAAATGTATATGTAAACAAGATAGATGCATAGATGTCTGGTACCTGGCTTCAGGTGATTAGGGCAGGTGGATAGTGGCCCCAGTAAGGGAGGTGGCAGGGGTGTAGGCTTTAGATTTGTTGGTTTGTGTTTGAAAGTTGCACTCCCAAGCCAGTTGCTTACTATCTAGGAACTGGCTAACCCTGAGAGGACCTGTCCCTCCAAAGTCAGCAAGGCCACAGATGTCAAAGCATCAGACACAGAAAATAAAACATGTGGTTAAGGCACACACCTCCAGTTTCCCTTCTAGTGTGGCAAGCAGCTGAAGAAGCTGAAACTAAAACCATTATCTCTATTCCTTGGCTTCTTCAACTATAAGAGGAGGAGTCTAGACTATGTAAAGGACAAGATTTCTTTAAAATCTCCCACCTGTAGGAGTTCCCATCGTGGCTCAGCAGAAATCAATCTGACTAGTATCCATGGGATGCAAGTTCAATCCCTGGCCTCGCTCAGTGGGTTAAGGATCGGGCATTGCCGTGAGCTGTGGTGTAGGTCGCAGATGCAGCTCGGATCCCACGTTGCTGCGGCTGTGGCGTAGGCTGGCGACTATAGCTCAGATTCGACCCCCTAGCCTGGTAACTTCCATATGCTGCTGTGCAGCCCTAAAAAGACAAAGAAAAAAAACATCTGCCATCCCTAATCCCATGAAATAATTAAATATGAAAAGAAGGAGACAAATGCTGGAACAGAATAAGATACTTTGGGGGGACAAGAAAAAGGTGGCTTCGAACTGAAAATTGGGGTGGTTTGGGGAGAAGCACAGATGTTGGGCTTGGGGTTTAGCATAGAAAGGTGATGGGACAGGTTGCTGGTGAGGGAGAATGGGATGTGGGGGAATTTATCTCAGAGGTACCAGGCGAAAAACAAAAGTTAGAGCCGAGGTTCTCAAATGGAGACAATTTTGCCTCCCTGCCCCAGGGGACATTTGGCAATGGCTGGAGATGTTTTGGGTTGTCACACCTTGGGGTGGTGTGGGGAGGGCCACTCCTGGCATAAAGTGGGTGGAGATCAAGGATGTAGCTAAACATCCTACTGTGCACAGAGAGCCACCCCCACCAACACTGAAATTGCAATAGAGCTGAGGCAGGGAAACCCATAGTTAGAAGAAGGATTGGTATGGAAAATGTGCATGGGTTGTGGTGCCCAAGTCAGCAGGCTTGGAGGCTCCCAGCACCTGGCCTGGAGGCAGGAGAAAAGAGTGACAGTGGGAAGACGTTGCCCAGCATTGGTCTCTCTCCAAGCCCCTGGTTACTTTCAACCAAATAGATGCACAGATGCAGTGCTCTTCTCACCTGGAGCCCCCTCAGGTTTCATGAAAGATGCTGAACAAGAGTTTGCTGAGTTTATATAAGCAGAATTTTAAATTTTTATGAAGTCAAACCTGTCAGCATTTCTCGTAGGATTTCTTCTTACACTTATAAATTTAAGAAGTCCTTTGCAGGAGTTCCCTTAGAATCCAACTAAGAACCGTGAGGTTGCAGGTTCGATCCCTGGCCTTGCTCAGTGGGTTAAGGATCCGGCGTTGCCGTGAGCTGTGGTGTAGGTTGCAGATGCGGCTCGGATCCCGCGTTGCTGTGGCTGTGGTGAAGGCCAGCGGCTACAGCTCCTGTTAGACCCCTAGCCTGGGAACCTCCACATGCCGCGGGTGCAGCTCTAGATAAAGGCAAAAAGACAAAAAAAAAAAAAGAAGTCCTTTGCATACACCTCTCTAACGTCATCAGGAGTTGATAAATATTCTCTTCCATTTTCTTAGCAATTTCTTACAGGTTGCCTTCTTTCAATGTTTAACTGTTTAGTTCAGTCTTTTCCAGAGGTGCCATAAGTATTCTCGGTGATAATTAAAGATGATTTTAGGAATTCCATTGATATTTTTGTGGTAATGGTTTTGTGTTCTTTTCAGATGAGTATGTAATCATATCAAACCCATGTGTTCACAGATGGTGTTGTTTAAGAAGTTTTTAAAAAATGAGTCAATTTAAAAACTTAAGTAGATAGTAGAATGGATAGTAAAATATGGCAAACTGCTGATGGAAACATGAGAATTACTAAAGTCTGAGAAACACTTATTAAATTCACTTGAAATTTATTTTGCTGTCTAGAGTGGGGGAATACTCACCTGATTTTTTTCCAACTCACCCCCAGACTATTAATCAACTGCTTCATACCCTTTATTGACTTTCTCACTGATAATGATTTTTAAATCATACTTCAGTTCTCATGTGCAGCACTTTTGGATGATCTTTTTTGTTCCATTAACCTTTCATTAGTCCTAAGCTGTGACCACACTTTTAATTACTGTACTTGACTAATATCTGGCCCACCAGATCTTCCCTTCCCCTGAGGAGTGCTGATCTTGAAGGCCAGGATTAAGGTCGAGGCAGGAGAAAGATCAGTGACGTGTGGACAGCAGTGTTCTTAGGAAAGCCCTTGGGGTTGGACCTGCGTGGATTATGGTTACAGGCCAGAGCTGGCCAGATGCTCCCAGACCTTTGAATTTGAATTGGAAGTGTGAGAGCTCCACCATCCCAAGGAGAAGTGAAGAGAGATATGTCTTGATTTAAATATGAAGATGTATGACTTGGTCACTATGCTGGACAGCAGAAATTGACACAACCCTGTAAATCAACTATACTCTAACAAAAAATAAAATTTAAAAGAAGAGCCAATAATGTTCTATGTAATTAAAAACTAGAGAGAGCATGGTGAAATTTGATGCCAGATGGGAGAACTGGGATGAGGCACTGAGTGAGTCATAGCACGCTTCCCGTTGCTGGTCATCCTGCTATGAGGCAGAATGTTTTCTGTTGCCAAATAATGTTGAAAAGACATTTCAATATACCAGGAAAAGAATGTGTATGTGTTTACACACACACGCACACACGATGTTCTCGTGCAAGTATGCAAATCCTAAAGAAAGCAGATAGAGGAGTTCTCATTGTGGTGAAGCAGAAATGAACCCAACTAGTATCCATGAGGATGCAGGTTCGATCCCTGACCTCTTTCAGTGGGTCAAGGACCCAACATTGCAGTGGGCTGTGGTGTAGGCCAGCAGCTGGAGCTCCTATTTGACCCCTAGCCTGGGAACTTCCATATGCCAAGGGTGCAGCCCTGAAAAAAAAACGGGGCGGGGGGGAAGGGCAAAAAAAGAAAGCAGATAGAAAAATCCGTACCTAAAACCAATGAGGAGATAGGCATTAACTTCCTCCGAAGAATTCTTATTACATCACAGGATTATTTAAACATATAACTTTGGCAGTAATTTTAATTGTTTCTTGGGAGTGTCCCAACACCTTGACTGAAAAGCTAGGTGAAAATTGAAAAACTGAGAAAACTCTGAAGAACTATCTCCTCAAAACCCATATCCTATAAATCAGTGGGGAAACAATTATTTAATTTAATAAAACAGTCTCACATATATCTTTTAAACACACACACACACACACACACACACACACATACACACACACACACACACACACACACACGGCACAGTGTGGGTTAGGTACTGGGTACCAGAGGCAGATAATTCATCTATTCCCTGGCCCAGTATGATTAGCAAAGCAGGGTGAAACTTCATGGCCCAGGAGCCCCCGTCTAGAATGGAACATGACAGAACTGAATAGATGGTAGGGCTGGAAAGGGCCTTAGAATGCTTTTACTCCAAAAACTTACCCTCCCGAGAAAGAAGCAAAGGATCCCATGACTCACCCATCTCCTCCTTCCCCACAAAGTGACACCACTGAATATTATCTTTCCTGCCACCAAAAAAGCAAGTCATTCTCATATTTGGTTGAGGTACTGATTGAGTCAGTCTTGCTGCCTCTTGTTGAACTTCTGATGGTTCAAGTTTGGAGAGGATGTGATGGATAACATTTTATCACAGGTGAGTGAAACAGGAGAAGACCAGGGGCCGATGCTGAGTCAGGCTAGGGTACCTGCTGAGTCTTGCTAGAGCAGATGCTGAGCCATGGTAATGTCTGCTGGCCTGTAGGATTAACCAGAGGAGATTAACCCCAAAGGGGTTTGTCCCAAAACTCACCTGAAATTCTCAAGTGGAAACCTTGGTGCAAACTGAAACAATGTTCAAGTAGAGGCAGGGGAGGACTGGGAAGTGTACCTCCCTGTAAAATGCTTGGGTTTGTTCTGGGCCAGGATGTTGCCCATTCTGGAGAGGCCAGGGTGAGATCTCATCTGCCCTCTGTGGTCTCTAGGTGGGCTGGGGGACCTCCTGGCGATTGAAGAGGGGTTTGCAAAGAAGAGCTGGGCTTATAAATAATGTATTTCCTTTGTCTTGCAGGAATTCTGGAGGCAGAGGTACAATCAGATCAGCTGTGAACAGCTTACATAGCAAATCTAATAGGTTTGTAAATTAGATTTTGTGTTCATTTGTTTTTGCTGTAAGGCAACCATTAATCTGCTTCTCCTCTTTGCTGGATGTTGCCCTTCTTACTTAGCAAATAGATCTGTTTGGTTCACTTCGGCTTTGCATTTACCTAATCACTTGGGGCTGGGGCTGAAGGGGAAGCTGTTGATAGAAGAGTCCATGAAATGGCCCAAAGTCTAGAGGCTGCAGAGATAGAAAACTCAGATAGGTAAGAGTCACTTTCTTAAAAAGAGCCCACCTACTTGAAGGCATTTGAGCCACCAATGGGCTTATTCATAACTTGCATTTTTGCTGAATAATGGAGATTCTGAAGGGAATCAGGACTTTTACACAATTTCATTGTGGTAGTCGTCTTGTCCAGTAGCTAAAGATAAAAATTATGCATTCAGAAACTTTACTGAGGCCTCTTAAAAATATTTAGGACATCAACTTGGAAATGTTAACCTTGATTATTGAAGGCACACTCCATAAATTCTAAAAAAGTGTTTCTTCAAATGACAGTCCTTGGCCAGAGGACCCCTTGATTCAGGAGAGTGAGCGATGCTTTGCAGACCAACAGACCCAGGCTTGCCACTGGCTATGGTTGGACCATACCTCAGTTTCCATCCTTCAGCAATGACAGCTGCCCCATAGCTCTGACCTACACGCAATCTTTCAAGCCTAAGCTTAAGGAGTAGTGGAAGTGAGAAGAGAATGTCAAGTTGATATAAATGAAGGCCAGTATGCAAAATGAAGTTCTTGTTTTACTTTCTAAATATCCTGTTTTGGTCAGTCTGGGAATGAGTGGTCCAAGGTTATCTGGGGTAGGATCTGTAATTTGCCCTTCCATACTATTTTAGGTCTCTTACATCAAGTAGGTCCGTTCCTGAACTGCCACGGCTGGCTCAGGAAGCTGCCTCATCTATCCTTGACATCATTTCTCCTAAACTCCAATGACCTCTTAGCCACCTTGGAGCTACAAATGAGGTTAATTCTATGCCTGGTGAAATACAGATGCCATGTGTCTCTCTTCTACTGTGTAAAAATGACCCATTTTGGAGAAAGAAGCTCCTATCCCTGGAGCAGCATATCCCATGCCCCGTGGTTACTTGGGGTAGGCAAGGAGGCGGGGATGGCTTCAGTCTTCTTGGAAACCAGGGAAACCTGGGGTCAGTCCCAGCGCGTGTTAGATGGGCTGTGGCCAAGCAAATTCGCCCATTTGAGACTTGGTTTCCTTATTCAATGAGAATAATAACGCAACATCTTTTTCAAGATATGTTTCTCAGCGTGGGACTACCGAATATAAGGCTCTAGCCTAGAGCCTGGTATGATAAAGCTGCTCAACTGATGCTTATTACCATCGCTGTGGATGTATCTATCCATGGCATCAGAGGGTAGCCACTGAGGTGGGCAAAGAAACTTAAGCCCAAAATGAGACTCTGGTATCTTTGGGGTGGACAGGGTGCTGGGGACAGGAGGACACATTCACTAATGAGAAACACTTCAACTCACCCATCAGCCGTGTTTGTGCGATACTGAGCATGTAAAACCAGTGAACTGAGGTGGTCCTTGGGGTTATCTCATCCACCCCCTTGATTTTATGGATAAGAAGGCCGGGCCAGAGATCCAAAATGACTTTCCCAAGTCCCCCTTGCAGATAGCGGCAAAGCCGGAATTACACTCCAGTAAGACCTTGGCTGGGCGTGCAGGATCCCATCCAAGTGGTCACTACGAAGTGGACAGAGATGGAATTTTACCATTATCCAAGCCAGTATCTCTCTTTCCTTTTGTAAACCTCCATAGCTCCTACCCCAGAAAAGCCTGGAAACCCTCTCTGGAGTTTCTGAGTGAGTTTTGTCTACAAACATCCATGATAGATTTCCTCTAGAGGTCCTTTTTTCCTGTGAGAACCTGGGGTCACCCAATATGCCCAGCTTCTGAGAAGCACGGCCCTAACTGAATCTACCATAAGACATAAGGTGCCAGGCCCCAACACCAACGAGCTTCTGAGGGAGACAGCTCTTCGTCACAAATATTAAAGCATTTCTAGCTCATGTACCTGTGGATGCAGGCGAAGCAGTGAGGCTTGAGGTCTTGGGGTATGGCAGCTAACTATGGAATCCTGAGGGTCACTGCTCCTGTCTGTCACCTACAGAGAAGTATGCGGGACCGAAGGGATGAAGCCACAACAAGAACCCCTGGAGCTTCATGAGATGACAGCCAGTGGTAGAAGCGGGAGACACTAGCAGTCCTTCTAAAATTCTAGAACTTCAGCGCTGGATATCTTCCACTTCTATACCTTCTTTCTGTAAAGGGGAAACTGAGTCTCAGAGAGAGAACGCGATTTACCCACAGTCACACAGCTCGTGAAACCTTCCCACTGCACCCTGTGCTTTCCTTTCATGAAAGCAGCAAAAATTGCAAAGGATTAGACCTTCTATTTTCTCTCCTAGACTCCCTTTAATTAAGCCTACGTGGTAGAGGGATGCATCTGCCTTACTCAAAACTCTTGAATTTTCCATCCTCTGCAAAAGTTACATGTATTTGAATCCAAGACAAATGACATCAGCCAGAAATATGGGGGGATGGAGGTGTGCAAGGAGAGTGTGCACCCACAAATGAATTGCCTCTCTACCTACAAAAGCAAGATAGAGCATTGGGTTTAAACCTCTTTAAAAGGATTTCATCTTTTTTAACTTGGCTGTTCCAAGATAAAGGCAGAGGACATGGATGTTTGGTTTGAATTCTTCAAAGCTCTAGAATTTGGCATCATAAATCCACTTATCGTTCTAACTGGGAGAAAATGCTGTCAGCACAGACAAAAGGACCTTGTGATGTGACCCACATGCATCTTTGTGCATCCGGCAGAGGCAGGCTGCCTCCTACGCTGCCTTTAGAGATGTAATTGTAACCTAGTTTCTTAGAAACCCACTAGCATAGATTTCAGGCATCTGAATGCAAACGGGTCTGATAATGCCTGGTGTTCCTGAGTCAGGTGGAAAGATGATGCGCAACCAGAATTATGATTGGTCTTGGCATTCAGAGCCAGCCAGCATCTTCATCCATCCAAGTTCCCCCAGGGGTCAAATTCAAATTCAACAAACACTTGTTTATTGAGCACCTGCTGTGTTAGACCTTTGGGGAATATTGAAATGAGGGAGGGAGCAACACCTGCCCCCACCCTGGCTTACAGTCTAGTAGGCAAGAGAAACAGAGAACTGGTAACTCTGGAACCAGGCTGACATTTGCAAGGACATCTCAGAGTTACAAACGAGGGACGCCGGGATACGGGGAGGAGGGAGAAGCCACAGGCTACATCCCATTGCCCCAATATGAGTTCTTGTTTTTTCTTTATTAAGTTTGCAAGCCAATCTGTGATACTTGGTTGTTAACGCAACTGCTCTTTGGAGGTTCACAAAAGCAGCTTAAAGAAGTATGACTATGCGGACAGTGACTGCCAGGCTTCACTAGCAGGAAACATTAGGGGGTGGGAGTGGGGAGAAAGATAGTTTATCACCCCCTTCCAGTCTCCCAGAATATATGTAGGTCATACCTGAAGGAAAGAGTTTGTGCATTCTAGAAGATAAATAGACTTCCTTCCCTTCTTAGGCAATAACTGCAATTTTGCTCCTCCGAAGAAGTTTACATTCAGGCTCGTACAAAAACAAAACTATTAGACTTGTCATTGGCTTGCTAACAGATCGTGTCTCCCCTCTTCCTCCCTTTTTTTTTTTCTTTTCCTTCCAGAGCTGAAGTTGTAATAAATGGCTCCTTGTCGCCAGCTGTTGTTGACAGAAGTAATGAAAGCATTAAGCACAACATCCAGCCAGCCTCGGCCAAATGGAGGCACAACCAGACGCTCTCTCTGAGGATCAGGTAGTGGTAATTACCTCTAGGACAAGACACAGACTTGGCCTTCTTCGGCGCAAGCCGGCAAATTGCCGCTCTCCATCATCTAAAGAAGTCAGGATAGAAACAAAATGTTTACCTCCTACCGAGGCAGGTTTCATTTGTAAGCAGTCAGTTGGAAATAAAAACCCAAGGCAAGCCCAGCAGCCAGGCATGTGTGTGCGGCAACTTGGGCTGGGGAGGTGGCACCTGGGCTGAGGTTCTGGCTTTGGAAGGAGTGAGGCTCTCAGGTCACACTAGAGGGCTTCTCCCTGAGGAACCCCAAAGCCACAGTCCTTGCCTGGCATCCATCCCCCCTTTTGACCACAGTGCTTCTCCCATTTGTGTTTGGAGGGCTGTCCCCTCTCACGGTCCTATGGCTTGAGTGGCTAGACCCTCCCTGATGATGTGAAAATGAAAAGCCACAACCAGGCATGAGGTGACCCAGGAGCTAATGGTACACCTGACCACAAAGTAAGAGGTCTGTTTAGCCAGAGAACAGCTCTTTTCCTGATCTTTGCAGAAGGGGTGTTCCCAGAGCACTGCAGGCATTGTTGGGTGGTGGGAACGGGGAACTGTAGCGAAGGGATTCCAACATCACCCCTTTGGGTACTTGACTCTGATAGAGCTGTGATGGACCCAGCAAAGAGTGGTCAGTATAACCCAGTCATTCACTTCTAGGCATTGTGCTGAGAGGCCAGGGCACTGATGTGAATCAAATGTGCTTGCAGAAGGCACAAATGTAGCAAAAATAGAGCAGTGTTGTGTGATGGCTGCATTCCGCGGTGTTGCCTTGTATAAACCGGTGGAAATAATGAGATCATACAGAGGAGAGTACTTAATTTTATAAGGAGATTAAGAGAGCTGGCCAGGAAAGGCTTGCCCAGAGCAATGGGTTTTGAAGGATGATTAGGAGTTTGCCAGGCATGCCAAGCCACTGTCTGAAGTCTGGTGTTTATGCGCCGTGTTGCTGGAGCACCAGTCAGGGGGAGAGAATGGGGGTGATGAGGATCAGATGGGAAAGCCTTAGCTATCCAGCTTCCCAGTCCATCACCATGGGGAAGAGGGGGCTGGGGCAGGGCAGTCAGCCTTGACCATAAACACCAAAAGTGTCACCGCACAGAGCAGGGAGCATGAGGAGTAGCATGAAATTGAAGCCCTGGTAGTTGAGAGACATCTGAAGGAGCTGATTCCTGTCACCACCATTCTGCCATCCCTTATTCAGTGCCACTTCTGAGGTCCCTTGGGTGGGCCTGCCCCCTTTGTCTTGTGCCCCAACAGCCAGGGTTACTCACCCCTGTCAGCAGCGCCACATTACACTAGTCCCGGGGCTGGTATCACAAATTTCCACTAACTCGGGGAAATCAAACAAAAGAAATGTGTTCTCTGGATTTCCCATTGTGGCTCAGAGGGTTAAGAACCCAACTAGTATCCACGAGGATGTGAGTTCGATCCCTGGCCTCACTCAGTGGGTTAAGGATCCAGCGTTGCTGTGAGCTGTGGTGTAGGTCGCAGATGTGGCTTGGATCTGGCATTGCTGTGGCTGTGACCTAGGCTGGCAGCTGCAGCTCCAATTCAACCCCTAGCCTGGGAGCTTCCATATGCAGTGGATGTGGCCCTAAAAAAGGGGGAAAAAAAAGAAAAGAAATTTATTATCCTATAGTTCTGGGGGCCAGAATTCTTGGCGCTCCCTCTGAATGTTATAGGGGAGAATCATTCCCTGCCCTGCCAGCTTCCGCTGGCTCCAGGTGTTCCCTGCCATGTGGCCACGTTACTGCAGTCTGGACCTTGTCTTCCCGTGGCTTTCTCCTCTGTGCCTGTGCACCCCTTTTCTTGTGTCTGATAAGGACCCTTGTCCCTGGATTTAGAGCCCATCAGGGTAATCCAGGATGATTTCAAGATCCTTAAATCAGTAATTCAATTACATTTGCAAAGATGCTGTTCCCAGATAAAGAACCTAACAGGTCCCCAGTTTAGGAGGCGGACGTATATTTGGGGTGAGGCCACCATTCATCCCATTTCACCTCCTGTGAGTGAAATCTTCCTGCCACCACAAGCCCACTTCCAGTCTCCACTTGTCCTTTCTCCTGGCACTGAGTAGAGAAAAGGACACCCTGCACCCACCCCCTGCCTTTCAGAGAAGACCATACCGTGGCGTTTGTGGGGAGCCTGCAAACGCACAGCAGCCACGCGGGAACAATGTGCCTTCACCCGGGGGAGGGGGGGAGGATTTCCTTCCATTAGTCTCACTGAAATTATTCATAATAAAAGATTCTGCGAGTGATTTGGAATGATGCTTAATAATTGGTAGTAATTTCTCATAATTAGTTAGACATTAATTCATTCACAGAGGAGTTTATATATGGGCTTTCTGGGGGCTCTCCTTGCTTCTGAAAACTCTAGGATAACTATCTGCAAAGATTTCAGCCATTTCCCAACCCTATTAGTTTGTCAAGTTGCATTCTCTTTGGTAAAGCACAGTGAATGAAAACAGTGCCTCTGTTTTCCATCAAGAGATACAAATTACTCATCAAGGGTGGTTTCCCCTTGCAGGATAGCACGAGATCCGGGTCACTGATAAGGAAGGACCAGTGGGAGAGGAGTGTCGTGTTCCAGCTGCCCCTCTAAACACCAGAGGCTCTCATATCAGGACCCCCACCTTAGTGTCCCCTGTAGACCTTTTGAGAGCATGCTGAGATCCGGGCCATTCTCAGATCAGTATGTTTCAGGTGTCAGGCTGGAGCTTCTGAATTCTTTATAGTTCCCCAAGTGACTAAATGTGCATTCTGCCAGGACACTCCACAGGTTATGACCATCTCAGATCCCACAGGCTCTCAGAGGTCAGCATCACCGTTGTGCAAATGGGGCAACCACGGTTGCTGAAAACTCAGGCTCTGTCCACCATTGATGAATAGCCATGCAGAGACAAGTGTTTTGGGTGAAGGAGAAAACAATAGCTTTACGGCTTTGCCAGGCAAAGGGGGCCACGGCAGGTTAATGCCTTAAAGACTGTGCCCTCCTTGAGAGAGATTAAGAGGTGGTTTTATAGTTTGGGGAGTAGAAAAATAGGGCCGTAGATAAGGATCAGGGTGGAGGCAAACTTGCATTGTCTTTCAGAGCTGATGTTTAGTGGCCCCAGGGCTGGTTCTGAAGGTCCTCCTTCTTCCAGAAATGAAGACTGCTTCGTCAAGTAGTTCTTCCATTTGTTGGGGGTTTTAGTTCTGCATAAGGGCTCAAACATATTTGTAATGTATATTCCTTGGGGAGGAACCAGGATCCTGCCCCAAGGCTGCACTATTGTCTCTTGACTGCTCCAGCCGGGTCTCTGCATCCTCCCCCTTCCCTGATTAGCAGCTGCCCCTTTGGAACTCAGAGAAGGTCAGGGAGGCTGAGGCTTATTGCCTAAAAACAAGAAATGGAGAACGCAGAAAGGCTGTGTGCCCAGGAGCCCCACAGGGCCCTGCTCTGTTATACCACCTTACAAATCCTCCCATTTGCAAAACTTGTGACCGTCCTGTCACGGTGAAAGGCGCGGTGGGAAAACAGCATCATCATGTCTGCTCTGGATGGGGGTGCGACCGCTGCGGGAAGCGCTACCAGGTTTCCTTTTCTCAATGACCTGAATCATTTCTAAAGATCTTTTGGTCAGATTATACAGTCAAGTAGAATCTCCAGCTAGGATCTTGACATTCCTGGGGACGGTCCCGTGTGGTTTGAGTAAAGCTCCACCGGTGACTCTGAGAGGGTCACCAGTTCCTTTTCTGACCACATTCCATCCCATCTATGTGCTTTTGCTGGATGATCCTAGAACTTTCCCCCTAAATCTAAATCACCCTAGAGCCTAGAGAGAGATCTTTTGATCGCCTTTGTTCTGAAACAACACAAAGGAACCCTGCCCTGGGGGATCAAAGATCAATATTTACAAGCCCCAAACTAGACAGCAGTGAGGAGGGGGTGGGAAGCCCGCCACAGAAGGCCCGGGGCTCAGGCGTCAGGCCTCCTTCCCTGTCTCACAAAAGGAGATTGTCAACACACCTTAGTATCTATACCCACTGACCCCCTCTGCCCAGAGAAGTCTTCCAAGGAAGAAAATAGGAATGAGAGACACAGATCGTCCCAAGTTTCCTCTTCCTGATTAGGGACTGCCTGTCAGATGGTGGCCCTGAATCTTGTTCCAAGATGATCACAGTCTGGGTTTGCCCAGGACATGGGGACACAGTTTGTCCCTGGGACATGGGGCTTTCAGCGCTAAGATCATGCTTTCCTAGGCAAACCAGGAGGGCCAGTCCACCTTTCTTTCAGGGTCCTTTGTTTTAGAGGTTTTTTGTTTGTTTGGTTTGGTTTGGGGTTTTTTCAATTGCTTTTTAGGGCCACACCTGTGGCACATGGAGGTTCCCAGGCTAGAAGTCAAATTGGAGCTGCAGCTACCAGCCTATGCCACAGCCACAGCAACGTGGGAACTGAGCCACATCTATGACCTACACCACAGTTCATGGCAACACCCAGATGCTTAAGCCGCTGAATGAGGCCAGCGATTGAACTGCATCATTATGGATATTAGTTGGGTTACTAACCCACTGAGCCACAACGGGAGCTCCTCATGGCCGTTTGTGATGAGCTGACATTGTGTCCTAATGCAGTTGTTTCCCAGGGCAGTTACCCTGTCTCCTGGAAAGAGGTTGTGACCAGAGAGACCAGATTGGCCTCTGGGCCGTTTTGACAATCCCCGCCTGGAACCCTTTCTCAGAGGACATCTGACCTCTAGCCGCACTTGACCTTTAGCCCAACAGGGTGATGGAGGAGAGGGAAAGCCCGCTTGGCAAAGGGCTGCTGGCAGCAGGAGAGTTTTTCCTCATGCGTGTTTGCTTTTTGTAGGAAGCAAATCTTAAAGTTCTTGGATGCTGAAAAGGACATTTCTGTCCTCAAGGGGACCTTGAAACCTGGAGACGTTATTCATTACATCTTCGACCGAGACAGCACGATGAATGTGTCCCAGAACCTCCACGAGCTCCTCCCCAGGACCTCTCCGCTCAAGAACAAGCACTTTGGGACCTGTGCCATCGTGGGCAACTCGGGGGTCTTGCTGAACAGCGGCTGTGGGCAGGAGATCGACACACACAGCTTTGTCATAAGGTAACTGCCGTAGGGGCTCTAGACCCAGAGCAAAAGGCATATTTAAGTTGAGCATTGCCAGTTGTCCCAAGAGTCTGAAATAAGATGGGTTGGGTTAGTCCCCATTCTTCACCTTGATTGTGCATTGAAATCACTCAGGTAGACTTTATCTTATTTTTTCTCTCTCTCTCTTTTTTTTTTCAAGTCCGCATGTATGCCATATGGAATTTCCCAGGCTAGGGGTCAAATCGGAGCTGCTGCTGCCAGCCTACACCAAAGCCACAACAATGCCAGATCCTAGCCTTTTCTGAGACCTACACCACACAGCTCAGGGCAACACCAGATCCTTAACCAACTGAGTGAGGTCAGGGATTGAACACACATCCTCATGGATACCTCTTAGGTTCATTACCGCTGAGCCACAATGGAAATACCTTTTTTATTTATTTTATTTTATTTTATTTTTTGCTCCAGGTAAAACTCCCAATGTCCAGACCACACCCCAGAAAAATTAAATCCATCTGAGGGGTGGGAGTGCATAGCCCTGGGAACCTGAGTGCTTCTGGTGTACAGCCAAGATTGAGGATCGCAGATCTAGAAGAGATGCAGGCAAACTATGGCCCACAGTCTGTTTTTATCAATAAAGTTTTATTGGAACACACCCACGCCCATTCATCCTCATCTCAATGGCAGCTTTCTCACTGCAATGTAGAGTTGAATTACTTGGTCAGAGGTGAAGGGTGGTTGCAGAGAGATCATGTAGACCAGAAGCCTAAAACATTTATTATCTGGCCCTTTACAGAGAAAGCTTGCTGACTCCTGGATAGAACCTAGTACAAAAGTTTGGTTAAAAAAAAAAAAAAAAATCTTGGGCAGATCCAACCGGTTGATCCAAGTTCATATAACTCTTTTAATTGTTCTGCAAGTTGCACTCAACTAGTACCTTTATTATCCTGTAGTCAAAATCTGGGAAGTGAGGGGGCAACAGAGAAACTTGGATTTGTACTTGACCGTCATTGTGATCAGTGCCAGATTCTGGTCATCTGGGACACTTGGGGACATGGTTACCCACCCCCCTGACACTGGACCCTAAATTCAGACAGACTTGGAAACAAGGCCTTGCTGTCCCCTGGTCAAAAGTAGGGCACCCAGCACCTCGAGTTTCATGCCCAACAGCTCCCCAGCCGGGGCAGAACCGCCTCTGGGGTTTCTCTTGGGGCTGTCTCCGTGCCGAAAGCCTTGTCCTGGGCTTTGGGAAGTGGCCTTATCACAGAGCGCCCTGGATCTCAGGATGTGGGAATAGACGCTGTGCTGATTCCCACGTCCGATGTGATGGAAGAGCCGCCGCAGCTTGGCAGCCACCCTTGATCTCATTTGTTGTCCTTTGCCAGGTCTGTGCCTGGCCTTACCAGTGGCTTAGTTCCGTTTCTCAAAGCCCTCCAGTCTAAAGATCTGGGGAGGGCGGAGAAGAGGGTGGCAGGTTTGTCTGATTGGAAGCCAGAGGAGGGGTGAGGGTGGCTGGGAGGGAGTTAAAGGTGTAGTCAGGGGGCAAAACCGCCCCCGGCAGGGACTGATCACTTCCTGGAGAGACAAACAGCATTGAGGGCAGCTTCCTGACCTGGTCCTCACGGCGCACTTTCTCAGCTCCACGCAGCCCTGCCCCAGGATTTCTAAAGGCCACGGCAGTTTCTAGCCAGCGGTTTCTCTTTTTAGACACTTGCATGGCAAGATGAGCATTGTGGTGTCCCGAGTCCAGCCTTGGCTCTGCTGCCCATTTGTCACATGACTTGGAGTGTGTCACTCCCCTTTCCGAGCCTTGCTTTCATGGGTGGTTGGTCTGGTCTCTGATGTCCTTCTTTTAGGCTCTAGTCCAGCATCTCCAAACTTTTTTGTTTTTCTTTTTTGACCGCCCCACTGCATGTGGAGTTCCTGGGCCAGTGATCAGATCCGAGCCATAGTTGCCACCTAAGCTGCGGCTACAGCTGCAGCAACTGGGGATCCTTAACCCACCATGCCAGGCCAGGGAACGAACCTGCATTCCAGTGCTCCCAAGATACTGCTGATCCTGTTGCACCACAGCGGGAACTCCCAGAACCTCCAAACTTTAATGAGCATACGAATTACTCGAGTTTATTAAGATGCAGAATCATCAGATCTGGGGTGGGCCCTGAGACTCTGCATTTCTAATGCCCTTGCTGCTGATGAGTGAACTGCGCTTTGAGAGGCACTGCCACAGCATGCTTTGCCTCTTCCAGGAGTCAAATCCACAGCGGTCCATACATACTTAGAAAAGAGGGACCTGAGATGACACGGAGAGAGCCATTCTGAACAACATGCAGGTGACTTTAGTTTTACCCTGTGACTCTCACAGATCTGCATGTCTGGGGGGCAGACTTGTGTGGTCTTTTAGGACAAAAATATCATATGACCCCCCCCCCTCCGTGTAGAGAGGCCCATTTGATGCCAGGTGGCAGCACTGGCTCATCTGCCCCCAGGACCACTCCTCTGGCTTCCTTCCACCTGAAGTGGTGAGATCCTAGAGGCCAAAGTCCTGCCCAAGCGGTAGGTAGAGTATGGTGTGCGGGTACCACATGGGCCCAGGGCAGGGTGAGTGCTCATTTCCTCCCCTGCCTGTCCTTGGGGTGTATGGAGATCACCCCACAACTCCATACCACCTCTGCTGCCTCTCTGGGTGGTCCATGACCCTGTGCTCATGCCAGCTGTGAGCATCCCCTGAGCACAGGGGGTGTCCATCTCTGGACTCCAGTCCAAGCCCGCTCCCAGCACAGAAAAGGGGTCCGTGTGGCTCTGCCGGGGTAAAGGCCACTGTGAAGTCCTAATGAGATGGTCTCCCTCTCTGTCCACCCAAGTCTTCAAGCAGTTGGCCTCGCTCTGAGTTTATGGGAGGCATGCAGGCCCTCGCCCCCATCTCAGAACACTGCGTGTGAGTTGCAGGAGGACACAGTGCAGACAGAATGCAATGAGCCTATAAAACGTGGGGCTTCCTGGGGGAACCCCGGGAGGTGGCTTCAGGGAGAGGTGGCGTGAAAGCCGATTGACCTTGGCAAAGGGAAGTGGTGAGGAGGAAGAAGGAAGCAGGGTGAGGAAAGGCATGGAAGCCAGAAGGCTGATGTGTGTATCGGGGAGGCTGGTGCTAGACTGAGCATGAGTTACACAAGGTGCCAGCGGGGACTGAGGCTGGACAGGAGGGCTGGTCCCCTCAGGGACCCCGTGAGTCTGCAGCAACACCAGGTTGAGGAAGGAGATTGCCACATGCAGGGTCATAGGTGTGCAGAGTAAATTCCCAGATGTATGGGGGTCAAAAGTTCATTGTTTGTTCACAGTTAAACACACACACGTACACACTTCAATAGGGAGAAACCTGTGAACAAATGCTCTTTCACAGATAAATCATCATCATTATTATCATCATCATTTAACATTTATTAGGTACTTAGTGTGTGCCAGGCAATCCTACACACTTCGTGTTCATTAATTAACTTATTTAGTTTTCACAACAGTCCTTTCAGGAATATTTTATTCCTTCTCGGCTTGAGGAAGCTGAGGTACAGAGAGTCAAAGGTCAGGGTCAAGCTGTGGACAAGGGTCAGGCTGAGGGTCCAGATATCTGGCTCTGAGACCCCACAAGCAGCCTCTCCCACTTGCAGATTCCTCCTGTCTGTGAACCCACGGATGTGCCTGTTACTGGAAGGGACAGCTTCCTTTCCAGCCCAGAGCCACACTCACCCACATGATGCAGCCCACCTACAACCCGCCCAGAATTCACTCTGGAGGCCTAGCCTACTGTTGGAAAAGAGTGAGCTTAGATCAGACTTACCGCCTCCTGATCCCACACTCTCATGAAGAAATTCACCCCCAGTGAGAGAGGGGGTGTCTAGAGCATCCATTCAAGGCAGAGCGCTCCTCCTCCCTCCTCCTTGCTCAAGAAGTGGCCCTGGGTGTTCCCACTGTGGCTCAAAGGAAATGAACCTGACTAGTATCCATAAGGACACAGGTTCGATCCCTGGCCTCGTTCAGTGGGTCAGGGATCTGGTATTGCCGTGAGCTGTGGTGTAGGTGGCAGATGCAGCTCGGATCTGGCATAGCTATGGCTGTGGTGTAGGCCAACAGCTACAGCTCAAATTTGACCGCTAGCCTGGGAACATCCATATGCCACAGGTGCGACCCTAAAAAAGCAAAAATAAATGAATAAAAGAGGTATCCCTGAATATGGTCCTGGGGAAGCCTGGCCTTCACAGCACCCCTGCCGGGAACACCTGCCGTGCGCTGGGCCCCATGTTAAATGAGGGCAGGGCCCACCCTCCAGGAGCTCACAGCCCCCTCCTGTGGATGACACTCCGATTGACCAGACTGTCATCACGCATGGACGTCCTGTTTCCTGTTTCCCGACCGCCCTGAAGTCGGCTGGAGGAAGCTCCACATCTGCTTCCGTCTTTGCCTCTCTCACAGCGCCACTGGCTCGAGGTGGACTCCATAGATCTGAACAGCATCGGGTCCACCTCAATCTGCTTTCAGGACCTGGAGGCTGGTCCCTGCCCAGAGCCCCAGGAAGGCCTTGGAAGTCTGGCTTAGACAACAGGAGAAATGCAGACCTGGGTGGCCCCCCAGGAATGACATCAGTGATGCTTTGTGCCTCTGGGTGGTGGGGGCCCCTGCAGCCATCCCAAGGCAGTTCAACCTCCTCTTAATGTTTAAGCACAGTCAGAGACAGCAAAGCCATGGTAGGAATGGGGAGAGGGAATTTTCAAGGGGCCCAGACTGACAGAGCAAACAGGCTTTCAAATCAGACACCCAGGTTCCCTCACTAACTCTGGCGAGTGGGCAAGTGTCCCCGCACACTCTGGCAAGGTTTCCTCGCCTGTAAAATGAGGGCGATTAAAACTGGCTCCGAATAAGGTGAGCTGACCTAGGTCAATGGACCAGCCAAAGGACTGGCACACACGGGGGCTCGATGGTACTAGTTTTCGCTCCGATTATCCTGCTCTTTCTCTCCAATTGTTGAAAGAAGAAAGGTCTTGCTTGAAAAGAGGGGTGAGTGGTGATTTTCCAGATTTCACTCTTTGGTGATGCCATGAAGTTCTGGTCTAAATGTCTCCAGCCTTTGTTCTGTGAATACTTACCCTAATTTCTCAGACTTATTTCCATTGGTTGAAGGGCTTTTCCACCATCAAATCCTCCTTGCCAGGCAGCAGCAGCCAGTCCTCCCTAGATGTGGTCCCAGTGCCACGGGCTTTCAGCATGGGCAGGAATCCCAGGGGTACACACCCAGGCTGGACCCATGAAGGTGGAAGGTTCCCCACAAGGGAGACATCTAGGGAGATAGTTGAGGCTGCCCACCCAGCAAGAACTGGCCCCTCCATACCCAATTCCATCCATCCCAGTACCTACTACAGCTTCATCTTATTTCTGTTGCCTAAAATGCAAATTTGCCTGTGTTACTCTTCCTCTGTGGCCCTCAGGACCAAGTTCCTGACATGCAGACCCTTTGATATCTCATCCTGCTTGCCTCTTCAGCCCCACCTCCTCCACACGATACACCCCAGTGAGACCAAATCACCCGCCTCCCCCTAAATACCCATGCTGATTCACGTCTCTCTTATGTCCTCGCGATACATTTCTTAGGTCTAAAATATTTCCTAAGCTGCTTGGTTATAGGACTTAACTGAAGAACTTGTGAAAATACATATCAATTCCTCAGCTCACCTGCGGAATCTGGATATTGAGGTGAGGGACCTGGGGATTCTGTGTTTTTAACTATGGCCTGCTCTGGCAAGCTGGAGAAACACTGCCTTATCCACAAATGGGCTCTACTCAGCCACTCTTCCAGACTGCCTGCGGCGGTCACCCCCTCCGGAAGACCACCTGTTGCTCCTCCTTCCTGTGTTAATGATGATGACAGTGAACATGTGTTGAGCTCTCACTGTGGTCCAGCAGTGTTCTAAATACTGGGTATCTAGGGACTGTTTTAATCCCTGGGAGGGGGTGTGGTTGTCATCTCCATTGCAGCTAAAGAAACTTGTGGATGTTCCTGAGTCATAAGGAAGCTCTCAGAAAGCACAGAGAGGTTGAGCAGGTTACCTAGAATCACACAGGCAGAAAGTACCAGAGCTGAATTCTGAGCCCAGGAGGGTGCCTTCAGAGCCCTCGCTCAGTCACCTAATGTGACCAGGTCACACTTGCCTATAGCATAGTCATCTTGTGAGCTGAGGGCTGGCTTACTTACTTCCCTTCTCATCTACTAGATCCTGAACTCCAGAAGGCAGGCATTTTACAACCCCAGGGTCCAGCAAGTTTTTATATATGTGCTAAGAACCTAGTAAATATATAGCAGGAGAAGGACCAGGGATAATAGGTGGGGCCGACAAGTGCAGGCAGATGCCCTGGGTCTTTGTTTGGGGATGAGGAGAAAGTGAGGGGAGATAAAGGATAGATAAAGTTAAGTACAAGCCGTGGTGTCTCAGCCTTCCTCGAAGGACCATGCTGCCTTTTTCTCTGGCAGGTGCAACCTGGCCCCGGTGCAGGAGTACGCCCAGGATGTGGGGATCAAGACAGACCTAGTGACCATGAACCCCTCCGTCATCCAGCGAGCCTTTGAGGACTTGGTCAACGCCACGTGGCGGGAGAAGCTGCTGCAACGGCTGCACAGCCTCAACGGCAGCATCCTGTGGATCCCCGCCTTCATGGCCAGAGGCGGCAAGGAGCGGGTTGAGTGGGTCAATGAGCTGATCCTGAAGCACCATGTCAACGTGCGTACTGCATACCCCTCTCTGCGCCTCCTGCACGCCGTCCGCGGGTGAGCGGCTTGGGGTTCGGGAGGTGCTTGGTGGGCAGTATGTCTTTCCCGGATGCATTTCCTGCCCAACTGTACTATTTACACGTTGTATGACCTCTGCAAGTCACCTGGTCTTTCTGAGCCTCCCTTCCTGGGAGGTGATGAGGGTTGACCAACGGGTTGCATCTGGCATGCCAGTTTTGACCAGTTGGTCAAAGAGAGAGCTGCCCAGAGAGCTGCATGGAGAATGATCCTCCAACTGCTGCTGTGTGGAGAAGAAACTATAAGGGGGAAGGAATAGAAGCGGGAATATTTGTCGGGAAACTGTTGCAATAGCCCATGCTGGGAGTTGTTGTGGTTTAGACTGGGAAGGTGGTAGTGAATATGCAACAGTTTGGGCGGATCTGTTATAAAATTTAGAGTAGAGGCAGCATGATTTGCTGACAGATTCTATTTAAAGATCTCAAAGGGTGAAAGAGGGAATCTAGGATGACTGTCAGAATTAGAGTTGGAGAAGATGAGTGAACAGTGGTGCCATTTTCTGTGATGAGAGCCTCTGGGCGAGCCCGTGAGTGTTTGGGCATGTCGAGGAAGAGAGCTCTTTCTTAGGCATATTAAGTGTGAGGTGCCTGTTGCAAATACACCCCGCCACACTCTTGACTCCCAGCTTGGGGTCAGGTCCTGCATCCAATGGTCCCATCCAGCCACGTGGTCATTCACAGTCCTGCTCTGGTGACATAAGAGGGCCCATCGTCCAGACTCCCACTGACCCCAGGACATTGGAATGCTCCTCACTGGGGCCCTGATCTAACTCAGTGTGACTCTGGGAAACCTGTGAACTCAGGAAGGATTTTGCTGTCCTCATAAAGGTGACCGTCCCCCCAACACACAACAAGGCACCCAAGCCTATGGCTAGCACTGATCCCATCAGGGTGGGTGTTAATACTGAAACCCATTGCCCCAAGAAAATCCTAGAGAGACATTCAATGGGAAGCAGTCACATTCATGGTTGATGGAGCAGAGTGATTCCTGTACGAACTAAGGCTCACTGGGGCCGCATCCCTTATCCTGGAGGTTAAACCATCAGACTTTCCTTCAACACCCACTTCACCCCCTCACAGAGCAGGTCTACCACAGCAACCCTCACCCCCACCCCATGTCATGGATTTAGGCTCCATGTCATTAACGTTGTTTCTTCCTGGAAACGGGAAACTCTTTACGTGGTTTGATGGTCAGAGGACAAAAGGGAAGGAGATGAACTTCCTTTTGGTAAAGAGAGAAAAAGGTCCTTTGACTGAGGAGTGGGCAACCACCTGGAAGAAACTACGCAGCCAGAGTTATTTACAGCTATAATTGACTCACTTTCACCTGTCAAAATAGCATTAAGTGTCAGTAATAAGCCCTTTAAACAAACAGGCTGTTAATCCTGGGATTGCAACATCTTCCTTTGCAAGAACTCCCTGGAGGAAATACTGCAGGAGAGATGGATAGAGAAGGGCTTCTCTTTTTAGAAAGAGGAAGAGGTGGGGAGATGAGGGCCTCGGGGGCCTTGGGATGTATTTCTGCCAATGGCCCTCTCCCTCTGTGGAGACACCGGGCCTTGTAGGGTATGGATCCAGTAGGGCATCACTGAAAAGGTGGGCAGTGTCTGTAGTGAGAGGAAGGGCTTGGCTCTGTCTTGGTGGGAACCTACCTGCAGGAGGAAGAATGAGGTGGTGAGGGATGTGGAACAAAGGCACCCTAGAAAAGACCAATGGGTCATGGAGAAGAAAGCTAGCCAAGAGGCAGTCTGGCCCAGTCTCAAAAATATGGCCTTTGGAGGTAGGGACACCTGAGTTCATATCCCAGCTCCATCACTCCCTTGGCAACCTTGACCACGTGGCCTGTGTCCCAAGCCCTTCTTTATATATACAGTGGAGAACTCTACCCACAACAGAATGTGTGTCCTATGCCAACTTAGGGGAGACAGGCAATCAGTTACAGCTACTACAATCATAGCAGCTGCCATCAACCACCAACTAAAGAATTAGACTTGTCCTGTAGACCTAGGAGGTAAAAGTATGTACCAGAGGGTGGAACCACAGAGAGGAAAGTACATTTGTTAAATCCTCCACTTAATAAAGTATTCACGTAAGTCAATTTACCTGTCAGGAGTTCTTCACCTTGAAGTTCCAATATAGGCTATAGTTTGCAGAATAATCTTGTTTCCATATTAAAAATCTGTTGTCCCATAAACCTTCTGTTTATGGGGTGGGATGGAATAAACACTTTTTTATTGTGGTAAATTTTATGGTGTAAATATGCCCCATAAAACTGACCATTTTAACCATTTTTTTTTATTGGAGTGGAGTTGCTTTACAATGTTGTATCAGTTTCAGGTGTACAGCAAGGTGATTCAGCTATATATGTACATATATTCATTATTTTTCAGATTATTTTTCCATATAGGCCGTTTTAACCATTTTAAACTGTACAATCTGGTAGTGTTAAGTGTATTCACATTGTTGTGAAACAGAACTTTTTCATCTTGCAAATCTAAAACTCTATACTCATTAAACACAGCAAGTCCTCTTCTTTCCCGTATATCCAGCCCCTGGTGACCACTATTCTACTTCTCTCTCCATGAACTTGGCTACTTTAGATGCTTCATATAAGTATAGTATTTACCTCTTTGTGACTGGCTTATTTCACTCAATGTAATGTTCTCAAGGTCATCCACGTTGTAGTATGTGTCACAATTTCCTTCCTTTTGAAGGCTGTATAATATTCCATTGTGTGCATATGCCATGTTTAATTTGTCCATTCATCCATCAATGGGCATTTGGATTACTTTCACCTCTTGACTACTGTGAATAGTGCTTCTATGAACATGGGTATGCAGATAATCTCTTTGAGATGCTGCTTTCAATTTTTTCGGATATACACTGAGAAGTGGAATTGTTGGATCATATAGTAGCTCTATTCTTAATTTTTTAAGGAACCCACATACTGTTTTCCTTAGTGGCAGCACCATTTTACAGTCCATCAACTGTGTAGGAGGGTTTCAGTTTCTCCACATTCACACCAACACTTGTTATTCAATTTCCCCACATTCTTGCCAACACTTGTTATTTTGGTTTGATAGTAGCCCATTTTAACCATTTTAAGTGCACAATTCATTAGAAGAAATTCACTCTTAGAGGTAAACAGGGGAATATAATTATGACTTTGGGTTTCACATTGGTTTCTGAAGTATGACAACAAAAGCACAGGCAACAACAACAAAATAGATAAAATGGACTTCATTATGCATGTTTTAAAACTCAAGAGAATTTTAAAAAAACAGACATAGAATAGGAGAAAATATTTGCAAATCATATATCTGATAAGGGATTAATATCCAGAATATATAGAGAACTCCTACAATTCAACAACAACAATAAAATCAGCCCAATTCAACAATGTGCAAAGGACTTAGAATAGACATTTCTCCAAAAAAGATAGACAGGTGGCCAATAAGCACACAAAAAGATGTTTAACATGAATAGTTACTAAGGAAATATAGGCGAAAGCCACGAGTTACCACTTCACATCCAATAGAATGGCTGTTACCAAAAAGGAGAAAATAGCAAGTGTAGGAAATTGGAATGGTTGTGCTTGATGATGGAAATGTCAAGTGAGAATCAACTTTGAGCACCCTCGTGTCTTTGTTTTGCAAATGAGGAACTTGATGCCCAGACAAGCTGCGTGATTTACATGCAGTCACCCAGCCAATAAGAGTCACAACCATGAACTGAACCACATCATCTCACTCTAATGCAATGCACCAAATGAAGTACACACTCACAGCCACCCAGTTCTGGACTGGGGGGCCCTAGGAGCTCAGTGGGCTCGGAGCTGCCATACTGTAGAAGTGGTGTTAGGAGACCACAGCAGCATCAAGACTCTGTGCTGGAATTTCCCTTGGTGGTGCAGTGGAAACAAATCTGACTAGCACTCATTAGGATTCAGGTTCAATCCCTGGCCTCACTCAATATGTCGGGGGTCCAACGTTGCCATGAGCTGTGGTGTAGTTCACAGAAGTGGCTAGGACACAGCGTTGCCGTGGCTGTGGCTGTGGCTGTGGCTTAGGTCGGCAGCTATAGCTCCAATTCGACCCGTAGCCTGGGAACCTCCATGTGCTGCAGGTGTGACCTTAAAAAAAACCAAAAACAAACAAACAAACAAAAAAAGACTCTATGTGTACAGCATTGTTATCTTGAGCACAGGGCACCTTCCACACCAGACAGAACAAGCAGGAAGGTCAGCACACATCGGAACAACCTTAGAAAGTAGACACTATTCTCATCCCCATTTTACTCATAAGGAAGCAGGCTCAGAAATATTAAGGGAATTACCCAGGATCATGTAGATGAGGGGGAGGGGGATTAGAATCCACATGAACAAGTTTCAAAGGTTTCTGTTCTTCCTACTGCAACCCCTTCTCCCCATATCCTAGACAGATAGACTGACCACTGTCTGTTGACCACTGATGCCCAAAAGTCACTAATTACTTAGATCAATGTTGACTTCATGGAAATCTCTAAGAACATGCCACCAACCTCCTGTCCTGCCAAATATCCACTTTATGTATATCAGTGACTTCAGTGAAGCCATCATTTGTCCATTTAACAAATTCACATGGGATGTAACTTTGGGGGAATTCCCAGTATTTGCGCCTCAGAGTTGAATCCAAATTTCTCTTCGTCAGGTTGAAACAATGAAAAAGAGGTTTAATACAGACAAATGCCAGATGCTATACTTGGGTTCTAAACAATTGTACAGGTAAATAAGAATGAACTGTACCAACCATCAGCAGATGTGTGATTGCTCAAAGGGATAATGTGATTTTCAGTCACAGCCACGGACTGATAACATCTTTGAGAGTCAGGGAGGTCAGTAATGGCTTTGGTCAAATCCCGCTTGGAGAACCACATTCAGTTTTGGGTACCAGGCTGGAGAGGGACCACAGTGGCAAAGAAATTCAAATTTGAAAGGATTTGCAAGAGAATTCTCCAAGGAGCTTGAGGGAAATGTTTCTTCATTCAGCAAAACTTACAAGTACCTGGAGGGCTCTAGGCCTTATGCCTAAGGGATCACAGATTTGGACCGTGAGGCTCCAGGTGTAGAACCAGCACTGGGAGAGGATCTACAGTGACTTGGGTTTTATCTGGACACTGGGAAGAACATCCCACACTCATAAAAATCATCTGAAATGAGCATGGTTGCCTCTTAGGAATGAATGAATTCTGTATCCTTGGAAAAGTTCAGGCAGCAGCGGATGCCCCTTCCTGGGCAATGGAGAGGAAAATTCTTCTTATACAGACAGCTGATGTGTTTGTTTGCTAGTGCTTCTGTGACCAAGTACCACAGGCTGATAGTTCCCTACAGTTCCGGAGGCTAGAAGTCCTTCTGGGGGTCTCTGAGAGAACCTCTTCTAGGCCCCTCTTTGGCTTGTGGTTGGCCGTCTTCATACTTCCCCCTGTGTGCCTGCCTGTCTCCAGATTTCCTGTTTTTAAGGACATCAGTTATACTGGATTAGGACCCACTATAATACCCCACTTTAACCTGATTACCTCTGTAAAGACCCTCCTCTCCACATAAGGTCATACTCTGAAGTACTGGGAATTGTGACTTCAACAGAATGACCTTTGAGGGGATATAATTCAACCTGTATCAGTTGGGCTAGGGAGTGCCTGTCGTGGTGCAGTGGAAACGAACCTGACTAGTATCCGTGAGGATGTGGGTTCGATTCTTGGCCTCGTGCAGTAGGTTAAGGATCTGGCGTTGCCATGAGCTGTGGTGGAGGTCGCAGACGCGGCTCAGATCCTGTGTTGCTGTGGCTCTGATTCCGCCTCTAGCCTGGGAACCTCCATATGCTGCACCTGTGGCCCTAAAAAAAGAAAAAAAAATGAGCTAATGGCCAACTTTCCCACACAGAAAGCCTTTGATTTCCACACCTATGTGGGGAGATGCCCCACCCACCATGTGCTCTCAAGATTCCTGCCCACGTGAGGCAGCTACCAGACCTGGACATCGTAGGGGAGGGGGCAGCGTGGGGCAGAGACCCTTAGCAGAAGGCCTTCCCTTAGACACTCACCACCCCTGCCCCAATCTGGGAGGGGCAGGAAAGCAGCCCCCGGCTGGCCCGTTTAGCTGCCCAGCCCACAGGCCTGGTATAGAGGAGGCCAGTGAGCTGGTGCTGGGTTAAGTATCGGGGGTGCTGAGGGTAGGCCCTCGGAAGGCACTGATCCAGCGGGTGCCCCTGCCAGGGCTGGAACAGCAGGTCAGCAAAGTAGGCCTTGCTGCCTGTCGGCCGGGTCAGCAGAACCCGAGGCCAGAGGGCAGGTCCAGGGTGTGAGAGGGAGTCTGGTGCTATGTGTCAGGGGAGACACCAGTGCAGGCTGGAGGTGCCACCTCCAGACACGCCCTTCACAGAGCGTGTCGCCAGCACCAGTCACAGGAGCTGAGCCCCAGTCTCCCCCCATGGGCACAGAGTGTGGAAATGCATTCCACGGTGGGGTTACTTAAAGAAAAAGAGGGCAGTCTGGGGTGTTAAGGTACAGATGCCATTTGGTCATTTTTAGTGGACTGTCTCTCCATTTTTTTTTAATAACAATGCACATAGTTAAAAATCCAGATAGTGTAAAAGGATTTCAAGCTGGAGTTCCCATCATGGTGCAACGGAAATGAATCCGAATAGGAACCGTGAGGTTGCAGGTTCAATCCCTGGCCTCGCTCAGTGGGTTAAGGATCCAGCATTGCTGTGAGCTGTGTGTCGGTCACAGACACGGCTCCGCTCCTGCATTGCTGTGGCTGTGGCCTAGGCCAGCAGCTGTAGCTCCAATTCGACCCCTAGCCTGGGAAGCTCCGTATGCCACGGGTGCGGCCCTAAAAACAAAGAAAAAAAAAGGAATTTCAAGCGAGATGCAATCCCTCCTCCACAGAGGCAGCCTGTTAAATTGGTTTTCTGTGTGTATCCTTCCAGAAATATCCACTTTCACACCTAAGGGAGCATGTTTGAAGTACTGCACCTCACTGAATTCTGGAAATTATTCCGTATCGACACGTACCACTTCATTCTCCTTCACAGCTGCCTAACATTCTGGAATGTCTGGACCATGATTTATGTAAGCAGAAGCCACCACAGTGGGCATCACAGGCTTTTCCAATCTTCTGCCAGTGTAATCAGTGTTATGGTGATTGTCCTGTACTGGCCTCTGTGCACATACATACATCCGTATGCTTGCCTTTTAGAGGTGCCATTGTAAAAAGTGACACAGATATATGCTATATATGTTGTTAGTTGTCATAGAGATTGCCAAATTGCCCAGTGTAGAGGTAGTTATTTACACTCCCACCTATGATTATTGGAAATGCCTGTTTTCCCATGACCTCGCCAACATGGTATATTATCAATATCTGTTATCTTTGCCAGTCTGGTGAAAAATGGCATCTGGTTGTTCTGTGAAATTGGATTTCTTTAATTATGAATGAGGTGTGTTTTTGCTTTTTTTTTCCTGTTTGGAAGTTTAGATTCCAGAATCCAGCCAGAAGGCTTAAACCCCCAAGAAATGGTCTTGCCAGGTCCCCACAGGGCCTCTCAGGACAGAGGCGATGCCTGTGCTCGAGCAGGAATCTCTTGGCTTCCTGAGGGGCCCACCTGTAGCAGGAGGACCCCCTCAAGTAACCAGCATCGTGGTTTTTCCTCCTTTCTTTTGGTAATATATTGCCTAGGATGTTGTTAGGCTGCCTTTCCTGTGGGGACCTGGGGGCTGTCTAGAAAGCTTTAGAGAAAGTCCAGGCTCTTTCATCTCTCGTGCCCATGCCCCTGAAGGGAGCCTCTATTTGCTCATCTTCACTCATCGGTTTGTTAAAGATTTGTGAAGCTATGCTTGGATCTGGGGTTGTGTGGATACAGGAAATCAATCCACTTGCTCATCGATGTTTAAATTGTAGGGGAAGAAGGGAGTTCCCTTTATGGCTCAGTGGTAACAAACCCGACTGCAAACCTGAGGATGCAGGTTCGATTCCTGGCCGCCTGCTCTGTGGGTTAAGGAGCCGGCATTGCGTGAGCTATGGTGTAGGTCACAAATGAGGCTCGGAACCCAAGTTGCTGTGGCTGTGGCGAAGGCTGGCAGCTGTAGCTCCAATTTGACCCCTAGCCTGGGAACCTCCATATGCCAGAGGTACAGCCCTAAAAAGCAAAAAAAAAAAAAAAAGGTAGGGGAAGAGAAAGAGTAAACAAGTCATTACAGCATAGTGTGATAAGTGCTATGATAGGACAGGGACACCATATGAGACACAAAACCATGTGGGCAAGTCCAGGAAGGCTTTCTGCAGGGAGTGACATTGAAGCTGAAAGTATAAGGAGTTGCCAGCCAGGAGAAGAAGGAGGTGGCGGTGTCCTGGAAGAAAGCACAAGTTCTTCATGGCAGTGTGGCTGTGCACTTCGGGGGTGGGAGGCATGTCAGGCCCAAATCTGAAGGGCTTCCCAAGTCGGGCTAAGGCTGCTGGATATTATCCCGTGGACCCCAGGAGTCACCAGGGATTTTTTGGTGGCCTGGTCATACCTGAGGCTGGCCTGGCTTACGTGAGTGAGAACACTGGCTTGGGACCAGGAATCAGCCTCAGGCATTCCCAGGGCTTGACCAGCTCTGTACCCTCACCCCAGATACTGAAGCAAACCAACCCCTCAGATCTCCACCACCACAAAGCTGGGAAGAGCTGCATCCTGGGATGTCCCCAAGACACCAGAGCTCTAAAGTGATGTCAAGAAAAGATCGACAGTGGGCTGTAGGGTCCCTGGATCAGGGCCCGGACCGGTGATGTAGATGAGAGCCTAGGCATCTGAGAGTCCTGCTCTTGGCCTCGCTGCTGACCCTATACAGGGCTTTACCAAAGCGTCCCTCCTACATCACCTGCGAGGCATTCCCATTCCTTAAGGACGATATGAGCTGTATCCACAAAGTGCTATTAGCTTCGTAGAGGCGGCCCTTTTGGTCCCTTTTTCCAACAGTGACAGCCACCACATATCAGGCACAGGAATCCAGGGAGAAGGACAAACATGCTTTGACCATGATTTTGGCAATCCTCATTTACTGCCGTCCATGCTCATAAAATACAGCGCTTAATCGTCTTGGCAATTGGGGTAACCCATCTGAAAAATAATTACTGCCTTCTTGGAGATTACTTTGCCTTCTAATTAAAACCTCCAGACTGGGATAATAAAGGTGCATTGTCAATACAGCATCTTGAATGCACCCAGCTAACCTCGTTCAAGAAAGCAAAATTAATTAGTTTGTGTTTTAACACCCAGCTGTTATCCTAAGGAAAGAAATCGTCTCCAAGTCGGCCACGCACACAGTCTCTAAATTGGCCAGGGCAACCGAGGAGATACAAAGGAAATGGAGAGTGATTTGTTCCTGCATAACTCAGTCAGCTTCTAGTACAAGCTGCTCATTAAACGGCGCCCCCAGGTCCCTGTCAGATGTCACTCAGGAGTTCTAGTCGACCCAGAGCTCCCTCGCTGCCACTGAGCTCTCAGTTCGTTCTGGAGCCTGTAACCCCTTTCCCAGTGAGTGACTCTGGGCAGCGGATCTGAGAGGTTGGGCATCTCTATTCCTGTCCCAGCCAGACAGTCACAAAGCTGCATGCACTTCTAGCTCCCCCCTCCCCTGCTCCTTTTCATCTTCTTCCCGTTTTTCACTTCCACTTGAGTCAAACATTTGCTGAGCGCCGTGGAAGCCAGGATAATCAATTCTAGTTTATGCTACAATAACAACCCCCCAAGCCCTAATGGTTTAGCACAACAGTTTATTTCTCAGCCTCACAAAGTGTGATGTAGGTTGGCGGGGGCTCTCTGCCAACCAGTGATTCGAGGATTTAGGATCCTTCCTCTGGCTGACACCATCCTGCACAGGAGGCATTGAGGTTCTCCAAGGCAAGAGAAGAGAACTCTCCTAAGGAATAGTTGGCCCAAGTTGGTGCCATTTCCTGTTGCAGCCTATTGGCCAGAATTGGTCACATGACCCCAGCTCCATTACAAGGGATGCTGGAAGAAGGAGGTGAGCCCCTGGAGGATCTGTTGAGCAATGCTGTCTCAGTGTCTCGGCTGCACACTGAGCCAGGTGCCACTGAACCCCCCACGAAGGAGTGTTAGGCATGGCCCCTGTTCTCAGGGAGATCACAGTGCAGTTTCGGGTGGGAGTCCAACCCATACAGTAAGGAAGGATCAGCCTGGCTTGATAAGCACAACAGGAGCTGTGGAAACAAAGCTCATGATAATGAGGGGGAATGACTAACTCAGTTTGAGCTGAGGAGGAGAGAGTAGAACAAAGGGAGCGTTTCCAGGAAGCCGTGATTCATGTACTTAGTTTGAGCTGGGGGGGGGGGGCGGGGAGTTCACCAAGGGGACACGTGGGAGAATGGCACATCTGTGCAGAGGGCATAGCACGTATCTGTGTAACCTCAGACCTACCTGTGAAGCTACTTGGACGTTTCCCTCCTGATTCAATTCTCCCTGCCCCTCTCTGGGCAGAGCATTGGTGGCCTGAAAAGAAATTCATTTCTGAAAGCCTTACCCTGCTAAGTCCTTGCTATCAGAAAATAAACAAACTGCAAATCCCTAATATGGCATGTGGCCGGTGTTAGGGCTTGAATTTGCTCAGGGAGCGAACAGGCAATGAGATGCTCTCATGTGGGGACAGTGGCCATGGCCCACGTGTCCCGGGATAGTATCAATAGCAGGTGCAGCCAGCTCATTCCCGGCCCCAAACCCCCTCCTTCAGAATCACCATAGAGTGAAAAATGCCCAAGAACCATGAGTGGGGAGGCTGCATTTTACCCAAGCTCTTTCTTACCAGCTGCATGGGAAGTCTGCTTCTTCTCAGGCAGGTGACTCTGGATTCCCACTCTTCCCTGTATAAATTGAGAGAGGAGGACAAGTTTAATCCCGGAGACCCATGGATTACCCGCAGGTATGGTCTCTTGACTCACCCAACAGAGACTCACGTGATTTTGTTTTAATTTTTCTTTAAATTAATGGCCAACATTTAAAAATCTGTAGAATTTGCATTAAAATCTCAATTTCTGATAGCTTTGAAAAAATCAGATTTGACTCCGCCATATGGGACTATAATAAAACCATCTACCCCTTTATATGCCACAGTCCCCACCACTCCCTATTGTCTTTGCAGCACTTGAGGCTGGATGACTTCCTTATATGCATGTCCCAACTCTCATTCCCGTGGTTATAGCCCTGCCAGGCTGCTGAGCTAGATGAGTTCTCCAAGTCCAACTGCTTTGAAAACTCAATGACTCTTCCTTATGCTTACTCCCCCGCCCCCCCCCTTCTCTAAGTAAGACTCTTTCTTAGGTTTTTTTAGAAGATCCACCTACCAGCTGGAACAGGGCTTCTTAGCCCTGGTTGCATATTTGAATTACTGGAGGAGGTCTTAAAAATACCAATGCCCAGCCTGCACCTGGACAAGAGGTAGGACCCAGGAGCTTAAATCTCTAGGTGATTCCAGTGTGCAGCCTAGGTTGAGAACCACTGAATCTGAAAGTGCAATTGATTAGCTCAGGAGGAGGTGAGCCTGCCTTATGAGGTGGTTAAGCCAAGGCAGATGAGCAAGAATCGGCTGGACTCTTCTGCTCCTCGCACCCTCCCTGTCTTCACTCCCCAGGGTCCTCCCAAACTCAGCTCAGCCCCATGAATATGTAGACTATTAAGGCGGTCAAAGGAGAGGGTTTCTTACCTAAGAAGCCCCAGCCTCAGCCTCAAGCATCCCCCGGAGTAGGCACTATGGCTCCTACATATTGGCTGGGATGAAACTTCTCAACTGTGCAGGGCAGAAATCATGAAGGTCTGCAGTATGTCCGCCAGCTCCTTTTTCTGTTATGCAGTGATGGAAACCTTTTTTTTTTTTTTTTTTTGGCTTTTTAGGGTTGCACTCGTCGCATATGGAACTCCCCAGGTTAGGGTTGAATCAGACTGCAGCTGCCAGCCACAGCCACAGCAATGCCAGATCTGAGCTGCGTCTGTGACCCGAACCACAGCTCACGCAACGCCAGATCCTTAACCCACTGAGCAAGGCCAGGGATCGAACCTGCCTTTTCATGGATGCTAGTTGGATTCATTTCTGCTGCACCACAACAGGAACTCCTGAAGCCATTTTTCTGTTCTCTGCTTTTGTCCCCTCCACCTGATTCCGGTTTGGAAAATTCAGCTGCAGGGAAGTATCTCAGCTCAGACAGGATGAAATAGGAGGAGGAGCAAGGAAAAGTGTCTTCAACAGACAGTTTTAGAAAACAACAGCTTGTGAAAGGGGGCCACCTGCAGTGCCCAAAAGGATGACATTCACTCTGATTCTGGCCATCGGGGACCACAGCCCCCATCATTAATGTTAGGGGGAAATTCAGTTCACCCTGGCCTGACAGACAGGTTGGGCTGGGAGGGATCCTTTAAATAAGTTTTATTATTTCAAATATCATATGATTCACAGAGATGATATGGAATCTATAACTTTTCTGATGCAAAAGCTAATGCCTCCTTTAAAAAATAAAGGATTTAAGGTTGACACTTTGAATTATTTTGGGGTTCCTTTTTTGGAACTGCAGAAGGAAACTCTTGCAAAAGGGAGAGCATACCTGAGCATCTAGAAAACCTGCCCCCTAAACTTTGAGCTAGAAGCACTGTAAAGCAGTTGTAACTTTCAGCAATATGGAAGTGTTCTGCTGGGCATGCTTTTACTTTTTGGCATGAATTAACTGACACGTGTGACTTTGTAATCGCTGGCATTGCTATGCTGGGGTGCCATGGGGCCTGCGCTTCAGGTAGAGAGTGGGTGTTTTTCATGGTGGCAAGTGGGAACACATAGAATGGGTGCCCGTGGAGTGTGTTTGAGTGCAGGAAAACGTGGACAGCGCCTGGTGTAGACATAGTACTAGTTTGGGCCGAGGAAACACGTCTTTCCACCAAGGAGTACACGTCGCATTTAAAGGGATTCGGTACTGGGTAAGCGGAAGTTTTTAATAGAAATAAAGGTTGGACTACGAGTCCCAGTGAGTTCTCAATCCTAGCAGGAGAAAAACCATGATGGAAAACCAAAATGATGGCAAATAGGGTGAATATTTTTCCACTTCTGGAGACCCTTCTAGATTGTGTTAGGACTTTGCAGTCGTGTTGGCGACCTCTGGGTCCATGCCCCGTCACTGCATAAATGTGAAAACTGGGTCTAGCAGGGAGCAGCGACGGGCTCAAAGGCATGCAGGTGGTTGCTGACGGGACTGTCACTGAAACCCCTTCTCATCTCTGCTGCTTAGTCTGATGGCTTCTTCCTCACTGTTTTCTTGGTTAAGGTAAACCCAGGCCGTCTATTGGCAGAGGTAGCTCAGCGCCTCACTCAACACCGGAAGCCCTTAGTTTAAGGCTCTGCTCTTTCCACCTGCTGTGTCTCCCCTCATACTCCTGGCAGATTCCTGTGCAGAACGCAGCCTCTCAGGACAGGCCACTGCCCACTGTGCCCTCAGCTCTCCAGGGAAGCCACGTGCTGTCAGAGACAGACAACCTGCATCAGAGGGTGGGGGGACCCGTGGGCAGGGATGGGAAGGTAATCCGACCATGCTCAGGAGGCAAAGAAGTCAACCCCTTCCCGACTCAGGTGTGGTAATAGATGCTGGGTACCGTGCAAGAGGCGGTCCTTTATCAGGGTCAGCCGGCTACAGCCAGAGCACCAAGCCCATCCACACATTTGTGTGTGGTCTGTGGCTATTCCATACTACCACGGCCGAGGCCAGGCATATGGCCACAAAGCCAACAATTGTTGCCACCTGACCCTTTACAGAATAAGTTTGCCAGACCCTGCTTTAGATTTTTTTCTTCCCATCTTTTTTTTATTAAAGTATACTTGGTTTACAATGTTCTGTCAATTTCTGCTGTACAGCAAAGTGACCCAGTCATACATACAAGCACATTCTTTTTCTCATATTAGCTTCCATCATGTTCTATCCCAAGGGATTGGATATAGTTCCCTGTGCTATATGGTAAGACCTCATTGCTTATCCATTCTAAATGTAATAGTTTGCATCTACTAACCCCAGACTCCCAGTCCATCCCACTCCCTCGCCCTCCCCCATGGCAACCACAAGCCTGTTCTCTATGTCTGTGAGTCTGTTTGTGTTTTGTAGATAGTTTCATTTGTGCTTTAGATTTCAACAAGCCTGAGCTCAAGTCAATTCCTGGCCTTTCTACCTAGGTGACCCTGGGCAAGCCACTTTCACCTTTGAGGATCATTTCTGCCTCTGTACCTACTCACAGACTTGTCTTGTTTCCATAAAATCACCTATAGGAAAGCACTCAGTGTAAAGAGAAATTCTGTTACTTAATAAATAGTGGCTGTCAGTCCTTTTTGAAGAGAACTGAGAATCAGTCACTCGATTGGTCTCTACAGTTCCTGGAGTGGCAGGAGGCAGACTGTGGAACAGAAGAAAAATTTTCGTTTCCCAGAAAGGATAATTCACAAACTCATGTCTCTTTTTTTGTTTCTTTTTTCACCTTTTTTTCCCCCCAGATACTGGCTGACTAACAAAGTTCACATCAAAAGACCCACCACCGGCCTCTTGATGTACACCCTGGCCACACGTTTCTGTGACCAGATCTACCTCTATGGCTTCTGGCCCTTCCCGTTAGATCAGAACCAGAACCCCGTCAAGTACCACTACTACGACAGCCTCAAGTACGGCTACACCTCCCAGGCCAGCCCCCACACCATGCCCTTGGAGTTCAAGGCCCTGAAGAGCCTGCACGAGCAGGGGGCTTTGAAACTGACTGTTGGCCGGTGTGACGGGGCCACGTAAGATGGGCGCCCCTTGGCACTAAGTGGCTCACAGTTCCTGCCAGCTACACCACGGGCAGATGGGAGTCGGGGCAGCACAAACTCTAGAACAAGCAGGCTAGTGGTTTTCCTTGTTCAAGTGTAAAACAGTGACCAGAATATATATATCTATACGTGCATATATATTGACCTGAGTGTTTATAACCGTGTGGTGTTCACCTAGCATTAGGCAGATAAGCCACAGGAAGAAGGTGTGGAGAGCCCACCTAGCATTAGGCAGATAAGCCACAGGAAGAAGGTGTGGAGAGCCCACCTGGACCTGACTGAGACTCGGTCCGTCTTTGGGGGCAGAAGGACTCGACATGAAAAGAAGCCAGTCCCCTGACTTTGGATGACATCCTGCCTCCTGGGTTGGGGGGATCCTTGGGCTCGTGGGTGACTGGAGAGCTCCCTGTTGGCAGCTGCCCTGAGCCTCTGAGAAATGTGGATTCTGGGTGAGCCAAGACCCAGAGGGGACAACTTGACCCAAGTCTAAAATGGTGCTGTTCCCAGGGAAGAGCGAGATTGGAAAGTTCCACCCAGCCAAGGAGCACGAGGTCGCCCAGGAGCAGAGGCCACATCGAACCTGAGGACCTTGTTCCGTGAACTTCGAGTGGAGTTGCCCACGGGCCAAACCACGGTTGCCCCATCTGTCCCAGATCAGCCTCCGCAGCTCTGGAGAGAAGGTTGGAGAAGACACGATGGACAGGTCATACTCTGACTTCACAAGAACCCCCAGAACCTGGGACAGAGCGGGCAGATGACACTAAAGAGCTGCAGTGTTCCAAAACAGGTTTTTGAAAAATCACAACTTCCTACTAAAAGTTGCCACTCCAGCCCAGAATAAGGCAAAAAAGAGTGTCCAAAATGCAGTGGTTGTTCTTTAAAGCAGCTTGAATCTGCTGAGGAGGAAGGGACCCTGGGCTTTCATCCTCAGAGTTAGCCTCCTCCCTGTCCTGTTGGAATGTCACATGAGGGACTGTACTGTCACCAGGGAGGCCACTGCCAAACTTAAAAGGGCACCTCAAAGGTAAATGTCATCCTTTTAAAATATATATGATTGCCTTTCTAGGGGTCTCCAGAGCCCCAGAGTGTGAGGCCCGGAAGAATGTTAAAGGTCCAGCTCCATTTCTCTGCAGCCACTGTTTTTGCTTTCTGCATCGCGCACGCCGTGGGGCCTCTGCAGCCAGCCTGCTGTGTCAATGTCACTTTCTTGTCACTTTCCTGATGGTCACACTAGCCAGCACTGAGCTCCAACACAGACTTTCAGCTCTGCAGGAAGAAGTTCCTACAGCCTGTGCCCACCTCTCCCTTTCCACGGAGACAGTCATTTGAGAATTTGGCAAAATCCCTTTCCCCTCTATTAAGATTTAGATTCAAGACTTTCTTTTAACCCAAAGCCAACAGTAGTATCCAAATAGTGGACACAATCTCCCCAGGGAAACCTGGGCTCGGTGCCAATCCCTTAGGGTCTGGAATCCCAGGTCACATGTAGACAGCATTAGCCAGCTCGATTTGTTAGATTTATTTCCCTCACCTGATAAATAACAGTGTTTTAAAATATCTTTGAAAGATAAGTTAAAAACCATTATCTTGAAGGTGAAGGGAGTTAAGAAAAGTAATCAGGATCTGCTCCCAAGCACATGAGACTGGACATCATTAATCAAAGGCAGTTCAGAGCAGGACATTTGCTCTAAATTAATGCCTGACAGGAAGCCAGTGGAGGCGGTGGAAGGATGCTCAGAACCTCATCGCCCCACATGCAGACACTCCAGCTCCAAACTACCATCACAATTCTACGTCTCTGTGTTTCTTCCCTTGTTGTTCTTCTTGTTGATGCTCGAAATCAGAGATTTGGGATTTGCATTACAAAATGAATATTTAAAAAAGCAGCAGCCTCTGTGGGAACAGAGGAGTATGGACTTCTCACGAAAAGTGGAAATAATTAGTATCATCTTTTACACTTCTCCAGGGCCTTTCATCTTGAGGATCTCAGAGGCCCTGGAAGACATTTAATTTCTGAAATTTGCCATGCCCTGTGGAACAGGCAGAATTGCCAGCAGAACCTCAATGGCTGAGCCAAGGCCTTAGATTCCAGAAAGTCCCAGTGCCGAGTGCAGAGAGGAGCCTGGTGTCAGGTCTGGGGTTGGTGCTGTGCCCCCCCGTGTTCCCACCAGTACCGCTCCTGCAGGGGAGTCAAAGGGCCAGGGCTCTTTGGAAAACACGGTTTTCTTTCTGTCTCTTCTTGGTGTTGGTTCCTTGAGCTGAAACTGATGGAGTCAAAGGGGAATGAACTGTTGCCACCTGCCTCTGGGTTCTCTCCAGAGTACGGCGAGAGACCCAGGACAAGCTACACGTCACCATCCCTGACCTGAGCGTCCTCTGCTGCCAAAACACCTTGGCTGTCATGGCAGGAGCTCTGGGGCCTTGGCTTCCCCTCCCTGCTCGCCCTTCTCCACCCAGGCACACCTGCTCAGGAGGCAGCCTGACCTTTCCTCTGTTTAAAGCTCCATTTGATCAAGGTTCCACTGCAGCCTCCACACAGCCCAGCTAGCCTGGCCCCCAGGAGTACCTGATACCCAGTGTCCTGGTCCTCTGCCTTGTAATGACGGGAGTCACGGGCTTCTGGGAGCGAGCGGTCAGCTAGCCTCCCCACTGACCGTCAATCTGCAGTCGCCCCACCATCACCCACCCTGGAGCCCCTCAGACCCTCTCCATTCACCTCCTCCGCCCCTTTCACTTTCTTCCTCCCATTTCTGAAGAAACTCCATCCCTTGGCTCACTAGTCCTCAGCTACACTGCCACCTGTCTTCTCTTTCTACCAACAGGTGCTCATTCCACCGCCCTGGCTCCTGCAGCCTTGTCCCTTCCCCACCAGACCTGCGAGGGGCTCTCCGGTGCTGGCACCGCCTTCCCCCTGATCCCCACTCCTCCACGCTCCTGGGACCAGAAACTCAGTTGCCACATCGAAAGCCCCATTCTCATCACCAGGCTCTCTGCACCACTTGGCTCTAGACTGACTCCTCCTGGACACTTGCTATCCCCTTGGTGCGCAGGAGGCCATGTTCTTAAAGGTTTTCTCCTCTTTCCCCAATGCCCTATCATTGTTTACTTATGTATTTATTTATTTATGTATTTATGATTTATTTATTGACACCCTTACTTTAATCTAAAAAGCAACCACTCTAGATTTGACCATTATTTCCCTCTCTCCTCCTTGCTCTACACTCAGACCTTTCCCAGCTTGACATCCTCTCTTCTACCCCCTTTCATCACCTCCCTACAAGCTCCATCCACAACCTCCCGCCTTCCTCGGGAGCCACCCTCCTCTTCCTGCAGCCCAGCCCCTGTCCCGAGCTCCAGGCTCAGATCATATACCGCTCATTGGTCGTTCACCCCATCTGTGCCCACAACACCATAAGCACAACACTTTTGAAGCCAAATTTATCGTCTCTGCCTCCCCTTCTTCCACAACCCCTCCTTTTCCTGTTAGAAGACCCGTGATCCTCTCAACCACCCAATTCTGAGACCCTTAAGTCATCCTCGCCTCTTCTCCATGCCTGCCCTTGCTGCTGCTTACCCTCTGCCCGAGTGACCTTGCCTTCTGGTCACTCGGACAATTTCAGCAGCAGCGTCCTCTGCCAGGTTTCCCCTGGGCATGCTTGCAGCTTCTCCAGTCCATCCTGAACAATGATAAGTATTTCTTCATCTCCACCCATTCACAAACTTTTAAAATAACATACAAGTCTCACATTACAGACCATCCAATAAATCCCCACCCTTCCCTTACACCCTGCATCAGTCCATCTAGAATAGCTGTCATTCCTGGAAGGGGGTGCCTGGTTTTCCTGTCTCTGTGCCTTCAGTCCTGCTGCTCTCATCCCCTGGGACACTCTCTTCTGTTTCCTTCAAGGCCCACACGGAAACCACATCTTTCACGAAGCGCCCCTGATCTACCAACCAATGGGGATCTCTCCCTCCGCTGAACCACCGTAGCACTTTATTTGTACCTTTTTCATGGCACTTACCATATTCTGCCTTGTATTATAGTTATTGTGCACTTGTCCTATGACTGTTCTTAGACTGTAAGCTCGCCAAGGGCAGGGACCGTGTTTTATTTATCTGTGTCCATCACAGCACCAGGGGTGGTGCGTAGCACATAGCAGTTGCTCAATAAATGTTCGTTGGATTAAAGCTTTGATGCCTCTCAGGGCTGTGTAATTAAGGAAGTCATTTTGCACCCATAATATCACAAGAACCTCCAAAAAATCATGTGAGTTGGGAAGATGCAGAAATCATTATGCTCATTGTATAGGTCATAAGACTAAAGCAAAAATCACATGAAGCCACACAGCTGACCAAAACAACTTTCATCCAGGTCTTCTTGAACCCACTCCAGGAATTTTTATATTAATTTTTGTTGTTGGGTCACTTAAACTGGCCCTAAGCTCCATCCTGGCTGCCACAGATCTGGACGTCACCTTCACAGAGTTGGGTGAAGGTCAATGTGAACCTGAACTCATGTGCCCATCACCACAGGCAAAATCTTGTTCCTTTTTGAAGCAGACAAAAGCCATTCAGGTTTTACCAGGCCCAGGGGGTGGAGCTGTGGGACCTCATAAATCATTCCCACTGCTGTTGTCGTGGGGTAGAAATCATCCGTCCAGATGGCAAAGAGACTACCAGCTCCAAGGGGCTGCTGTTTGATAAATCTCTTCATGCCTAATTAAAGCTCCCCTTCCAGAATGAACAGAACAGCAATGGGAATGGATGATGCCAGTCAGATGGTACTCCAGACATGCCTGCTGCCTCATGAATGCCCTTAATAGCATCCCCAATAACACTGACAGCCTGCCCCAGCCTGCCTGTCTCTCGCCAGCGCTGCTGAATGTCCTCATCTTTCCATCCTTATCCCCATCCTTGTTTTTTCCCCTCTCCAGGGCTCTTACCCTTGGAAACCACCCAAATCAAGGTGAGCCTGCATAGCCAAGTTGAGGACCTGAGGCCCTGGTCTAAGGCAATGAGAAGAGGTGGCGGGGAGGGGGGGCATCCATGCTATAGAACAAGTGGCTGTTCTGGTGATGGGCCATCCACAGCAATGGGAGACTTCCATGGTTACTGCAGAACCACGTAAACACTGTAGAAGCAGTGTTTTTGTCATCTTTAGGCCTCATGATGGGAGTAGGAGTTATTTCAATCCCTAGTGGTTCAGGTGGTGGGTTTCCACATACAGTGCACTGAGCTCTCCAGCTCCAGGCCATCAGGGTATCTAGAATCACCCAGTTGTCCATAGCCGAAGCCCAAAAGACCTACCCAACAAGGACTGAAGGTCCTTTGTGGCCTTTCTCAGTCTTCCTCGCCACTTCCTCAGCCATCCCACTTCCTCCTAGACCCTGGGGTGGGAAATGAGGTTCTCAAGGGGGTCCCAAGAGCGGCGTCAAGAAAACCCCAAATGCCCCATCCATGACAATGTGTTCAAATATTAAAGAGACTTCTCCAAAACTGACCCAGCACGAGCTGTCAGCAGCCAGTCCTCGAGGGAAGAAACAGAATATGAAGAGCCGACAGCCAGACTGTGGGGAGACCACCCTGTGGCCCACGTGGACCCTAGCAAGGCAGGGTCAGCCAAAAGAAGTGCAGACTCCAGAGCTGAACCCTGAGGTGAGTCAAGGTGGAGTTGGGGCGCAAAACACCCCTTCGATTTAGTTCAAAGTGCCCTCATTTTCTAGAATGAGGTTGTCCCAATGGAGCTTCTGGGCAGAGTCTGTGAAGGGATGGCTGACTCAGTGCTTAAGGGAAGTTGGGTGTTGCAAAGAAGACCATCTTCTTTCCTTGAGCTGTTTTGCTCGAAAGCCAAGACTGTGCTCTCCCATCCCAGTCGCCTGGGATCAAAACGAATGTAACTCAGTGTAATGATAACTGTGGCAGCTTCTCAGTCTGAGCTGGATACCTGATGATCCAGAAGCCTGACACTCAAGAGCCTGGGGGTGGGGTGGGGGACGGATGAGTCAGTTGACACTGGTCCCTTCTCAGCTGTAAGATGAAGAAGATACCTACCTATCTCCTGCCTGGAGTTATTGGGAAAATTCAAATAAAGGATGGGCTTGAGAGAGAAGTCGGGTGGAGGAAAGTGGGAACAAATATAATGCATGCAGCTGTGAGTTTCAAGATTCTGCTCAAGTAATTGCTCTACTTAAACCTGCCAATGGCTTTCCTTCTTCCTTAGAAGAAAGTTTGAAGCATCTTACCGTGGCTTATGGGGTCTTAAATCCTCTTCCCTTCCGGCTCACTACATTCCAACCACACAGGCCCTGGCTGACTGTATTCAAACCACATAGACCTTTTTGCTTCTAGAACTTTCCTGACTCATTCTAGCCTCAGGATTGTTGCACAGGCTGTTCCCTCTGCCTAGAAATCTTCTCCAGCTCCATGCAGGCTGCCTCTGTCTCATCTTTCAAGTCAAACTGAATGTCAATTCCAGGGTAATTTGTCCCTGGTCTCCCTCAGCCAATCACTCTCCATTACATTTTCCATTACCCTGCAAGGTGGTCTTTATAAACAGTCTGAATTATCTCACTTATTTTGTGTTCTCAACTCTGAGAAAATATATAAAAGATCTTAGTGCCCAGGCCACACTTTGGACAAGTTTAATCAATATCTCCAGAAATCAGTAGAGGCATCAGCAATTTTATTTAAAGCTCCTCCTAGTGCACAGCCAGGATTGGGAAACACAGAGATATTTACTCCCCTGTTTACTGTCTGCCTACCCTTCTAGAATGGTTCAATTGGGGGCTTGTTTTCTGTAGCAGTGTCCCATGTCCATATGTGGTGGAAATGGCCACCCTCCAGGGTTATGGTTAATATCTTTCCCTGGAGAGCTGGCAACAGACTGCAATATGACCACTTTCCTGGCCCTCTCAGGAGGTACAGATCAGCTCTGAATTCTCATGATGACGTTTTGTCCCCTGCAGCCCCAGGTAGATGGCCAGCATTTTATCCCTTTAGCTGACATGCTGGAGTTTTCCCAGTTCCCTTTCACCTATTCAGAGACCTTCATGGCTCTTGTCCTACAAGGGAGGCTCATCCCCAGCCCCACCGTCAGAGAACTTGACCGGCTCAGCTGCGTGTTAGAGCCACTGGAAGAGCTTTAAAAACCACTGGTTCCTGGACCCCACCCTCAGGGACTCCAGTGTGACTGGGGGATGCCCTGTGCATCTCCAGAAGCTCCACAAGGTAGTGTTGCAGTGCAACCCCTGCTGGAAAGTCCTGTGCCAGGCCCAGTTCCTGAACCCTGGCACCTCTTCCACAGCAGCCCACCTCAGGCCTCTGGCTGGAGGTCATGCTTTTATTTATTGCTTGTGAGGGTTTTCTTTCTTGATTTCAGGCCAGCAGGTTTTGCTGTTGCTGCTCCTGTGTCAGTCACCTCCAGGACCAGGATTGCTGTGTGCTCAGCACAGGAGAAAAGGCATGGCTGCCATATTGCTTGCTTCCCTTTCCAAAATGCACCCTCCATGAGGACAGGGCCCTGTCTGGTGGGTTAACTGAAGCACTTCTAGCTACTAGAACTATGCCTGGCACAGGGCAGGCACTTAGAAAACCCCTGCTGCATGAATGACAGAATGAGCACGAGATTTATGGGTGTGTGAGTGCTTCCAAGGAAGACTTGCACCCTATTGATCCCCAAAGTTGGGAGGAGTCCCACCTAGTGGAAAGAATCCCAGGGCCTCCTGAAGAAGAAAAGGTATTTCTCCACTTCCTCAGCTAAACCTTGTGTGAGATGTTGTCTATCACTTTTATCCTTTACCACAGCCCTGTGTGTTTCATTGTCCCCATTTCACAGATTAGATAACCAAGGCTCTCAGAGGTTAAAAACTTGTTCAGAATGGTAAAACTCATGAGTGGAAGATTTGATGCCAAAGACAACACTGTTAGCGCTAGCCCACCCTACTAATCCCTCAAGATCACTTAATTCTCTCAACCTTCTACCACGTGGTCACGAAGAGAGAACAAGACTCACCTTCCTTCCATCCAGGCTCCTCATTGGCTCTATCCATTGGCAGAGCCATTGTAGATTCTGAACACAGCTGTGCAAAAATGTCACCTTTTTTTTTAGGCCCTCATCTGCAGCATGTGGAAGTTCCCAGGCTAGGGGTCAAATCAGAGCTACAGCTGCCAGCCTACACCACAGCCACAGCAATACGGGATCAGAGCCACATCTGTGACCTACACCATAGCTCATGACAACATCAGATCCTTAACCCATTGAGCGAGGCCAGAGATCAAACCTGCATCCTCATGGGCACTAGTAGAGTTCATTAGTGCTGAGCCGAAACAGGAACAACTCCAAGAATTTCAATTTTTAAATATTTCCTTGTCAGTTGGTTAAGAGCTACGGCCCCCAGCCCTCAAGTGCCCGTGATGCAGTACTGTGGCCACTGTCCATTCAGATTAGTCATCTGAATGTTCATCATTTTACATGTCATCCCCCATCCCAGGCAAGAGGGCTGTTTGGGCATTTGGACCCCTGAGCCACATCACATTGATGTTTTTGCTAAAGCCAAGACTAGAGAAGTGGTTTCCTTTCCTCCCTCTTGTTTTCAGTGGGCACATCCTTAGCCAAGAGAAGATGATGCGTGCAGCTCTGTATGATTGCAAATTCAATTCTGGAAATATGGAGAGGCCCCTGAAGAAGGAAACGCCTCTTAGGACAGTCAGCCAGGACCAGTAATGGGAAGATTATCTTGAATAATATCTGTGAGGCACAAGTGAAGGACTGGCAAGCAGTAGGGTGCTCAGGCACAGAGTGCGCAACCGAGGACCAGAAAAGAGTAGATAACATTTATTGAGCGCTAACTAAATGCTTTACATGGACTAAGTCATTTAAACCTCATAGCCACCCCTTTCAGGTGGCTATTATTATTGCCACTTCACAGATGAGGAAACTGAGGCAAAGAGGTCGGTTAAGTTGTCCAAGGTCAAAAAGCTAAGAAGCAATTGAGCTGGAATTTGAACCCAGGTCCTTGGCTTCCAAAGAGCTTCAGGAAGCTCCTAAGCTTCACCTTGATCATCAGCCCTTGATCTCCTGGGGTCTGCATTACCCTTGCTGGAGAGTAATCCAGCTGGTTCCCTCAGGTGCTGTTCCCACACCAGTCTCATCCACCAGACTTTCCCCTCCCCCAGCTGTCACCCCCAGGCCCACCCAGTGGAAATGCTCATTAGTGCAGTGACAGTGACAGGTACTAGCTACACGGCCTTGGGCTCCGTATATGCAGCTGCTGCCTTTTGAAAGTGGCGGGGAAGCTGGGCCTAGACATTCCCCCCTGCACACACTGGACCACTTGGCCAAGTGTCTGGGAATGAGATGGGGGGCAGCCAAACCACTGGCTGCTAGAAAAATGTGGAATTGCCTTCTGGCAGAGTCCAAGTTCTAAACAAGAAGTAAAGCCAGTGAAAGAGAGGACAGAAAGGCATGAATGACCAGCAAGAAGGCCACAGATACAGGGTGGGTTTCGCTCGTGCAACCCTGTAGACTCTCCAAGGTGTCACCAGCTGTCCTCATCAAGACTCCTGCTCCTACAGCCTGCCTCGAAATTAGGTGTTTACACCAGGCAGGATTAAAGCAGAGCGGTGGCCTCTAGCCTCTCTTTGCAGCATTGGGGAGGCTGGGGGGCCTAAGAAGACCCAGCCCTAACCTCTCCTCCACAGGGTTCTACCTGCAGCGTGGGGTGGATCCAGCCGCGTCACCTCCCGTCTGTTTCCTCATCAGTAAACTGAGAAGAGAAAACCTCCTGGCTCAGATACTCTTGGGATTTAACCTGATGAGACACCTTGAATCCTTCACCCACAGAAGGCAGCCGACAGATGCCGGGCAGCCGCTCTCTCAGGACAAGGGGGCCAGGAGAGGTGTGGGAGGAGTTCTTAGCTCCCACCTGGCTCAGCCTGCCTCCTTGGCTGTCTTTTCAGCAAGTGGACAGCCTGGCAGGCAGTAGGTGCCCAAGAATGAAGGAAAGTCTACTGAATGCATTTCCAGCTTCCTGAGAATATTTCTCTCTAGTTACTCACCAGACTGGCTCCCCAGGCCTCGGTTTCCATACCTGAACAAATAGGTATGTTGCTCTGCCTCCCTCTGCCCAAGAGCTGTAGAAATGGTCACAGTAATGGAGCAAATAGCTTTGGGTTTTGAATGTTATTGGGAACCCCTAATTTAGTGTCAGTACCCCCCAATTCCCTCACCATTGCATTCAGAAGAGGCAATTTTTTCCAAATGGCTTAGTGTCTCTGCAACAGCCTGAGTGAAGTAGTCTCAGAATTGCCCGTTTGTTGAGCGTTTAGCATGTGACAGCCTCTGCATTGAGCCCTTTGCCTAGACTGTCTCCCTCTTCCATCAGCCCTCTAAGGTCAAGATTTATCCCGGGAGTTCCCTTCATAGTGCAGCCGAAATGAATCTGTCTATTATCCATGAGGCTGTGGGTTCAATCCCTGGCCTCATTCAGTGGGTTAAGGATCTGGTGTTACCATTAGCTGTGATGTGGGTCACTGATGCAGCTGGGATCCCACATTGCTGTGACTGTGGCATAGGCTGGCATCTATAGCTCAGATTTGACCCCTAGCCTGGGAACCTCCAAGTGTCTTGGGTGCAGTGCTAAAAAGGGAAGAGAAAAAGAGAGAGAAAGAGAAAAGATTATTTATCCCCATTTTATGGATGAGGGATGAGGGGGCCAAAGCCCAGGGCTTATCAGATGGCTGGTAAGTGGCATTCCTTCTATGAATCTCTGCCTCCCTATCTACACAGCAATTGAAGCCCATTCATTCATTCATTAACTCACTCATTTATTCATTGCTTTATGCATTCTGACAAACATCAGAGTGTTCCCACTGAGTGTCAAGACACATCAACACCCTATCCATGATCCTGAGGGGCTCACAGTTCAGTGGTGGGAGTGGAAAGGGAGGTGCGGGGGATACATGGTACAGTGCTGTAGGGCTAATGTGGGAAGAATGAGCAGATTGCTGTTGAGAGAGAGGTGGGGATAGACAGCAGAAGAAAAGAGCAAGGAACTCTGTTTGCCAGAGGGTGCATCAGGTAGGAATCCTCAGGGCATGCTTCCCAGAAGAGAGGGCATTTGAATTCCTACAGTAAATGAATGTTCCCGATGCTGCTGGTTCTCTCTACTCACCCACATCCCTTCCTTCCTCTTCAACATGTCTGTTCTCTATGATGACCTCTGCTGCTCAGGGGAAGCAGCGCTTAGAAACAAGCCCTAGGTACTGAGTCCATGTACCTAGGAAGACAGCTCCCCTTTCCTCCACACACACACAGGGACCACAAAGGAGATAGAGGGCTGGGAACTTCTGGCTACTCCCCTCCCTTGTTACCAAAATGTTACCAAAATTTGGTGACCCTCCAGCTCTGGGGCAGCTGTGGATTGCAGTCCATAACTCCAGTACACAACTCCCACCAATGAGCCACATAAAAGATGGGACTGACAAGAACAGGTAAGAAAAGGGCTCTTTGTGTGACTAACCATGTGCGCTTCCAGACATTCATTCAACTTCATGAACACTCTGAGAGCCAGCAACCAACTAGCTCTGTCCTGGGCATTATGGAGGACACAATTCCTGCCTGTGGGAACTCGGATCTAATGGAACGATTACGCCCAACCAATGGCAGAATGAAATGCAAGAGAACCCACCTATTCAAGCATCTGGGATTCAGATACGGCTTCACAGAGATGACGATGAACTGGGCCTTGAATGAGTGGTATTTTGGTAGATAGATAGACTCTTGACTACCTCCTCTGGAAGTTTCCACCCTCTTTCGTGGCAGCAAGGGACAACAAGGGACAAAGAATGGCTGGAGCAGCTGGCTGCCACACTGCTGCCAATCCCCACCAATTCACAAAAACCACCAGAGGAATAAGCCCTGCCACCACTGGTCCAGCCACTTCTCTAGGTCTCAGTGATGCCCCAAAGGAGGGCACTTGGACCAATGAGACACTTGATTTGTGGGTAATGGTCTCTGCCATCCCAGAGGAGGAAGGATAGACAGGTGCCCACTCCGCAGGCAGCTGAGGTCCACTGTGTCACCTTGCTTTTTCCAATCCAAGCCTATCCCTCATGCCCTCATCTTCTTCCCACTGCGCTTTCCCCTGAGGTGAACAAGACCTCAGTGCTCCACTTCTAATCACAGTTTCTTTGATTCTTTCGCTGCTCTTCTCACTGTAATACCAGTCACCCACCCAGTCCTTGAGGAAATGGCACAGCGCTTCCCAGGATGGCTGTTAACTACGTGGGCCATTGAGGCCCAGATCTCCTCTCTCCTGGTCTTTCTCTGGGAGGGTAGTTGTCTATTGCTGCTCACCAAAGGGAGTCAAGCAGATAGAAAGGAGGAGCTAAGGAGGAAAGTAATGGCAGCTCCATAAGTCACTAAGCTGGGTGAGCAGGACTCTGGGCTTTTTCTTGCAGAGAAACCATAGCAAATGGGCGCAAGGTAGGGGGCTGCTGATGGAGTTCCTGGCTGTACCCTCTGCTCCACCTGGTAAACAGCCAGCCATGCCCTTGGACCTCCTCACTGTGGCCATGCACTGTGTCTTCCTCCTCCTAATCTCTTTTCTCTCTCTCCCAGTCCCTACTGTATGGGACCTGTTCTCTTGATTTACTTAACACTTTTAATGCTACCAATGTAAAAGGTAGAATATGTTCATATATTCATGTACACATACATGTATATGTATATATAGATATACAACATTATGCCTTTATAAACACTTTAGTTTCTCAACCAATATGTTATCAACACGTTCATTCCTTATCCTAGTAAATGTGTGTCCTCCAAAACAATAGATTATCTGACCAAATCCACCCACTGGTAGAAAAAGTTAAAGGTAGCCTAAAATGCATCTCCTACATTTTGGCACAGGAATTCAAAATTACACATGAAGGATACCCAACCCAGCACCACAAGCTCCTCTGATTATTTCCAAGATGAGAGGTACAACCGAGATCCTTTCTGAGAAGTGCCTTGTGGCTTCACAGGAGGAAAGGCTCATGCTTTTCCTCAGAAGACAAATCTTATAATTTAACCAACTCTGAAAGAACTATTTGAATGGGGTGCAAATGACATTTATTTTTAAAAGGTCAGGAGTTTTGTCCAGTAAAACATTAAAGAGATCATTTCACTGCAATTATAAGTTTTCTTCTTCCCACCGCAGGTTACATGGGTGCACCTCTGTCTATTAGCGATTAAATTTCTTCAATTTCTTCATTTCAATCACCTTTTCTCCACCTACAGTCTCATGTTCATCGGTATTAAGAAGATTATTTTTCCATTCAGGTTACATTTTTCTTTGTTCAAATTCTTTTTGCTTGAGATCATTGCTGTCAAAAATTCCTTGTCTAGGAGTTCCTGCTATGGTACAGTGGGTTAAAGATCCAGAATTGTCTCTGCAGCAGCACAGGTTCAATCCCCAGACCAGTGCAGTGGGCTAAAGATCTGACATTGCCACAGTTATAGAATAGCATAAGTTGCAGCTGTGGCTTGGTTTTAATCCCTGGCTCAGAAAATTCCATATTCTGTGGGTGCAGCCAAAAAAAGGGGGGGAAAAGAGAATTCTTGTCCAGTGGCAAGGGAAAGTAAATAATTTAAAATTTCACTTTTTTTTCTTTTTTGGAGTTGCACCTACTGCATATGGAAGTTCCCAGGCTAGGGACTGATTTGGAGCTGCAGCCGCCAGCCAAATCTACAGCAACATGGTATCCAAGCAGCATCTGCAATCTGTAGCACAGCTCATGGCAATGCTAATCCTTACCCCACTGAGCGAGGCCAGGGATCAAACCCACATCCTCATGGATATTAATTAGGTTTGTTTCCACTGAGCCACAACAAGAACTCCCTAAAATTTCACTTCTTATATAGATGCCCGTGATTTCCCATCTTATCTTCCTTAAGCTCACCTGCTTAAACCTGAGTCAAGTTTTCTCAATTCTCAATGTCAATTGCTACAATTCAAGCCCCCAGAGTCTATTTTTCAGGTTTGTAAATGTTCCTCTTTTTTTTTAGGAAAACATAAGGCAATTCATTCTCACCAATCCTTCTACACTTTTAAAACTCAGGAGTTTCCGTCGTGGCGCAGTGGTTAACGAATCTGACTAGGAACCATGAGGTTGTGGGTTCCATCCCTGGCCTTGCGCGGTGGGTTAACGATCCGGCATTGCCGTGAGCTGTGGTGTAGGTCACAGATGCGGCTCGGATCCTGCGTTGCTGTGGCTGCGGCGTAGGCCAGTGGCTACAGCTCTGATTAGACCCCTAGCCTGGGAACATCCACATGCTGCAAGTGCGACCCTAAAATGACAAAAGGCAAAAAATTTAAAAAAATAATAAAAAATAAAAATAAAACTCAGATATGTTAGTAAGATTCAGCCAGGAAAACAGAAACCTCTGCAGGTATTTCAAACAGGAAGGGGTTTAATGCAGGGAATCAGAGGTTTATGATACTATTGGATAAACTGAGAAGAAATAGTCAGGGAAAACCACAATTGACTTTTAGGAATTGAGAAAGTACAAATCCCAGCAACTGCCACTGGTGATCTATGTTGCCCATTGCCCCAGACTGGGTCCACTTTAGGTGGCGGTCACAGAAAGCACTGGAAAACCTTGTGTCTACCGTCTCATGAATTTCATGTGACCGTGCAGGTGCAACAGTGACTTCTGTTTTAATTTTCTGCTTCTAAATCACACCACAATGCTTCTCATTGATGGAATCGAAATCAGAATCCTGCTTATAAGTGATGCTAGGTAATGTAGTTCCCAGAATTCCAACCCACCAATACAGCAGAGATTTTGTGAAGGAGTAGGAACAAATGTTAGTTTCCTGCATCTAATATACTGAGTGTTCCCATTTCTTCAAGCTCTGTATTAATGTAGATAGATGATAGATAGATAGATGATAGAGAGATAATAGATAGATAGATAGATAGATAATAGATAGATGGTAGATAGATATAGATTCCACATTTCCACATGAAGAAAGGGAATTCAGACTTGTTGAATAATTTGTCCAAGGACATATAACCAAAAGTTATCATTGGTCTCACTTCTTAGCCTACGCTTTTTCTACAACATTCTCTTGTCTCCTGTAATGTTTAATTCACAAACTTGTATAATCTATACTGTTCTTCCTGCGGTGCATCTCCAGAAACGTGCCAGGAACAAATTTCTCCCGCTCTAGGCACAGCCAGGTTAAGTGTCTTTATTCCATAGCATTTCCATGTGGTTTTGTCTGCCCCTCTCCAGTGGTATTCTGCCTCATATGGTCCTGGTGCTGGCTGTCCATGTCTCCTCTACCAGCTTCAACTGATCCTTAGTTGTCTGCGGTTTGCTCACTTTCAACCTGATGTTGTTACCTTCTAAGCAGGTATATGGAGGAGTCTCAGCAAGCCTCCACTGCAGCTTCCAAGGTGCCTCTTCAGAAGGTCTCTGGTGGCCTCTGAAGGTCTGCTAGTCTCCAGTTCAACCTTTCAGAAAATACTATAGAGTTTCTTAGGACTGCTGTCAACTGCATAGGCTATTCAGGTGCAACTCAGCTTTCTCCTGATCTTTTTCAGAGATGGTGGAAGTCTCTTGCCACCCTCTAATAAGAGATAAACCAGATAGAGAAGATGAGTTGAGGAGGAAAGCAGTAGCAGCTCCATAAATTGCTGATCTGGGTTAACATGGCCTTATATTTTTCTTCTGCCCTAGAGAGAAAAGGACTTTTTTGGCTATGAGGAGTAGGGTCTCAGCACCTAACAATGTCATCAGTCAGGATCCTATTAAAATGACCATAATCTCCACTTCCCATCCTGAACAAGGGCATTATTCTTACCCTGTCTATGAACATGAAGGATGTATAGTCCCATAGAAGAGGCCCTTCACTTACGAGAGGGTGAGATAAATGGCAGGAATAAATGCAGCATGGTAAATAATGGAGTACTTAAAAATTTGCTTTCTCAGTTAAAAAGAATGAGGATAAAACTGAAAACTAACTAACGTCCCTTCATCATATCTGGAGCTGGGGGTAGAAGGCAAAGCAAAGCCCATTCTACAAAGTCGTGCCTTTTCAAAAATCTTGAAGGTAATAAATTGACAGATGAAAAGGTGTTGGAAGAAGCAAGGTGAAATTGAGACATAGAGGCACATAGTTAAGTGGTTGTGTTTTACCGATGCTCATAACCCCAAACCCAGCAGCATAGATGCCAACAGAGATCGTCCCTGTCTTCATTCCCAAAGGAAGACACCAGCTCCACTCCTGTCTATACCAGATGGTAACTCTGAACTCAGCCTATTTAGAAAAAGTGCATGCACAAGGAGAGGGGTTTAGCCTTTCTCTTGAACTCAGGCACAAAGAGGAGCCCTGTCTGCCTTTTACTCAGGCAATGTCTTTGCCAATTCTGAGAGGGAATCTTGAGAACAATGTGACTTCCATTATGCAGTTGCAATGAGGTTTCCCATGGAAACGTTAAATCATAGGCTAGATTCAAACCAAACTTTCCCTCCTACATGTGCTAGAGGCAGGAAACTGTCCTCGATGATGTAAAGGACATTGTTCTAGCTCTGTAATTCTAGCCCCTAATTCCTATTCATGATAGCAGATGAGTGCCATCAGAGCTCAAATGAGAAGGGCCATAGCATTGCACAGGGAACTGGATGATGTCAAATATTCACATGTAAATCCGTATACAGGAGCTAGACCCAAGATGACTTACAAGTACTCAGAGTAGGTTTAAAAGCAACATTGGTTAACTGAGTCCCAATAATCTTCTAAACACCAAACCCCAAGCATAAAGCATGTGTTTGTCCTCCCTTTGGAAAGCACAAACGATGGTTGGAGACATTGTTGGAGACAAAAATAAAGCCTGTGAGAATCTAATCCAAGCTGTAGCTTCAATATAGTATTCCTGTGTCTCACACATCACTCCTTCCCCGAAGTCTCCCTTCATTCTATTGTATTCTCTGAGAAAAAAAAAAAAAAAAGCCAGCTAAGTTACAGTGGGTTTCTGGAAATCAGGTCTTTTATGACTCTCTATAAAGAGAACAAAGTGGGCTTTCATTAAGCCTTAAATAAACCATTAAATAAACTCTTAAGACATTGAGACACTCTGCCTGTTCTAAGTTGAAAAAGTTTGTGAGAAAGCTACACCGTGCTTCTCTTTCATGCTCTGAAGGTTTATGGTACTAGCCATAGCACAACAGTTTTAGGTCTTGAGGGCATAGAGGGTGGATGAATTTGTGATCTGGATGATGATGAGAAAAAAGAAAAAAAAACTCTCTTTCCACATTCAATGGCCCTGGTCTACCAAGCTTCCTTGAATTACCATGGTCTGTCATCTACAAAAATGCTCCAAAGCTAAGGAGCATACTCATCGCCCTTGCTAAATAGAGAGAAAAGTAAAAAAAAAAAAAAATGCCCTGCTTTGCATCCTGAAAGGCAGTGGGACAGAGCTGTCCCAGGTCCCAATGAAAACAACTTGAAATGATACAGTGTCTGCATGATTCCAGGCAAAGTCATCCAATAAGAAAGGGTGTTTTCTAGAAATTGCAAGAACAGGTCTTCTGCATCAAAATGGGGGTGAAATCATCCATTTACCTCTACTTCCTTCAGAATGCCTATTAAAATAATTAAAAGGGATAAAATCCACTGGCACATAAAGAGGGGAGAGAAAATGAGAAATTTGGAAGATAAAAAGCAGATGGGTGAATAGGAACTAACTTGGCTATGCTGTAAGTTGGCAGCAGGAAAGGTCGCACCAGGTGCCTATGAACTGGTTATGAAGATGCGGCTAAAAACAGAAAAATCAGTTAAAAGACTTTTAAAAGTGATAAGATTTCCTCTCCCCCTTACGAATCTGGATTACGGCTCCTCCTACCTAACCTTGGAATGGATGAAACCAAAGAACTGTGGACACTAGGCACGGGTACAGAGCAGAGGGGCTGAGTGACCCCATGCAAACGACGCTGAGACCCCCCTCCCTCATTTCAGCCTCCTTCATTCTTCCAGAGATTATCTCCTAGGATTCACTCTCTGGGTAAGAGAATAGAAGGGGGCTTCTCCTGGAATCTTATCAATTTAAGAGAGAAAAACATAAAGATATTGACACCAGAAGGCAGCCAGATCACCGTACACTGAAGCTCACAATCAAAAAACCTGTGGCAAAAGAAGCAATGGTCAAGAAGCATTCATTCCATCTGCTCTCCACACTTCCCAAGCCACTTTGTTAGGCAGGGTCTAACTGTAACTGGACAGTTTACCATAGGCAGCAGTGGTACGGTGCTTCTGGAATAAACATAACAGGGGCATAACCATTTGGCGGTCTATTTCCCTACCAGGTGCACAAAGAGACTGCACGATCCAGATAAAATGACTCCAGAATGATGGAACCTCTATCAGCCTGTGTCCCTGAGTGTGGAATAGAGTTCCATAACAACCCTCACTGAAGATATTGTGCAAAAATTAACTTTTATTGTGTGAATCCACTGAGAACTGGAGATTGTTTGAAAACACAAGTCTAGTCTCTCCTAACACAAAGCCACACACACACAAAGTTTTCAAATGCCATTTTGGTGTACAATAATAAATGCAAGCATTCGAGGATTATCAGATATCTCATCCATCACCCTTTCAATTGTGGCACGTGGTCAAAGTCCCTTTTAACGGATCTCCGGGCCAAGTCTTCTTTGACTCATGGGAAATTCACAACCATGCCACCAGCACCCAGGATCTCCCAGCCCTTGTGCCTTAATTTCTAACTCGGATGTATGTCAGGCCACAGTCTGCTGTGTCCTCAGATTCCAGGGAAGAATAGCTTTCCAGGTGGTCCTCCAGAGGTCTCCTCTCCCTAAAGGGTGTGGATTGGAGTGTGGGGCAGGTCATATCACATACCAACAATTCTGCCCCCAAATATTCTCTCTTTCCAATTTCCAGTTTTAATTATATTATACCCTTGAGATGGGTGATGAACGAAGGGTCAGGTGATGAACTAAGAAAGTGTTTTAGGTCACTCTCTTTGTAAGCCCTATACATATTCTAGCTCCTGGCTTTGGAATTGGAGGGTGATTGGCTGCTTCTGTTTGACGTTTCAGCTAAAGGAGACACAGAAAGTCCTGTTTTAATATGCTGTTACAGGTACTAGTTCAGACAGCTTACCTGAAAGCCCATCCTTCAGGGTCAGACAATGTCAAAACCTAGATTTATAGAGCTCCATCTCTAAGGAATCAGAAAACAGACATCTGGTAACTCGAGAGCCAAGATTATGGCTGACTGAAACTTAAAGAACTGTGAGAAGATGTGGGCCACACTTTAGCCATCTGAAACAAGATGAAATTATCTACCTCTATTATCTGCCTCTTGCTTCTGGTTTACAATCTCATTAAAATCATAATTCCAGATTAGCTGCACCATGACATCAAACGGTTTGTTGCTAGAACAGTTCCCTAGCTAGGAAGTAAAACTTCATAGCAATGGGCCAGTGGAAATACGAGTTTGTACAGAGGCTCTCCTGATGTTAGAAAATGATTTGGAAGCTGAAGTGCACTTCTTCAGTCACCAAGAGGTTTCCAAATGGTGCCCAGGCTTCTGAAGGTCAATTGTTGAGCAAACTGAATCACAGTTACAGAATGTTATTGCTGGAAGGGACCTTGGAGACATTTGAGACTGAATCAAATAAGTGGTAAGTAGGCCACTCTCAGATCCCGAGCTCATGGCAAACATTTAATTTCTCTCACCATTCCGCCCACGAAGCCCAGACTCAGCCAGTACCCATCAGTGCAAGACGGCATGAAAGATGAAATCTATTGGGCAGTTCTACCTGATTCCCTTAGTGTACAGGTGAGGAATACTAAGCTAGCACTTGCTCAAGGTCAACAACAGAGACAAAATCAGCCTTTCCTGTTCCATGTTCTTTTAACCACTATACCCTGGAATAAATGGGGAAATGAGCATTTCCCTCTTACTTACCTTTGATCCATTCCTCCCATCAAGTCCCTCCAAACGCTCAAGGCTTATTCTAGTTGTAGATATGATTCAGATGCCATATGTTACCAGTCTCTTTTGAGGAACAGTACTTCTGCTTTTCCTTTCTGTGATCTCTCCCCCCACCCCGGCCCCTGCCGAAGAAGCATCAAATTAAGAGCAAATGCTTTTGAATGGGCCAGAACCTCTTAATTCATTATTTCTAGAGCCTCCTAACCTTAACAAAAGGACAATGTTATGCTTTCAAGTTAAAAGGCCTAGCACATTCCTGAAATGTGAAAATAGAGCACTTCCAAGTGCCATGTTATGGATGAACTAAGCTCTAGGTGCTGAATGCAGTTGAGGTCTTGAATCTGGAAAGGACCAAAGAAAACAAAAACCATCCCTTCAGATCTCAGCATCTTTCTGGATCTTTTCCAGATGAATTTGCCTAACTCTGTCCAGAATGGAAAGTGCTTGTGGGTTAGAGGTGAACGAGAATCGCAGACATGGGGGAATAGTGCATTCTATTTTCGGATTGCATATTACTGCTCCATATGGGGGTGGGGTGGGGGCGAGCCAAAACATATGGTGTTCCATCTGTAAGATGGGGCTGGCTGGGTCTCATGAATGGATTTTAATGCAAGTAGATTCAGCCTGATTTAGTCTGCCTCCAAAGAAGAAGAAAAGCCAGTGATTCAAATATTGTCTAAAACCACTGAAATTAATGGCACAAAACAAGACTCGTTTGTATTCCACCTAATTTAAAAGATGTCTGCTTGGTGTAAAGTAATGCATTAGTTATGGGGGTGTGTGGACTGAGTGTTCAACATTCTTCTTGAAGGAGCAAAATGCCTTTTTTCCTTCTCTCAAGCCATTCTGCGTTATTTTGTACCATTTGCCCTCAGGAAATCCACTAATTATTTTGGCTTCTGTAATAGGCCAAATTTTATGAAGCTCACAGCACTGGCCACAGCTGATCCTACTTCAACTTCCCAAGACCAAGCTGGGAGAATTCAAAAAGATACTCTTTAAAAATCTGCCTAACTGTGCCATCTTGTTCATGTCTTACCAGTAAATCTCCAAGGACTGCTTGTTGTTAGCAGATCCAGTGAGCAGGAGACCTTGCCCTTCCTGAATGCAATAGGAGAGAACTTGGATGATTGCATCTTTGAATGATTGCACTGTGCCTCCAGGCCACAATTCCACTGGATATCTCAAAGGGCTCCCTTGCAATTCCAGCACAGTTCAGCCGATTAACTAGATATCCATTCCCAGGATAACGATGATAACAGGAATAATGCGGTGAGACCCTGCTCTGTGCCAGGAACCATGCTACATATTACATGTGAAGTATCATTCTTGCCATAACTTCGTAAGCTAGACTCTGTCCTCTGCACTTTTCAGATGAGGAGGCTGAAGTTTAAAGAGTAAGGTGCCAAGGTCAAAGAGATGGTGAATGGCAGACCAAGAACACTGACGTTCCTGCCCCAAAGGCTACACTGAGGTTAAACAGGAGAGGGTGGTGCAGCCGTCCCTGTGAACACCCTCCTAAGCTGCTCTATCTTTCCATGGGACAGCCCGGCCTCTTTAGAGTAGCTCAAACTGTGGCTGAGAAGAAAAGCAACCACTCTCTAGTTATGACCCTGAGTCAAAGCAACGCAGGGCAAAAACCTGCATGAAACCTCCATGGCATCATTCCTTCCTGGATGGGACAGGCTTTCGCAACACTGTATTTATTATATGATTCAGATCAAGACCCCCCCTTATCAAGGCCAAAGCTCACCAAGCCCCCCCACACACACACACACACTGCCCATCTTTTCCTTCAAGGGAAAACATTGTGCAATTTATAGTCCATTCGTGGCTCTCTTAGTCACATGGTTTTCAAACCTCTTTCAGCAAGATAAACCTTTTCTCCCCCAAATGAAATCAGAAAATGAAACCCCTTCATCTTAATAGAGAGTAGGAGATGCACAGCTTCATTTTCCTCCACTGAAAAAACCTTGACGATTCTAAGGAATTTAAAGCTTCCAAGCATCACCACTGGAAATCCAGGGTTTTAGACCAATTTTTCACCTTCTACCTATAAGGGTTCCGGCAGACACAGAGTCATGGACACATTCCCCAGTTTCTTGCTAGGAGGCAGAGTTATTGTGTAAAGCTAGTGAGCTTATCATTAATAAGATCCATTTTCATACTTATACCCATTAAACCAACTATACTAACTAGGTGATCACAAAAGGTAGAGTTCAAGGGAGCCCACATTTGAATCATTTCCAGGAGGGAGTGTTATTTAGAGCCCTTTGGTCAGAATCAAGCTTTCCTTCGCAGGAGGCACCCAGCATGTGTAAGGTGATCTTGCCTTATTTATGACTTGATTTGAAGGGGGTCACAGAAGGCACTGTATGTTTGTTGCGTGCCTTCTGGTGCTTTCAAGATAGAGTGAAAGGTAGAAGGAAATTAATAGAAGATGATTTTAATTCTCTGGTATCCATTATAAAAGAATGATCCTAAAAGAATAAAATATGCCCACAGAATGGGAGAAAGTCTTTACAAACCAAGCAGCTGAGACGGGATTAATATCCAAAATATACAAACATCTCGTGGGGCTTTTTTTTCTCTCTTTTTCTCTTTTTATGGCTGCACCTGTGGCATATGAAAGTTCCTGGGCCGGAGCTCAAGTCAGAGCTTCAGCTATGTTCTACATCACAGTCATGGCAATACCGGATTCTAGCCACATCTGCACAACCTACACCACAGTTATGGCAATGCCAGACCCTTAACCCACTAAGCAAGGCCAGGGATTGAACCTGCACCCTCACAGAGACAACATCAGGTCCTTAACCCTCTGAGCCACAATGGGAACTCTTCATGGAGATTTATATAAAAAAAAAAGCCAAAAATACAGTCAAAAAATGGGAAGATCTAAATAGAGATTTCTCTAAAGAGGATATACAGATGGCCAAAAAAAAAAAAACACATAGAAAGAGCACAAATTATTAGAGAACTGCAAGTTAAAAACTACAAGGAGGTATCACTTCACACCAGGCAGAATGGCCATCATCAAAAATTCTACAAATAATAAGTGCTGGATAGGGTGTGGAGAAAAGGGAACCCTCCTACACTGTTGATGGGAATGTAAATTGGTACAAACACTGTGGAGGACATTATGGAGAGTCCTCAGAAAAGTAAACATAGAACTAGCATATGATCTAGCAATTTCCCCGCTCCTGGGCACCTATCCAGAGAAAACTCTAATTTTAAAAGATACATGCACCCCGATATTCATTGCAACACTACTTACAATAGCTAAGACATGGAAGCAATCAAAATGTCCACTGACAGAGGAATGGATAAAGAAGATGTGATACATATATACAATGGAATACTACTCAGCCATAAAAAAGAATGAAATAATGCCATTTGCAGCAACATGGATGGACCTAGAGATTATCATACTAAGTGAAGTAAATCGGACAAAGACAAATATCATATGATAACACATATACGGGATCTATTAAAAATGATACCAAAGAACTTTTATTTAAAAAACAGAAACAAACTCACAGATTTCAAACACAATCTTATGGTTACCATAGGTGAAACCACTGGGAGGAGAGACGAATTGGGAGGGTAGGAATAACACAGACACACTACAGTATAAAACAGGTGATTAATAATAACACACTATATAGCACAGGAAAATCTACTCAATAGTTTTTAATAACCTATATGGGAAAAAAGAATGGATGTACTTGTATGTATGACTGATTCACTTTGCTGTACACTTGAAACTAACATGACATTGTAAATCAACTAAATTTAAAAAAAGAATAAAATATAGATTTCTTGAAAAGGTAGATCAGGGACTTTCTTTGCTGGAAAATCATGGCGATTCCTTTCTTTCCTTTTTTTGTGGTCCCTTCTCTTCTCTGTCTTCATTTCAACACCCAGCATGAGGCTTAGCACAATTTATTTCAGGCTCCCCTATCACAGAGCACAGGCATCAGAGTTCTTCATCAAGAAGCTATTTGTCAGTGGCTGACCCAGCAAGTGCCGGTGTAGGAGACTTTCAGGAGCATGGCTGTAAAAGTTAAAAAGTGGTACAAGGAGATGTTGTGCTGAGCTGAGCTGCAATTCGGTCCCAGGAAGAGGGCCTGGCTGCCCAGGCTCAGAACCATCTCCTGCTTCTAAAAGAAAATCCACTACTGAGCCAGGTCCCAGAAAATTAATGTTACACTGAGTCACCGGCCCCCTGCCTCCTCGCCACCTTCCCCGGGAACGAAGAAGCCAAGCAGCTCCCCTCCATCCTCACCACTGCATGCCTCCTCCTCATCCCCACTCTGCCCCTGTGCATATGAGCCTGTGTCCCCCATTCCCTAAGTCAGGACTGCCCCTCCCTCCTTTTCCAACATCTAATCTATAAATAAGTCCAGAGTTCTGCCACCTGAAGAAAGGACTTTTAAATCTTGAAACATGTGTTGTGGACACGAATTGTTATCCTCAGCTCGGTGTGCAAGTAATAAAACTTGCCTCATCTTTCCATAACTCAAGTATATTTCTATTTTGAGCTATTACTTCATAGGGCTGGGGGAAACAAAATCAGTTCAGAATTTCCTCACCTCCCTGTGACCACACCTAAATCCTGGGGACGAATGTGGTGCCACAGCATGGGGGCAGGGGTGCCATCTGGTCCTTGATGTCAACTGTCAACTCAGGCATCTAGCAGCACCCCTTCATCTTTCTCCTCGATGCCCTTCAGGCCAGGTTTCGACTGCTTGCATGCCTGTTTTGGAGGGTCCAGGAATGACTCTGCTCTTCTGGTCCTCAGGATGGGGCTGGTTGGGCTGAGGATGGTCACCCAGCTTCCAGATTCTACCCTTGATGTCTCCGTGAACATGCTCGCTGCGTGGGGTTCTTACCTTCCCTGAAGCGTGGTCGCCTGTGGGACTCCACTGGATTTGTTGAGTTTGACACAACTTGCTGCCGTGGGCTGTAAGATGATCCTGGTGGAGTAGGAGAGGCACAGACAGGAATTACCAAGGGACAAACACTGTCAATTTATTTTAAAAACATGGCACTGCCCCCCAGGTAAGTCCAGATGTGGTATGTTTTCTACCCTCTTAGAAGGAGATTCAAGCTTGAGAGAGATGGATATCAAGCAGCCTGTTCTCATGGTGGGGACAAACTGGAACACCGCCTCCCACACCCACCGGCCATGGGAAGCAGGATGTAAACTAGAATGGGCACAGGGGTAGGGTTTTTATACTTTTCTTTTTTGGCCACCCTGAGGCATATGGAGCTCCCAGTCCAGGGATCAGATCCGAGCCACAGTCTAGACCAAGCCACATTTGAGACCTAAGCCTCAGCTGCGGGCAAGACCAGATCCTTAACCCACTGCACTGAGCAGGGGATTGAACCTGTGTCCCAGTGCTCCTAAGACGCCACTGATCCTGTTGCACCACAGCGAGAACTCCAGCAGAGGGCTTTTTTGGCAAGGACATCCCCCCATGCAGACAGGGCTGGACTTCTACAGAATTCTGGTCATTCGTGTGGCGAGCTCCTAAGGAACTCAGAATCTCTGCAGTTGACACCTTCCTTCCTCTGGCAGAACACCCACCGAGTGCTCAGAATGAACCCCCAGAGATTCCTGGGGTTCTGCCAGGGACTCAGGGAGAGGAGCCTGGGGCTGCTCTTGCAATGAAGCCTTTTCTATTTTTCAGCCTTCACCTCGCAGGTGTGAGCTTTCCAAACCTGCACGGCGCACCGCTCCTGCCCACCAGGGGAAAGAGTGGTCATTTCATGGCCAGAGTCCTGGAGATGGTGAGTTTGGGAGCTGGACGATAGAGATTCGAACTCTTGCCATGACTCAACCTAGAGGTGGGATCCGGGTCCCCTGGAAGCTCCCACGTATCTATCTGTAAACTCACGGGGGCCCGTAAGAACTGAACAAGAACATTCGTGTGAAATCCTTAGCACTGTGTCTGTGGGGAGAGCGGACCACGGAGAGAATTCAGCTAATCCTATCATCACAACCACCAGCTGCATCCCAGCCCCTTTCCTCACCCTCCCCTGAGGCAGGCAGACCTGGGGGAGGGTGCTCCAAGCTCCCCGCCGCCCCCTATCGGAGGAGCAGAGCATACGCCTCGGCTGCCCTGTCCCCAGGGAAGCCCTGTCTTTGCAGCCTGACCCAGTGGGCTCTGATTTCACCCCGTGTTTGTGGAGCAGAGCGCTGACTCCTGTACCCTCCCTTCCTCTCCACTCCCCCTTAGCAGGCTTCTCTCTGCGAAAGGACAGGTTCTGAGTCGCCCAGATAAGCATCAGGGGCCTGAGGTCATGCTGCTTCTGTGCCAGCCACTCCTCTCTGGCCAACCTTACTGCCCTTTGCTATAAACTGAGCTTTTCCAGGCCAATTCACTGTCCTTTAATGTCTTAGAATGTCACCTTGGCCCTAGTTTTAGTGAAAAGAGATCTGCAAAACTAGGGTCTCTGACACTAAATCCCAGTATTTCTGAGGCTTAGATGGCCAGAAGCTGGAGCCTGAACCATTCACTTTGGGCGGCTAGGAGGCAGAAGTTGTGGTTTTCCTTGGGGCAGTTTCTCCCTGGTTCTGGGAAAGACCATTCCGATCTGATGCCTCTTTTATAGGCTGCAGAGCAAGTCCCATGTAAATATCTGGATGAACAAATCCAGAAGAAGATGCTCCAACTGGAAGTGCCAGTCTTTTTTTTTCTTTTTAGGGTCACACTGCAGCATATGGAAGTTTCCAGGCTAGGGGTCGAATCGGAGCTGCAGCTGCCAGCCGACACCACAGCCACAGCAACGCCAGATCCAAGCCGAGTCTTCAGCCTACACCATAGCTCACAGCAACACCAGATCCCCAACTCACTGAGTGAGGCCAGGGATCGAACCCTCATCCTCGTGGATACTAGTCAGGTTCGTTACCACTGAGCCACAGCAGGAATTCCTAGGGATCTTCAGTCTTGACAACATAAAAGGAGATCTTTGCAGGAGTTAGGGATATTTCTCCAAAGCCGATTTTTTCTTTTTTCTTTTTTTCTTTTTTCTTTTTTAAGGCTGCACCCACGGCATATGGAGGTCCCCAGGCTAGGGATCTAATTGGAGCTACAGCTGCCGGCCTACACCACAGCCACAGCAATGCCAGATCTGAGCTGGGTCTGAGACCTACACCACAGATCACTGCAACGCCAGATCCTTAACTCACCGAGCGAGGCCAGGGATCGAACCCACAACCTCATGGTTCTTAGTTGGATTCCTTTCCTCTGTGCCATGATGGGAACTCCCAAAGCCAATTTTGACACTAATTAAATTTCACTAGCTCCAACCTAGTTGGATATGGGAGGAGGGTACATAGAGGGCTCTAGAACTGGGGCAGGTGCAGCAGTAAGGGGATGGGAACTTCAGGCTGATGCAGCTGTGGAAGGAGAGGCCTTATAACTGGACAGGCCTGGGGTTCAGCAAAAAGCCTGCTATGGAGAGGGAGAGGGGGCCCTGTAAGACCTGGAGCTATGTACCTTGAAGGAAAAGAAACCCCAGAGCCAATGTTCAAGGTTTATTTTCTTTCATGTAATTCCCTCAAGCCTTGGTGAGACGTTTTTTAAGCAGATCAATGTTTGTGTTAGCCCATTAGAAAATAAAAGGAAGAGTCAGTGATTAACTCTGGGACTAAAGCAGACTGCTGGGGAGGTCTCCAGTGGAAGCCCCCCCCCATTCAGCACTTGTGGGTGGATTTCTCAGATGTGTGTAGGAGGTAGACACTGGACAAGGTGGACTTGCCTGAAAAGCATCTGATGCCAGTGTCATTTGTTTTCTAACAGAGCGAGAGACCTAAGAATGCACTTATAAGGGAGTTCCCATCATGGCTTGGTGGTAACTAACCTGACTAGTATCCATGAGGATGTGGGTTCCATCCCTGGCCTCACTCAGTGGGTTAAGGATCCTGTGTTGCTGCGGCCGTGGCTATGGCTGGCAGCTGTAGCTCCGACTCAGTGCCTAGCCTGGGAACATCCACATGCCGTGGGTGTGGCCCTAAAAAGCAAAAAACGAGAAAAAAAAATGCTAATGAATTCACTGACTCACAGTTTATTTTCTAAGCACACACTCTGTACCAGGCCTTGTGCGAGGCGGTCAGGATACAGGATGAAGAGAACAGTAGTGGTTCTTGCCTAGATGGAGCATCCATCACCAGGAACAGATGAGCAACAAAATAATCATTCCACAGGCAGTGCATTTAATAAGGCTCTGGCGAGTGCAACAAAGGAAAAGAGCAGAGGGCCATGAGACAATACAGGAGCAACCTAATATACAACTTGGATTATTTTATTGGAACACTTTATTTTTTGATATTTTCGACAGCAGGTTATTATACTATTTAAATATCAAATTTGATTGGCCTTCCACCATAACAGCAATTGATATCTAGTAACAGTGGAGTTCCAGACACTGTCCCGGTTGGCCAGCTTCTGCGACATGCTTCTGGAACACAGCTCCAGCTGTTCCCCCCAACACACACAGCGTGGGGGCAAGAGTGGCCCAGGAAAGAGGGCTGGTTAGGAACAGCTGGTTATTATGGGCTGACCTATGTTCTGCCAAAGTTCATACGCTGGAGTCCTGAGCCTCAAAACCTCAGAATGTGACAGTATTTGGCGATGAGGCGTGTAAAGGGGTAATTAAGTGAAATCAGATTGATTACGGTGGACCCTCATCTAATAGGACTGGCATCCTTGTAAGAAGATGAGATTAAGACACGGACACACACAGAGGGAGGACCATCTGAGGACAAAGGGACCATCTGAGGACAAAAGGACCATCTGAGGACAAAAGGACCATCTGAGGACAAAAGGACTGCAAGCCAAGGAGAGAGGCCTCAGAGGGAACCACCTTGGCCGAAATCTTGATCTCAGACTTCCAGCCTCCAGAACTGGGAGCAAATCCATTTCTATGGTTTAAGCCCCACCGTCTGTGGTCTTTTGTTATGGCAGCCCTAGCAAACTAACCAGCATCGCATAGACTCGGAGGCTTTGATTCTGGGGCCAGGGGGTTGGGCGGCTGGGGGAGGTTAGGGTGACTCAGGGACTGAGGGCGACACTGCCCTTTCCAAATGCCTCCTTGATCTTCCCTCATACCCCAGTCATCCCTTTTGCCAAACGATCAGCCAAAGCCTGAGAGCCCGATCTATCTTCCTGCAGACAGAGAGTGGCACGTATTTCTTGCCTTCTCCCCTCTTCCTTTAACCATGGGCTGAGTACAAAACAATCTCTTAAAAAAAAAAAAAAAAAACCCAGTGGCAATCGTACATGCCAGCTTCTCTCCCAGAAAAAGGAGCATGGAGCTTGTAGTTTAAAGATTATCTCCTCAGATTTAATGAAAGCCACTGTGAAAATAGAGTCCCTTGGAAAAGGGGAACACCATCACAATAAAAAATAAAAGAATATTCTTCCAATTAATGTCTCTAACGTGGCCTCATTACACATCCACTTCTGACATTGGCCGGTGGTATAAGATCTGAGCTGCAAAAACACCTTTTTAAAGGCATATTGATATTTGCCATAGCCACCCCCCACTGTCTCACGTCCTAAGACTTCCACGTTTATGGGGCAGCTGGGTTAGCAAAAGGAGAAGAGGCACCGTGAGTGAACCAGCTCATGGGAGAGGAGCAGAGACTGGTGACGGGGAGGGGAGAGGGCGCGAGAACATGGCAGCTGCACGTGAACGACCCTCGTCTTCTATGTCTTTGTGTGATTTCCTTTTCAGGGAACATTTAATAAGATACAGAAGCCAGATTTGGTTGAGCTGAATGCGGGATCGCCATGGCAACCTTCCTTTGGAGGTTATCCAAGTCAGGTAGTGACAGCAAAGCTGAGTTAAAGGTCACCCCTGCCGAGAAAGATGGGCGTTGATAACGTATTTTAACAAGACCCGGAGGAGCTGGTATTTGAAAGCTACTACAGAGGATCAGCTAGGCCCTAGGAATAGGAGGCAAACAACAAACAGCAGGGCGAGAGGGGGTGGGGGGCATTCTGTGGGGGATTCCATCAGACAGTTTGGGGCTCCACGAAAGCTCAGGCTTGATGCAATTCGTAATTGTTCAGTAGAAGGGTTAAAAACCATTTTAACCAGGCGTCTGGATGGTAAGGAGATACTCCTGGGCCTCTCTATGCCCAAGTCATGCATTCTTGAAAAGTTCTAAATAAGCCAAATGTTTGCAAATGGAACAGCACTGACCTATTTCACTCCAGAGATGCTTTATTTAATCCCTTTTTTTCCATTTTTTAAAGGTTTATTGAAGGCATACTTGATTTTTAATGTTGTGATAATTTCTGCCATATATATATATATATATATACACACACATCCATTCTTTTTTAGATTCTTTTCCCATGTAGGTTATCAGAGAATATTGGGCAGAGGAGTCCCCGTCATAGCTCAACAGAAATGAATCTGACGAGCATCGATGAGGACACAGGTTCAGTCCCTGGCCTTGCTCAGTGGGTTAAGGATCTGGTGTTGCCGTGAGCTGTGGTGTAGGTCCCAGACATTGTTTGGATCCCATGTTGCTATGGCTGTGGTGTAGGCCAGCAGCTACAGCTCCGATTCAACTCCTAGCCTGGGAACCTCCATATGCTGCTGGTGTGGCCCTAAAAAGACAAAAAAAAAAAAAGAAAAGAATATTGGGAAGAGTCCCCTGTGTTATACAGCAGGTCCCCTTTGGCCAGTCATTCCATATACCACAGTGTGCATATGGCAATCCCAATATTTAATCTCTTTCCTATTAGAACATCACTTTAAAATCTTGGAATTGAGAAGCCTTTTTGTTGTTGTTGTTCATGATGCCGAAGCCAGAAATCTTTGAGGAAGCCACATAAATATGAATGTCTCTGTGGCTGGCCCCAGGAGGAATATGCACAAATGAATTTTAAACATAAGGAAATATGATAAAATAACTGATCTTTGCTCATAAATGAGCAAATACCAATTTAAATGACAGCAAATAAACAGAGGTACATGAAAATAATATTTTGATTATCTGATAATCAAAGATCTACAAGCGTGCTACTACCTGAAGTAGATGGAGTATGAGGAAAAAAGCATTTTTGTTCACTCTTGGTAGGAGTGTAAATTGGTGCCACTCACTGGGAGATAATTTGTAAATATCTATCAGAATTTAAAATGGACTTGTGGTTGGGATTAACATATATACATTGCTATATATAAAATGACCAAGAAGGACCTACTGCACAGCACAGAGAACTATACTCAATATTTTGCAATAATCTATAAGGATAAAGAATCTGAAAAAGAATATATATAGATGTGTGTGTGTGTGTGTGTGTGTGTGTGTGTGTGACTGAATCACTGTGCTATACACCTGATACTAACATGATACTGTAAGTCAACTGTAATTTTTAAAAATTTTAAATAAAATAAAATGAGAGTTCCCATCGTGGCTCAGTGGTAACAAATCTGACTAGTAACCATGAGGATGCAGGTTCAATCCCTGGCCTTGCTCAGTGTTTTAAGGATCCAGCATTGCTGTGAGCTGTGGTGTAGGTTGCAGATGCGGCTCAGATCTGGTGTGGCTGTGGCTGTGGCTGTGGCTGTGGTGTAGGCTGGCAGCTGCAGCTCCAATTCAACCCCTAGCCTGTGAACTTCCATATGTCATGGGTGCTGCCTGAAAAAAAAATTTTAATTAAAAAATAATATAAAATCAAATGGACCTTCCTCTGAGCTGGAAAGTCCACTTCTGCATATCTGCTCTCATGCAAAGATGTATGGACACAGATGTTCCTTTATTGCACCATTGTTAATATTAGCCAAAGATTAGAATCAACATAACAGTCCATTGTCAGGGGACTGATGGAAGAAATTATGAAACATTCATAAAATGGGATAATAGAAAGCATGAAAGAGATTTATTGACAGTGACCTAAAATAATCCCCCTGATATGTTACCTGAACAATGCAAGAGTAGAATTAGGAGCATTGTATATACCCACCTAGACCTTTCCAGGATCACAACATTTCACTATGAGCATGTTATCAGTTTTTCTGTTTAAAAAGTTAGGTTTAAAAAGTCATCTGGGATTGAACGGAGGAACGCTTGTCCCACGTAATGGACATGGCTGGAACCTCCCCAGCATCCATTTCTCCCTTCCTCCTTCACACAACCTCAGCCTTGTTCAGGACTCTATCCAAACCCTAAACAGCTCATGTGATTCAAGGGGCATAAACGTACCCAGCTCAAGTCTTGGGCCCCGAGCCAGTGAGTCTCAGACTTGAGGGGGCAACAGAACCAGCTAGAGGGCTTATTAAAACCAGAGTGTCTGATTCAGTAGGTCTAGAGTGGGACCCTGAGAATTTTCATTTCAAAGGAGCACTGATACTGCTGGTCTGGGGCCCACATCTTAAGAACCCTTGATTTAAGCCCAGTGCAGTGAGGTCTTCCACTCTAGGGAGCCTACACCATCTGAGACATTTGATGTGAGTTTGATGGGATGCCTTTTAGAGGAAGCTCCCTTCTTTTAAAAACAGAAGCACAGGGCAAGCCAGACTTTCCTTCTCTTCCCTACTCCCGAATATGAACAGGACGAAGATGACACCCTGACTGTTGTTGACAGGTATCTTAAAACCATTAGAGAATTCAACTTTAAGATGTCACTGCAGAGTTTCTGTTGTGGCCCAGTGGGTTAAGAACCCAATGCTGCCTCTCTGAGGATGCGGGTTCAATCCCTGGCTTCGCTCAGTGGATTAGGGATCCAGTGTTGCCACAAGCTGTGGCATAGGTTACAGATGTGGCTCGGATCTGCTGTTGCTGTGGCTGGAGCATAGGTCTACAGCTGAAGCTCCAATTCGACCCCTAGCCCGGAAATTTCCATATGCTGCAGGTGCAGCCACAAAAAGAAAAATAAAATAAGATGTCACTGATACTGTGAAAGGTGCAGCAAAAAGATGAAAAGCTCTAAGCCCTGGAAGTAAGGCCCATCCCACTGCTAGCCTTCCCTTCATATGAGTCAATACATTTGATTACAGTTGAAGCCCCTCTCCATTGTGTCCTACCTGCAAACAATGCTTTCCATTTAACACAAGACTAAAAGACATTATTTTAAACAATTTAAAGTTTAAACAATTTATCCTTTATGGCAAAATGCCATAAACTTAGCACAGACTAATCACAGAAGTAAATATTTGCCACATGCACCTTATGGGCACCACCTCAGTTAATACCCTGGTCAAGCAAGCCTCACTGCTCTCTAAACCCAGTGTCACACAGCGGTAGAGGATGAAGAAATACACTTCTGAATCAAAGCTTTAAAATGAATCTTATTTAACACATAGTTCTACAGGGCCAGAGCCTGTAACACTCAGAAAACTTCCTTAAAAAGTTTTTAGCCCATCTATTGTTCCATGGAAACTGTCCCCAATCTTCTCTCTACACCCACCCTCCAGAACATTGCCTGGATCTTCTCTTTAGGATTCCTGCTTTCTCTGGATAAGTCACTACCATAAAAAGTCATCTAATTGTCTTGGCCACTACAACACTATCTTTCCCAGCTACCCCTGGAGGAGTGCAGTCAAGGTTGGAGGCGTGAAGGAAAAGCAGTACTACGCATACCTTTAAAATATGAACTAATGTAGAGATGAAGATGTGACAACAGAATTTAAGTAACCTAGTCCAAAGTCACATCTGGAAAATCCAAGCTGTCAATCGCTATACTAATCCACCATCAACAAAGGATTGAGAATCTTAACACAAAAATCACTCTTACAAATCAAAGAAGACGGAAAAACTATCCTAATGGAAAAATTCTCAAAGAATACTCACAAGCAATTAAAGGAAAACAAATTGAAAAAGATGTTCAAGCTCACTAGTAATAAAATGAATGGAAATGAAAACAATATTTCAGCTAGCAGATGAGGAAAGATTTTTTTCAAATTAATTATAGCTAGTGTTGGCTAGGGTATGGAGGAAAAGGAACTCCCACACTGTGCTGATGAGAGGGTAACCAAAGAAAAATTTAAAATCAGCATAGGAATTCCCATCATGGCACAGGGGAAACGAATCTGACTAGGAACAATGAGGTTGCAGGTTCGATCCCTGGCCTCGCTCAGTGGGTTAAGGATCCACTGTTGTCATGAGCTGTGGTGTAGGTCACAGACACAACTCGGATCTGGCATTGCTGTGGCTGTGGTGTAGGCTGGCAGCTACAGCTCCAATTAGATCCCTAGCCTGGGAACTTCTATATTAAAAAATAACTTCCTTATTTTTTAGTCTTTTGAGGGTGCGCCCTCAAAAGACTAAAAAATAAGTAAATAAATAAAATATAATCAGCATATATTTGATCCTGCAATTCTGCTTCTAATGAGTTCATCAGATAAGCAGGAAAGAAATCTGTATAAGAATGTTTGCAAAGCTTATGTTTTAATAGTAACATATGAATTAAAATTTAAGGACCACCATAGAGTATTAAACACTATGTGGGAGAGAAAGAAATACCTATTATGGACTTCCCAATACAGAACTCCACAATTGACTTTGTTGCCTACTCAACCACAGGCTACATAGGACAAACACAGACTCCTTCAGTAGGACCAAACCTTACCTCTGTAAGTGCACAGCAGGGAGCCTCAAGGCAGAATGGGGTCTCTTGGCATATCTCTGGAATAGGGAGGTGCTGAGCCCCACAGACTAGCTTCTTTCAGCCCCTTCTCTTCAGAGGATTAAGTGAGGCACTGGAGAAAGCCTATTAGGTGTTACTCTAATAGAGGTCCTTCCATCAGGAAACATGAAGACAGAAGAAAGGAGGTTCCCCCATCCCAACCTGAACACAGATTTCAGTAGACATAGAAAAAAAGTCTGCAGGTGAATAGCTATCAAAGTGGTCAGAGTGCTTGCCTTAGAGCAGTGGAACTGCCTTTTCTTCTTTAATCCACAATTCCAGCATGGCGGTTTAGTGAGAGGATCGAAGCCAGACAGAGCCAGACATGTGACTGTCTACTGCAAAAAGAGAAGAGAAGGAAAACCAACTTTTATATACCTACTATGGACTGGGTTGGGCAGTTTGTCTGCCTTACCTCAGCATTTATATGTTGGGACCCTTTGAGGATGTTTCCCCGAGTGAGAGAGCAGGCAGAATCTTCACAGTGCCTTACCCTCGGGAATGCAGGAAGTAGTAGAGTGTTGCAAGGCTGCCCGCCTGCAGTGAGGCTACTACTGTGAAGGACAAGGGTAGCTCACAGAAGGCAGAGGTTGCAGAGAAGATGGTCCAAGCCAGCAGCCAGATGGACAGTGTTGTGAGACTCAAGATCTGCGAGGTCAACAAGAATCTAAGTGGAGCCGAGCCATTGGAGAGCAGGGATAGAGCCAGGTCACACCTTCAACAGATATAAGTGGCAGATGTCAGCAGGATAGCCACTGAGCAGGCAGGACAAAATCTTCTCCAGGCCAGCAGTCAAGAATGCAGAGGATGGGGGTTCTCTGAGGCACAGGAGGCTAAAGGATTGGGCATTGTCACTGCAGTGCTTGGATCGCTGCTCTGTTGCAGGTTCAATATCTGGCCTGGGAACTTCCACCCGGTGTGGAGGTGCGCTCCCCCCCAAAAAAAAGAATCCAGAGGATGGCAAAAGGACCCCTTAGCTGCCATGAAATTACATATACCTGTACCTATACCCAAACATCATCCTGAAAAATAGAATAAAGCATTTGAAAGAAGAAAAACTGGCCCAGTAGAGGTTTGAGCACTGGATTTGATTAGAAGTTTATAGATGAAAGCTAGAACTAACTTGTAAGAACTGTTACAAGACTACAAAAGACTGTGCAAAGTGTTGGCTAGAGTATAGAGGGAAAAGAACCCTCACATTCTGCTGATAGTAGAGTAACTGAAGAAAAAACAGATATTACTTCCCTAAATTTAAAATCACATACATCTGACTATGCAGTTCTACTTCTAGTATTTATTCTAACGAGCTCATCAAACAAGAAAGAAATACAAGAATGCTTACAGAGAATCCTCAGTCTCTGCCAGTATCGGCAATAATTAACATTCCCAGATATTTTTTCACACCTGAATTGAGCGTGTTAATTTCTACCCTATTATTTCTACCACGTACTAGTAATATTTTTTTGGTCTCTTTTTTAGGGCCACACCCATGGCATATGGAAGTTTCCAGGGTAGGGGTCAAGTCAGAGCTGCTGCCACCTATGCCACAGCTCATGGCAACGCTAGATCCTTAACCCACTGAGCGAGGCCAGGGATCAAACCCACGTCCTCATGGTTACTAGTCCAGTTCATTACCACTGAAACATGACAGGAACTCCAGTAATATTTTTTTAAGCAGAGGATGTATGCTTTGCTATTGCTAGCTGGCCTCTTATCAGTACACTGCAAAGAACCAAAGGAATATTTCTAGAATGAGAAAATGATGCATGAAACTTAATGTGGGAAGAGATGTGTAAGATCTTGGTATCGACTCATGCCACTATAATGACTAAATTTTAAAAGATTGGCAATATCAAATGCTGGCCAGGATGTAGAACAATTGGAGCTCTCATACATTGCCAGTGAAAATGCAAAATGGTATGAAGCTTTGAGAAAAGTTCTAGGAGTGTTTTATAAAGTTTAACCTACATTTGCCATGTGATCCAGATATTCTGCTCCTAGGTATTGACTCATAATAAATGAAAAGTATGTCCACACAAAGCCTGTAGTCATATATTTATAACAGCCAAACACTGGAAATAATCCAAATTCTATCAATCGGTGAATAAAAGTTGGTACATCCTTACACTGGAACACTACTCAGCAATTAAATGGAATGAAATACTAGTACATAAACTACATGATACATGAATGAATCAGAAAAACATTAAGCTTAAATAAAAGAAATCAAATACAAAAGACTATATACTCTATGGTTTCATTTAGATGACATTCTGGAAAAGGCAAAACTATAAACATAGGAAATAAATCAATTTTTGCCAGGAACAGAGAGAGGATGGAGGGAACTGATTATAGGATTATGGTTAAAGGATTATGAGGAACTTTTGAAGGGGCTGGAGACACTTTCTGTATCAGGGGTGTTGGTTATACTACTGTGTAATTTTGTCAAAACTGATAAAACTGAACAATTAAAAACAGAGACTTTTGTGAGTTCCTGCTCTGGCTCAGCGATAATGAACTCGACTAGTGTCCATGAGGACACAGGTTAGATCCCTGGCCTTGCTCAGTGGGTTAAGGATCTGGCAGTGCCGTGAGCTGTGGTGCAGGTTGCAGATGCGGCTTGGATCCTGTGTTGCTGCAACTATGGTGCAGGCCAGCAGCTGCAGCTCTGACTTGACCCTGAGCCTGGGAACTTCCATATGCCATGGGTGTGACCCTAAAAAGACCAAAAAAAAAAGAGAGAGAGAGAAAGAGATTTTATTAGCTATAAATTATAACTCAATAAACCTTCTTTTGAAAAGAAAGATAACATGGGGAAATTTTTTTTCTAAAAATATATTGCAGAGATGGAGCAACTTAAATAGAGCTGAGGAGAGAAGTATTTGACTGAAAGTCACAGCTGAATAAATTATCCAAAAATTGGCACAAGGAAAAACAAATGAAAGTATGAAGGAAAGATTAAGAAACATAGAGACTAGAGCGGCCTCTCTTATAATTAATCAGAGCCCAGAGAGAGACTGCAATACTCATCACCTTATCTCTATGTGACCCTTCTAGTCATATAAAAAAAAATAAAAAATAAAACACAATTTCCCAAATCAATACACTATAAAGTATCCAAGAAAAAGCTTTACCAAGGATATACACAACATCTATGGAGAAATTTAAAATCCAATAAGGAAGACTTAATGGAATCTAAATAAATGCAGAGATATTGCATTTCATCATCTTTAATAGCATAACAATATTATAAACACAGACATTCGGCCCAAGTTAATGTATAAATTCTATGCAATCAAAATTCTATTTGGACTTTTGAGGAACAATAAATTTACTTTAAAATGTACATAGAGAAAAATTATTCAGGTATAGGTAAGTCACCTTTTTAAAATAGAGTAAAGAAAGGGTATTTTCTTAACTTATATTAATATAGTCTACAAAGCCATGTTGACATAGTAACAAAAATATTTTTGTAGTAGAGGAAGAATAGGTAAATATACCAATGGAATAAAAAGGGGAGCTCAGGATCAAAACCACAGGTTTCAGCCAAATCTATGAATAAACACATATGCACACACACACGTAAATGCACACAGAGTGTCTGTGTGTGTGTGTGTGTGTGTGTGTGTGTGTGTAGGAATGGAATATGTAACAAAAGTGACACCGTGAATCAACTGGCAAAGAATGAGTCATTAAATCTGAATTTAAACCTGCTACTATATACAAAGGTGAACTTCTGGTGGACTAAATACGAAGAAAGGTAAATATGAATATAAAATTAATCAAAGAAAATGCAGGATAATATTTTTGTGGCCCGGGGCAAGGAAAGACTTCATAAACAAACTTTAAAAAGCATAAATTATCAGGCAAAAAAAGGGGGTGGGGATATAATTGATTACATCAAATTAAAGATTTCTGTTCTGTGTAAGACATCTTGGACAAACTTGATAGAAAGTAGACAGACTAGGAAAAGATATTTGCAATAACTAAAATCAACAGGGGACTAATACATAGGCTATACAAGGAATGTCTGCAAATCAACAAGAAAAAAACAGAAACATAATAGAAAAATAAGGAAAAATATAAACAGACATTTTTTTACAGCAGAGAAACCCCTAAACTAACTAGTGTATGAAGAGATGCTCAAACTAATTAGGCATCAAAGAGACGCAAATTTTAAAAGCAATAAAATATCCACTTACATTTATTAGATTGGCAAAAATTAGGAAGATGGCTTCATGCCAAATGTCAGAAGACATGTGAGACATAAAAACACTAAATGATGCTGGCAAAGGCTGTCCTGAGGTTCCATGGGTACCACTTCATCAAATTAGGAATATGCATTCCCTATGAGCCCACAATTCCACTCCCACATTAGATTCCAAATGCATTCTTATGCAGGTCTAAGGGGATATATATGGACATGTTTATTGTAACTGTATTTGTGTGACAAAGGGGTTTTCTGGAATCCATTACTGAGAGAATGAAGAGGCAAAATATAATAAATTTACTATGAAGCAGTTAGAAACTATGGATTACATATTCACATACTCAAATATAAAAAGAAAAGAATGATCTATATAACACAACATCAGTACGTTAAAAACATATTCCCACCAGAAATAATATCTATCTTCCAAGAATACAAACAAGGGGAGATCTATGCATTAAACATATTGGCATGGTTGCCTCTGGAGTAGGGGGAAGGTGGTGGAAGAGGGTAAAGGTTAGAAACAAGGAATCAATAAACGATGGCAGAGAAGTGCCTTGATGTGACTCAGTTATGATAATAACACTATGAATTGAGAAGCATAATTAGTTTGACCCTCTGATCTTGAAGCCTAAAAAATAACTCAGAATAATAAAAAGAAAAAAGGGAGTTGCTGTCACGGCTCAGCAGTAATGAATCCGACTAGTATCCATGAGGATGTGGGTTCCAACCCTGGCCTCGCTCAGTGGGTTAAGGATTCGGTGTTGTCATGAGCTGTGGTGTAGGTCACAGACACAGCTCAGATCCTGTGTTGCTGTGGCTGTGGCGTAGGCTGGCAGCTGTAGCTCCAGTTTGACCCCTAGCCTGGGAATTTTCATATGCCGCAGGCGCAGCCCTAAAAAGTCAAAAAAAGGAAAAAACTCTCATTGTTTGCAGAATATACTATTGGGTACATAGAAAACCCAAAAGCATCTACATATGTTTAAAATTAGTAAGAGAGTTTGAGAAGTTTGCCGGAATTAAAACCAAAATATAAAAATATTTTTCATTTCCATATACTGGTTAAAAAAAAATGTTCAGGATTTCCTGTTGTGGCTCAGTCGTGCCAAATCCAACCAGATGAGGAGGCAGGTTCAATCCCTGGCCTCCCTCAGAGGGTTAAGTAAGGATCTGCCATTGCTGTGAGCTGTGGTGTGGGTCACAGATGCAGCTCGGACCTGCACTGCTATGGCTGTGCGTAGGCCAGCAGCTGCAGCTCAGATTTGACCCCAGCCTGGGAGCTTCCACATGCCATAGGTGTGACCCTTAAAAAAAAAAAAAGTCATAGTAATTTTAAAAAGATGGAATTTAGGGAGTTCCCTTGTGGCACAACAGATTAAGGCCTGGTGTTGTCACTGCTTCTGTGGCATGGGTTCAGTCACTGGTCCGGGAACTTCCACAGATGCAGCCAAAAAAAAAAGAAAGAAAGAAAACTGGATGAAATCGAAAACAGTACACAGTTTACAACAATATACATCAATATACAGACCACCATATTTATCTAAAAATAAACTATTAAAATTGTGCAAGGCCTATATTATGAATCAATATAGAATACCTAAATAAATAGACAGGCATACCATATTAATGGATTGATATTAATTTGTCTAGCAGATAACAAGAAGAGCAAAGGAGGTGTATGGTATTGGTACAAAATGGATAACTAGACCAGTGGAAAGAACAGAAGGCCAGACACAGGAAAGGAAACGATCAACAAAGTGAAAAGGCAGAAGAGTGGATAGGGAAGATATGGTACATACACACAATGGAATGTTACTCGGCCATTAAAAGGAACGAATTACCAACATTTATAGCAACATGGATGGACTTAGAAATTATCATGCAAAGTGAAACCAGTCAGACAATTAGACAGCAACACCCAATGCTACCGCTTACATATGGAAACTAAAAAGACACAATGAACCTTCTTACAGAACAGACAATGACTCACAGACTTTGGAAAACCTTGGTTTTTCAAA